>JAWNPP010000002.1:787500-1987500 GCA_035047445.1 Drosophila siamana
CTCACAAAGTAACTGCTGACAAATAATACGAAACAAAGCCAAGTCGTACTTAATTTATTCAAACTGCGCACGAGGCTTTTAAAATCGCAAAGAACAAAATCAACACACAAATACGTACGTACATATGTACAGACTTTTCAAATTATTTGCTTTAGGCAAAAATTTGTTTATGTATTTGTGTTTACTTCATCTGCTTGCGTCGGCGTTTTGGCATTTCCCAAATATATTAATTTTATGCATGATTTTACCATTCCACGCATTCCAATTCCAATGCGCGTTACGCACACACTCCCTAAACCGTAGTTAAACCGTAGTTCTCACACACTCCCGAAACCGTAGTTAAACTCAACAGCAACACTGCACTTGAGTTGGTATTTGCTCACACACGAACAGGAAATGCATAAATATGTATGAATGTGAGTTCCAAATTACGCACAAAGAGAACAGAACAGATCATAAAATGCAATTACTCGGAAGTAGCAGCAAGGCAGAAACACTTTACAAGGACACGGATAAAGCGAGGGTGTGGGTGAGAGAGCGAGTTGGGCAGATTCGTTGCGACAGGAAATTGCTGGGAATAGCTGTTGAGTTGAACGATAATACAAGCAACAATAGCAGCAGTTCCCATGAATATTAAACAGTTTCATTAAAGGAAGCGGTCAATTTGTTTAATTGCTAGGCAAAAAAAACTATGAAAATTGATTTTAGTTGCTTAACAAAATGCAGCCAAGCGTAAACACGGCACATGCGAAAGCCAAATGAGAAATGCAAAACGTGAAACGCAGAGAGCAACGCAAAAACTAACGCCACCTTACTGCGAAAGGATTTGACAACTGTCAAACTAATTAATAGTCGAGACAGTGAGAGAGTGCGAGTGGGAGAGCCATACAAGTAAACAAAAAGGGCAGTCACACACAAAAAACAACAACAAATAACTAGCCAAGGCAACTACTACAGCTGAGCATTTATTTTGCCCCGTTTGCGCCTGTCACGGCCTGACACCATGTACGTTGCTGGATGCGGATCGAGGAGACAAGGGGAAAGACACGTGCATTTTTCTTACCTGAATTTGCGGGTCCAGCTCGCTGTCTTCAGTGTTTGACATCTTGCACTACAATAAAATTGCTTTTATCGTCTGCCAAATCCAAAATCTTGTTAGTTTGGTATTCCAATGAAAACGCTTTCAATTTCAATTTCAATTAGTTTTCACTTTTGTCGCCAGCAGCATTCAGCTATTTGCGCCTTTTTCAATTGCTTTGCATTATTCACATTTGCATTTTCACTTGCATTTCATTTATCAGACAATGATTTGTTGTATTTTTTCTGTTCTGCCCGGGGCGCTACTTATATGGCAGCAATCATTTAAGCAATAAACATTTAGTTGCGTGTGAGAAGATTATGCAAACACTCTTTTCTCACTGAGAATTTTGCGAATTAAACAAAAATAATAGCATTTGTTGTATTACGTTGTTTGTGCAAGACAGAGAGAGATGGAGAGAGACGCACTCGAATTAAATCACAATTGCGAAACTAAGAATAATGCCATAGATCATTGATGCACACTTCTAACGTTATTGTTGTTTTACTATCAACAAATTAATTTTCATATTAAATGCTAGACTATCTTAAAATTATTTATTTATTTCGACGAGCGAGCGTCCCCGTCCGACCGAACACGGTGTATTTGAAAATCTGACTCAATGTGAACGTAAATGCAAATCCCGAATACGCCATTATTTGTCAACAATACAAGAAAAATACTATTTCCATAATTACAGCTGGTTACACTTCAGAAACAATATACCACAAATGCGTTAAATTATTTATTAGGGGGACATTCTCATGTTTTTTGTACAAATTAATAATTGAATATACATTTAATAGTTCGTCTAAGTGAAATGACTCAAACTAAATAATACTAAATATACTACTGATTCATAAAATGCGCTAAAATATACCACAACTGGTTCACCCGAACTACTTAGATTGAAGCGGAATATTTAAAATTATATTTATTTTTAATATTTGTTTTTATTAAGGATAACAGTTACCAAGAGTGCTTTATAATTTTATCGTTTGTGGTTATCAATAAAAACTGCAGCTTTAAAATCAACGCAAAACAATTCTTTACCTGTTTACTGACGTAACAAAGTACATTTTACAGACGTTTAATATGCAATAAAAGTATAAGTCTGCATTAAAGCAAAATATTTAGAAAGAAGTTGTTAAATAATATAATAATCGTAGTTTTAAGGCAACGCTATGAGCACTTTCACACGCGAGTCTGACGAACTACCAAAACGCCACATCACTTCTTGCGTGGATGTTAGTAAATTCTCAGCTTGTATGGCAAAAGAAATATAAATCTTGAGGCTTTCGTCGCGAAATAAGAAAAACGACTTGCGCTAACTTCTGATTGCGCTGTTGCTAATTTTCATAGGTATACACACTTATGTCCGCAAGCATGGGCATACACATACACATACATAGAAACGAGAGCACAGAGCAACGAAATACATCCATGCTCATCGTTCCGTTGTCGATCTACGACTGAACAGCGTTTGTGACGTTCGCTGGGCGCTGTGTTCGAACTTCGAATTTCGAAACGAGCCGAACGCTCTGGGGTTCTAATCGCAGCGCTCGGCTTCTCTGGGGTCGCAATAACGCTGTTGCAAATGAAACCACTTCGCTCTATGAGTTGACACATCTATGTATTCTATGGTTAGTGCTATAAGTTTGAATATTCTGTAAAAATAATTTTAATTATGAGCCACCTACTACTATTAGCTCACATTTATAGTATTTGTAGAATAAAAAATTGAAGTTTTACTATGAAATTTATTTTTACTGGTTTGTTTGTTTTGTCGATCATTTTGTTTTTCCATTATGTGCTTTACATGTTGTGTGATTTGTTTTTCTTTTGTTAATATTTATGTTTGAATATGCATATATGTATACGTATATGTATATTTCAATTTCCAATTTCATCTTCTAATGATATGCGCTCCAAAACAAATTAACTCAGCGCAAAAAAATTTGCTTTAAAACTAAAAATGATAATCGAAAACAAATGCAAATATTTTTTTACTAAAAAATTTGTATTTAAGTAAATGATAAAGAAAGGCAATAGAAGTGATACCACGGAATTTCTATACGTTATTTAGCATTGATGCCCGTATTTGCTTGCTTAATGTAACGCTAATATATTTATATATTTATATATTTATATATATATATATATATATATATATATATATATATATATATATATGTATAATATATATATATATATATATATTAAATATATATATATAATTTTTCATATTTAATATAATGCATTTTTATAGTTTATATGGAATAACACTTAATTATACTTTCATATAGATCTTGTTTTCATTTTGTATTGTATTGTTTTGTATACATATTTAAAATATATATATAGAATACAACTGAATTTGTAGTTTGATTCAATTCGAAACGGAAATACAATTAATTAATAACTGAAAGCTTGACAAAATTCATTTTGTAGCTCATGTAGTAGAAATGTTTAATATGTAGTTTTACTTTTTATTTGTGTGATTCGGTTTTATTCCTGTGCGCCTTATGTTTTATTTGCGGTTCTGTTTATAAATGAAAACGTACATTTACGTTTGCTTTGTCGTATAGTATCAAACCACTAAATACTTGCCATATAAATGATTTTGTTGTTTAAATATTTATTATATGTATACATATATATATTTTATGCTATATATTAACTATGTGATTCTTGCATATTTGCAATTTGCGCTTAATTTTCATAATTTGCTTAGATATCTTTATCCTTCCCTCTGTTATTTTTCCTTTTGTATTTATTTTTTTGTTTGTTTTCTGTTCGATTTTATAGGGAAAGTACAAAAGTATACGTGTTTCAAAAGCTTTTCTGTTGTAGTTGATTAAGTTACATTTTTATTATACACACTTTAAATGCTGTGTATGCGAATTGTAATAATAATGATAAGTAATTAGAACTGGCCATGTCATATCGTATTAACATAATAAATTATCCAGCTAAACTGCCGTGGTAGTATCAAATACGTGCAGCTCGTAATTTTGGAATGTCTGATAGAGTACCATTCAAAATGTAGGTAGGATCATTAAATGCAATATTCGCATTGATTTTTGATACTACCAGAGCTAGCATAAATTAATAGAGCGAACGAGCGACGGTTTTTCGCCCTCATTGTCTCGCTGTGGTTAGTCGTTGTGCCTGGAAACGAGCTGAAAACTATTCCCTCTGGGTAGGGGGTGTAATTAAAGTAAAAAAAACATAAAAACAAAACTCAAATGTGACGCTGGCTGCTAACTAAGAACGGGTCGAGACAAACACGGTACTACAAATTACAAAAAATTCAGATACACTACGTGAATTCATTCAATCTCGTTCAATCATTCATTGCTGACCCGAGTTGTGGGAGTGTTCACCTTAAGGAAACTTTGCTTTCGGATTATTGTTGTTGTTGTTGCGGTTGCTGATGATGATGCTGATGTTTGCAGTGAGTGCGAGCCTACTCGCTGTCAATGTTGAGGCCCACACGCTTCTCCTCCTCGAGCATGGCGTCCAGCTCGTCGGTTAAATTTGCCAACATGTTGCCAATATCATTCAGCACATTGACGGACACCTTTGGCGTCACTGTCGTCACGGCCACAGGCGCAGCTGCCGTCGTTGCCTCGGGCGATGCTGCAGGCTCGACGATGCTGCCACTACCGCTGCTGGCCACATCCAGAGTGGGCGAACGCAAATGCAGGGCACTGCTGCCGGCACTCGCTGTGCTGTTCATGCTGTCGCTGCGAGCCAGCGTGGCGTCGTGCAGCGAACTGGAAGATTTCAGCGAGTGGAACGAGTGCGCAATGTTGGCAATGGTGTTCGTTGACGACGAGCTGGAACTGGAGCTGGAGGAGTGCAGGTGCGTGCCGGCCGCATGATGTCCAGCACCAGCTGCCCCGCTGCCGCCAGCCTGCAGCTCCTGCCTGTTGAGCAGACGTTGCTTGATGGTGCCAGTGTTCTCGTTGGCGAACGGTATCGTGTCAATCGAATCGATGCTGGAATTTGACTTATTGTCGTGATACTTCTCGCAATGTATCTCGGCCGTTGTCTGCTGTATGGTCGCATAGTTGGCGTAGATGGGTTGCTGCTGCTGCGAGTTGCCGCCAGCCGCTTGATGTTGCTGCCAATGCGGCGCCGCATGACCGTAGAACATGTGCTGCGACTGTGGCTGCTGCTGTTGTTGCTGCTGGTGTTGATTGCTCGCTCCGACTCCGGCTGCTCCGGCTCTACCCTGCGGTGTTGTCTCCACGCTCAACTGACGCGAGTTGCGTATGCTGCAGTGACGTCGCGGCGGCTCTGGCGCAATCTTCTTGCCCGCCAATGGACTGCCGCTTAAGTAGGCCTACAAGCAGACAACGGGGAATATAGTCGTGGCAAATAGAAGACTAGACGCGTCTCGAGACGGAAATGATACTTACTGCTGCGTTGTCTGCACCTCCGGCTGTCACATACTCCGCCGCCGCCGCCGCATTCATGTAATGATGATGCTCCAGTGGCGGCATCGTGTTCAGCACGGCCCGCTGAAGTATGCCCCGCTGCTGGCGCGGCAGCGTGCCGCCGCCCTCCTCGTAGAGCAGCTCGCGAGTGGCATCGTTGGTGGGTGTTATGTCGCCATCGTCGTAGGAACGCCGCCAAGCCATGGCCGCCGCTGTATTGTTTCCCAAGAGCCGCGCTGTTGCCGCCTGTTGCTGCTGCAGCAGTTGGTGGTGTTGCTGCTGCTGAAGCGTGGCTGCGGCTGCCATCGCTGCTGCTGCGGCCGCTGTAGTTGGTGGCCCGAAGTGTCCGTAGTCCGTGGTCGTGTAATGGCTAAAGGTCAGATGGCTGCGCGTGCTGTTGTCATGAATATCCTCCAGCGATTCGAGGCTCTTCCCGCGCGGTTGTCGCACCTGCAATGGACAGCACAGCGTGGTGCATTAGTGTTAGCGGGTGGCAAGTGGCATGTGGCATGGGCCATTTAAAGTTCAAGGACGACTGCAGACGACAGCCGACAACTGACATTTGTCGAGCACCATTGAGAGAGCGAGAGTGCGAGAGAGAGAGAGAAGCACCCACCTTAATGAGCACCACATCGTTGCCGTTACAGCACTCGTGATTGCTGCCCGTGCAGTAATAGGCGTCCCCCCCACCGGCGGCAGCGAGGCCACCGCTGTGGCCATTGGCCAACGTGTTCACATTGCTTGTCGCATAGATCTTGGTGTCGTCCCAGGAGACGCGTGTCGTTGGCACATAAGATGGCGTGCTGGGTATGGGCACATTAAATTGCCACGGCTTGCGTTGGAACTCCTAACGGGGTCAGGTCATTAATTAAATTATGATGAAAGTAAACGGAGAAAAGAAAAAAAAATAATCAAATTAGAAAACCATATTAAAAATGTAAAGCATGAATAAGTGCACATTTAAGAAATAAATTAAATAATCACAATTGATTCAACATTAATAGTTTTTAAATTTTCCAATAACTTCAGTTCATGAACATAAAATATAAATATAAGTATTTAAATTGATTGATAATTTGTTAAATATTCGAGAATATATATATGATTCAAATTACATTTCATTTCCCTTATTTTAGGGAGAAAAATGCGAAAAGTTAAGAACAACTTTTCAGAAATATTTCAAAAATTAAATTCAGTTTTAATCACAAAAATAAATAAATGTGAATGTTAATTTTACAGAATGCGAATGGAAATTTCAAAAGTAAATCACAGAAAGTTAAGAGCATTGTAAAATTTTACATTTAAAGACGCGCCCTCAAAGCTGAACTGCCGCAGATAGCACTTAAGTGTTCGAATCTACTTATTTGTGTAAGACTCCACCTTATAGCGAGAATTTGTATTATTCCGCGGTTTAATATATTGCATACATATGTATGTACATATATCCACAGATCTAATATTTATCTATAGCGAGTATTATTACACGATTCTCACCTGTTGCTGGTAGGCATTGGCACCACCCGGATTCCATTTGCCGCTGATTATGTCTTTGACCCGCTTGATGGCAAGCAGTATTTTCTTTTGATGTCCCAGCTTAACGATGCCGATGTCCTCGAGATCCTCCCAAGTCACTTGAGTGACATCGCGCACCGTTTTATAGTTCTGTTCGAGCAGCGGTTGTATGTATTCCTCGAGACGCAACAGCTGAAGCCACTCCTCAATGGAGCCCTGCAACAAATATAGAAATAAATATTCGAATTAGTTCTAAAGTCAACCCGAGGCATCGCAATATGTGTGTGTGTGTGTATGTGTGACAGCTAATCGCATTTGATTAAAGCCAACCGCATTAGCGGGGGCAACCAAGCAACAAATTGTCCATGAACTAATTCCAGGCCATAGCGCTGCTGTTGCCGCTGATACCAGATCCCATTCTGAATCGGTGGACATGGAAGGGGCGCAGCCAGAGGGAGGGGGAGAGAGAGGAAAGGGCTGGGCTTAGCTAGGGAATTGCGCTTAAGTGCTGGGCATTGCGTTTGTCTCACTGCCTGACGTCTGTCTGGTGATGAGCTCGTCGCAGCTCTAATCAGTTGTAATTGATAAGATATGACATAAATCGCGTCAAAGCACAAACATAAAGAAATGAGCAAATAGACACAAAACTCGTTGTCGACGCCGTCAATGTTGGTTGTGTTGTTGCTGTTGTAACTGCTGCTGTCTGACGTTAAACGGTAGCCAAAGTCTCTCTACACTCGCACACACACACACACAGTCAGAGTCGCGCACAAACAGATACACATGCAACAAACACTATTCGCAGCTCGACTCACTCAAAAATCATCAAAATTTTTTCCTTCATGTGTTTCGTGTGACGTGTTAATAACTTTTGAAGCGACTGCTCTTTTGCTTGCCGTCTAAATTGCCGTTGATTTCTATTTAATTAAGCGTATGTGAATGCTTTGACTGTGACTGTGGATGTTGATGTGGATGCTGTTACCCCACTCGCTCCTTCTCTCTCTCACTCTGACTCGCTCACTCGTTTGTTCGTGATTTGGCATGGGCTGCGTTGACTTTTCAAGGACGCTACCATTTAATGGAAACTTTTTACGAGGCGCCACAAATTATCACTTTTAAAGCATGATTTGTTGGCTTTGATTGCTTTTTTTGCGTATAGATTTTTTCCAGATTGTGTGAGTTAATCGTCCCCTGAAGATGGGAAGTAATTCCATTGTCTTGCCTAGAGATTATAATTCTGTATTTAACAATTAATACATATTTAAACTGTTTTGTAGGCTAACATAATAATTTGATAAACTACTTGGCTACAGACTTTTTAATTTACAGACTTTTAAAACTAATCTATACCTTTAAACGACACTCATATATTTTTGTCTTAATATAAAGTAAAGCTCTAGCAGAATTTCATATATTTCCACTTAACTAATTTGCTTCAATAAGGTTTATTTATAGTAAAGTGAAATTCACAAGGGCTTAATTAGCACTCTCTAATGAGATTTTTAATTAGTAATGCAGCGGTTTTTATTCGCAATTCAACATATTTTCAGCAAAATAGTCGTTACTATAATTTTGAATTTATATACCCGCGCAAACCCAGAAAGATCAAGTCCCTGTTCTTCATGAAAATTCCCACTGTGCTTTTCTGCTTTGGCTTTAATAGCTTTTATTTATTATTTCACAAGTTCCGCAACCTAGCTTCAGAGACTGCATGCAGCAGGCCTACATAAACTGTAGTTTGTCATCTTGAGACTGTTAAGCAAACTCAACCACTTCAATCGCAATCTGAAGATGCTAATTATTTCGTGTTTGTAGAGAGCATAACTTGGCTAGACACGCGTTATTTTCCATAAAATCAAAAAAGAAATATTTATTTAACGTCATTCGGGAGGCATACAATTATCCGAGTATAATATATATTTTGTTTTCTACTTTGAAACTCATTAGCAGGTAGCATATGGTATGACACCAACAGACCCACACAGCAGCCGCAGCCAACAACAACAACAACAACATCAACAGCAAAAATAACAGCGACAACGTCGATGGTCACCATAAACGCGACCAAAAGAAAAACAAAATCGAAAAACAAAAACTGGTTTTATTTCCAGCAAACTGTACGTACCCGAAACAGAAAAAAAAGAGTATATACTTTTGCTAAACATGAGAGTGCGTCAGGCCGAAAACTAAATTGTATTTGAGAGTGTCTAATAACGGCGGCAACGGCTACAAAAAAAATAGTAATAATAATAAAAGCAACAACAGCAAAGACGTCAAGGTCGTTGGTTGATTGCGGTTTTTGTTTTTGGCATGATAGAAAGGAATGGGGAATGCGCGGGAATGGGCCGAGCGATTAGTTGACGTTGTTTAATAACCTTTTTCTACCAACGCGCGCGTTGCATCTGAAGTATTTCGCTTTATTTCCTTTTTTGCTCGCCAGATAAAGAAAGTGCCGACTGGGTTCGGATGTGGGAAATGTTTACGTTTATAAATATGTGCATATATGTATGTATGTATAATTAACTATTTTGCCCTGTTTATTTTTTGTAGATGAGGGTGCCCCAGCCCCGCACATTTGCATGCGGGGGGATATATATATATATAAAAATAGTATATATCATAAGTCTCGTCTATAGAGAGCTAAGCTGTCGGTGTGATGTAAGTGCCTTCCCCTCTGGCAAAGTTTGGAGTCTGAAGCCACACCCAAGGCGACCGACGTTGTCGCTCAAGATCAAGAAAAGTGGGTAACTCAAGGGGGTGCTTGGAGAGCGATAAGAGTCGAAAGACAGAGCAACTCAACCGACACAGCAAAAACTTGCAAAAACAGTCACGAAGCGGCCACAGCGACAACAACAAACAGTCGCAACAATAAAAAAAAAGAAATAACAAAGCAAAAAAATATACAAATATAAAAAAAAATTCTATACAACTAGTAAAAAATTATCGCGTATTTCTTAACTAAGCACGAAAAAAAAAACAACGAAATACAAAAACAAATAAAATAACAAAAGCTGAGGTCATTTTGTGAGTTGAAAAATTGCAAAGCTTGAATACGGTTTGCGATATTGGCATATGAAATAAGTGTGTTCATTTCAGAAATATCCAAATGGGAATAACAAATGATTTAATGATAACTCAAAAGGGTGTGAAAAAATAAAATAGTATTTTAAAGTTGGTTTTTTGGATTTTTTTTTTTTTTTTTTTTTTTTTTTTTTTTTTTTTTTTTTTTGGGGGAAGGGTTTATTTTTCAAACCCATAGCTGAAAAATGAAAAGCAATCGGAGGTTATAATTTCAAACAAGCAATTAAGAGCGAGTAACTATGGAATGCGGTTCAAATTTGAGTTCGAGCCAGATACGAGCAGACTGTAAATACAGATATCATGCGATAAATGATATTTATATGTTCGGCTCGAGAGTGGAAATACATGCATTTTGTAAGCGCATTCATTAGAGCTTGCATCTCACAGCTCACAGCCCACGACAACAGCAACGGCAACAGTATCAGGTGGGTGGAGGGAAATGTGTTCGAGCTTGAGTTACTGCTGCTGCCGCTGCTGCTCGAGGAGCTGACGAAATCAATGAATCAGATAAAATTCAAATGCAACTAAAGCTGCGGATTTATTGTTGGCGGGTCCATTGTGGAGTTGTGGCCAGTGCACGTATTTGTCATTTCAATGCGGACTCCACAATTCAAGTTGGGGTTGGAAATAAGCCCGTGATGAATGCATGAGAATTAAGTTATGATCGGATCATGTGCATAACAATTGTTGAGATTACAATCGCAAGAATGCGAGTGTGCCCTGGGATCTTGAGCCAATTGTTTCGGTTTGATTGAAAAACCCAATAGGGCTATCGATAGTAATGTTAGCGGTAAATATTTTATAAATCTAATGCTAAGCCGATGCTAAGATCTTAAGTCCAAATTTATGATTCGCTTGTTGAGCCCCTTGCAAATTTGATAAATGTGAATTATAACAAGTTCACTCTACTTTTTTTTATAGATTTTGCGAATATCACAGAAGTGATTAGATTAGACTAAAATCGAATTTTAACTTCGATCTTAATTCGATAGCAATACAAACAGCTTGCTAATTATTTTCTCAATCGTGCAATCTCAATCGGGAATTATATAGTCTACATTGTTTACGGCTACAATCCAAGATGATGGAAGTTGTAATGTGCAACTCTGACACGTTCAACGATTAAGCCCATAATTCGGTTGAATTATTGCAGTTGTAATGCGCAGCAACTTCTTAAAATGGGGTTTTAAGAGGGCCTGATCATCACATTTGGACATGGAAAACTTGTAGCGCCTGTCAGGGGCTTGTTTCGGTGCACGCGGACTGCATATCGATAAGAGACTAGCTTGCATTTCACGAAGTCACGTATTTATTTTGGATATTGTCGCAAATAAATAAAACAATAAAATAAAATATTTTGTGGATAAGTCAGCGAAGCGACTTTTCTTTCAGAGCGTGTCTTGGTCACGTGGAGGTATTGACAGTATCTCTGATGAAAGTTGAGCACCAAGATTAGCCCAGTGAACGATAATCGGCAAAACTACAATAAGCGAATAAGTAATGAAAAATTCTGCAAAAACTACAAACTACGACTTATAACAAAAGAAGCGAGAACAGTTCTTATATATGTATATTATTTGCTGAGTGCCACAAGATCAAGTCGAACTAAATTGTATAATATTTGCATACATTGAAGGAGTCTGTAAAAGTTAATACACAGCAACATGAGATCAAAAGTTATTAAGAATGCTTGATTACGACGATTGGCACTTAATTGAAACTGGGAATCTCGTAGTATTTGCATTGCAATCTAATAAATTCACGGCTCTTGCCAGCAATTAATCGTATCGAAGTAAGACACGATGCACATGCACTTGACTAGCACTTTGATCTGTCAGATCAATAGTAAAGATCACTGCGAATACGCCACTCAATTAGCTTCGTAAAGCCTCGTAAGGCGACATTTCTGCTGATCGACTTCTTGATGCCCCAGCTAGCTCAACAAAATGTCACCTGAAATGGCGCCATATTCAAAACAATAACATTAAGTGGGAGCGAACGAGAGAGGGGGAGAGCGTTACGAGTCTTTTGTGTTAGGTTTGATTTTTTTTTTATATATTTTATGCTTCTATTTGGGATCTGTTTATGTTGCCAAGTGTGTTTAATGAATTGCTGATGGGAATTAATGTGCGCATATTAAACAAAATTCTTTCATTAACAATAAAATAAAAAACACACACAACTTGCTGACGGCGTTTTTTTTTATGTGGGGCTCACTCAGCATGTGGGAAACAAGTTTTTGCAGCACGATTGCAAATGCTTTTTTAATGAAATATTTAAAAGATAAGCTGCGAAAAAATAAGAAATCAATAAGCAAAACAACCAAACAGAAAGCGAACGAGCCGAAGTCGCATGGCCAGTAACTAGAGATGCGACCGAAGCTTCTTACGGGTATATAGCGTAGATATCAACTGATATTTAAGTCGCGGTTAATTTAAAAATAAAATGATACGTGGGGCAACAATTGTGGTTAGAAAAGTTCTTAGTTAACCCAATAGAAACCATCGAGATTGGCAAATGCTGCCTCACTAATCGTGTAAACAATTATTTCACGTTATTTATATGCTCATTAAATGATTTAAGATTGGAATCTAGCTGCGATAATTGCCAATATACAGCAAGTTTGAATTAAAGCTCATACATCTTGAGTTCCTGTCGCTTCATTGAATTTGATGCATTTGGAAAGTGACTAACTTACATTGAATTCGTCACGAGTTCCTAACGAGTCAGCTTTCAGTAATTTGGTGTTGACTCGTCGCTTTAACTTTAGTTACTCGTTGTTCTATCGTAAAGAGGAATATCGCTCATCGCTAGCATTATTCACCTCTGCTACCGCTGCTAGTCACAATTAATGCCAATTTGTCAAATCGCTGAGTACAGAGCGACTTATGAATAAGTATACTCTATGCAAATATCACGAGTCGTTTGGCTGATTAGATACAACAGCGAAACGCGGAACTTGTTGTTTACTTACCGGCACAAAATGTGGCAAATTGTCGAGCACCTGCAGCTTGTCGATGCGCTGCTTGATGCGCTCCCGATGATGCGGATTCTTGATGCCAATGGCCGTGAGATCCTCGGGCGTCATGCGCGCAATCGTTGGCAAATCGTACCCGGCCGCAATGAACAGCTGGGCATACTCCTCGTGCTTCATCTCCAACAGCCAGTCAATAATTAATTCATCGTTGCGCTGCCTATCGACGCTCCCAATCGAGCACGAGCTGACCGAACTGCAACGTGGCGACGACAGCGGCGCACGTATCGATGCGCCCGACGAGGAGACGCCCGTTAAATAGGAGGACGCCCGACCCGAGTCCAAGCTGGCCGTGCTGTGGCGCGAGCCCGATCCCGCGGAGCCCGACGACGAGCCCGGCGAATCGCGTCCCGGCGACTGTGTCAGATCAATGCCCTGATCCTCCTGCAACGCCAGCTGCTGATGGTAGTAGACGGCCGCCTTGTGCGTCAGGGGTTCGCGCAGCGTGGCGCAAAACACGGGCGGTGGGCATGCCACAATGCTTGGCGACAGTGCAGCTTGTTGGGCTGGGAGCTTGCTGCCAGAGCCTGCACCTGCACCAGCTGCTGCGGCCCCTGTGGTGGTATCATCCTTCATGCGCAGAGCCACACTTGTCTCGCGTGGCAAGTTGAAGCCGCCCTCCTCCAGCGAGGGCGATGAGACAATGCTGCTGCCACTCATGCTGCAAATGCCATCGTCCAGTTGATGCTGCTGCTGCTGTTGTTGTTGCTGGTGTTGCTGATGTTGTTGATGGTGATGCCGCAAGGGTCCGCTCAGTCTGTAGAGGGGTATCACTGGCTGATGGTGGTCTAGGGGCGAAGAAGGCGTCGCCGGCGGGTCACCGGGTATTGTCGGCGGCTGTACCTTCTTAGCTTGTGCCGTGGATGAGTGCGGCTTCAGTGAACGATGCATTTCGCGCCTCTGTTTCTGCAGGCCGCGCTGGCCAAATTAGCTGCGGCAACTCCTGCAACGGAACACAATCGAAAAATAGGCAACTGCATTAGATATTTGTTTTTAGGAGAACAGCGTACCATGTAGCAGCACAGATGTGTTGCAGATGTGTGTGTGTGTGTGCAATGGAAATCTGGATAATTGGACATAAATTCTTGTTGCTCCAGCTAAAAATAGAGTCACACTATTTACGCGCGCGCGCGCGTTCTCCTCTGCGGCAAGTCAATAAACTGTTCCAGAACACGAGCGATGCACAGTGGAAGGAAATAGACGAAAACGAGTGACGAATTTTTTAGATAAATTGGAAATTGTAAATATCAAGAATGATCGAGAGACACAACACAGTTAACGAATCGAACTGCGACCCTGAACTAGATTAATTAATTAATATGCATATTTTATCTCGCATTCCCATCGATTTATTGGCAATATCTGTCAAATTATGCAAACTTGAACTCGTAATTAGTGAGTTCATTTAATGTGTATGCATAAACAAAGAAATTACCGCTCTTGTTTACACAAAGTGAATCATCGACTTTATTCCAATGAAAGCGCCTTTGTCTGACAAGGTGAGGTTTTTGTTCATTTTAGGGAAAGGAGGCATGCAGCTGTACATGAACAATGAATGATAGAATTACCGAATTTTCATTTTCTCGAGATCGACTATGTGTTAAGACTAAGATATATGGATATGAATCTAACACGACAAACTGACTGATCAACTCATAACTTAAAAACAATTTCAATATCCGTATACAAAGAAACAAAAGTATTTGAACCGTTTGTTTATGAAATAAGCCAGAACATATTTTCCCATAATACAATATTTTGTTTTTATACCCGCTACCCAAAGGGTAGAAGGGTATTATAGCTTTGTGACTTGAGCAAATGTATGTAACAGGCAGAAGGAAGCATCTCCGACCCCATAAAGTATATATATTCTTGGTCAGGGTCACCAGCCGAGTCGATATAGCCATGTCCGTTTGTCTGTCCGTCTGTATGAACACCTAGATCTCAGAGACTATAAGAGCTAGAGATTCCAAACTTGGTACCAGTATTGGTGTATGTTCTACGCAGATCAAATTTGTTTTAGATTTGTGCCACGCCCATTTCCGCCCCCTAAAATCGAAAATGATTTACTAGTGCAATTTTAAAGAGTATTGGCACATTGGCACGAAGATAATAACAGTATCTATGATTCCCGAGAATTTGGTCGCGATCAGATGAAAAACTTGGAAGTTATTCAAGAAAGAGTTTTGTATGGGAAAATCCATAGGCAGCTGCACTTGGCTTGCTTCTGGAGGGCAATGTGACCGTGCATGATGTCATGGAATATGAATGTACAAATATACCAAATATACAAAAAATACTTTTTTGTATATTTTAGTATATTTAAGCTGGGTAGCGGGTATATCACAGTCGAGCACACTCGACTGTAGCTTTCTTACTTGTTTTTTCTGCGGTTATTTAAAGTGTGCATTTAAATAAATGTGTCTAATTAAATTATATTATTTTGTTCACATTTGGATATGGATTGATATATCAACCACTTCTCAATGAGCATCTTGAAAATATTGCCACTGACCCACTGTGCTCCCGCAGCAGCATCGTATTACAAATTTCATTCACAAAAACCAAACTAAAAGCAAACACGAAGGGACGACAGCTAACATAGAACGAAGTACGAGGGATCTAGCAAGAGGGAGACGATGTCAAAGTTCGTTGACTGTGGGCTGCATTTGGGGCCTGGCCGCTTGTCTAGGCGCGACGTCATAATACACTTCAGAAATGCACAAGCAGGCAATCGGGGTGGCGGTTGAGTTGGGAGGAGCTGGTAGCATCGGCAGCGCGGTAGCTGAATCTGGCAGAAGTCACGAACAGGGCCGTTTCTGCCGGAGCATGTCATTAACATGAGTGAGAGAACAAAGCCGCAAAATACTTGGAAGCAGTAATATGGAAAAGCTTTAATTTGCAGTTCTAGTGAAACAGTTAAATTCCAAAACGATTAGCAAGAGCAGCAGCGTTTATCGATAACAAGCGAATTGCAACAGCGGCCACCTGTTCGTTTAAAGTACTCGATGCCCGGCCGGTTGTCAAACATAAATACTAACACACACACGCACATACACACACACAGAGAGTGAGTAACGAATGATACCACAAAACCAGGTTCCAAATTTCATAACGTGTCGCTGTATGCGTGTGGGAGTAAAAAATGCAGGCAAAAGAGAAGCAGAGCAAAAGCTGACAAACAAAACGCAAAAACGGTGGCAGTAGTAAATTTCATTTACAAGCCCGTCGACAGTCGACAGTCGTCGTCGCGTCGAGTGTCTTTAATGAATTTTTATGTATGCATGTATATGCGACGTGAAACGAAAATTAACGAAAAACTGCAGCTGAAGGCACGGGAGAGCCAATGGTCCCAACGGAGAGAGACACAGAGAGAGAGAGAGAGAGAGAGAGAGAGAGAGAGAGAGAGAGAGAGAGAGAGAAAGAGAGAGAGAGAGAGAGAACAGCAGCAGAGGACTGAGCAGAATTGTAGTAGGGTAGTATATCAAACGGTGAACGGTGCACAAATGTGGGTTGCGATTTGTTGTTGTTTTTATTGTTATGATGGTTGCGCTGTTGTTGTCACCCACACATACAACGCACACCCCATTTACCCAGCTGCACATTTGCAGATGTTGTTGAACTGTGCGGCCGGCTTTATATTTTGGGCTAACATTTTCTGTTTCTATCCTTCTCTTCCTTTCCAATTTTTTGTTTTTTTCTTTTGGATTTGAATGCTTTTGTCTTGTCGTCTACTGGCCATTTGTATGCGTCCACTTTGCTGTTGTCTTTTGTTGCTTGCGCATTTTATTGCAAACATAGCGTACACAGGACGCCCTCTGGCGTAGATAATGCAAAACTATTGCAGTTTCTGATTCTGTCCGTGTTATTCTTATGCTGTAGTTGTTTTGTGTTTTGTTGTAGTTGGGTGTGGTGTGGGTGGTGAGTAATCATAATAAGAATAACACTTGATTATGCGATTGTGTGTGTGTAGCATAAAAACTGATTGGAAATGCAATTAAACGGACACTTGGGCGGCGTTTTCCTATTAGAAATACACAATAGGAAACTATTACAAAGAGCAGCAAAGGCAAAGCAAAGGTTTATGGATTGTCGTTGTCGTTACACACACACACTGACATCCCGATAGACTTAGGCACACACACGGATACTCATGTATTGATACAATGTAGCGGAGTTGCGGTTTTGAAGTCGGCAGCAAAAACGCTGAGCAACTAAAAATAATTATGGTTACCAGTGCTTTAAACACACACAAACATACATCCGCACACACAGACACACATGCAGACACATATAGATAGACAACACAAAGGGACCGCAATGTTTATACGCTTCTCATGGGGAGTATTGGGAGTTAGCTGTGAAGTTAGAGTGCTGTGAAAGGGGGTGCGATAAGAACCATGGAAAATCTCGCACGATATACTCCACTGTCTATCAGAAGTAGAGGGTCGCATCCCAATGAGATAAATAAATGGCAGACTATGGAAGGAAATGGGAAAGAAATCTATTTAATTCTTATAAGTAACGTCACAGAACCTTGAAAGATAACTTGGAAATAAATCACTGTATGTATAAGTAAGCCATCTACACTTAAGACTTTACATTAAAATAGATAAAGAAAGAAAATATAATAGCATAAGTCTTCATAAAAATTAATACTTATTACAACATATAATAATCCATATTTGAAATAAATTGTACGTATATTGACTCTAAATAAATTGTAAAATCATTTGTGATCTACCAAATAATTTCAAGCAGACCAAAGGACTTTCTGAGGTATATCAAACCTTTAGAGTTCCACGTTTGTGCTTTGTGCACCATCAAATTAATATTTAATCTTTCAAAGTATATATTAAATCATAGGACACCATTTTATAGAAATGTAGGATATCTAAATTCGACGAGTTCGCTGACAATTGTTCGTTGTCGCTATGCGCCGTTAAAGTTTACTGGCATGAGTAATCAGCCAAATGGAGCGCAATAAAATGGCAACGGCAACAGGGTCAATCTATCAGCCCAGGCAGCACATCAACTTAGTTCATGTTGCCTAGCCACCCCCGATAAAATCCCTTCCTGCCCCACCCGTCAACATCCATCTCTGCCAACCACTTCATGACCAGATTCATATACCACTCTTTGGGATGGGACCTGGACCTGAGCACGAATGGAGTGTCAGGAGGTGGCGGCTGAAATCAAATGAACCGAGTCTCATTCTCATGTTTATTAACGCTGCTTAACTGAAAATGTGTTTGTGTGTGAGGATGTATGTATATATTTCGGCATGGTTGTGTGGGTGTTATTCAGCCCGAAAGATAAAGCGACCGCCCAAGCAACACTTCAGTACAATCACGACGTATTAACAACGGTTCTGTGATATACCCTATGAAGATTACAGCACCGAACAGTTCTACAGAGACCCAAAAACTGAATTAATTAATTCAACTTTTTGCTAGTTGGACACATTGTTTAATAATATCATTAAAATAGTCAATAATTCGAAGATTATGAACAATGCCAACTTCTATAATTCAGATTGTACTCTAGATCCAGCGGCATCAAAGAATTTGTAAAAATCATTTAAAAGTGCCTTACATTGATTTTCGGTTATTACACTTATTCATGTAATATTTGAAAATTAAAATAATTGAATAGCAGTTTGCAAAAATGAAAAATTTTGGGATGTTTTTGTGGATTTAAAAATCCAAAGTTGTTATTAGTTTTGGACATTGTTTTAAACAATTCACTGAAAATTCTGCTAAATTATTATCTATATTTTGTTTTGGTAATTATCAAGAAAACTAAATTTAGATATTATCTTCTTCAAATCTTGAGGAAGTTTTATTAGATGAGTTCCATAGGGTATCATGCTGGCCATCATTTCAATGGTGACCATCTTTGTTGCGCGTGCTTTGCATATGACATGAGACAGTTTTCTATACTATCCCAAAAATGCAGGCAGGGCTGATAAAAGTTTTTGTCGTTTTTCGGTTGCATTTTTCTTACATTTTCCTTTTGGTCGCTCTGCCACGCCCGAGTGAGAAACTAGCTTATTTTCTTCTTGCCGCTGCCGCTGCTGTTGTTGTACTTGTGTACAATGTTGGTAGCGTGTTTTGTCAGCAACAACAGCAACAGCAACGGCAACAAAATAAGATGGTGTCGCTGCCTGTCGATAACTGGAGATGTTGATCTTGCACAGCAAAGGAGAGGACAACAACAATACGACAGCAACAACAATGGCCACGGGCAGCATAAACTTGTTTCGCCTGTAAAGGGAGTTTTTGTTGTTGTTGTTATTGTTGCTGTGGCAGTCGTTGCTTTGTAGTTGTTATTGCATTGTCTTTGCGTTTTGTTTCAGGTTTTATCTGGCAACGCCAAGAACGGAGCAAACAAGAGTCCATAAAAAGCTCGTAGGTGTAAGCTGCAACGTAACAACACAGCGAAGATGTGACAGATGTGTGGGCGAGGGGGGCGAGGCATACGTGCAGTTAACGGTTAATGCAAAACGAATGCGTAGCGCATATGGCACCAGACAGTTAGCCAGTCAGCCAAAGAAGAAGACAGAGCAGAAGAAGTCAGTCTGCAAGACCGACCAACAAGACAGACGAACGGAACAAGGCTGTCAGCACGTACGCAGACAGAGCAGAGGCAACAGCAGAGCAGTGCAGTTCCAAAAGCGGCCATCAATTTTTCTTCTTCTTTATGGTCAAAAAACGCGAACAAGTTGTAAAGCGAGCAATGCGAACAAAGCACCAAATGCGAACAACAACCAACTACAGTAATAGCCGCCGAATGTGTGGAGAAAGGGGAGGCCGCAAAGAGAGCGCATTTACAGTGAGCTTTTTAGTTCTCAACTATTTGCCACCCACTTGCAAAGTGCGTTTACAAGTACGCACGCACGCACACACATTTACCCTCACTCACACTCAAATACACTCTAGCACACACACGCACACGCTAGATGAGTGAATTGGGAATATTTGCAACAACTGTGCAAAAAATATGCAAATTACCATTTGAAAACGTTGATTTTTATAGCAACTTTTATGGCAAAATGGAAAGCTTCATTCAAATAAGCTTAACCTTTAATTTTCACATAAATTGCAATTGATTTGCTTGCTTCAAAACGCGTTGAAAAATTCTGTGCAAAATTTCTTTCACACACATATACAGAGACACTAACACTCGCGCGAGTAACAGCAGCACTAACACCAACACATACACATACACCTCATATACACGTATATGAGCGACGAAGAGCGCGTTGGCTCAAAAAAAAAAACAAGTAAAGCATATGAGAAAAAAAAGGCAGCGCAAAAAGTTGCCGCTGGTAGCTTAGCTTAGCTTAGTAGCTGCTGCTGCTGCCTGCTAAAAGAAACGAAGAACGAGTCAAAAAAGGCGAATGCGGAGCGCGTTCACGACGAGCCGACAGCGACCGCAAGTCAAAGCGTATTGAAAACGCGGCTCAAGTTCGAATCCAAGTCAGAGTCAGAGTCCTCCTGCTGAACGTTACTAAAGCTGTGACACGGGAGAGCGATGCACGACAAGAGAGCGCTCGCGAGAGAAGTGTGTGTGGCTATGAGAGAGTGCGCGTAGTAAATTGCCATACTCGACTGTGTTTCAATTGTGTGTTTTTGCCACAGTCGAAGTCAATTTGTTGCAATTGAAACAATAACAATTGTATGTCAATTTGTTGTCGCTGGCAAATTAGTTAATATATGAACCAGGGCTGATTTTGATTAAAATCAGAGGTCTGCATACTTATGCCCAGTAGTGTGTTCAAGGAGCAGAAGCAGAGAGAAATACATTCATGCATCAACAGTGGGGCAAAAATGTCAATGCAATTGAAAATCTATCTACAGGTTTACATTTTTGCAGTACAGTGAAACCTCTCTTAGCCGATTTTTCCCATAACTATTACTACAGGAGAAGTGCAATTTTGAATCATTTGAACCGTTATAGTCCTAGATCTTTATCAGCCCGATGCTCTTTTATGAAATTTTGAAAATTTATAAAAATTGTCCATATCCTACTTATTTAGTGAGAACATGATGTATGTTTGCAATTGGTAAGGAATAAACTTGAATGGACACCAATGAAAAAACAACAACTTTTATTTTTTAGACAGACATATTTTTAAGCTTATCAAATGTTTCCTAAGCTGCAGTTTATATTTGTTAAATACATATTAAATTATGGCTATTCAAGATGAAAGACAAATGTGTAAGGTTAAAATGTGTAAGATGTGCTGCATTAAAATAATGAGTTTCCAACATTATTGTGGTGTTGTTGCGCAAAGTTATTAAAATTAATTATTGCTCTTAAGCCATTATTTTATTCTTATTGCTAAATATATGTTCATATGCTTCATTATAACTTTAAGAATTTACATCAAGAAGAATATAAAACAAAATAGTCTAGTAAAAATTCAAAAATAAAATACAAATTGTTTTGGGTAGTATTTTCTCATTTACACTAAAATAATGTATAATGTATAATACGTGTTTCAAATTTATTTGACTTATTTGTTTTTGATGGGAAAACAATCGAAACAATCCTTAACCCGTCTCTTGGCGGGACATAAGTTGAGCGACGATGAGTGTCCAGTTATCATGATAAAAGTTAATTTTTGCTTGTAGTTTTCCCAAGATCGTTGTGATAAGAGCTACGAGGTCAGTTCGATAAACAGGTATGTTAAGCGTAAGCCATTTGCATCTAAGCGTGTTTAGCATGGAAAGTTGTAAAACTGGAGCTAAAATGTTTCAAGGAAAAATGTTAATGGGCACTCAGTTTAAACTTCAGTTGTTGAGCTAACTTCCAAATTATAAACTTCATGGTTCCACTGTGAGGCAATGTGCCACAAAAAAGACAAACAAATCAAAACACTCACACTCCTGCATATTGTAGCTGGGCAGTCAACCACTTTGCTTGCCGCATAAGCCAATAATACCAACAAAGATAGAGAGCAAAAGACAGAGAGAGAGAGCGTGAGCGAGAGCACGCGCTCCACACGAGTTGAGCACAAACTTAAAAAAAGGCTCCATCTCTATTAAATGCCTTCTGCGCACACTGGCTCGCTCTCCCTTAGATTTCCTCTATCAGCGTTTAAACTCTCGCGCAACAACGAGCCAGAAACGAAATGTCATCGTCGCTCAACGACAATTCTAACACTTCATTGGAGCTATTTGGGCTCGGGCCGATGTGTTGTTGTTGCTTTGCTTTGCGTAGCCTTGCGACGCAACGAAGCGACGTCGACGTCAAGTCATTTGATTCCCACACAAATCTGTGCATATTGAGCGAACGCGAGAGTCGCTCCCCATTATGGCAAGTGAGTTATGGAGCCTCTTGATGTGTGTGTGTGTGTAACACATATATATATATATATGTATATAGTGACTCTGTGCGCTCAATGCGCTTTCTATTGATTTATATGAGCTTTATGGCGCAATCTGAGTACTAACAACGAGTACAAAGCTTAACAAGAAGACTAAAGGAAACGCGCTTTGAATTCTCAAGTGCTGCTAAAACACAAAGGCATAATGAGAATAGAAGAGGAGAGAATGATTGGCAGCCTTAACATTTAATTGCCAATAAGCAACGCGTTTTGTTAACTAACATCAACAAAGCGGTATTCGAGAATAAATTATGCAAAACATCAGCAGCAACAGAAGCCAGAGTTGCCGCAGTGCCATTGTTGACTGCACTAGCAGCAGCAGGAGAGTCGCAGCACGCGTCATCATCGGCGCTCGAGCATAACAAAGTTTGTCTGACACGTGTTGGTTTATTAATTACATAAGCAGATGAAGTGGCGGCAGTGGCAGCTGCTGCAGTTCATCCCGAAACAGAAACCAATTTCCTGCAGATGCCGTTGGCCACTCTGACAATAGACTCAAAAACAGCTGGCTGCTCCTGCCGACAGTGAAGAAGAAGCAGGCACATGACAGATGGCAACGTCAGCGCCGACCCCGATGACGCGACGGCAGCAGAAGGACGCAAACGTCAAAACAAAAACAATTGTAGCTAAAAGCCGCATAATACTGATTGATATATAAAAAGTACACACCTGTGAAATGTATGGAAAATGCTATTTTCCACAGTTTACGCTTTTCAATTTACGATTTCCGTATGCAGCCAAAACAATCACATTAAAACTCACAATCACGACGTCGTCGACGACGAAAGTTGACACACAAAAGGTAAACAAATGTTAAGTTTTAACAGGGCATCAATTATGGTTGTTGCTTGCACGTTTTATGACATTTTCTACAGGCACACGAACACATACACACATACACACATACACTGAAACAAGTGGCGCGCGCGAGACGCATAAAAATAAAACATAAAACCAGATTAATTTTTGTGCAGCCGAAAAAGAGTTTATTAAGTTCACTGCTTACGTAGTTGTGACTTCGCTGTGGTTGTTGTTATTTCTTATTGCTTGTGATACGCCGCCATTTTCTTTAGGGTTAACTGGGTAATTTTAGTCGCGTTTATGTGCGCTATGTGCTGCCTACAATTTAAATTGGTTATGTAGACATTTAATTACAGATTTGGGTTAATTTTTGGGCTACAATTAAACAGATTTATGTTTTTATTTAGTTGTGTGTAAAATCCGCGCAATTTAGCGACGCGAACCAACTCAAACCGCTCGGTAAGAAAACAAAAACAGAACTGAGTGTGGCTGCAGATTTTAAAAGGCAAAATACCAAATTCACCACTGCTGTAATCTTTATTCAAACTGCATTCCAGATAGTGGTCACCACTATTTAATAATTGCGATACACCAACAATAATGCAAATAAATAATTTGATACAATTAATTTATTAAAATTTGTTTTTATTTTGTGATGTAATTCAACAGCTATTAAACATTCTATTTTTGTGAAATTTGGAGTTGTTTTTTTTCTTAGCACCCTGTGGTAATATCAGTAACACGGAAACGGACTGATTTCATGGAATAGTTTTAAATTGTTACTAATCTATTTTAAAAATAAAGCAAAGTCAATTTTAAGACTTCATATGTTGTTAATGGTTAAAGTACAAATGGATGAAAGAATTTCAACATTGTTTTCGTACTTGCGATTGTTGTTATCGACATCGTTAACAATTTGTGTAGGACCAGCTCATGTTTCCGCATAAATCTGCACATTTTGTAACTGTGCTTACAGCCACACTTGTTGCATTTGTATGAAATGTTACAATTATTTAAATAAATTGACTGCAAAAAAACAATAAAAGTGCGTGCGCTTAGTTCGTCAATTAAAATATGTAATGCTTTTTATGTGAATCGAATTAACTCTATGTGTTTTGTTCGTGCCGTGATTCTTTTGCATTCCATTTATATTTTGTTGGTTTTCTGTGTGTGTGTGTGAGTGACTGTGAGCTTGTTGCTATTGCATTGTGCGGCGTTTTTGGTTAAACAAATTACCACTACCAACGAAAAACAAAAAAAGTAAGCATAATAAGGTGAAATTAAGTAAATCCACAATTTATTGTCTTTGCAAAAAATTAACTGCAAATAGAAATTCAAGAAAAAGCGGCAACGCAGACCCGATTTAAAATGCAAATGAGCATAGGAAAGAAAGAAGATAAAAAAAACAGGTTGTCGATGCTACGCATTGGTATTTGTTGGCTTTGCTCTCGCTACAGTCGGTGTTGTTGTTGTTGGTGTTGCTGTTGTGACTCGAACTTGGTTGGTCAATGCACGACGTTAATTAAAGCAATAGAAATGTTCGTTGCTAGTGGGCGGTGTTTGCGCAACAAGCAAACTACAAATTGTTTTTGTTTAAATGTTCTACGAAGAAAAGAAAATGAATCGTTTTGCTGCTTTAACAATGCGCTTTACGGTGGGCGTTTTGCCTCATGATGTTATGATTCATGCCACTAAAATGTTAGTTACCAACAATGCGTCTGTGTGACCACAACAAACACCTGTGGCATGCTGTTTATGCTGTTGTCCAAATAGTTTGGTCCATTTGGTATTGAAAGCAAGTGTCAAATTTTGACAGCTGCGTGGCGCATCCTGAAAGTAGATTTGAATATGGAAAGCTTTAATCCCAATAAAAGCTTACGTGAGAGAAACAGAGAGAGAGAGAGAGAGAGAGAGAGAGAGAGAGAGAGAGAGAGAGAGAGAGAGAGAAAGAAAGAGGAATACAGAGAGAGAGAGAGAGTGAAAAAGATAAGAAGAAAAATACTAATCGCAAAAATGGTCAGAGTAACATACCATAAGCAGCATGTTAAAGTTAAAAGAAAAATGTTAAATTCAGCACACGATAAGTATTTGATAATTGGCCAGAAAACACAAAATCTCGAAGGCTTAACCAACTAATCCATCTATTTCTTTGAGGATTGCATACATTCTTTTTATTTTATGATTTATCGTTTTATTTCTGTGCCTTGCAGCTCTGTGATTACTGTGCCTGTTGCACAAGAAAATATAACAGGAATTCACAATTAAATTCAACTGCACACAATCGTTGATAACTGATAACGACATAAGGCCATCTGCGTTTTTCACGCTTCCATCCCAATGCAGAAAATGCCCTCGCAAATATTGAATGATGGCAGCGGCGCTGGCAATTTGAACAATGCTGCCTCATTGCTGGGCACCCCGCCGAACTGCATTACAGTAAAGACCGCCTACAATGGCCAAATCATAATCACGACCATCAATAAGAATATTACGTTCGAGGAACTCTGCTATGAGATACGCAACATTTGTCGCTTTCCCATCGATCAGGTAAGTAAACAAATCGAATGCGACTTTTGGTTTTAGTTCTAAAATGGAGATTTTCACAGCCCTTCACCATCAAGTGGGTCGATGAGGAGAACGATCCTTGCACTATATCGACGAACATGGAACTGGTCGAAGCAATTCGATTATATGAGATGAATTATGACTCCCAGTTGGTTATCCATGGTAAGTCGAAGACTTTTCATGTAATTGTTTATTGTTCTTGTGGCCTTTCTGCCCTTTCTGCGTGTTTTTGCAAATAATGTAATACGATAAAGACTTGTAATATCTCAAGAAAGACAAAGTTGTTTGTCATTTGAGATGAAACTTATCAATGCCATGAAATATAAGTATTTTGTGATGCTGACAGCGATGTGCTTCTTGTAAAGTTTTGGGGCCAACCTTACAGAAAAGCGAAGGGAAACGAAGGGTTTATTTATGAATTGATATTGTTATTATAAAGGTGGGAGTCAATACAATTCAGTTGTCTTTAGTATATTCCCACGTTTCTTTCATTCAAAACGCTGTATTGAACATATCAGTTCGAAAGTTTACCAAAATTACATTGTCAAAAGGGCAATAAACTTTTATTATTTATTTGTTAAGGAGAAAAGAGAAAGAGTCATAATAAATATTTTTGTTTTGTAAAATAAATTGAATTTTAAATTTCTGCATTACTTGCGTCGGATTTTTAATTTCTTGAAATGGACAACTTTAAATTATTATACTAAATCGCATTTGTGCACAAATCCTATTAAATGGAGTTAACAAGTTAATAAAGAAGTTAATTTATTTACAAGCGTCTCTCATTCCAAATGGCCGGATTCAAACCAGTTTATGTGCTTACTTAAAAGAGATTCATTTGAAGTTCTTAAAAATATTATAATACGATTTTATGATGCCCAATTGGGCCACAAACACATTGTGGATAGGTGGGTGTCTATTTTGTTTTGAGTTGAGCACAACTAGAGCAAAGTTTTTCATTTTCACAAATTTCATTATCAAAGTTTGTGCTCATTTGTGGGTGTCGAAATGGGTCACATTCCGGTCTTTTAGTTGTAGCACAATTTAACCGCAATTTTGTGCACATTTCAGCCTGGTTAAACAATACGCTCGTTGCTTTATTAGCTCAATAAACCTTGGCACTGGCTGATGATGCTTCTTGCCTCATGCCTCTTGCCTCTTGCCTCTTGGCGGTTGGCTGTTGGCTGTGGGCTGCTCGCTGTTGGCGTTGCCTTTTGGCTTACAACAAGGGGCCCCCGGGCGGCTTGCAGCGCAAATCCAAACAGCAGTCGACCATGTTAATAACATAAAATATTAATCAACTCGTGCTGGCGCACATACATATAAGTGTAATACACACACACACAGGCAGACAGGCACACACACACACTCACATATACAGGCGCAGATTAAATGTTTGCCTGTAAGCGCCCATAAGCAGACTTGGTTTTTGTATCTTACTCTCTTCTTAGCAGCCATCTTATTTTTACTTTATTTCTCTTCTTTTTTTGTTGCTCTCGCTACATCCGCTTTTTGACCCGATTGCCGCTGCCGGCTTCGTTTATAATTCATTATAATTAAATTGTTTGCTGCCAGCCGGGTTAGTTCTTTTTTTTGAAAATTTAATTTTTGTGCGGCTTCTTCAGCTGTTTTATATTGTAGTCACGCCTGAAAGGATGCTCCCCACACACAAAGACACACACACAAATACAAATACATGGCCATCTATCTGCTTAGTTAACTGTCTGTACTTAATTGTGCTTACCACAAAAACTTTTCACTTCGTTCGCGTTCGAAATTTTGCCTAATGACAAAAAAAAACAAAATGTTTCGACAACAACAATAAATTACTAAAAACAACAAAATGAGACAACATTAGGGTATGCATAATAATGTTGTGCATGAAATGAAATGTACGACACGTTTTTCAGGACGAAACATTGGAGAATGTTGCAGAAAAAACACAACAACACACAACCAGCTAAGATAAAGAATTTACGAGCTGGTTTGCTCCCAATTCCGTAATATGGTAATTTTCACGGGAAATACTTATTTTTCATTTGTACAATTGAAATATACATACATATGTCAAGCGTAGACATGCTACAATAATTCTATTTCAATGTACATAAGTAGGTTAGTAATTATTTTTTAGTTAGTGATTAAAACGTTTTCGGTAGAATGAAGTTCTTGAATGTAAAATGCATTGTATCCATTCTTTTATTGAAGTAACATTTCAATTAAAGGACATGGACACGTTTTCTTATTAAATGCTGGCTGGCATTGTAATTAAATTATTTTGTAAATAAAAATAACAATCAAAGAACATTTATAATAGTGTCTTAGTAACTTTAAACTTCAAAAAACTGAAATTATTTTTATTTGGTGAGAACACTCGAAGTTATAAATGAATTTTGGAGAGGAAACGATATGAAGAACCTTCTGACTTTGAAGTTTTTTGGTGGCAAACAGTTGGTTAGTTGAGTGTAGTTGGCAAAACCTATGGCAAATATAAATCTACCAATGTGTGGCACTTGGCAAAAGTTTGAGTTGTTTGTTAGCTGAATGCTACAGGATGCTGTTGCTGGTACTCTGCTTCCTGGCTGTTCTCTTCATATCCCAATCCACAATATAGTGGCACGATTTTGTATCGTTGTGGTTGTTTTTGTTGTTGTTGTTGTTGATATCATTTTGGTTGTTGCTGCCGTTGATTGTTGTTGTTGTTTTGTAGCCACGTGTGAAAAAATGCGGTTTAAAATGTATTAAAAGCATTTTCTGTGCGGTTTAGCTCACCGCTTGCGTCTGTGCTGTAACGTATTATTCCAGCACCACACACACACACACACACCCACAGGCGCACACATACATGCGCAGACAACCACAAAACTTATACAAGCGCCTTAAAAGCATTACACGTCGGGACTGTTGATGTTGTTTGCTACCTTTGCATGTTTGTTTGTGTAGTTATTGTTATTGCTACAATTGTTGTTGCTGCTGTTCCTGCTGCTGCTGCTGCTTCTGCCTGCTGCTGTGTTGAAGTAAATGTCCATGTGTATGTGTGACTGGCATTTTTATAAGCCGTTGTTTTGGTTGCCTTGTGTTTTGTGTTCCACCTTCCGGTTTCATCTCCGGCTAACAATGAAGCACGCCTGCCCCTTTGTGCTCTCTTTTTATCTCTCTGCCTGTCGTTATAATTTATGCGCCTGCAATATGGCAACGCTGCCCACACTCACACCAATATGAACACATACACACATATACGGGCATACACTGACACACTAGCATCGAAACTTTACCCAGGCGTATAAGCTTTGAAATACATAAGGTCGATACAAAAGTTGAGTGGAATTTTTGAGTGAGAGTAAGTGAGAAGCAGCACGTTTGAGAGTAAATTTCCCCTGGACAAAAAAACAGCTGAGCCGTAGTGGCATTGCCAACGGAGCTTTAGTTACTCAACCACCAAATGGTTGGCAATGCTGCGCCGGCGTTTGGCATTTGGCGTTTTCCAAGGCGGCTGCCAAAGTTGCAAAGCATATCTAATTGAGCGCAAGTGCAGAAGCAGAACTTTAAAAGGCGCCCGCTGCTGCTTCCTTTACCATCGCCTGCGTCACCTGACATTGAACAGCGGGCAGACAAACACACACACACACACACACACACACACACACACACACACACACACACACACATACACGCATCCATGTGAAGCCTATGCTCGGCTCTCTGTGCAAAAATATCCCTAGTAGCCAAAGTTATTGTGGAATGCGTCGGCATTCGTCGTCCTGTCGCAACACTCGCGCCGTGGCCGCTTGCCTGTCTGGAAGTGCCGTGCGGAACAAATAAAACGTGAAAAACATATTTAAGAAAGCACACTCACTCACACACATACACACATACACGCATACACCGAAAAAAGAGGATAAGCTTCGCCTTTTTCTCCTGCTGTTGCTAACGTCGTCGCGTCTCACACATCGCGTCGCGTCGCGCATTCACCAAATATACACACACGCTAAACCCGCATATATAAATTATATATATATGTATATACATACATTCTAATACATATTATAACTTGTAATTGAGTGAAATTAACTAATACCGTTGCCAATTTGTCAACACAAAGCGGAGCCAAATCATAGCAAAAGTGTTGTCAACCTTTTTTCGGCCATACTGTAAATCGTCAATCGCAACTTCATTTATTGCTCTTCGCTCACCGACAAATAAACGTAATAAAAAATCAATTGCCCCTGAACAACATTTGAATAGAAGAGGAAATAGGAATGGGATTGTAACTTCCATTCAAAACTATGGTCGTAAATATATTTTGGGCATTTTACAAATTCAATGCCTACCTTTGAAAGGCATTTCGGTCAGACTTTAAGATGGTGCAGAAAATGCAGAGCGTGGAACTTTCTGTAGAGTCTCTGCTATAGAGGTGCAGTAAAGCATAAAGTTGTGAAAAACTCATTTGATGTTTTGGCTCTTTCAGTTTCCTTTGATATATGAACCAAACGTTACTTGGAAAGTCACAGAAATTGCTTCAACTTAAGTTATTCCTCTCGTATTGGATCAACTAAAACAAGAAATGTGCATATTTTTAAAGTCGACTTGCTCGAGTTTGCTTAAATATTAATACGTGTTTTTCTCCCATTTAAGTTGTCGTTTTCGATGTGAATTATACACATCGGAAGGGAGGTTGCAGAGCCTTCAATTTGTTGGCTTTACCCGCAAGGCAACTGTCATGTTTTACATTTGTCACATAATCAAATTTGTTGGTTACGCCGAATCCGCTTCATGTTAACGTCGAGCAGTGCACAACGAAGTGAGTCGAACCTCTTTCCTGGCCCAAAATCGAATCATTGATTTTCGTTTGCTTCGCTGATTCCTTATTTCGACTTCCATGCTCTTTTTTTCTTTTTCCTTTTTTTTTTTTTTTGCTGCTGTGGCACAGCGCAGAGTGACAGACACACAGGGAGACAGGACGACAGAGAGACAAACATACACATAGACAGGGTGGTAAAAAAGTTCATCCATGACATGTTTTTTTTTTTTTTGTATGTATTCGCCCCCCGTTTTCCTCTCCGCCGCTTGCTCTAAACTTGACCCCAGCAGCTATTTGCACTTCATCAAGCTGCGATGACGCCTTCGCCCGCCAGCATTACAGGTCCCAAAAATTGTCTAGGCCAAAGAGATGCCAAAATATTTGGTACTTGACCAGGCCTACAAACACACACCGACACCGACATGCAAACACACGCCGACACACACACACTTAAACACTGCTGCATGTGTGTCAGTGTGTTGCCGTCTTGGCGCTGCAGGGCGAGTAAATCGCTCTCGCTCTTGAAGGCCCAAAAGGACATGGCTTCCGTGTGCATGTTGGTGTGTGTGTGTGTGCTTGTGCCCGAAAATCAAACGGCCCACATTCGACAAATTTGCTGAAGCCAAGCTGACGCCTACAAATGCGCCTTCATTTAAACTCTATGCGATTCATTCTTGGCTCCCTTGTGTTGTGAGCAAATCAACACATTTACATTTCGCATAGCATACTTTTCTGGCGCGCGAGGGTGGCTTCTGAACTGTGAACACTGAACACTGGATTGTGAAAATCGAGTTAAGTTCCACGCCCCCCAGAGACGGACACATTATGATTGTTTGGCATATTTTAATGATGCCATTGGGCTTAATGAAATTATTGTTAGTTCCGAGAGAGCCTTCCCCATACGCTATCCGTTCTCTCCTTGGCCACGCGCAAATATGGGCACTCTCAAGCAGGCTCGAGCAGGACACGGGAGGACACACAGTGAGCGTTAGTTAAGTATGCACATGACGTACATTTCTGGCTCGTTTTGCATGCATGGCCAGCTTCTGAATAACCTCCTTCAGCCGTTGCTAAAGCCGCTCTCTACTCTTTGGGCAAAATTGTTTTTCTTTTTCTTATCTTCTTTTTATTTTTTTGCCTTCACTTTTCTTACTTTCTTTCTTGCGGCGCGTGAAATTTTACAGTGTGAAGTGGTTCCGTTTTATGCGAAGGCGGCGAAATATCGGACGCAGGTGGCCGAGCCCCAGCAAGCGGACAACGTGCGGTGCGGGGGGAGTAGGAGGAGGTGGGAACAGCATTTTACGGTCCTCGTCGTCTCAACAACACCTCTGACGTCATTCGGAAGCAAATTTTGTTGTTTAACTATCGCCAAAGAGGAGGAGCAGGAAGGATAGATAGAAAGACAGAGCGAGAGATAGAGAGAGAGAGAGAGAGAGAGAGAAAGAGAGACAGAGAGAGAGAGAGAGAAAGTGAGAGAGAGAGAGAGAAAGAGCGATAACACGGCTTTAACTTGTCCATTGTGTTGTTGTTTTATTTATCGTTATTATCGCTTGGAACTTGAGTGGGGCTCTTGCTGGGGCGTGTCCTGATAACCAAGACAAGCCAACCCGACCAACCAGGCAGCAGTCTGATGTAAGACCATTATTTGCAGATACTTAAGCGCTCTTGATTTGCCAATCTCTAAAGTTCTCGCAACAGAATGAATTAATACATTGTCCGGGGTTGGCTTTTAATCGCTATGCCCACAATGTGCTCGGACAAACAATGCGCAAAGTCGAAGCGAGCAGGGTATGAATTATCGTATTAAATCAAATTGTATGTCAGGCATGGGAGTTCTCCCATAACGACCCTATCATTCAACGGCTCAACATCAAATGTATTGTTTGAACAATACAGTTTCAATGTGATTGAGCTAATCAATCAGTCGCTACACAATAATTCTAAACAATAATCAGTTGTTGTCCATTGGAGCACGATTACTCGATTGCTCGCCAATTACTCAAAACATTTCACGCATATTCATATTACTAAGGCGCACAGTGCGTATGAGTAACGCACATAATAACTATCTTTGAGTTGTTGCTAATATTTTGAGCTGATGATGAATGTGTTTCAACTGCACTCATTGTGTAATGTTATATTTTATATTTTGCTTTTCATCATATTAGTGGATTGAGAATGCGAATTGTTGAGTACAATAATAGTTACAATGTTAATAATTAATTATTAATAATGGAAAAAGTGATATTAGAGGCTATCGCTAATAAATCTCATGCCAATTATATTATATATTCATAAGTTTCAGGACTTCAAGTGTCTGCGAAGCATAATAAATAATTGAGCCCAAGTTTAGGTCATCTTTCTATTGATTGTAATTACATGGCTAATGTTAATTAAGGCATTTGGAAATGACTTCTTGAGATTTATTGTAGTAAATTATAAGAATCATATAAGAATTCAAAATGTTTCGAAGAATAGAATGAATTAAACAATGATGGTTCTTTTGTTCTCTCTACTTATGAGTTTTGTTAATCGCAGTGCAATTCATTGTTGGCTGCTTTGACTTTTCAAACTTAATGCCCATTTCTCAAAGTTCCTTGGCACATATCAGACTTGGTCTGCCAACTTTTAACAGTTGCCAGATTCGGGAATGGGCAACTCAAGTGTAATTTCAGTCAGACTAGGCTAGAGTAGGAATTCACATAAATAAATGTAAACCCGAAAACAGGCAATTGAATTATGCTTTATTCTGTGTAATATAATGGAATATTTGCTGTTGTTGTTCAACTTGTTCGAGGCTATTAGGGCTGCCCTTTGGCTAAGTGCAGTTTTATGTGCTCTCATTTTGCAATAAACTCAATTGGATACGAGTGCCAAATAGATGCACATATAAATAATATGCAAATTTACAGCTTATCACAAAGTCAAAGCATCTCTGGGGTTAGCCACTGATTGATTTACCGCTCACTGTCATTGGGGAAGTGGTCGAGGGAGATGGAGGCGATGGGGGCGATGGAGGCAGTGTTGATGCTATGCAAGTAACCAACTTGTCAGCTCATGCAAGCCAAACCCCAGTAGAGCCCAACCAATATTCATGCTCCAATTGCAGTACCCAAACAATGGCAGGCCAATGTGGTGTGTTTATATTTAGCAAACGATTTTGCCCTCCCTCTAGCGTGGTGGGGGGAGGTGAGTCGGTGTTCCCCATGGGCTAGAGGAGGTTGGGAAGGGGGAAGGGAAGTCTGAACAGACATCATCAGCACAAAAGACGGCATCGACTGGTGTGGCTGGTGGCTTGTGACGATGAGACCACTTGCCCCTCGAGTGGATGCCACTACACTGCACTGATGTTGCAAGTTGCCTCGTTAATCATGCGAATTATGCATGAAAGTAGAGTACTTAATTTCTATTGTCTGAACAATAGCGGCAACAACCACAACAGCGACAACAACAAGGACAACGACAACGACAACGACAACAATGTCGCAGCGTCAAGCAGTTTCGATGTGACCTACCAATACACTTGAAGAAATTTTCTATTTACACTTGACTGCACCAGGGAGGGTTGCATACTTTCGGCTACCCTGGGAGAAAAATTTCCCTGCGCAGCATTGCCACGCGCTCTTTCTCTCCCTCTCCCTCTCCCATTGCGTCCCACTCGCACTGGCGTTTGCTGACGCTCTCTCTCTCTCTCTCTCTCTCTATCTAGCTTCTTGAGCTTTCACGCCTTTGTCAATTTGCAGCAACTTGTGCGCTCGTTTGACTTGGGTTCAATTGTTTGTGATTGTCCCAACATTGCGGTGCCTGTGTCTGTGTGTGTGTTGTTGTGTGGGTGCGCTTCTGAGCAGAGTTGTCAGCTGTTTCGCTAGCATTGTTCTCCGCTTTGCACCGCTCTTTCGTAATGTGCTTTGCTGCCCCCATTATTACACAATTTATATATTTTTTTTGAGGTGTGGTTTCTGCGGCGCCAGCGTTTACTGCACGACTCCCACACACCGGCCACGCCCCAAGCTCTTGCACTACCAACATCCTCCCATCTCGCTCTTCCCCTTCCCCTTCCCCCTGCCATCGTCCCTTGAGCCATGCCATTGCGTCGCCTGCAGTTTTTAATCAATCATTTTAAACTATAGAATTTTGCACGCCAGGGGCGCAGCTGTCGCTTGGCTTTGAAAACTTTTATATTGCATAGTTTTAGGCGGCCCGCGGCGTTGCCTGTTCAACTGTAACTACAACTGGAACTGCAACTACAACTACAACAGCGAAAGCAAATGCCAGCACACAGCTGCTGGGTCTGGGCCTTGTCCCGATTTTATTCTGCCCTTTTTTATGTGCTATCATGTGCCACACAATTTGCACTTGAGGCAGCACAGTGGGGCATCTGCGGCTGACAAGTGGCATAATCGTTGTGAAAGTTAATTTTGCAGATGTTGTCGCTTTTTGTGTTTTTCAAATTTTGCGACTCTTGAAGGAAATAAGATTGAGTCAGAAAATTGTAAAAGTCACGTTTCCCTTCTCAATTGTTCGCTGTAGATGTCGTAGAGTTGCATGAATTCTTTGCTAATTTTGCCAAATTATTTTGAGAAGTATAAATAACTTAGCATAAATAAATTGTTGTTTGTCTGTTCTGCGAATAATGTTTCTCAGTAATCAGCTACCAATTCTCCTTATTTTATCTAATTTTTTCAAACAGCTTTCTGCGATATTTTGCTATTCATTTAAATTGAAATTGGATATGTTAATAATGGCAAATAGTCTCATGGAATTTTCAAGACTGCTGCTTTTTGATCTCGTATGCTTCAGGTTTTTTTGATCATTTTTCGCATTTACCTAAATGTAATTTGCCGTTTTTCGGGAGATAACAATAAATAACTAGACGGAAAATATTTATTAAGTGAAGATTGCAGAGATAATTGAAGACTTGACTTGCTAAAAAAAAGTTGCTAACACTTTTCCAGATTTTGTATTAGTATCGTTTTATGTGGGGAACAATCTATCATCCACGTTTGCCCCACTGTGCTGTTCGGCATAAAGTTTTCATACTGTGTGCATTACTTTGTGCCGCTTGTTGACATTGCCAGTTTATGCAAATTTGCAGCAATTAATCGCAGCCAGCCACGGCAAGAGTCAAGTGCAAAATAAACGCAACCAAACCGAATCTGCAACGCGTCGTGCTAGAAAAGTAAAAAAAAAAACAGTAACAGTAACAGTAACAAAATCAAAAGCGAAAGCAGCAACAACAAAAAGAGAAACTGAAATATGGCCTGGGGCTATTGGTCCGCCACAACTGTGGATCGCGGACGCTCTCCGCGCCGCCTGACGCAGTGCACCCCGCTGCCCGTCAATCTCGTGCAGCAGGAGGAAGAAGAGGAGCAGCCACCACCATGCCTGCCCCAACATCAGCAGCAACAACAGCAACAGCAACAACAGCAGCAGCAGCAACAGTCGCAGTCGCAACAGTCCCAGACCTGCCCCAGCACACCATCGGCCACTCAACAGGGCGGCGGCACTCTCTGCTACAGTCCCACATGCCGCTCACGCTGCTCCAGTCCGTGTCCGGGGTCGCCGTGCGGCTCGATAACGCCGCCGCCGCCGCCGTTGCTCACCTCCTCGCAACAGCATCTGCATCAGCACTCGAACAAGAATTGCCCGGCCGCACAGCAGCTGCTCACTCACCTGGACTATGCGGCCCGGCGGCAATCGCTGGATCAGCTGGACAGTCCGCAGGTACTGAACACGGTACTACATAAATCAGGGACCCCAGAGCTGTGTGCGAATTAAGTCGAACACGTTTCGTAGACTTCGAAATGCATTAAAGGGTTTTTTTTGAATTCAGTAAAGTTTCGATAGGGCGATTTATTTGAATGGGAGTGAGATTCTAAGTAAAATAATTACACGTTTATCTTAAATAAAACTACTGGAACTTTCAGTAATTTGAAGATACTATATTATCGATTTTCAATGAGAATCTAAATCAATTTAATCTCCATAAATTTCCACAAACATTAAAAATGTTTTGTTGATTCATACAATGAAGCCTAATTAAAATCCTGCTATATTTCATCTACATATAATAAATTGTGGAGAAACTGAAAAAAATCGAATAATTTACGATAAACGACTAATATTCTACTGCTAGTGTTGTAAAAGAATTAAACAATATTAAGCTGAAGTATGAGTGAGTAAATCTGAATATTTCGAAAATATTGATATTCTATTTTCAATATTCAAAACTTAAAACTTGATGTTTATCGCCATAGAAAAATAATTAAATTGAATTCTAATAGAAACGAGAGTAATGATTAGCTGAAAAGTCTATTTGCGAAATAACATACTTAGTTGAGTTTTGAGTAAGATTTCTGCCAATTAATACAATGCGAGTGAGGTTTAAATTAAATAATTGCACATTTATCTTGATTAATACTAATAAATATTTTTAAAAATAATATTACTCGCAGACTATAAAATAATTAAACAAGATTGTGCTGAAGTATAAGCAAGAAAGAATTCGAAATCTGAATATTTATTGCCAAAGATTAATAGGATAAAAAAATGTGTTGCGTTTAATTTGATTAAATGGAATTCAAATCTAAGCGAAATGTCACAATTTGTTGAGTTCAGCAACATTCCCAAAATGCTCTATCGAAGCGATCTGAAATGCATTTCGAAGAAATAAATTGCGAGTGTCGAAACAATGGTTCTTATAAGTCGTGCACAGCTCTCTCAGGATCTGCTCTCTCAAACTGACACTTGCTCTTCTGTCCGTTCTGTGCAGTCGAAGTACTTTGATATCCAGGCCAACCAGCTGTCGGACATCATGTGCCGCGGCGCTGTGGTCAGTTCCATACAGTCGGCCAACAACACACTCACCAGAGGCATCTCGCTGCACAGCCGCAGTGGCAGCGCCCATGGCAGCCACCATAGTCACAGCCATCACGGGAGCGCGCATGGTTCGCTCGGCTGTCTGCAAGGCGGCGTGGGAGTCGGCGTCGGCATCGGAGTTGGCGTTGGTGTCGGTGTGGGCACTGGGAGCACAGGAAGCATTGGAATGATGTCCGCGAGCCACATAGACACGGGTGATTACGATGTGCCGCATCCACATCCGTATACGCATCATTATATGCAGACAACGGCTTCGGTGACGCCGCCGCATGCGACGCTCAGCAGGCCAGGATCGGCGGGTGCCGTCTGCACCGGCCACGACTCTGGCTCGGACTCCAGCCAGGGCTGCGGCGGCTCCATAATGGGGGGCATGCTGGTCATGGGCCATGCTGGCCACATGGGCAGCCTGGGCCACCACAGCACCGGCAGCGGCTCCCTCGGCCGCTGCTCCAGTCGTTGTCACAACACCACCACCACCACCACCGACGACTCTGGCGGCGGCAGCAGCGGTGGCGGTGGCGGCGGTGGTATTGGCGGTGGAAGCGTCGCTGTCGGCGGCCCCGGCATGCTCATGGACTACCATCATGGCCATCACAGCGGCAGCGCTGGCAGCGGCCTCAACGGCTGCGGAGGCGGCGGCAGCATTGCTGGCGGCAGCATTGGCGGACGCAGCAGTGTCCTGGGCACCATTCACAATGGCCACGGACATCATCATCAGCAATACCATCACGAATGCATACATTATGAACGCTTGCCCATTCCCGTGCCCATTCCCACAGTGCCCATGGGTGTGACGCAACAACAGCAGCAGCAACAGCAACATCAGATGTCGTCACAGCATCAGCTACACTCGGAGGAGGAGATTGAGCCGGCCTACGCAACAGGTAATTGTGAGTGGGCTTTTTGATCACATGTGCGCAGTGAGAGAGTTCATTTCAGATTTACGTGAACCAGCGTGTGCGCAGATGAACTAGTTCGCAATTGCATTCACTGGTGAAAAGAACGTTTAAATATTTTCATTTTTCTCTTATTATTTTAAGCTATTCGAATGTATTAATGTGAATTATAAAGGAAATTAATTGCTAAGTACGCCGCAAGACAGTCTGTGTTCAAATGAACTAGTTCGCAGCACGCAGAGTTGGATTTAAAAGTGAAAAGTATAATTTCATATTTTATTTTTCACTTATTATTGTATCGAATATATACAAACTATTGCAATTTATGCAATTAATTTCATAGAAAATTAATTATTGACACTCTTTTATTCCGAGTGTCAATAATTAATTTTAAGCTTTTTTTTAAGCTTAAGAAAAGTTAACGGAAAATAAGTAAGCGTTTCTATAAATCAATTAAAATTAATTTTACATAGAATTTATTTGTTGGGTTAATCTTGTGGCTTTAGTTTTAATAATACTGCTTGTTTTATATTTCATGTATATTTTTTCAATTAATTTTCATCTGTAAATAATAAATTGTAGTTCTTAAAATGTTTACCCGCTACCCATAGGGTAGAAGGATATTATAACTTTGTGACTTCAGGAAATGTATGTAACAGGCAGAAGGAAGCATCTCCGCCATAAAGTATATATATTCTTGGTCAGGGTCACCAGCCGAGTCGATATAGCCATGTCCGTCTGTCAGTCTGTCCGTCTGTCTGTCTGTTTGTCTGTCTGTCTGTATGAACACCTAGACCTCAGAGACTATAAGAACTAGAGATTCCAAACTTGGTACCAGTATTGGTGTATGTCCTACGCAGATCAAGTTTATTTTAGATTTTTGCCACGCCCTTTTCCGCCCTGCCCTAAAATCGAAAAAAACGATTTACTAGCACAATTTTAAAGATAGAGTCTCGTGTGTTGGTACATACAAAGATAAAGACAGACCTGAGAATTTGGTCGCGATCGGATGAAAAATTTGGAAGTTCTTCAAGAAACAGTTTTGTATGGGAAAATCCATAGGCAACTGCACGTGTCTTGTTTCTGGTGAACAATGTGACCGTTATTGGTATATTTTATACTTTATGCGATATTTAGGATGTGATGGAATATAAATGTACAAATATACCAAATATACAAAAATACCAAAAAGTATTTTCGGTATATTTTAGTATATTTGAGCTGGGTAGCGGGTATATTACAGTCGAGCACACTCGACTGTAGCTTTCTTAATTGTTTTGTTTCTACATTTAACAACAATATTGGAGGAAAATGGTTAAGCAAATGTATATTGTTGGTTTGATGTTGATTTGTTTCTTTTTCATTTCATTCGACTCTTTTAGTGAGTGGCTTTCTTAAACTAATTTCCATCCCTGATTGTATCGCTTGTGGTATTCGCACCGCTCTCACTTGCTCTCAATAAGGCTTACACTTATCGTCGTTCTTGTGACGATTCAATAGCCACTTGAGACTGTTGTTTTGTCTTTTGTGTTGTGCCTTTTGATTTCTGTTCTTCGGCTCGCACTGTTTTTGCTGCCTCAGTTCGCAGTTGAAACCCGCGCGGTGACGACGCCTCGCGCGTGCTCAAGCCGAACAAAAATATTAACGAAACGCAAAACAAGAAAATATAATTTTCTTTTTTGTGTTGGATACTTATGCATAATTTGTTTTGACGTTGATCTTAAGTATTTCTAATTGAAATCGCCTTCTGTTCTCGTCTACTGCATGACCCGCGTTGAACCTACCACAAAGATGATCATCTGGAGCGGTTTCTGTGAGGCGGCGCAAATTTACAGCACTCAAACGGCCACTTTTATGAGTGGCGGAGTCTCGTGTTAGTAGCAATCTTGATGCTTGCGATGGCCACTTAAAGTGTCAATAGTGCTGACTGTCTGTCTGTTGGGTTCGATACCATTTTAGAGTGTGAGATCAGTGCAAAGCTATTCGTGAATCAATAACAGTCATAAGTGGACATTTACACACAGTGTGGACTTTGCCATTGCTCTGGAATATGTCGTAATATTGGTTGATCGGAAATCAATTGCATATACGCATGATTAATGGGCAATTAAATTGTATATTCTAAGCAGTATTTCGCGACCTTCAGAGATTGGTATCTCGGTTATCTTTATATCAAATTCATAACTTGATTAATCGAAGACAATAAAATGTATGTGCTAGTTAATTCAATACGATTTGTACATATTATTCGCCACAATTTTGTTGGCTGATTAATCTTGCAACTATCGTTTACGTGCCACACACATCCGTGCGACCTTAACACCTGTTGAACAGTAATCGGTTCAGTGACGAAGCGACTGCATGAGACGCTCTTGTTCTACACATTTGGCTTATTCTATTTCCCAATATTTGTATCCATTCTATAAATGTGCTTTGTTATCTGCCAGCGAAGCGCTTAGTATAGGTATGAGTAGCAATCTACTACAACTACTGCGACGACTTCAGCAATATCTTGCACATAGCAAGCAACAAACCAAACAAATTTTGTCATCCATATCACAATGCCGCTGATAAGAAAGGCAAAGTAACGAACGGCTCAGCTGTGCCCCTCAGTGTGTGTGTGTGGGTGTGTGTGTATGTATGTGAGTGTGTATCTGTATATGTATTTGTATCTCCGTGTAGATAAATGGCAACCTACGAGATATGCAATTCTAGGTCAATGCAAGGCATGGATGGGCTCATCAATGTGACCAGACTTTGACAATTCGATTGCCTTGCGTCGAGTCAAATGTTAAACTCTGGACGATTGGTCAACTAATTGAATATGAGTGATAGCTAAAGCATCAAAACTCTTGATGTGAGCAATTGAGCTCAATTGAGACGGACACAGCATCTGAATTGTCGATTGTCTCTTTGGTCCACCCGGAAAACCTAATTAACTCGGTCAATTACTTGGAAAAACTGCTCAAACAACACAGCTCTCTCTCTCTCTCTCTCTCTCTCTCTCTCTTACTCTCTCTCATTCTCCCTCTCTGGCTTCTCGTGTTCTCTGTGTGCGTTTGTGTTTTGTATATGGTGCGTGGCCGCTTCAGAGATAAGACTCGACCGACCGACCGACCAACCGACCGCCTACCATTCGTAGGCCGCAGTCTCAGTCAAGGAGTTGGTGCTGACATGTTAACAAGCCAGCCACATCAGGAATTCACAAAACACAAACAACAATCCACGACAACAAATGTGGCTGGGCAGAAATCCATTTATAAGTAAAACATAACAGAAAAGAAGCAAAAATAAATAAAATATACAGCACGAAAATCACATTGCTCGGCAATTAAATTGATAAGGCCAGGCCTCACCATGGGCAAAACCACTGGCCGTAAGCATGACAGTAAATTGAATCAAAAATCAATTCTCTTTATACCGACATTCATATTGAATTTCTTTCTAAATGCCTCTTCGTCGTTTTTTATTTGCAGTATTTCCGAATGTTCCTCAAGCGCCCGGACTTTCCTGCGATGGCGAAGATCGTAAGTAGCCAGCTTTGTATGTGCATAAATTGAGTTTATTCATCCAACTTGTGTATCTTCCTCCCCACTATAGGCAGCATATACAGAAGGGGAGCGCGTCGCTGGCGAAAATTATACCGCGTCAATGGGCACATTTTCCAGGCAAAGCGTTTCAATCGCGTAAGTAGTGAGACATGTGTACGCAAGATATCAATTAGATACACGATTGCACCGTGGAAATAGGGCGCTTCAACGGAGCAAGTTATAAAAGCACAGTGCAAATAATAGAATATAGAGTGCATCTTGTTTAATGCCAGTTGATTTCCATTTAACCATATCAACATATTAAGAGTGTTTTCTTTTTATGTACAACGTATAATTTATACTATTTCTTAATTATTAATCGTTTGTCTTTAGTGTTTATTATTTGCTACAATTAGACTTATCTAAACGATGTTATCGAATGTAACACTTTCCACTTTCCACTGAAAGGCGTTGCCACAAATCTCATGACTTGTCATTTGGATTGTCAACACAAACTGTGTAGTGACGTTAGATTTAGTGACCCAACTTTGAATGCCTAATCTCATTGAACTTATTTTGCATTTGCAACTATTGCAGCGCGCCTTCTGTGCCTATTGCCAGGATCGCATCTGGGGTCTAGGACGACAGGGTTTCAAGTGTATACAGTGCAAGCTGCTGGTCCACAAAAAGTGTCATAAGCTAGTGCAGAAGCACTGCACGGATCAGCCAGAGCCGCTGGTCAAGGAGCGTGCCGAGGAGGCCAGCGATCCGATGCCGGTGCCGTTGCCACCGCTGCCCTACGAGGCGGTGGGTGGCGCCGCCGAGACGTATGACACGCACGAGCATGCGCATATTGTGGTGCCGCCGCCACCCGAGGATTCCCTGGAACCGGCCACGCAGCGCCAGTATTCATTGAACGACTTCGAGCTAATACGCGTCATCGGACGCGGCAGCTATGCCAAGGTGCTGATGGTGGAGCTGCGGCGCACGCGTCGCATTTACGCAATGAAGGTGATCAAGAAGGCCCTGGTCACCGATGACGAGGACATTGACTGGGTGCAGACAGAGAAGCATGTCTTTGAGACGGCCTCGAATCATCCGTTCCTCGTGGGCTTGCACTCGTGCTTCCAGACGCCGTCACGCCTCTTCTTTGTGATTGAGTTTGTGCGTGGCGGCGACCTGATGTATCACATGCAACGACAACGCCGTCTGCCCGAGGAGCATGCTCGCTTCTATGCCGCTGAGATTAGTCTGGCCCTGAACTTCTTGCACGAGAAGGGCATCATCTATCGCGATCTGAAGCTCGACAATGTGCTGCTGGATCACGAGGGCCACATCAAGCTCACCGACTACGGCATGTGCAAAGAGGGCATTCGGCCGGGCGACACGACCTCCACGTTCTGCGGTACTCCCAACTACATTGCGCCTGAGATACTGCGCGGCGAGGACTACGGCTTCTCGGTGGACTGGTGGGCATTGGGTGTGCTGCTCTACGAGATGCTGGCTGGACGCAGTCCCTTCGATATTGCCGGCGCCTCCGAGAATCCAGATCAGGTAGCCGATCTAATCTAACCACGTCTTGCTCTTCGTGAATATTATGCGTGAATCTAATGGATTTTGTACTCTCTGTAGAATACTGAAGACTATTTGTTCCAAGTGATTCTGGAGAAGACTATTCGCATACCGCGCTCCCTAAGCGTGAAGGCTGCTTCCGTATTGAAAGGTTTCCTCAACAAGAATCCCGCTGATCGTCTGGGCTGCCATCGTGAGTCTGCCTTCATGGATATTGTGAACCATCCGTTCTTCAAAGTCATTGACTGGGAGATGGTAAGTGCAAGGCCGATACAAATGTGTGTGTTTGTGTGTGTGTGTGCTTGTGTTTCTGTTGATTATAATGATGATGATAATATTTGTAGTATTCCAGTCTATATATGGCACAGATCTTAAAGTTCTGCTAGCGAAAAGAGAAAGTGTTAGATGATAAGCTTAAGACAGGTTCTGATTGCAATCTTCTATTTATTTGCTTGTTCAAAATTTAATTTATTTTCTTATTTTAATTGACATTCGGAGTAATCCGTTGAAAACTATCTGCAGACATGTGTGTTTTATAAAAACAAAAATATGTTTCTTTATATTATTTCTTAAATTTCATAGTCAAGTATCCAAAACGCTATTCAGAATTATTACATAACAAAACAATGCTTTAAATAGTACTTAATTTGTTTGATGGTTGTTCTTAAATAATGAACTTTCTCATGTATTTCTTATCGATGTTGTACTGCTATCTATTACCATTTGATATTGTATAAATCTATGTGTTTTGTGTATGCAAAGATTGCACAAAAAGAGGTACAACCGCCTTATATACCAACCCTGGATCCTGGCGATCCCTATATGACAACAAACTTTGACGTTCAATTTACCACAGAACCGGCTGAATTAACGCCAGACGATCCGTAAGTTTTGTATCCACGAAAAAAAAAAAAAAAAAAAAAAAAAAGAAAAAGAAAAGAAAAAGAAAACAATTTTCCCTTTAGGTTTTGGTTACTTTGTTCTTATTGTACTACAACGACGCATGAGACAAATACCCCCTAAAAATAAAAGCTCCCTTAAAATAAATGATATCAAAATAACTAAAGAGCATTAGTGACCAGACTAACAGCAGGTAATGTTCGTATTCAGCCGCATTGTGACCCTCCTCCCTCTATTGTCTTTCGAAAACACACAGCTCGCTCTTCTCTATTTATCATCATTATCATCAACACACCACCAAGCTAATCACACCGGAACATGCATTTGAATTGTGTGGCCAGAGCCTTTTGAAATTGCCTTTTGTGTTTTCGCCGAAATTGGCTGGCAGTATTTTTTAGCTATAACCATTTTATTTTTACTATCTTTGCATATCTCCTGCACACCCACACTAATCGAATCGAACGCACACGACAAACACACAAACATCTGAAACAACCATGCCACACGCCTGCACATCCAACATCATCAACATCACCAACATGCAGCTCGAACGCAAACAGGTTTCGCCTCCATTCAAGCCACGCTTAGACTCAGATCGCGATCTGGCTAATTTCCCGATCGAATTTACCGGCGAACCGGTGCAGCTGACGCCCGACGATGAGTAAGTTCGTTCCCTATATCATTTGTATTCTTTCTGTTTGACTACCAACAGGTTGAGTTGAGTGGTTACTCAAAATTATAAATACTAATCGTATGCATTTCTTAATCTTAGCCATGTCATTGACAACATCGATCAATCGGAATTCGAGGGCTTCGAGTATGTAAACCCCTTGCTGATGTCCTTGGAGGATTGCGTCTGACATCACGAGACGTGTGATTTGCATCCGTATAATATGCGTGTAAGTAAAGAGATGTTATTGCGAGAATGAAGTTCCATTTCAAATGACAATTATTGCAGCTCTATGGTGAGGATTCCAGTGATTATGATTCCGTGGCTGATGATCTAAGTCTCCTGCATTTGAATAGCGTGGGAGGAGCAGCCAATACTAATAATAATATAAGTCAGCAGCAACATTATCGCCAACAGCAGCAGCCACTGGCCCAGCAATATCATCCATACCCACAGCAACAGCAACAGCAGCACCAGCGGCAACATCATCATAATGGTAACAATAATAATCATAATAATCAAATGCAAGAAAATAATAATAAAAGTCTACTGCAGCACATGTTTTGCCTTCCATTGAACTAATTAAAATAACGAATTAGATACAGATAACAGCAACAAGAGCAACAGCAACAACAACTAGCAAAAGCAACAAAAACAAAAACTTTAAATACTAATTACAAAACAATTAAATACAATTATAATCTTCAACATTCTACAAATTGTCATAAAAAAAACCAGATAAATTAAGAAAAAAATTGAACTATGTACTTTCATACCAAGAAAAACTGTCACAAATTGCTAGTATTACACTAAACTACAAACGATTACTTTACTATTTAAGCGCCTAGGCATCTAGCTGGGCGAATTCTATACATGCCGAAGCAGCAACAACAGCAAAAACAATTTCAAAACTCGAAGCAAGACTTTTCACCAAGTACGTTAGAAGACACCCAAAAAAGTATGCAAACGATACAACAATTTTTAAGCTAATAAATCTACAATAAAATGATACATACAAGAACAAAATATATAAATATATATAAATATAATTTTTAAATATTTAAAAGCAAGACATTTAATTTTACTATAAAACAAAAGAAACACAAGACAAAAATAAAATAACGGTAAATGAAAGTAAGAAATAAATCCATAATATTTTAGCGCGTAATTAAAAAGATGTGTAAAATGTGTGTGCGTTAGTATTAGTGAGCTGAATGGTTTTTAAAAGCAACAGAAACAAATTGATAAATGTGTGTGTAAGCAGAAAATTTAAATAAAATAGAAGTATGATTTAACTTGCAAATTTATCAAAAGTTAAAAAGAACTTATCAGAATATTTGATTGCACGAACGAACGGTTGAATCGCGCATAAGCATTAATTAATAATTATTAGAAAATTGGCAATTTTTGTATTTTCTGTATTACAAATTTGCAAAAATGATGAAGAATCACACATCCGTCTACTGGCAATATTTTCGCATTTGTTAAGTATTAGAAACATTGCGTTGTCCAACACATTCCACATTGTACTTACTATACAAAGTAAAAGTTGTTAAATTATTGTATCTGTATAAGAAATTAAACTAAATTAAATTTCCAAAAAGCAATAAAATTATGATTATTCACTGTCCTGTCATCACCTATTTACATTACCTGTAATATCGTATCGAAATTGAATTATGTTCGCAATGCTAGAAAATGTTCCAATTCAAGATTTAAATTAATAACGGTTAAAATATACAAATATATACATACAGAGATATATATATATATATATATATATATATATATATATACCTAAATAAAAGTGTAAATTATGTTTTTATAACCCTTAAAATAGTAGACATATTAACAATTGAAAGCGATTGCAAAGACAGAAGAATAATATTAGTGTTAACAAGAATATCATTGTGTTGTTTTAACCTTAATGACAATTATGAAAAATTGTGTTTTTAATTATCTACAAATTTTTGAAATTAATAATGAATATATGATAAATAAATTAATGAAAACAAATTGTTAATTGTTAATGTATTCAAAGTGACAACACATAAGCAATTTAAAATTATGAAACACTTGAAAAGGAATAACCAAGAACAGTTTTTGATTCAACACAGATAATAGCAAACAATCAATTTAATACCTAATATAGTACATAACATAATTTATATATATACATACCTACATGCATACATACATATAAACATCAATACATACATACGTACATACTAACACATTAATCACATTTAGAATGCACATTTTATTGTAAAAGCATAAATAAACTGTAGTTACAGTCTGCCCCGAGATTGGTTTCCCCATTGGAAGGTGAACATCAGCGGAATATATTATTCAACAGTTCTTTAGATGAACACCATTTTAGCCAACAACAAAGCTAATTTCTAGATTTTCTACTTCTTTACTTCTTAGGAAAACTGTTTTTAAAAGGAAACAAGAACTTAGTTTAATCTTATATACACTGTGTACTGTAAATGTCAGTTTCAGCGACTTTGTATTGTATGTTTTCCCAAACTGCGTTTGGTATATTTTCATTGTGTTTGATTTTTTTTATACGTATACTTAATGCACTTTGAGTACTTTGAATGCTAGCAAAATGTCAAACGAAATTGAGAACGCAAACAACTTGCGATACAATTATACATATAAACAAATGAATAAACTATTGTGTAAGTAAAACTAGTCACAGTTTCTTTAATTGTGGGGAACGCGAATGAGATCGGTTTTATATGTTTTTGTTTTTATTAAGAATCTAAGCCTAACAATTCGAGTAACAAATGGAAATTTGTCCACTTTGTTCAATTCGTCTGTAATATGGAGACGGGCTCCTGCATAATTTGCTGAATTTTCGCCTCATGCACAAGTTCATCGTTGGCCATCAACGTGTGCACAATGCCGTCATGTTTGTTGCCACTGGATCGCGCTTGCAGCACAAACTTCGTTTCATTCAGCACAAAGCTCGTGTCCGTGCCACCGTGAACGAATGCAGCCTAAAAATACCAAAAATACATGAGCTGAACTGTGTGAATTGCGCTGCTTTCAGCTCTACCAACCGTCTCCTCTCGCAGTTCATCGTTTACATACAGACTGAGTGTATCCAGCTTGAGCATAATACGATATTCCTGAGGCGCATCCATCTTATCCGCTTGACTCGATCCACAAGTATACAGCCAAAGACGGTATTGGCGCGTCAACTCCTCTGTGTACTGAGCAAGCGGCTTCCCATCTATATAAAGTGAATACTCGTACTTGAAACCTGGTGCAGGATCCACGCGTATAATACAGCGCGCCAGCTCAATACAGAAAGTGTCCTCGCCCACCAGCTTGAACATCCAGTCACGACGTAGAACCTCCTGCAATTATCCAATGCAGTGGCATTAAAATTTGTGAAAGGCATTTTGTTTGGTGAGTGAAGTAGGTTGAGAAAAACGATTTAGTTTTGAGAAGTTACCCAGATAGTTTGCAAGTCATTTAGAAAAACTTCTTAACTTTAATAATCAATCAAACTCAATAAACGGAGATCCATTATTGTGTGGCCTTGCGGTTCTTCAATGCTTTATTTAATAGCTAAATGTGGCGTGCTTGTATTGGGTTTCATTCCCTTTTTTTTAAACTGACGAAAAGAAAATATTCATCACATTCATATCTCAAAACTAGTCTAGATTATGAGTTTTTACTACTGGTATTAAGAAAGCTATTCATAGAATTCGATATATATTGCTTCTTAGTTATTAATTCTAATTCAAGTTGATCCTCCGCAATAATCAAATAATTATTTATAATTTAAAAAAATTAAACCGAATACAAGTTAGTATGCATTAATAATAGCACAAGAGATCCGAAAGGTGCTTAATTTTAAATTTAATGTTGGCTCTTTTTTAATCAACAGATAAACAAAGAAAGATAGTAACAATTTCTTTTTTAAAGTCTTGTGTTTAGCATGATTCCTAATTCATGTTCTATAGATTTGGTTTTGGAAAAAAACAAAGTTATTATTAACTTAATATTCGAGCACGCGCATGTAATCGTCCTGAATGTAATTCATGGAATTTAGCACTTTAATCACTTTAAACTTTAAACGAACTTAGAAATGCCCTGGGGTAACTGTAACGTTATCGTCTTATAGTAGATTATAGTCATGCACTATGACTAATCGGAATAATTTTAGAGCACTGGTGTAGTGCATTCCCATTCCCATTGAGCACTTACCCGACCATTGACCCAAATCATGCGCCGTCCACTTGTGGTGCCATGTTCCAGTTCAATGCGATACATCTGAGCGCAGTGAAAGTTAATTAAATGTTAATCAATCTGGGATGTATATGAAATATGTAATGTGGGAGTTTATGTTTTTGTTTTTGACAGCACCTTGCCATTGATGGGGGCGCACCACTGGGCGACAATATTGTCTTTATTGTATCGCTGAGCCTCGGGCACATGATCCTGACTCATGATAGGCTCCGTTGACAAATTCTCTAGGCGCAGCAGTGGCGAGAGAAAGGACATTGCTTGCCGTCAGCTGGCCGCCAATGAAAATCGATTCCAGTAAATAGCAATTTAGTTATTGCATTAGAAATGCATCAGCGAATGCGGCGATGGGATTATCAGATTACACAATGCAACAGCGAATGTGAATACGAGCAAATAGAAATCAGCGCAAAAAGAAATCACCACTATTTAATCTCATTAACATTTAACACTATTGACAGACATCTTTGATTTAAGACCAATTCGCTGTGCTACGCTTCACACGCTTCGCAAGCTTCATGTATTTTATTTTATTTTTATACCGACGTGTTTTAAAGGCTACGGAAATGCGACGGCAGCCACGGCAGCAATGGCGACCACAACGACAACGGCAACGACGACGACCCGTCAGCATTCAGCGTCAATGGCACACTAAACAACACATACAATAATGGCGAAAGGAACTGAAGAAAGAATTTGTATAGCCGTATGAGTATGTAGTTATGTAGTGGCTGGCAGCGGCTGTAGTAGTTTGGGTTGGGGCTTCGGTCTGCTTCTGGTCGAGTTGCGTTTGTCGATGGCTCTTTCTGTTGTGGCTAGAAAAAGTGCAGAGCCATAGCTATAGCCAGAGCCAGAGCCATAGTCATAGTTAAAGCACCGCATGGCGCCAAAACAAAGTTGATTTGTTTCGTTTTAAGTGTGTGCGTGAGTACTGGTGTATATGTACGCATTGTGTAGGTATGTGCGTGTGTATCTGTATGGCTAAGCCCCACTTCTCAGCACTCTCTGTGCTGTGAGCATATGAGTGAGTGAGTGTGTGTGTGTTTGGATGTATGTGTGTTTGCTGTGTGTTAACATTTGCACACATGTCGCCGTCGCCATTGCCATCGCCGTCGCCGTTGCCGCCGCTGTCGTTGAGCATAAAAATAAACTTTAGTTTTGAGCAGCCCTCAGTGTCGGCAAGTATGCAATTGTTATGCCTGTAGCTAAGGGGTAGCATAACTTCAGTAAAAGGCTTCCGAACGCACGCACCAAAGCTTAGCCCATAAATTACGTATACGCAATCATCGATCATCACGGAAATAATGTTCAACCCATTTAAATGTATTTTTAAAACATGCTATAGGGTATCTCGCAGTCACATTTCTGTGTATCCCGTACACAATTGCAATCGTGGCTCAAATTGAGCGTAAGACAACACTTTTCGTTGGGTCACATCAATTGGCTGTCCCCCGGCTGCCTCCCGCTTGCTAACCGTGCCCACATATAAATGTGACAATTATATTGCTCGCGGCTGGCTGGCTGGCTGGCTGGCATAAATTTGTGGCAGCTCCCCAAAAGCAACATACGCTTCTTGTCGCCATCTTGTACCCTTTTGCCTTCAACAGAGGGCGTCGCAAATTTGTCGCATTTTGTTTGGGCTGTCATGTTTATGGCGTAATATTTTGCGGCCATAAATACACGCCAAAAATGCTAATGACCGCTTACGATGGTGGCAAGGGCCAATGGGGCAGGTGGTATGTTGGGTGGTCGCTTGGTGGGTAAACAAAGCGCAGACTTAGATAGATGGATAGACGGATAGGATAGTGTGACAGTTTGCGTTAGTTTTGTATTTCAATTCGCCAAAAACAAGTATTGATAAATGTATTTGGCACACAGCGGAGCTCCAGGCACATCATATGTCAAATTTGGGCCTTGACGAATATTCTTAGCACTTCGATTGTGTATGTGTGTTATGCGAGTGTCTTTTGTATGTGTGTGTGTGTTTACGTGTGGCGCGGGGGCGCGGGGGCGTACAGCAGGGGAAAAAAATTGTGAAAATAACAAAAAAGCAGCATTTGCCACACGCGAAGGTCAATGCAAAGCGCCGTTTCAAGCCGCTCTCACCGAGCGACTGACTGTATGTACTTTTGCTGTAGTTATTGTATAGTTGTTACCGCTTTCATTCGTCCCCAACGCGGCAATATAAACAACAACTATATCAACAGCAACGGCAACGGCAAATGCAGCAGCGGCAAGAGTCCATGGAGATAACGAAGCGAAACATGACAAGGACAAGGCCCCCAACTGGCAGCTGAAAGGCAGCGTGAAAGCAATTCAAAACGCCATTCTTTGTGAACGTGTGTTCGCGTAATTACTTCTACCGCCCGCTATTGCATATTCGATCGAGTACTACAAATATGTATCTCTCATATACATTCACAGCCTTATAACATAACTGGCATACTTTGAAATAAATGAATGTTGACACTCCCCTTACCGCCACACAATCGACTGAAAGTGAGATTTGCAGATTTACCACTCTAAAACTGCAATATACAAGAGTTAAGTTCGCACAGATACGACGAAAAGTCTTTCAAAATGTCAGTGAACACTTATGGTGAATCAGTTGAATATGTTTGTTATATGAAGGAATTCAGGACTCTGTGAAGGAATAACGTACTCGGTGTATGACCATATGTATGTATTTAAAAAATGTTCAATATGTTTAAAATACAAAAATTTAATATTAATCATTTAGCATTAGCTCTTCGATAGAAAGAGCTGTCGTTGTTTGACTATATAAATACATTATAATACAAGTGGTATACGTTTTCATTTGTTTTCTTCAACAATAAAGTTCATCTCATTTCTTTTCGAATTACAATTTATTTGAATTATCTGCCAGTGTATCTCTTATTGAAATTATTAACTTTTACATATTAAAAACTATCCAAGCTATATTTTCCTCTTCTTATGAAATGCTTTTTGCAAATAACAAATATAGTTAAATAATTTCTTGTGTTGGTCTGTAAACAATATTGTTGATTTACAACGTACTTCATTTCATAGTTCATTTTTATTATATTATTTTAAACCGTTCCTTGAATGCTGAATAATTGTATTTCTTATTTAAAAATAGTAAATTTCTCTTAATTTCTTTTAAAATTACAATTAATTTAAATTATCAGTGTTAGTCTGTTTCTTATTTAAATTATTAACTTTTAGAACTATTTAAACTATATTTTCCTCTTCTTTCGAAATTCTTGTTGCAAATAACAAATATAGTTAAATAATTTCTTGTGTTGATCATCAAGACTGTCGCCCATAGCTTTGTAAACAATATTATCGGTCTGAAAACGTCGGATGTGATTGTTTTCAAAGGTTCTTTCCAATATATTATCTGAAACCCATTTCTCATTGATGAGCTTTTTTTTTATATTGCGAAATGCGGACTTTGCATCAATTGTGCGACAATATAAGTTCCAGGTTTGGGTCGTCTTATTAACGCTGAACACATAATGCTGGGTCACATCGTCGACCTTGATAATCCTTAATTCAATTTCATCCATAATGAAGTTCTCTTCGGCGCACGCATTCGGATCGTCCAGCATAAGTTGACCTAATCGTTGTAAGCAATCTGATTTGAAATCACGTTTTGGCCTGTTGTGTTTATTTGGGTTTCTTGGCAGTCGATCGCCAATAGCCAATACAAGTTCCTTTAAACTTGACTTCTTTGAAGAATTTTCCATTTTTTACACTTAAATTATATTCTACAGAAGTGACACAAACTCTTTACTGAGATTGTCTAAGCGAAATGCTGACAAATTTATAAACACAACGTGAGCTTTCAAAAGCTTTTGAGTATTTGATTGGTGAAATTGTTTCTATTTCGCTTCAAGCAGATTGCCAATTTGTGCAATCATAAAATTTGTCATCAATAAGACATGGCTATAAACAACCGTAAGCTCTAGTAAACAAAAAAACTTCAGTCAAGTTTGTCTATATCAAATTGGAAATTAATTCTTGTTTAATAGTATTAAAAAGTCTTTTTTGGCTTCATTCACAAATGAGTGCATTGCAAATAGCAGATATACAACATCAAACGATAATAGTTAATGGGTTGGGAAAATTCATTCGCAGAATTTTCATGCAGAATTTGTGCAACATTTTGGACTATTATTATTTGGCTATCGAACAGGTATTGGGATTTTGTAGACATTGGCACAAAGCATTACAATCATAACCCAATAATATGGGCATACTGCCCATTATGCAAGTAAAAATACCAAACAATTAAATTTTATTATTGAAACCCAATTAAGTTTACTTTATACTGTTATTTCATTTTGTTAGTCTCTGCCGTCGATAAAAATGGCAAATAAATTGATATACATATGTACATAACTAAGTATTTAATCATCGTGATCGTAAGGACATTAATATACATTGATTAAAACATTATCATTCAGACTTATTTTCATAGCTAATGGTGACCTTAGCATATACTGTGCAAGCTGTAAAGATATTCCGATTTTGTATAGTCGAAATAATAATGATGCGTTTTTTGCTTCATACAAATGTTTTTACATTTATTCAAACTCTTACTGAAAATATTTGATCGTGTCTTGTTAAAATCTCTGCTAAAATTACAGCTTCAACAATTGTGTTAGTTTGAAATCAAGTTCAGATCGCATTTGTTTAATATTTTACACATTATAAATTCATTTTTATTTTTTGGGTGCCAACGTTTGCCGTACATTACAGTTAGACTCGCATCGGAACTACTGAGCACAAACAACAAATGGTAAACAAACAACAGCGAATACATCAACAAGCTTTAAAGCTTTTATTGTGAAATAGCTCATATTTCATGGTGTGGTGTCTTAAAATCGGACCAATTCAAAGCTTTTAGGCATTCACAACCATACAGTTACACTCAGCTGTTGCGCGCGACAAAGAACCGAGCAAATAATATTATGAAAAACTTAAATACAGAACATGATGAAGGTAAATCAGAATAATTAATTTAAAATTTAAATGTATAACACATAAATTCACTACGAACAGCAATGTCAATAGTAACGTCGACAACGAAAGTATTAGCTATCGGCGACTCCGAGGAAAATTCAACTGGCACCAAGCGTATGCCAAAATACGATCGACACAATTTCCAAGCTGATTTTACAACCCATTTAGGCTATATATTGGTGGGCTCCCATAGCCCCATTGATGTTGTCGATGATTGAGATGCTGTTTGGCGGTTCGGCGCATCAGTTCATAAAAAAAGCAAGCATGTGAGACGCTATCGCTTTCATTACTTTAAGGGGAATACGTCGCCACCTGGAATTACAATATGTGGACCCGTTATTAGTGGACATGAAGCTATGTATCATGTTAGAAAACAACTGAGCGAGGAGAATTGGATATCGGAGAACGAGATAGAAACACCTCTCAAAACTTATTTGAGCAAAAAATATTACAACTGCGACGTATACATTCAGCACATAGTTTCCAATGCTCTTGGTTCGCAATCCAGTAGACTATTTCAATACTTGCTGCAGTTGCATAGAGAATATGTTAGAGATAAAAAACAATAAATTTGTAGATAATTGCAATTTATTTCCAAATACATTTTATTTAAGTCCAAACAATTGAAATACATATGTAGCTCATAAATAAGCTCTCGTGATTGTGAAATTATCTGCATTTCATGATGTGTGATGTATTAAAATTGGCGTCGTTACAAAGCTTTCGACAGTCACAAAAAACATCGATAGAACTTGGAAGTCAGCTGTTAGCCAACTAGTGTAAACAAATCATCATGGACACGGACAAACTAACAGAAAAAGATACAAGTAAAATGAAATCAATTAAAACAAGATGTTATTATTAATAAACACTGTTTTAGCCGTCTCAAAAATGAAAGTACTTGCTATTGGAGATCATGAAGAATACTCAGACAAGGCAGAACCATCGAAATACTTGTACCAGCGTGAGTTTCAAGAGAATTTTAGAAGACATTTGTGGTTTCTTCTGATGAGGACGCGCAGTCCCATAGAGGTTGTCGAAGATTGGAATACGGTGCGACGATTTGAAGCGAAAAGTGTTAAGAGAGATAATAAGCGCAGACGATATTCATTTCACTACACAAAGCATAGTCTGCCGGGAACTATAATAAGTGGGCCTGTGTTGGATGGAGGTGCAGTTTTGGAGGAAGTACGAAAACGCTTAAATGAGGAAAACTGGGTATCAGAAAACGTGATTGAAACGCCGATTAAGGCGAAGAGAAGAAAAGAATATTATAGTAGTGATTGCTTCATTCAGAGTGTTGTATCAGATGCAATAGATACAGATGGAAAAAGACTATTTACATACGTGTTGAACTTACACAGAGCATATATGAAGAAAAAAAAATAATAAAGTTCAATTGTTTTATTGAATTATTATATTATTCCAATTGATTCTAAATAATGATAATGTAGTTAAATAATTTATCAAGAAAAGAAAAGAAAAATAAAACAATTCTAACTGATTCTAAATAATGGTAATGTATATAAATAATTTATCAATATTCAAGCAACCTTCTTTGAAGGGTAAAAAACGGTCCAATGAAAAGATCATTGTCAAAAAGTGAGTTTCTAAGTGAGCTTTTGATGTCGATGGTGAAATAAAATTAAAACTTTTTGGAGCTTTTATAAAGCGAAAGCACTAACCATAGAATACATATTCTATGGTTAGTGATATAAGTCGTCAATCAGCTGGGAGGGCTTCGCAGTTTGTTTATTACTATCATACTACAAAAAAGATTTAATTTCTACGATTTTGGAATAACGAAACATCTTATACATGTAAATTAAATGCCGTCATCGAAATACATGATATATTCAAAGAAATGTTATATTGCTTTTAGCTGTGCTAAGAATGACGTCCAACATTTTGGCCATTGGAGATCCAGAAGAAGAGACCATAAAAACTGTCGTTACCTATGAAAAAGAACAATTCTACAAGGATTTTGAAAAACATTTGGCATTAATCTTAGCGGGTGTCCGTACACCCATTAAAATTCACAATAATTGGGATTTGTTGGACCAATTTGGAGTGGTTTGTGATAGAAAACCAAATAGACCGCGACGTTATAAATTCTTCTGCAACCCAGTTAATTATTTCCCAACTGGTTATGTTATTTGTGGCCACACGCTCAGTGCGAAAGCTGTAATGATAAGGGTTAGACGAAAACTTAAGGACGAAAACTGGATATCATATAACGTGATTGAGATGCCATTTAGTAAAAAATTTGGAGATGAATACAATTCTACTGACACTTTCATGCGAATAATAGTCTCAGAATGTTTGGAAGCAGAAAACCGAAGACTTATTGACCATCTATTATATTTACACAGAGATTTCGTTAAAGATAACAGAAAATAATTTTTGAATACCCGCTACACGTAGAATACTATTATAACTTGTTTTTATATTTAATTTGATATTAAGTAGATTACTTACACTTTAGATACATCGTGGCTCTTTAACCAAAACCCGTTGTTTTCGTCCGATTATTTAATGATGCAGGCTTTGCGTGCTTTGCCTTGGTGACAATTAATTTGCTTAGATAATTGCCTGTCGATAAGGGAAAATAAAAAACCATCGAAAAGAGCATAGGAAGTGGACATTAATCAAATGAGCTCAAGGAGCTTTGTTTTTGCTCTAAGATTTAATCGCAAACCAGGCGGAATGACAAAAGACCAGCTCAAGTCAAAAGTTGTGTGTTTATTCATTATTTTCTTTCATGATTCGTGTTTTGTTTTTGTGTCTGGGCGATTTGCTTGCGACACACAGAAATTAAATTAAATTTTCGAATTTTGTGCTCCTATTATATATATTATCTTAATTTGTGTGTGTGTGTGATTGTATTTATGTAAATGTATAGTATAGAAATAGCAATGTTCAACTTTAGCACAATTCACCTTTAATAACCAGCTAAATAATAATACTGTTCACAACGCCAATGGTATGAGAATGCAACAATTTGTCATAGAAAAATGATTGATCGATTGATTGATATAGACATTAAATATAGATTACATGTTGCATAATTTGTATTTTGTTTAATATACTGGTAGCATTTATATTTGCTCCGCCATAACAACTAACATAAACAGCTAATGTCTTTATTAAACTTTAAACTAATTAATTTTGGAACAAATTTGAACAACGCTGGGCGTAAAATAGGCTTGAGTTGTAAATATATAAATATTGAAATGTATGTGTATACATATAAATATTATATTATTTAAGTTCTGTATGTATGTATGTAAATACTATAAGAATACACATGCAGTATATGCATGTGCAATTATGTTTGTAAATGCTGTCTATATGGTACTCGGAATTGTATGTACGTATAATCAACGCTAATTGCACTATTTATTATTATATTTCTATGTTTGTATGCTTACTATGAATTACACTGGGCAATGAAAAAAATGAGCACAACGTTGAGATTAACATGAAACTTAAAAGGATTAGGATCAAATTTGTATATTGTACATGTTTTATGTAAACTATCGAATTTGATACAAATAAATATCTTTAATGAATTCATGAGATAAATGAAAATTCTAATACACAAAGAAAAAATAAAAAAGTATTGCTTCACTTTAAATACCAATCGAATACTGGTCCACTTTTTAACAATCTTCAACTGAAACCTCAATATTCCTTAACAAATTACCTAATAAACATAATTTCATCAGGCTTCGAGTAACAAGCTTACATCTGTTTTGCTTTCTAAAGGCTTGTAAAGCACTTATATAGTTTGGAAATTTATATGACTTAAATTACGTTTTGAATACTTAAAATACTTTTGATTCGTACAAATGAAAAATGTGTTTAAATTCAAAATATTCAGAATTGAGTAATACATAGAAGTCCACTACGTACAATATTGAAATGGTAGTTTAAGTCGATGTTAAATTAGTTAACTGAAATGATATTTCCTAGTAGTAGTAGTGACTGTAGTAGAAGAAAAATTGTTATGGCTCCAGTGCAAAGGACGTCTATGGCTTGGAAAACTTGATTGGCTAAATGCTAATGGTAGGTTGATTTATATTAGCGTTACTTTTAATTGCTTTAGAAAAAATGCGCAAAAGTCTTCTGTCTCGGTTCGGAGTGGTTTGGGGAGGAAGTGCTATAAACTTGATATCACTTGCGTGACAGCATTATATTTATAACTGTGCCGCAGTTAAGCAGCACACGTTTGGCATCGCTCAGATTGGCATTGGTCAGGTCATAGCCGTCAATTTCCAATAATTTATCGTTTAGGCTCAGAAGTCGCGCGGCGCTCGAATTCGGTGTAATTGCACTTACAAAGATGCCCACCTAAAAACGATGTAGAAATTATTATAATAAGCAAGTCAATTGTGTTGTGGACTATTGTATAGTGACCTGATTTAGCAGTTCGGCTACATCGAATCCAATGCTGTGCTCCCATTTGAGTGTCACCTGCTTCACAGTGGGATTCTTGTGTACGCCAAAGATCCAGGTCGATTTTTTATTACTGCCCTTGGATGTGTTGTTAGTTGCTGTCGAGTTCAATGAATGCTGTGATAACGTATCATCCATTTCCATGGCTATTTCTGTTTCCTCCTGTTGCTGGTTATGTTGCTCTTCGCTACCGGTCGCCGGTGGCGAGGAAAGATCAGCGTGCTCACTGTTGATGTTGTTCTGATAGTCAAGCTGTTCTGTTTGGGCACCAATGGCTGTTGTCTTGAAATTGCTGTTGAGTGCATCTTGATAGCTATTGCTTTGCTCGTACAGCGATTTTCTTGGCGACATGGGTGGCTGCTGCGGCTGTTGTTGCTGCATTTGCTGCTGCTGCTGCTTACGCTGGCGCATGGACTCGTAGAGTGTCAGATCCTCAGGCGTCTTCTTGGTGTATACACGCGCTATATGATAAGGCGGTGGTTCCATTCGTGGCGGCGGCACCACAGACTGGGGCTGCAGCGGCTGCAGCTCGTAATGCTGTTCGCCATTCGATAAATGCGTCGTCGGCAGTGGCATGGCATTGGCATCCACGTAAAGCTGTTGGTAGTGTGCATCATAGTTGACCAGTGGCAGTCCATAATATTCATGAGTTGTTGGCTGTGGTGGCGGCTGCTGGTAGACGCCATAGATGTGCGCTGGATCGGTCGCAACGCCATATATTGCACTTATCGTGGCATGATCCACAGCGTCCTGGTTGCTATCACAGTGTGGCATGGCCACCTGGCCATTGGGTACTACAACACGCGCTTCGCGCACTTCACTTGATCCGGATGCTGTCGCATTCGCCGCCTGCGCCTGCCGCATATACTTGGCCATTTGTCGTAGCTCCTTGGGATACGGCGTGGGTGAGCGCATCAAACGCACCGAGCTGCCAGCGGGCAACTGCTCCGGCGTGGCCGGTGGTGCCACATAGCTGGTCGTGTAGCTGGGCGCGGGCTGTGTGGTGGCGCTGGTGCTGCCGGCACTCAATATAGTGGCCTCCTCGGCAAAGCATATGCGACGCGATGGACTCGATGGCTGCTGAGGCTGTTGCTGATGACTTCCATAGACAAACTCGTATTGCTCCTGAACCTGTTGTTGCTGCTGAGCCTGCATCTTAAACGTGACTTGGGGCAGCATGAAGCACGTCAACTGGGATTTATTGCTCGCATCCAAGTACTGCAGCGGCACAAGGGGCTGTGATTGATTGTCGCTTAGCCACAGCGATGTAAGATTCACAAGACTGAGCATTGAAACTGGCAGCGCTGTGATATAGTTGTTAACTACATTAAGCACCTTCAGCTTGGCAAGATGCCCGATGTTCTGTGGCAACGCCGAGAGTTGATTATTGGCCACGCTGAGTACGCTCAATTGACTGCAACTGCACAGCTCGTCGGGCAGATGGCGCAGTTGATTGTCGTCGGCGAAGAGGAAGCGCAGTTTGCCCAAGGAGCCAATAGTGCTGGGTAGACGCATTAGCTTATTGTGACTCAGTACCAGCTCCTCCAGCTGTTCCAGGTAACTTATGCTGTCCGGCAGCTCCGTGAGACCGTTTGACTCGCACTTAAAGGTGACTAGCGACTTGAGCATGCCCACACTAAAGGGGAATGCTTCCAGATTGTTGGAGCACACGGATAGCACCTCAACGTTGCGCCAATTGCTCAGCTCATTCGGCAGCGCATCCAGGAGATTGCCATTGGCCTCAAAGTGCTGCAGTTCACGTAGCTTGCCAATGTTGGGAGAAACGCGACGAATTTGATTGAAATCAATCCACAGTTCGCGCAGAGACTTAAGCTCGCCAACGACCTCAGGCTGTGAAGAGAGGAAGTCACATGAAGTCTGCCCATTTGAGATGATCATAAATGGCTTACCAACTCGGTGAACTCATTGCCGCCAATGTCGAGTCGCTGCAAGCTTATCAAGCGCACCATGGACTTTGGCAGTGTGATGAGATTGTTGAGTCGAACCTCCAAGATGCGCAAATTAACCAAACGCCCAAAATTGGCTGGTAAGAATTCCAAGTACGTCTCATTTAGCAGCAACTCCTGTAGGGATATCAGCGACGTGATGGCATCCGGCAAACGTTGCAAACTATTGCAGCTGAGGTCTAAGTGAGTCAGATGCTTGCACGCTTTGATTTCCTCCGGCACGCTGACAATAACTGCAACAACAAAAGTCGATAAGAGGGACGGATGGATTTTTTTTAACAGCAGAAGGCGACTCACGATTACGGTTCAGATCCAAGTGTTGCAACTGACGCAGCGAGCCAATGGCCTGCGGTATGCTCTCCAGATTGTTGCTGTTTACTTGAAGGACACGGAGTCCCTGGCAATAGAATAGCTGTGGTGGCAACGTTTGCAGCTGGTCAAATAAATAGATAGAAACATCAGTTACTTACTGAGAGATTAGATTAGAGGGCGAACTGCTCATTGCTTACCCGGGCATTGCTCAAGTGCAGCTCCTCAAGGGTGCGCTCGTGTTGCCAGACCTCAGGAAAGGCATCTTGGAGCGGGGTATTGCTGTAGTCCAGCTTATCGATGACTTCTTCACGTTTGAATTTGAAACATGGAAAACATTTGGACAGCAGCGGCATTTTACCAATGTTTTGTTTGCTTCTATTTTGTGTTTTTATTGCTCTACGTTCGATATTAAGGCACGGCCGTTGATATTGTTGTTGTTATGAGGCTATTGCGGGCTGCGAATTAACATACAAGCATACATACGTTTACAAATATGCACACACACATACGCAGAGATTTTGGGCGACACTTAATGCCAGTCGCATAACTCACCTATGATTCATCGCTGCTTCAGCTGCTGCAGCGGCACAAAGACAGCGGCCGCATCGAACGCTGTTCCGTTACAATTCATTGGCATTTTGTTGGGCTTGTTATTGTTCCAACAGTCATACAAACACACAACACACACATGAGCACACGTAAACACACATTCATACATATGTAAATACACAAACATTAATGAGGCTACGTCTGCTTGGAGCCGTTTGCTTACGTATCCGGCACCTTGCAAACCAATATTTTTACTATTTTTTGGTATCTCCGCTGACAGCTTGTATTTTATGTTTCAATTTCCATCCAATATCTGTTTTCTTTAATGTTTTTCGCATTGAAGATGGCAATTTACGAAGCGGAGCTATGCTAACCGATTCCGGAATCAAGGAGTTTGCACGTTCATTTAGTTCATTAAGATCAAAACTTTTCGTTGTGTTATCGATTGGCAACCGCCAGTTTAACATTCACACTGATGTTATTCACAGTGAGCCAACTACAGTGCCACAAAATTAAACATATTATTTTAGCTTGTTTAAAATTTGAGCATATAGATAGATATCTGTTGCAAGATTTAATAAATTACTGCAATTAATTACTCTAACAGCGAATTCATTGATATTGTTAATTCATTTATAAAGTAATTTTATAATTTTCCAATAGATGGCTCTAGTGAGAAACCGGTAAAATTTAAATGAAAAATAGGAGTGGAACGAAAATATTTGCTTCGAATGCCAGAGCTTATCTAATTGTATTTGTTATTTAATATTTACATTGCGACTTCCTGATTGCGTAACATAATGCAAAAAAAAAAAATCAAAAGATCATATAGTGCAAGCAAGTGCAAATTGAGCGTGCCGAGTATCCGAGTAAACACAATAATGCAAATTTTTCAGTCAAGTGACAATAGATAAATAAATTAAAAAAATCTTCAGACTTTGAACTTTCCTACGAATGGAACAGACTTTCAGTATTCAGACATTAGTCGTGCGAAAATTAAGCAAATGTTGACCACTTTCCGTTTCGCATGTCCCCTTTACGAATTTACACTTCAAACAATTGTAAAATTGTATAGCGAAGTGTAAATAAGCACAAATAAACTTGGCTTTTTGTTGCTGCTTTTGCAAGAGACAATAAGTTTACTAACAGATAAACACGACGAGACAAACGTGAAATGCAATTGCCTTTAGGGAGTTCAGTTTTGTTTTCAAAGTCGTCCAATGCAGTCGAAAAATTGACTATTCGCCGGTCTAACTTCGATAACGATTAAAGTGAGTTCAGTAAATCGATTATTGTGCAAATGGCCAGATGACAGTTTGTTCGATAAGTGTAATCAACTTTGAAGTTTTCAAATACAAAATGAGAATTGCGTCATATCTGTGTTATGTCAACAAAGATAAAGTTTCAACACGTAATTGGCACAGCATAAAAAAAGTATTTTTAGCGTTTTCCCACAACAAACAATAACCGTAAATCTGTACTTGCCGTCATAAGTACACAAAAAAGCGTGTCAATATGAATTTAAAATTAACAAGCAGCTGTTATTTTTTTCTCCACAATCAAATTAGATATGCGGCAATACGCATTTAAAGTTTGAAATATGTATATAAGTAGGTCGATCGACCAATTGGAGGACTACACCCTCGATTTTCTATAATTAAAACCACCTGTCGACAATTTTAAATGGTAATTGATGTGATTCATGACTCACTGAGAACGAGGAACATCCCCGATTTGCCATACGCCACCATTATCTCCTGTAATCTTTTCTCCTTACTCAGATTGCGCTCTGAGACAACCACCCCATAAACAAAATTGCCGGCAACTCAGCCAGAGAAGAAAAATGAGAGCATCGCGAGCGAAACGGTTCAGTGTAATTGTTTTATTTCAGTTATTTTGATAAAAAAAAATATTTCTAGAGCGAGTAATGAGATTGCCTTGTCGGAGAGTGCTTGAACATCATAAAGGGGTTCGGTTCCAATTTAAAATCCCTCTTTCTAAAGTGTATTATAAATCGGACTAATAATTTACTTAGTTACCGTAAGCACTTTCATTGGTTTAGAACTGGTAAAACCTTGTTTCAACTGGTAATAAAAGCTGGGCTGACTTTTTTCAATACAATAGTTCCAGTAAGAAAATTCCAGCATTGAAAGGTATAGACCATTGGTTCCACGATTTTATCAGGCACATAAGTGTGTCTAGTTATTTTGTTGCTGTAAAATAGATTATTGCATTTTATCTATAAGTGTGATTGTTATCTACACTCGTCATACTTTGATAATTTATAAAAATCCAATACTATCAATACTCCCTCATCGTCTCTATTTAGTTTTGGTTTTGGACTTGCTCTTGGTCTTGGCTTTCTTAACAGCGGCAGGTTCAGTCTTCTCCGGAACTACTGCAGGCGCTGGTGTCCCTGCTGCGCTGCCAATAGTTATTTTTGACGCAGGCGTGGCTGCAGTTTTCTTGGTAACGACTCGTTTTTTGCCAGGCATCTTGTAAACCTATGGTCAAGAGAGTATTTCGATATTTACGGGGATCTTATAAATATTTCGAATGAATTTTTGTCAAACCGAATTGTGTGTTGTGCTCAGAATTTTGAAATAAAATGGATTTTCTAGCAACATACATATACATAATACAACTGAAATCTGAATAACCAAATTCATTGATTGCTACGTTTTTCAAGTCGATTGCGAACCGTTCACAGCCGTTGTCAACCGCTTGTAACCGATTGTAACCGTTTGCAAGCATTTGCAACCGTTTCGCTCTGCCCCATCCCCCAAGAAAGTCCACGCAGCGCCTCTTCTGGGGGCTGGCTGGCTAGTCTCTTTCGCTTTCGCGCTCTTTCTCTCTCTCTCTCTCCCTGGACGATGTCGCCCCGTGGGTCGCTGTCATTCGTGGTAGAAAAACCGAAACCAAAGTGCGTGCAGCAGCTGCCGCAAAATTATATTAGTGGAATTTGTATTTAAAATTAGTTATAGGCACAAAGTACAAGGAAATAGTAAACAAATTGAATATTTAAAGAAAACTTAGAATATTAATGAATCGAACTGCAATTGTGTTAACATAGCAAGCCAAGTAGTTTCATTTGACGACAACAAGTGCTGAACGTATAAAAGCCAAACAACAAAAAAATAACAATAAAATATCGATTTTTTTCGCTCATCAAGATAAACGAGCTGTGTGCAATAATAATAGTAACGACGCTTCTTAGCCAACAAGTTGCATTATTGTGATAAGCGATAATTCGAAATCAACGAGTCAAACGAGATGTCAATTAAGCGCAATACGGTAACCACACAAATTCCGGAGCCACCGTCCGAAGGCACATCTTTGGCGCTGGACACGCGTCTCTCCCGGCGCGTGGATAGCGTCATACCCAAGAAGCGGTGAGTATAATTTGGCGCCTGTAGTTGACCAGAGTTGTCATTCTCTTTCCGATTTCCTCATTCTTATCAGTCAGGAGACACTCAAGTGGTACGGATGGGGATATAACGATTCCCAATTCTATGGACAGCACGGCATCATCTGCTTCAAAGGCTCAAAGTGAGTATCTCTGTCGTTCAGAGCGACAAGCTCTCTTTATGCGAGCTCATGATTCATAAGTCTAATTCAATTAGAACACTGGGGATTTCAAAATTCTGTGCACTAATCCAGTAAAATTAAATTCAAATTTAAACAAATTATTTTTAAATAAGTTTTGTTGAGATTTTGTTTTTCCAGCTTTATCTTTAATGAAAATAATTATCTTAAATTTTGTTGCACTTACTTGAATGTTATTTTGAATCAGCTTGTAATTACATTTTTTTTAATGTCTAGAGATTCTTTCTCTAGGGATTCTAGGATTCTAATGCAGAAACAAACTTCCATATAGATTTCAAATATTTTGGTTAGCTGAAATATATTTAATTTATTTGAAAAATCGATTAACGTGAGCTCTTAATTATGTGCATTACTCAATTTAGTTTCAATTGGAAGGGTGAATTGATCATTTGATCGAATATCTGCTTGTCGAAATGAAATGACAGCAGAGTTGGCATAAATTGAACAGCAAATTATTGAGCAGAGGACAATAGGATGCCATTAGAGTACAACCCTCAATTGTTTACACTTCTTGCTTATCGATATGCACACCCCTAATTTCAGATACCCGCTGAGCGGCTGCGAGTTACCGACATTCACGAAGTGGGTGCAGACTAAATTCGATCTGATCGTCGACCCCACCAACTCGTATCCACAGCTGCCGCTAACCTACCCGAAGCCCGTGCAGAATGGTCCCTTCCTTAACGAGCTGCGCGGCGCGAGCAAGGTGGAACACTCCCTGGAAGGCGTCGATCGTCTGGTGCGTTGCCATGGCCAGACTTTGCGGGACATCTACAGTCTGTGGCACAACAAATTCCGACGCATACCCGATTTGGTGGTGTGGCCGCGCTCCCACGACGAGGTGGTGCAGCTGGTAAGGCTGGCCCACAAACACAATGTAATGCTGCTGCCCTACGGCGGCGGCACCAGTGTTTCTGGCGCCATCACCTGCCCGCAGGGTGAGGAGCGTATGATCTGTGTGCTGGACACTTCGCAAATGAACCGTATGCTCTGGCTGAATCGAGAGAACCTCACTGTTTGCTTCGAGTCGGGCGTTGTGGGCCAGGATCTGGAGCGTGTGCTGCGCGAGCTCGGTCTGACGGTGGGCCACGAGCCCGACTCCTATGAGTTCAGCACACTGGGCGGCTGGGTGGCCACGCGAGCCTCGGGCATGAAGAAGAACGTCTACGGCAACATCGAGGATCTGGTGGTGCGTGTCCGCATGGTGACGCCCTCGGGCACCCTGGAGCGCGAGTGCAGTGCGCCGCGCGTTAGTTGCGGGCCCGACTTTAATCACGTTATTCTCGGCTCTGAGGGCACACTGGGTGTCATCACCGAAGTGGTGCTGAAGGTGCGGCCATTGCCGGTAGTTCAACGCTACGGCTCGCTGGTGTTTCCGGACTTTGAGCAGGGCATTCGATTTATGCGAGAGGTGGCGCTGCGACGCTGCCAGCCTGCATCGGTGCGGCTGATGGACAACGAGCAGTTCGTGTTTGGTCAGGCGCTGAAGCCCGAGAAGAGTTGGCTGGCCAGCTGCGTGGATGCAGTGAAGCAGCGCTATGTGACCAGCTGGAAGGGCATTGATCTGGAGCATATTTGCGCGGCCACGCTTCTCTTCGAGGGAGACCTCAAGGATGTGCAGCGTCAGGAGGCGCTGATCAATGAAATCGCAGCACGCTACAAAGGATTTCCGGCAGGTGGCCAGAATGGCGAGCGAGGATACCTCTTCACCTTCGTCATTGCCTACATTAGGGTAAGTTGAGTGTGCCATTTTGCGCTGGTTGCGCTGCTCCATTTAGCTGACTTGCACATTTGCGCTTTGCAGGACTTTGCCATGCATCAGGGCATTGTGGCCGAATCGTTTGAGACGTCCGTGCCCTGGGATCGCTGCAGCTTGCTGTGTCGTTGTGTCAAGCAACGAGTGGTTTCGGTACGTAGCTAATCCGACAAGTTTGTTCAATATGCAACATGGCTTTCACTAACTAGTTATGTATGCTTCCTTTTGCAGGAGTGCCACAAGCATAACATTTCGCATTACACCATTTCGTGCCGCGTGACACAGACCTACGATGCTGGCGCCTGCATTTACTTCTACTTCGGTTTTCGCTCGCTGACCATGGGCGATCCTGTAAGCGTCTTCGAGGCCATTGAGCACAGTGCTCGGGAGGAGATCCTTGCCTGCGGCGGCTCCTTGTCGCATCACCATGGCGTGGGCAAGCTGCGCAGTCACTGGTATCGCAATGCTGTCACTGACACGGGCTTAGCTCTCTACTCGGCAGCCAAGCAGCATCTCGACCCACGCAACATCTTTGCAGTGGGCAATCTGCTGCCCTCCAAGGAGAAGCTGCAGCTCAGCGATACGGTGAAGGTCGAGCAGGGAGCGGCGGCTGGAACGAAAGCCAAACTTTAAAGCCATTCTCTGTATATTGTAATATATGGAAGTACTTACTAGTCTAAATCCAATTCCTTCAATTCATTTTGTAGCTTCTTTGGCCCTTTTGCAATTAAGTTTGCATTTGTCGTCGAACTCACGATTTGTATGGGTTTTACCTTTTTAATAATAAATGGTAAATTTGCAAATCGAAACCTCTTGTGCTCTCACACAGTCTCTGACATTGCATCTTGGCCACTTGTTGATGGTCCATCACTCGGCATCTCGTTTGTAGACGAAACCACAAAAAGAGCTTCTACTTTAACTTGACATTGACTTTGAGTCCGATATCGGTGTCAGTGTCAAGTGTTTTTGACCTATGCCTAATTTACGTTCAAAGATTTAATTATATAGATATTTCTTTAATTTTGAAATGGTTCTTCGTGATTCTAACGATGTAAATGTATTTCTTTTGTCATAAACCTTAAAAATTCTTGAAAATGTTCTTTTTATATCATGGAATACTTGTAGTTTCTGCAAAAAACATTTGATTATTATTTTTTTATTTACTTTAAAATGTATCTTTAAGTTTTTATACTTGTATATGAACTGTTAATTTTTAATTTAGTTTGTTTTTGAACATAATTGCCGTTAATAAATAAATAAAGAAATAAATAGAATTGCTTTCCATATAATTTAGCTTTTATATAGATATTACAAATGCAAATATGATAACTCTTTCGATTACCTTTCAGAGCTAACATCGAGTTTTAGTATAAGAGAGTTGACGTATTTTCTTGGTCTGGAAAAATGTTTCAAACTCAAGTCAGGGTTTTAAGACCTTTAAAAAAAATTATGATTAAATTATACTTCTAAGCTTGTTAAGAATGAATTATTGTTAACATTTTTCTTTAAGATTGAAACGCCCGCAAGCTTTGAACTTAGAACCTTATTTTTTTCTGTGTACGTATAATACGAATATATTTTTTTAAGATATGTTGTAAAAAATGTTCGTTATTATTTATCTATGTATATTAATATCCATTGAGACTCGTTAACATGTTCGATGCCCTCAGCTGTAATTGAGTTTATATTTATTTTATTTTCCCCGAAGTACTCTATAGATTAACTATCAGTAGATTTTATTGCGCTGCTTTTAATTCTCTTATTTGATGCTGATTCCTTTTTGGCTTAGTATCATGTGAAGTTTAAGCAATCCATCTAATTCCAGTTTCCTTCGTAACTTGCATTTCAATCTGCATGGAGTGTGTGTTCCTAGACCGAAATAAAAACCAACTTGACCGATCGTCTGATCATCGCATCGGATCGTCTCGTCTGATCATTGTTGTCATTTGCGGTTTTGGCTTTAGCTCCTAGATACGGTGGTGTTTCTACTCACGCCAAGAGATCAAATGTCATCAAGTTGTCAACTTCGTTAGCTTGCCAATGGTAAGCACTAACAACAACAGCAACAACACAAAAAATCTGCAACGAGTTGCAAATCGCTTGTGGCCTGCTCTTTGTGCTCGTTAATGGGCGACTAGGCGATTGGAAAATTGGGAATGAGGCACATGCGCAGCCGGCAGCTGCTTATTGATGATCTGGCTCTGACTGCCTTGTCTTGTTACCGTGCCAATGCCTAGTGCTGGTTACGGCCCAAAAGCCATCGCAATGGACACGCAGACTTCCACACACGCACACACACACACAGACACACAGAGACACACACACACACTTTCACACTCATACACGCGTGCAAGGCCTATAAATAAAGATTAAAATCGGCGAAGTGAGTTCAACTTAAACCTGGCTAAGCCGTCTTCCTTTTCTTCTTGCTGGTTGTTTTCCTTTCATTTTGTATTTTTTTCGACTGCTTGCCTCTGAAAATTGTCAGCAATTAACCCGCGGGTCATTCAGTCTCTAGTCTCTGGACATGACTCTTTGGTATCGCTCTTGCAGTCGTGTGATTTATGCCACAAAGTGCCTTAAAGTCAAACACAATCAACTCGGCAAATTTATGGCACAGCACTGACCAAGTCCAGTCGTTGTATTCTCAGTCTCAGTTTCATTCCTGCAAAAGAGGCACGTCTTGCAATCTGCGCCGGGAGATACATATTCATTCATATAATGGCCATTCACATAGTCCAATGTCACCATTACTCAGCCTCCGGTTTATTCTCTCTCTACGTTTTGTTTGTTTTGACGAACAAGTCTCCTAACCCCTAAACATACCAAGCATGACACGCACAGTACTACAGTGCAATACGAGGAACAAACGCAGTCCTACTGCGTCTACCTGAATGTAGGGGGACTCGAAGAATTTCAACTCTTTTCGTAAATTCTCAGATTCCAGCCTCTGAAAATTGAAAATATAAAGGTAGATGAACACGACAGCGAATAAAAAAAATGTTATTAGAAATGTTATATTCTTTTTATTGGAAATATAAAAATATTGTAAATGCTTTCAGTTTCCTAGAATACTGATACTTTTGGAATACATTTCTGACTAGGATGAGTTTGAGTAATTCGTAAATTAAATTATTGTTATTGTTGTTAAAAATGTCAAAATGAAAGCATACCCGATATATATGTTTAAGTAAACCACTAAAGTTTTTAATAATGCATTATATCACTCAACTACCATATTATCATTAATGACACTGTTTCTGTCAAGTTTTAGAAGGCTTTTTACTATACTATAGTAGTAGAATATTTCCTGTGCTCTTTTCATATATTAAACTCTAAGGCAAACATAACATGCCATCATCCCACAGCTGGAGTCCATTACACTTCGAACTGTTGACATGGAGCTGTTCTTATCTTTGGGTACATGCACATTAGTGTTCATCAGGACACCCATGACAATAAATGCGCAGTTCTCTTTGACTCTGCATAGCAACATTCATCTCCATGTATCAGCAACTTACGTCAGGAACGCGAAGACTGAGCGTGGTCTCTTGTTTCATTCTAATCAGGTACTCTCTTATAGGTGTGGTGCTTTTAGGACCTGTTTTTATTACACATGCAAATATGAGATACACTCTATCAATTTATGTGATTTTAAGCTAGTTTTATTTTTGATTAAAGCTTAACGATTCATGAAAACAGGGAATTACCGAGATTCGAAATTCTGCGAAATGGAGTTTCTTTTGAAAGTTGGCGTGAACTAATGATTATTTATAAAATTTATAGTTGTCAACGGTATGATCATTCAAATAATACAATATGTAGTTAACGAGATTTTAATTCTATTAATGGACTTTTAAAATCTTTGATGTATGTATATCCCTAATGATGTTTTATATTGCTGAAGCTAGATTTGTAATTGAAATTTAATTTAAGCTATTAATATAAAAATATCTGAAAAGAAAATTATCATTGAAAGTTGCCAAGTTGTTTTAATAACAGACAATTTTTTCTGGTACTATAACATTGTAATTATTGTGAGAGAAATTAAATTTGTTTGTGTTAAACTAGAGATAATTTGAGTATTATTGATGTGATTAAAGAAAAAGCAAGTCGACATTTTGTTTCAAATAGATTTGAAAGTGATACTATTATATATTACGGCGTACAACTGTAAACTATTTTATTCAGCGATTGTGCGGTAGTGCAACGACCACTCTACAATTTATTTCATGCACCAATTTTTCTTAGTGTAGGCAGTCGTGCTTGCTGTGCGAAAGACAACGGCGCATGCACGGCAAAGAAGAGTTAACCCATTGAAGCCAGCTACAACAACTGCTACGACTACGTATAACTGCGCTCAGCAGACAGCGACGGACGCGTCGCTGCTTTCTGCGGCAGCAAGCGCCCAAGCTGAGACTGCAGCTCTGCTGAGTGTCGCACCTGGCACTCAGTTGTGGGCAGCGCGGCCAGCTAACAACAACGGCAAACAAAAAAACGCAAACGCGACGTGCGTTCAACATTTTGTTATTATTTCTACGAGCCAGAACTTTTTTCGTGGAGTTTGTTTGGGAGCCGACAGAGAGAGAGAGAGAGAAAGAGAGAGACAGAGAGCGCACATTGGCATAGAGAGATTGAGAGAGTTGAGAACACTGGAAGTGCTTGTGTTTGTGCGGGAGAGCGAGGGAGTGTCTGTGAGATCGAGATCTGGGTAGTAGCAGCTAGCTGCAGCTTCTCGTCGCCTGGCTGCGACAGTTATGATTCGTGCGCGTCGCTTGCAACATCAAATTTCGTCTGTTTTCTCGGCTTGTAATTTTTGGAATTCGGTTTCCGTTTCGATTTCGGCCTGTTGAGATTCGTGAGTGTGTGAGAAAAATTTCAATAGAAAATATGTGTGTTCATTAGTTGTTAAACGTTTTGGCGCTTATAATTGGCGGCAGCTGCTTTTGTTGCGTGTTGTGCCTCTAAGAGCAGCCAACAGTGAAACAGGTGCGTCGATGCATAAAACAAAAACCTCAAATGAGCCAAGATAAATTATGGAATAATGCACATTAGAAATATAGCTGAAAAACGAGTAAAGTTCAATTAAAATGTAAAGAATACAAAGATCAAAATGAAATCATTAAAAATGCATTAAAAGTTTGTAAACTCATCACAATTATGGGAATTCATGGCAATGACTTGTGTAACTTTTTACAGTGTATTCTTGGAAGATTCTCCATAATGCGTTAATGCCAAGCTTCTTCTAGAGCTGGAACCGCTTCAAACTGACTCACTGAGTTTTGCACTAAAAGCAAACCCACGTCATTTTGTAGTGTTGTGTTTTATATCATGTGCTTTTTGGATCTTTACGATCTGACCGTCAAACCAAAATCGCAAACCAATAAATTTTTGCTTAGTTTGGTTTTGTTGGGAATTTTGTTGATTCTCTTTAATTGCTGTCAGGCATTGGACTTGGCTTAAAAGTGATACCTGACTTAGCCACCAACGCAAAAAATGAAAAACACTTGATTCTATCTTTGTCTAAATCTTAATATTCATTGTGTGGGTTGCGTTTGCCTGGCCACCTATTGATTGAAAACCTTGTAGAATTTAAATATTTGTTAATCATAAGCCCCACCGAAATTCTCGCCATAATTGTTCTAATTGTGAAATAGTTTACATTGTTTAACAAGGTTATTTTTGAAAATTTGCCCTACAAACTGACAGGCGTTTGGATTTAATCCATGTTAATGATTTCTATAAGTATTTTATAACAGATGATATATGAAATGTTTTTGTCAAGTTGTTCTACTATATTCGCGATTCAACAACTATACGACATTCCACCATAACATATACAGTGTCTCAACTAATTGATCACGGTCGTATGTAAATTGTGAATATTTATTTATAAAAGAAAAACAAGCTTTGATATCTTCAATTTTCTTATTAAATCTGTTTATTATATTTGTTATTACTTATAAAAAACAAAAAAGATTTGGGTGCATACTGTATTAGATACTTAATAACTAATTTAATGTGTTCCTATGAAATAACCAATAATTTTGCCTACTCCATCAATGGTCATGCAGCCCTCCAAATTTTAGCGTAAACATTATGTGTCTCTTTGACTGTTTTTCATTCTTCCCTCTTCAGACCCACTGTCGTCCGTCAGAGTCCATCTTATTAATTTTAGTCTCATCCGACCATATTACTCTGCTCCAATCGGCAACTGAAACATTTTTATATTTTTTAGCGAAATTTATTCATAACAGTTTATGCCGATCCGTTAAACGAGGTTTTTTTGTTTTTGCGCGCCTATGAAAATCGTGTTTGCGTAGCATTTTTCGAATGGCTTCGGTGGTTACGTCAATACCCATTGTTGATTTTAAGTCTTTGTTGACTTTGGTAGCTGTGTCTTGTATGCCCATCTTTATTTGGCGCAACACACGTCTCTGAATGGTCTTATTTGGATTGGCTTCCTGCCTGCCTTGTTTTTTTCTATGTTTTCGATCATATTTTTCCGAATATTGGACACTTTGCCAACTGAAATGCATAATTGTTGTGCAATTTGGCAATAGGCCCCTTTTCCTTTATCAAGCGCATGGCTTCTTCCACAACAAATTTGGAAACACCCGGCATCTAGGAGATGATCCGAAATACGACGATAATTGTAAAAATAATAACAACTAGCACTAAATTATTAATATACCAACCTTGATTTGTTCAATGAAACACTTAACTTTCCAAAAAATAAAGTTAATTGCAATTATTCACCAAATTCATACACGAAACCACGAAATCTTGCGCAAGTCAACTAATTGGACACATGTTTATTTTCGGAAAAAGCTTACCTTTTCTTAGAATAACGGATCCTAATGAGCTTAATTACCACGAAATATTTAGTATTTATTCTTACAAGTATTTGATATTGGCGGTCACTAAAAAAGCTTCCCTCTGAAAGCTCTGGCATATAAAAGCACTAACATATCAAAGCGTGATCAATTAGTTAAGACAATGTATATGTTAAAAACGAGAAAATTAATTTGCCAAATAGGCAAGTTTCCAAAATTAGAATATTTCGAATATATGTAAATTTTAATGTAAAAAAATGTTGCAATAGTCATAAAATTTAGCATTTTCATAAATAAATAAATAAAATCTTATGAATAATGTAAATTTTAATAGACATACTATTGTGTTTCAATAAAAATGGAATATAAAATAATCTTTAGAAATAATTTTGTCTGCAAGCTGTAGATTGGTTTATGTCAACATTTTATTATAATAATATTTCAGGAGAGTATTCTTTGTAAATTTCAGATTAGTTTGTGTCAACATTACATTAGTTGCTGAATTATGTTTGAAACTCGTAAAATAACAAAGAAGCATGTTGAATAGTTTTATGTATTTTGTATAACCTAACTGACAGATGCATAACTTTATGATATTCATGCTCACGAGTCATGGACTTTCATAGCTCAAAGTAATTTATCTAATAGATACTTGAACTGCTCATCAAGTTGACATAAAACAAGTATTAGGCACACTACTGCCTGCTTAACATAATGAAACATAAGCAGCAAATAACCACAACAATTTTACATTGCAGTGAACTACGTCAACGTAGCAACAGCAACAACAATAATAACAACAGCAGACTGGAGGCAAATGCAGTCAAGGCGCTCTTAATTAACATGCAACTGGCAACTGGCAAACAACAACATCGACGACAGGTTAACGACAACAGCACGTCGGAGAGTGCAATCGAAGATATAAAAAAAACAAAAATTGCCGATAGGCAGCAACATCAGCCAAAGCAGAAACAGCAGTAACAGCAACAGCACAACAGCAACAATAACGACAACGTCGTCAAGCTGTCTAACTAAAGTTCGCCAATCCGTCAAACTAAAGATGCCATGTCAAATGCGGCAGAGACCTTGCCCTGAAGCTGTTAATTAAAGCGCATCACAACAACAATAGCAGCATCAGAGAGACAGCTATAGCCACAGCAACAACAATTACAGGAACAGCAGCAAATGAAACTGCGACTGCAACATGTAAGTAGCAGCAAGGCATTTGAATTTCTTTCAGGCTGCCATCATTCATTGCAGCAGCAGCAACAGCAGCAGCAACAACGACGGTTAGTTGGTTGGTTGGTGACTTTCTAAGCCAGTTGCCAATTTGGTGCAACGGCAAGCGACGGTTTTGGCAACATGCAACAACGCGCAGCCAACTTGCAACTGGTTGGTGTATACTGCCGCGTAGCTGTCAGCAATTGTTTGCCGGCAAGTTGGGGACGGCGACTGGGTCGCGTGTTTGACACAAATGCCATGCATAGTTTTGAAGACGGTTTGGACCAATGGCGCGTTATGGTCGAAACCAGCATTAAGTATCATTCACAAGCATATACACACAATTCACGGCTCTACCGATATTATATGTATGGACAGCGGTTGCTTCCTGTGCTGATTGCATTTTAATAAGTCTGCCGTGTATCTCAAAGATACTTTTGGCTGGCAAGCAAAAGTTGCTAAGTACCCGACGAAATAAGTACAACAACAGCAAAATAATAAGCAAAATGCAGCACACAAACATTTTAAAGCAAAAAGGTGTTTGACAGGCCACGGATCGCGTGCCAATGGCAATGGTATGCCGTGGGTCAAAATGGGTTAATTTCGAACTTAATGTGCTCATAAAACTCTTGATGTTGCAAAGAAACCGCTTATTAAAAATTCCTCTGGAGATATTATCTTAGAACACCAAAAAGTCAACACAAGCTCTGGGAATTTAAATAATTCGCGATTCGTATCGTTATCAGAAAATATCACCAAATATTTAAAATTCTCTAAAATATGTGCCCTTCTATCTTTATACCGGCAATTTGTCTATAGATTATAGATTCAGTAGATTTCAAAACTACAACACCATTATATAATTTGTGTAGTCAATACAATATAATATTCAATAATTTGCATGTAATTTTCAAGCGATTTAAAATCTACAATACCTAAAAAATTTTTGGAGATACTGCTAAAAGGTCGTTTGGCACTTTGTTAAAATGAAATGTTTTAAATTCTGATTTCACACAATTTTCACCTAAATGTAAACTGGATTCTTACCAATTGTAAATGTGCAGGAAGTTAGAAATTTAATATACGCTTTTGTTACACTTATTCAACATTTAAATAAAAATATTATTAATCATGAGATCACATTTTTGTGTGCTGTTGCCCACTGTAACTGACTTTCCTTCGCATTCAGTGGCGGCGGCTACTTTGATGAACATATCTGTGGCTTCGGCTTCAGCTTCAGCCTCGGCTTCGGACTTTAGCTATGTCTTGGGATTTTGGTTTTTGTAGTAAGTTATTTGGCAATTTGTCGATCGCACATTACGAGTAAAAAAGTATTTTTTTCTTCTTTTCTTGAATTTTGTTATGTAGCATAGTTTTCAAAAAGTATCTTTTATACGAGGGCAGTCCGATAAGTACTTAGCCTCTCCGACCGATGGCATCACTATCGCAAGAGAACTATACTACCGTGTAGTACATTCTTTTAGACGGCTAGTGTCCAAATTTAAGATGAAGCGGACTCGTAGTTTTGTTTTGACTGCGTGTGGAATCGGACGTGTCCGCGGATTTTTGAAAAATGGAGAAGTACTTATCGAACTACCCACGTACGTGAAGCGGCTGGTGTTGCACATTGCCAGCTGGCTGGCTGGCTGGCTGGCTGGTTGGCTGGCTGACTGTTCGGTTATCCATCAAACCATTCACAGCCCATTTGCCACGCCCCTGAACAACTGAATTAAGAAACAACAATGAGAACAACAACATCAACAGCAATTGGTGACCCTCGAGCAGGAGTGTTGCACGAAATGAACTTGGCTAACAAAATAAACAAACACAAGATAATAACCAAGCAAGCCGCGGTAATAAATTTTCGACAGTGCAAAAAGGCCATAATAATAAACTTAAATAAACACACACACACATACACACAACTAGAAAAAACGACATTAAACATAATGTGAACAAATTTGTGCGCTAGTCAAATTAACAGCAGCAACAACAAAAACAGCAACCACAACGTAGACTGCAGCCGTGGCAACCACTTTTTGTGCTGTTTTCATTAGCCAAAATATGAACACCAAAGCTAAGTCAGAGTACAAGTACAGTAGTCCAATACAATGTCCAGTGAAAAACGTTTTCCAAAAATTTCCGTCATAAATTACACTCGGAGAAAACACCAAGAATTTTTATACCCTCTACCCATAGGGTAGATGGGTATTAAAGCTTTGTGACTTCAGGAAATGTATGTAACAGGCAGAAGGAAGCATCTCCGAGCCCATAAAGTATATATATATATATATTCTTGGTCAGGGTCACCAGCCGAGTCGATATAGCCATGTCCGTCTGTACGTCTGTCCGTATGTCTGTCTGTCTGTCTGTCTGTATGAACACCTAGATCTCAGAGACTATAAGAGCTAGAGATTTTAAACTTGGTACCAGTATTGGTGTATGGTGTATGTATTGCCACGCCCCTTTCCGCCCCCTAAAATCGAAAAAAAAACGATTTACTAGCGCAATTTTAAATATAGAGCCTCAAGTTTTGGTACATACAAAGATGGCAGTCTGGATGATTCCCGAGAATTTGATCGTGATCGGATGAAAAACTTGGAAGTTATTCAAGAAACAGTTTTGTATGGGAAAATCCGTAGGCAGCTGCACTTGGCTTGTTTTTGGTGGACAATGTGTCCGTGCATGGTATATTTTATACTTTATGCGATATTTAGGATGTGATGGTATATGAATGTACAAATATACCGAATATACCAAAAATACAAAAAATACTGTTTGGTATATTTTAGCATATTTGAGCTGGGTAGCGGGTATATCACAGTCGAGCACACTCGACTGTAGCTTTCTCACTTGTTAACTGCTAATTATGTTCTAATTGAATAATAAAAATTGGAAAATATTTACACATTAGTTTCGGCGGAAATTTTAAAATGCGAACAGCCGAATTTATTTATTTATTTTATCTTTTATTTTCATTTGTGTTATTGTCTATTATATGTTGCGTAAATTGAAAACAGTCAAATAGATATCCTAGAAATAGATATCCTATTTTCAAGTAGTTTATTCTAATTAAAAATATAAACATATTTTTGTTGTTTTGTAAGATTTAAATTCATTTCGCATAATTTACTATTGGGTATCATGTTAATAATCTCTTAATATTTAAACTTATGATTATGACTACTTCAGGCACCTAAAATAAAATCATATTTATTAAAAAAAAACTTTTTTTGTGATCGTCATCATCGTCATCGGAAGATGCTAATTCAATTTTTAATAGCATGCTTCAGGAATAAATAAAATTAAATCATATTTAGTGTAACAACTTCATTGAGTGCTAGAGATAGACTAACAGTCATCATCGTAAAATCCTAAATCAATTTCAAATGCCATTCTCCACGCACTTGGAGTCGTGTGCACTTAAGCTTATCTTAATGCAGTAGTTTTTGTAATCAATTAACTGAAATCTTAATAAAGCCTAAACGCATTGTATGGTTCTATAATATCTTTTCAGCGAATTTTTTGATCACACAACAGAAACAACAATAGAAACTGAGTTTAAGTTGCACAAGTCGTGTCAAAAGTGCTGTGAATGTATTTTTTTGTCTTTAGTTTTGTGTTCGTCTTGCGAGGTTTGTTTTTCTTGTTTTGTTTTCGTCTCTTTTCGTTGTAGCCTTGTTTGAGCGATTTGTTTGAATTTCGCCGACCGGCGACGATTGAAAACTTTTGAAGATGACTCGCCAATGCCTGTTGCCCCAGTGGGTCTTGAAGTTTTGATCTCGGTCTCCCTGTGTCTTGGCTCTGTGTGGCATTTTATCCAGTCACGTTGCAAGTTATTTTGCGTCGTGCCCAAGAAGTTCTTGGTTCTCCCTTCCCAACTGTCGATTCTTAGCCTTCTGCGCTCTGTTATTATGCCAAGCCGGTTCCATCATCGGTTTCATTGTTGAGGAATATGCTTTGCCTTGCAGTTTCGCCCGGTAATCGGAGCTTGAAGTTTGATTTATGCAGTTGCCAACCGAAACTGTTGCTGTTGATTTTGAAGTGTATTTTCCTCAGTCTATGCGCTTGCTTCAATTAAGCTTAGTAACTGCAAATAAATATACGATTACATTTTATTCTTAGGTGAAATGTCCCATCTTTATTTTGTGGGTTTCGCCTAATTTCAAGAATTTGAGAATCCCCAACAAAACGCAATTCACTCCTTTAACTAAGAAAACATACTTTGTTTTTTATTACTGAAATGGAAGAGCATTGTGAATTCTTATTTAATACGAATTTATTTTGTTGCCTTTCAACTGGCTGATTGCATTTGGTATACCTACAAGATACGAAATATGTTAGGGCTTAAGAGGATACAGCACTTGCTGAATTCTGATACTTTGTGGGAAATTTGCCAAGTGGCAGTTTCAGATTTTTGTGGCAGCTGCTGATATGGGTTAATCTTGAAATATTGCGATTTATATTCATATCGATTTGCGGTTGCCAAAACTCATTTCGTATTCGTCGGTTGTCACGTAAGAATTTTGATTCACGGTACTTAGTACTCGGTACTCAGCACTCGGTACTCGGTAGACGAGTAATTCGTTAGTATTTGAAGACGAGTTTTTGGATGAATGAATGAAATCAGCAGCCTTGGAGACAACTTCCGTTGTTGCCAATTGTGCGAGCTACTTGTTGACTCATTGTCTTTTGTCTGGATGTGTCGGAATGCCACTTCGGCATCAGCTTAATGTCCAATTATAATTTGTACAACGGCAAATGGCAGATGGTGAAATGTTGCCACTTCAACGTAGCCCCATTGAAGGTTGGGTCGTTGTTCACTCGTAGTCGTAATGGCATAATTATAGGCCAATTGAAATTCGCAGGTGTGATCATAAGTGCTGAGCAAGAATTACTTCATAATTGTGCCTGTGGTTTCTGTTGTTTCCTATTGTATATCAGTACTTTGAAGCTTATGGATGCTGACGGGCAGAGAATAGATTGCCGAAGGTATCCATTAAAGGGCTTTGGAAATGATACACGTCTATTTGAAGAGTGCTAAAGATAGTTAAATTCGAGTGTTTCTATCTGTTTAAAAATTCAGAGAATTTCTCTAGATCGTAGATCGACTGTTATTTGATATTCTGCCAAAATGCCTTTGTCCTACGCAACTGCGTGAAACGGGCTTTTAGTGACTTCCTGTGAACTGTCAACAGTATTCAACACGATCGCAACTCATTATTTACACTGCTATTTTTGGGCTATCGAATTTCAGCTTTGTTTTGAAGTTCGCTGGGTGCCTCGTTTGCATATGACATAAATACGAGCTCAGATTTTCACTAAAGCGAAACTTGTGTCTTGTGTCCAGAGCCGACTGGCGTTAGAATTGTTTACAAGTCGTCACCAATCCGACTTGGCCTCCAAATATTTGCATATATTTTTGTCGTTTTTAGAAGTGTTCCATCTGCTTGACAAACTTGGCTGAAATAAGGTTGAGCTGGACAATTGCGCAGCAACAAATTATCAATTTTAACTCGGAAATTGTTTGAGTTATTTTTTGTGTGTTCATTTCTGTCTATGCGCTTACGACTGCCTCATAAAAAGTCGGCAGAAAGCACAAAAATAAATTAAAAGGCAACAAAGAGTATTTTTTGCATTTGTCGTTGCTGTTGTTGATATCGTTGTAGGCAATGTCGATGTCTGCTGTGGCCTTCCAATGAAATCTGCGATTTACTTTCTCCGGCGTGCATTTGAAATTTGAAATTCAATTACGAAACTCAATACGCCCAGGTCTTAAAAATCGCTTAAACTTATCGCTGGCGGGTAATCAATGCAATAGCGTAAATGTTTATTAATTGGCGGCAAAACGGACTAAACGAAACGGAAACTCAATTGGCATGCCCAACTCTGGCATACTCAGTAATTAAATTATTTAAAGAGACTTCTACAACATTGTCCCTCAGTTAACCAACAGATTTGTCATCTGTTTATTTACAAATTTCACATTAAATTAACTTTTAGTAGCATTGACGTAAACATCAAAGCGCTGACCGTTTTATCGCCAGTCTATGTTCTTATTTATAGCTACGCTTTGACTTAATCAATTACGCCGAATTGTCAGAATTATCTCAAGCAAATTTCTTCGTCTTTCGCTAATTAATTTGCTAACTATATGCACGTGCTTGTTATACCCATTCAATCAACTTGCATGGGTATGAAAATGGGTAAAGATGTGTATCGAAAAAAAAACGAAAGGAAATACCGAACGAGCGAGGGGTGAAGAGATTGCAATGCAATTGGGATGCACGCGGCTAATGAAACGGCGTCATCGCATCAACAACAGCATTGGCAAATTCAAATTGCGCATACGCCTCGAGGCACAAAGCGTCGCCAAATGTCGACTGGCTTTTTATAACATTCAGCTTTCAGCTGCGTTGTTGAAGTTGTTGTTGTTGCTGTTGTTATTGTGTACTCTAATCAGCCACTACTTAGCAAAATGCTTGTGCAGTGATGCAATGTGCGGGAACTTGTCTCAGATTCACAGTCCCAGATACGTGCGATCGGACATTGAGATAGTTGACAAGCTACGGCGTGAGTCGCGCTTAGCTGTACTGAACTAAACTGAGCTGAACTGAACTGATCTCAGCTACGCTGAGCTGGCAAAAAACAGTCGAGCGACTGTGGGTGGGCAGGTCAAGCGTTGATCATGGCTTCAATGATAATAGCTCGAGTTTGTTGTTCACCTTTGCAGCGCCAGGCTACGTCATGTCCAGCCGCCGATTGCAATCAACTTGAATACTATATTTATGCCTAGGCTACACCGCCTCCGAGCAGCGTGGCCTGGCCCAGGTCTGCAACGACTATATCATAATTTACGAGCCAAACAGCGGCGTCAGGCTTCATCGCACGTGTGTATTCTGTTTTCAATTATCCGCCTTATGGCATTTGGCAGGCATAAGTTTCTGCATTTTCTTTTTGTGCGGTTCCGTAGAGACCGGCCGGCCTTGATGGCAACCGCCTATGGCGTTTGTATCTTTTGCTTGCATATTTTATCTTGTATCTCGCTGGCCGCCGTTTTGCTGACCATATGGGGCGGCAGCAGGAAATTTGTTAGCCTGTCATAAACTGCGCCGACTCGCATAAATTGTCATTGCAACGGGCTACGATCGTCCGCTTATCGATAGGAGTATGCACAAAACAAAACGCAGCGAGCGAAAGTGTTCGAATGTTCTTCTAGGAATCTTTTTGAACAGCAGCCTCGCGGAAAAGGCAATTTCTTTTAATTAATTTTCAACAGCTTTGTAAACCGCTCTGATGTCGAGATCGCAGAGTCTAGACATAACTCGACAGTATGAAATTCTTCACACGCCAACGCAGGTACCGTGTGACAGGTGTTGATTGAAGTGACCCCAAAAAACGGGACGTCACTTAAAATGGAAACGTCTTTCACACTCTTGCCTCCGCAACTGTTTGTAAACCATAAAAAAGGCTGGCAAACATTGAAATAAACACACTCACACAAATTTCTTTAGAGAACTCCATCAAATTAAATACTTAGACAGGAAAAAGCAATTATGTTGCAGTGACAACGATTGAATACCCTTGCAAACAGATGAGAGATTGTTAATTAGTAAAAGACAAGTGGTAATCCTATACTTTTTCACTTATATATTATAATGATTGTCAGCTGTTTATCATCCTCTGTCAACTTACTATATTGTTATAGACTTAGCAGACGATTAACTAGTATAATTTACTTTATTTCTTTATTTATTGTTTACATTGAATATTTGATTTGGTGTCTGAATATTTGGAATTGTTGTGGACTTATTTAAGAAAATATATCTTTGATGGCGTCGACCATGTCGTCCTGAGAATAAATAAACACACTGATTTCAATGTTTGGCCTACATTGTAATAAATGTTTAAAAAACTTACAATTTTATCGGTAATATCGTCCCACAAATTGCCGTTTGATTCGGCCACAGTCAGCGCCAAAAGTATAGCTGCACATGTAAAAATTTTGTTGTTCATCTTATGGGATGGTTTTATAATTTGCTCTGATCTGAAGATGCTTCAGTTGCTGCTGGAATTCTACGACTGCGAACTTATCTGTCGTGTGCATATTAATAAATAGCTCAACAAAAAAGCTGCTGCCTCGAAGATAAGACGTAAATTGTCAAAAAATAAGAATACAAAGCGCTCACAATAGACGGTGAACTTATACCATTTATGAATACCCTACAGCATTCTATGGCTAATAATGAACTAAATGAAGAAATATTGAAATGTACAATTTACAAAAACAAGAATTACATAAAAATCGATGTAGTTTTTTTTCTTTGGTTATAGTACAGGGTATTCAACACTTAAATTGGTCTATGTAAATCAGTGCGTTTACTAATGAAGTAAACAAAATAATATCATCAACTGCTTTAACTATGTGAATGTATATTTAGAGCACTTATTCATATATTTAATCAGCACAAGATGCTGTGTCTCTTTTTTGACAGAAGATTACTGCAGACTGGCATACTCGACTGCAACATACTCTGCCTACACTTTCTAATGCCAATTTTTTGTGAAATGGAGTCTGTTGTCACTATGATTACATTTCCAGTCATATATTTGTATATATTTCTAAGAAATTAATCAGTTACTATCTATATAAACTAGAGATAAATCGATGTGCTAAGTTCTAATGCATTATTTTATTTTTTAACATCAAAGTGTTTCTCTTGAACTCATGCCGGAAATATTGCTGAGTGCCAGAGATCAACTAAACATTGTTGTTAAAGACTTTCTTATTCACGTACTATTGATACGGTAGTTCGACACTCAGCGGGGTTTCTGAAAAAAAAACTTGTAAGGTTCATGAAGAAATAAAAAATACAAATGACAATCGTTAGAAAAAAACTGAGCAATTGAGTAAATGATCAACTGACTAACTGATCAGCTGAGCGACGCCGGCGGTCAAGCGGGCAAATAAAAAATAATGATTTTCAACCAAGGCGGCAATAATTTAAACAATACAAAATTACATTAGCTACAACACATCAATAAAACATTTTCATTGATTTCGAACTCGAAACTAGCGATTAGAACTTTGTAGATTATGGTGGATTCGAGAATGGAGGATGGTGACGCCTCGAGCACCGGCTATCATGGAAATCGATTGGGTGTGACGCATAAATAATTGTAGGCATTAATTTAAACATTTATGTAACTGTGGGCAATGCCGGAGCAATGAGATATCTATGTGCAGAATTGCTGTCTAACGCATAATTAAAAGCCGTGAAATCTGCGGGCAAAACTTGTTTATGAAATCATTGATACCAAAAATACGATATGAGACGACGACGGTGAGTTCAAACCAGCTCTCAGCTCTAATAAGTTGAAGCTAATTTGTATCTACGCCTCGGCCTCGAGGGCCGTGACAATTTATACCAAATAGAATGAATATCACTGCCAAAACGAATGAGGCATGAAATTTTGTTGTTAGCTCGTTAACAGTGCGGCGAACCGACTAAATATTATAATATTATTACGTGCTTCTTGAGAAAAACATTTACATATTTTATAAACAAATACATAAATCAACTTGCCAGATAGTGCACCCCATCATACGGCGACTTTTGCCTCTAATAATGAAATAAAAATAAAATTTCATGCCTTGTCACCAGAGCTTGGAGCTCAACACAAGCTTGCATCATCGTTGCATGGTAATCAACTGGCATCGTCTCCTACTTATAAGGCAGCAATTGTGTAAATACTATTGCTTCTCTTATAATGAACTATTGATAATTATTGCTGGAGGCAAACATTAAATTTGACTAGCAATTTAATTAACTATTTCACCAACTGACGTTTTAACAACTTGCTGCTGATGTTGTCATCGACTAAGGCGTTGGTGTATCGCACAAAAAGATAATATTAGTCGATAGTTCGCATGGGTTATTTACATTTTTGCTGACTCTATCACTCAGTTCGACTTTGTGGTGTCTTTAAGTTTAGATTTAATATGTGAAAGATTGCAAAATCAATATGTTTTTAGCTCAGAGTAAATTAATTAATTTTACATATACCCAAAATGTCACATCCTACTTTAATTCATTTGTTGTTTGTGTATTCGTCCACTTTGTTGCCTCGATGATCGTATTTTGGGCATCGTGTACGCCTCAATTATGCTCTTGTTATTGTTGGTTCTGTGCATGTCGACAAACAGACATGAAAAGCATAATACTGACAGACTGCATGACATGCAGTTTGACACATTGTAATGACTTGAAGTGTTTAGGAGCTATCTTATCTTGTCGTTGTGTGTGCGTGTGTTTGTGGGGGCAAGCAATATGTTTATTTATACATTGTTATTGTTGTCTTTTTGGGGCAACTACAGTTTTCGTGTGAAGCTTGTAGACGACTCTTGTTGTTGTTTCCAAAGTGGACAACTGCACTCAATTATTGAACCCTTGCCTAGCATTGTGCTCGAGCTCGAGTGCTGAGCGAGAGCGGTTCTCTAATGACTATGCCAATATAAGTTCGAACTCATTTGTGCATATATTTTTCGTTAATTGCTTGCTGCAACATCAAAGCTGATTCCGTCTCTCCCCGCCAGCTGGCGATACGTTTTTGGCTTCATCAATCATTTTTCAAATAGCCGTTGCAGGCGCAAAGAACCAACGCACAATTACGCTTCTGTTCCCAACTAACACAGAGACGAGTGTAGTGTGTGTTGTTGTAGCACCGTGTAACATATATGCGATTGAGTGTCGACTAGCTGTAAGCTCTCGCTTATCGGGCATGACGCTTGTTTGGATGTTTCAACAAGTTACGACGCCGTCTCGCCAACTGGCAATCTGACAAACTGGCAAACTGTTGAACTGGTTTACTCTTGCTGCCACTGTGTTGTTGGACACTTGTATTTATTAATTATCGTATCGATAGCTCTCTCATTTCTGAGCTTAGCTTAAAGCCAAAAACACGAAAAAAACGAAAAAAAAAATGTAGCGGTCAAAGCGCTTGGCATTGTCTGTTTTGTTCTGTCTGAGATTCCATTGGCGCTCTGTAGCGACCGTCAGCAAACAGAATAAAAACAAAAACAAACACATTGTACTCCGAACACGCACGCACACAAATGCACATTTACAGAGCATAAAGTTCAGTGGGAACTGGTAAAGTTTTCTCTACTCACTTCAGTTCAGTTCGATTCGAGCGATTTTCGAGCGCAGAGCGTGCCGGAGCGTTTCGTTCAGTCGAGTGCACCCAGTAAACAAGTAACAAATAAATAACAGAAAAAAATATATATGTTTTAAATTGGTTTTGGCCAAGTGAATTGCGACAGACGACTGCCAGCTGAGTCAGCGATGTAACAAAAAGAGCATTTCTCATGCAAAAAACGAGCCGCAAAGTTTGTGTCGCGATAATGGCGAGTTGCCAATAAAATTTAATTAATTCCGGCATAGAAATTCCCTTTTGGCTAAATATACCGAATGCTATTTAATTAAGCACACTGCCTGCCTAGTGTCAGCTAATAAAGCCATACAATTATTACGTATGCAGAATGAGTGTGAGTCTCAGTGATATCGGGGTCGGGGATAGAACCGATGGCGGTGGCGGTGGCAGTGGCGGTGGTCTACCCGGCGATTTTCTCAGCTACGATGAGTCAAAGTTTGCCCAAAAGATAACACACCTGACGCCCACGGAACAGGAAGCCGTTAAGCGATTTTGGAGGTAATGATAACCCAGCCAGCCAGCTGGTTGCTGATCTCTGCGGTTAACTCATAGATAAGACCAATGAAAATTCCGGAAAGTGTTGAAAATGTTAATTAATTGGGCACTGTTTTGAGCCGATTACAGATTACATCCGTTGTAGACTTGTGTAGGTGTTTTAGAGGTGCGAATGCAGCACCAAGTGTCGAGTGTCGAGTGTGAGAGCGAGAGCAAATGCGAGTGTGCGTGTCGAACAAAGAAAACTATTAACTTTTGCGAATAGTGAATAAATCATGCATGCATATCGACAAATCGCCTCAAATTAATTGGCAACAAAAAAAAAATGTGTATAGCAAAAACCTGCTTGTTTATTTTTAAACCATAAGCCGAAAACAAAGTGATATATCGTTTGTTTTAATAAATTTAAGACTTATGCACATGCAAAAAGTTTCGAAACTCATTAATCAATCCATACAAATGCATAAAATTATATTGATTTGGATGCTTTAAACGTGAGTATTTTCTTTCAGCGCTATTAAAACGCCAGAGAAACGCTGGCCAAACGCACTCTCTATGGCCAAGGGGCCAATTGTTTGTTTAGCTATTGACAACTGTTCAAATACAACTTATTTATACGATTTATAAATAAATCAATGCATTCGAACTCTCGACGGCACTCGCAGCGTAGAATGCGACAAATATGCACGACGTAGTAGTTGCGTAGATACCAAAAGGTGCACAGATACGAAAGTATCTGCAGATGCGTCAGATGGGAAGATACTTTTGTGTGCTTAGTTCCACACTTGCGTGTTGCGTGTCGTCTGACGCAGGGAAATTATAATAAAATATATCAAGCTGTCAGCATTTAGAGTTCTGCTCGCGGCCCCTTTTGTTGTCATTGTTGTCGTTGTTGTCGCTGCTTCTGTTGTTGTCGTCGGTATTTTGAAACATCTTTGAAACTATGCGTGCCACAAAATCCACAATAATCTGTTTGCCATGCCATAAAGCACAAGGGTCCCAGGCTGCAGTGCACTCATTAGTGAACTTAGCCTCTCTGCCTGCCCGTCGCCCCTTTCGCAGTGAGAATGTTTTCCCGGAAAATTGTATACGCCTGGCGTATTTCTCATTTTCATTTGTTTTACTTGCAACGCAACGGAAGCTGCAATTATTTATAATTTGTTTTGGAGTTTTCGTTTTTATTTTATTTTGGATTTGATGCGGAGTCCTTACTTAACCTGATGCAATTAGTCCCGAAAATGGCGCTGATGGAAAAACTCCGGCAACGGGCAGATTAGATTAATTGCTTGTCATGTTTTCCACGCTTACGGCAAACACAACATCGGCGGTAGCAGACATGATTGTGGCCGATTTAAATTAAAATAAACAAACAAAACCGTCTTGCAATTTGCTGCCATATTTTTCATGTTGCGTTTCCTTCGATTCCAAAATTTATGTAAAATGAAAATTTATGCGTCAGTTGATTTATGCGGTTTTCCGTGTCGCATGCATGTCAGACCTACTGACTCCCCCTTCTCCTCCTCCCTCATTTCCACCCCCTTTCCTACTCCCTCTATTATTATTGACCCCCCTTGCCACACAATTTTCCTGTCGAGCTGCTCGTCAGCGTCTGCGCCTGCAGAGTTGCATCCATGTGAATCGAGCAACGGCGTCGCTTATTTTTGGAGTGCAGACCAAATTAATATGTGTGTTTATGATTATGATACACGAATCGTTATGCTTACACATAAATATTTTCATGCATCTGCAACAACTTTGTCAAGAAATCGGTAATGCGTGGAGCAAAAAATAGATATATGTTGTACACAATGTATATAAGTTGAATGTGCTGTATTTTATTCTAAATTTATTCACACAGCAGTTTTTGAGATGATCGTTATTTTTGGACAAGTTGATATTATCAGCTCCTCTGCCAATTAGTATTTCGATGGTGCCACACTATTCAAACAAGATTGTTCAGCTATTTCACAAGTTTTGTATTAATAAAAAAAAAATAAACACAATTATTCGATAGCTTATAACAATAATTGAATACTTTTTGTGGCAAATTTATATTTCTATAGATAGTGAAAGTTATTGTTTGTTTTTATTGTAATTGTAAGTGTTCATAGCTGAACAACGATTAAACTGCAGAAACATGGATATGTTGTACTGTTTTAATAATGTTTTCAAATTTTATTGATTAATTTTTTTTTTCATGCTAAAATATTTATTTGCCATTACCATAATAGCGTTTCATTTAACAATATTAAATAATAATATTTACGAAAATGTAATATTATTTTTCATTGTAAATTTATATATCTCTAGATAATCTGCATTATTTAGATTTTATTGTAATTGTAACAAGGATTAATTACAGAATATCGAAAGAACCTTTTTTATAATGTTTGGAATTCATTTGTTGACCTTTGTATCGAATACCAAAATATATATTTGACATTTCCATAACAACATTTCTCGCTCTTCTTGCATTTGCAGGTCGCTCGTTTTGCGGAGTCAACGCGCCTTCATTGAGGAAAATGGTAGGTATAGCTGCAAGTCGTGGGTTTTTTATTTAGCTTTAAAATCGTGTCTTAAGCCCACATGCCACTGCGGCTCTCTGCCGCACTCGAAATCGAATGTGGGTCACTCGACGCCCGCACAGAGTTTCGACCTGGTTTCAACTCTGTGTCTTTGGTCTTGTTGTGGTTGATGCCAACTCCCACTATTCAATAATAATCTTTGTCTTTGAAAATTTGTCGCAGAGTCTCTGGGCAATTGGTTTTCTGCTGTTGCAGTTGCAGTTAGAGTTGCAGCTTTAACGCACTTTCCATTGTCCAGACACGTTGCCCACACGTGTAAAGCTCAGCTGCGTGATGCCAAACGCAAATTTCTTTTGAGATTTGACTGCCACTTAGGTTGCACCGTTAACGCCCCCAAAAAAACATAGCATTTGCAATCTCAAATATTTGGGCGCAAAACTACAAATGTGATTTTGAATTAAGGTTGAAAACTAAAGCCGGTTATTGGCTGAGATATTTGGCGCATGTCGACAGAGACACATTTTTTGTTCAATTTATGACAGCGGATGTGAGTTGACAGTTTTTGTGCGGAGCCTGGCTAGTTTGTTGGCTTTCATGGTGCAATTAAATGCGAAATGTAAACACCAACTTCAACTGGCCACCGGTCCAAAATTGGGCTCATTAGCCATACGCATTTTACAATGTTCCTTTATGGTTTTTCATTTGATTTTATTATTATGCTTTTTGCATAAAATTTATGGTGACGTGAAGATAATCATAACAAAGTTACAGTAACAACAATAACAACAACAAGGAAAGTCAAACATAGGCCCACAGTGAATCGTTCCGTCGGGAGCACTTGAAAGCAAATCAAAACAAAGTGGGAATGAAAACCAACGAAAAAAACGTAATTAAGGAAAAATAGCTGCATGCACTATTAAAGTCATGATACGATTTTGCTTTGGAGAGTCGAAGCTAAAATATTTGTTTAGTTAATAGTTAATATTTTAGATTTCTTCAAAGAAATTTTCGAGACATTGTTTTTCGCATAGTATCATATTCCTTTTAATGTACTTTTAGTCAGAATAATTAGAAGAATAACTTAAAATTTATTTAAAGATTTATTTGTATACATAAGCTCTATTTTTACAAAGAGCTTATTCAAAGCCCAACAAATACGGAAATGAGATTATGTTACTGTTTATTATTTAATTATGTATTGCAAAAATGTAGAGTATTAAATTGTATTAAATTAAAGCATTCATGGTAGTTTCTCTCTTCATTTCTTAGTTGCTTTGAGTTTTCGCAGTTGTCGTAGTGGTCGTGTCAGGCAATTAGATTAAACAGCCGCTGCACGTGTTTAGCATAATTAAATTTTTGCACTTTACGGTAATTTGTTGTTGGAGTTGCTGTTGTTGTTGTCTTGGTCGCATTTGCAGTTGCGGCTATTGTACCGTTAGCTTTATTAGCTATAGCTGCAGCTGCAACAACCGCCTACCTCAACCTCAACCCAATCTCCTTGATGTGCAACATTCTACACACAGATTGGACACCAGTTTTAATTTTAGTTTTTGTTGCCTTTAATACCCTATAAGAAGATTAAAAAGGGTGTGCATTTTTCTTGGATCATAGGAAAAAAGTCTAATTCAAATGAAATTTAAATAATCGAACTCTTTTATTAGCAATGCTTCTGAACGTCTTTTTCAATGTTCTGTCATAGTATTTATAATAGGGTATATGGAAAGAAGTCACATTCTTCTACACTGATCTGATTTATTATACCCGCTACCCATAGGGTAGGTAACAGGCAGAAGGAAGCATCTCCGACCCCATATAGTATATATATTCTTGGTCAGGGTCACCAGCCGAGTCGATATAGCCATGTCATCTGTCCGTCTGTCTGTCTGTCTGTCTGTCTGTATGAACACCTAGATCTCAGAGACTATAAGAGCTAGAGATTCCAAACTTGGTACCAGTATTGGTGTATGTCCTACGCAGATCAAGTTTATTTTAGATTTTTGCCATGCCCCTTTCCGCCCCCTAAAATCGAAAAAAAAAGATTTACTAGCGCAATTTTAAAGATAGAGTCTCGAGTTTTGGTACATATAAAGATAAAGATAGTCTCGATGATGATGAGAATTTGGTCGCGATCGGATGGAAAGCTTGGAAGTTATTCAAGAAACAGTTTTGTATGGGAAAATCCATAGGCAGATGCACGCGGCTTGTTTCTGGTGGACAATGTGACCGTGCATGGTATATTTTATACTTTATGGGATATTTAGGATGTGATGGAATATGAATGTACAAATATACCAAGAATACTTTTTGGTATATTTTAGTACATTTGAGCTGGGTAGCGGGTATATCACAGTCGAGCACACTCGACTGTAGCTTTCTTACTTGCTTTTTATTTAGCTGTCGTTCGAAATTCATTCACTGGCCGGCTTCATTTTGTATGCTGGACAGCTTCTTCGTCTTCCTCCGTGTCTTGATCTTGGTCTTCTCTTGGTCTCGTCTCGACCCAGCCGCCCGCGCTGAAAATTTAGTCATTACACGCGGCAAATGTTCATGATGCCGATGATGTTGTGGATAATAATAAGGATATGCTGTTGTTAGTTTTTTTATACGCGCTACCCATAGGGTGGAAGGGTACTATAGCTTTGTGACTTGAGGAAATGTATGTAATAGGCAGGAGGAAGCATCTCCGACCCCATAAAGTATATATGTTCTTGGTCAGGGTCACCAGCCGAGTCGATATAGCCATGTCGTCTGTCCGTCTGTCTGTCCGCCTGTATGAATACCTAGATCTCAGAGACTATAAGAGCTAGAGATTCCAAACTTGGTACCAGTATTGGCGTATGTCCTACGCAGATCAAGTTTATTTTAGATTTTTGTCACGCCCCTTTTCGCTCCCTAAAATCGAAAAAAACGATTTACTAGCGCAATTTTAAAGATAGAGTTTTAGTACACACAAAGATAATGAGATTCCCGATGATTCCCGAGAATTTGCTCGCGATCGGATGAAAAACTTGGAAGTTATTCAAGAAACATTTTTGTATGGGAAAATTCATAGCAGCTGCAAGTGGCTTGTTTCTGGTGGACAATGTGACCGTGCATGGTATATTTTATACTTTATGGGATATTTAGGATGTGATGGAATATGAATTTATAAATATACCAAATATACCAAAAATACTTTATGGTATATTTTAATATTTTTGAGCCGGGTAGCGGGTATCACAGTCAAGCACACTCGACTTTAGCTTTCTGACTTGTTTTTTTTTTTTGTGATATGCCATATATACTTCACACAGTTCAACCATTAAGACAGCTATATCGATGCCCAAGTTCGACTCCAAGTCCAAGTATGACTCAGAGTCACATTGAGACTACGTGCTACGTCCAGTAGACTGGACTCTACTCGTAATTTAGCTTTACTTGCAGCTCACTTTGTTGCCTGTCCACTGGGCTAATTTCTTCATTTTTATGTGTGCTGTGTGCGAAATTTATGTCAGTGTTCGAATAAATAGGCACCTTTTATGGGAGCTTTGTGATTGGGTAAATGACGTTGTACAGTTTGGGCCAAAGCGGGTCTTGGCTAAGTGAATCGGTTTAAAGGGAATGAATATTAATAGTGCAAAGGTGACTAAGTTGATCTATGCGATGTAGGTACTGTTTTTTTAGCTAAATATAAAGATTATTACTACAAGTTAATCTGCTGAATAAAAGGAATATGCTTAAAATGTTTTCAATATACATGTAACCTCTTGCATAACTAAGCACCGTTAATCCTTCATTTGTTTCCAATAATTCAGATCATAAACATATTTCAAATATATGTCTTTTCAACATTTTCGTCAGCACAAATGGTTTATTTGAATAGAGACAACATGTGCAATTTTTATTTGATTATTTCAAAGCATTGAGTAATTCAGTTAAAGTCCAATTAAAAAACAGTAATGAATTCGTGCGTGAAAATTTAAAAATATAGTTTATATTTATTCCGTTTGGTATTAGTATACATTTTGAACTTCTACAAAGTATGAAGCCAGAAGCTTTAAATTGATTCCGGGCAAACCATTAGCAGCATTTAGAAATTGCACTTTCAATCTTAGCAGCAAACATTAATACAAGACACAGACAAGCACTTACCAATTAGGCGACACTTGACAGACCACATTTTTAGACGCCCACAAAGCGACGCCCAAAGACAAACACGCAGCACTGTGATTATGTGCGAGTGTGAGTTCAATCTAAGTGCGTGTGTGCATGTGAGTGTGATTGCTGGTGGGTGGGTGTTTTGGTGTCCAAGACAGTGTGGATAATTAAGCCGACAAGCAACGTCATTAATGGCACGCCTCCGTAGTTGGCCATGGTCATGACTGCTGTTAATTGCAACAGTGCAGCAGCTCATCAACATGCGGTTAAACGGCCTGGTTAACATTGCGGTGCTTGACACAACACAACACGTATACGCCACATAGTGCAACAGACACTTTCTCAAGCGCACGCCCACATGGTGAGCAACACGTTTTCTATGAACGAATCGATTCGCGCATTGAAAGTGAAACGATGAAGTGGTTGTATTTTAAAATACTTCACAGCTAGATGGCGCCACGCATGTCGCCAAGCAAAAAAGCTTCCATTTTACGCTGTAATTTTATCTGGGCGTTGTTTTTGCCGCTTTGCTAACGATAAGAGCTCTGAATGGTGCGTATCTTATCGCCCATTTAGCCGCTTGATGATGAGTTTAACAACAATTTGGATTCTTGTGCCATCGTCCAGTTGGGCTGAGGACGTGCACACCAAATGGTCGACAGACAAGTGCGCGCAACTTGGGAATTATAAACGCGTATTTCTCATTATCGATTACAGTTGTTAATGGGCCAATGCCAAACGCAAAATGTTTTGGAATTTATTGTGGCTGGTGGTTCTATGGTTATGGTATGAGGCAAGGCGACAACCACGAATTCAGCATAGAATATGCTATACAAGTGAGTGAAAGTCGGCTTTTAACCATTTCATTGTTGATAGAAGCTGATATTCAATAGGATTTTAATGATACTCAGCTGATTGAATATATTTCTTTTATAATTTGCAGGGTTCTATTATCACAAGATTTAATTAAATTTTGCATAGTTAGATAGATAACAATGACTAGTATGACAAAAAGTTGACTGACTACAGGGCAAATGTTATAGAATGAACACTGAGAATTGTTCATTTTAAGCTTAAGTAGTAAATTCTGTTACACCTTGATTTTTTCAATACAAATTTTAATTTCGAAACAAATAATACTTCAAGTTAACAATAATAATGATCCTAAATCAATGAAACACTGGGTTCTTTATCTAAATTAAGCTAATTTACTTATTATATGACGCATTTAGATATAACTATGGCTAGCGAATCATACGAAATTACCTCACGGATACGTTCTGAGAATTGCTCCCAGATCGCGGCTGCGGCTACCGTTGGTGCTGTGTCTGATGCTGCTCAGATTACCAAAAGCTGAAACGTGTTTTGGACAAGCAGGTGTGGCACCAACTGCCAAAAGCTGCTTGCCACGCACAAAAACTAAGCCAGACATTGCTACAAAACACAAAAACGAGGCAACAAAGATGCTGGTTGGTGTTTTTTTTTTTTTTTGGTTTAGGTTTTGGCTCTGGCTCTGGCCAATACCGAGAAGCGAAAGCAGATGAACTCAAGACGACGTGACCTTGATAGTGACATTTAGATACAAGTTGTCTGCAGCCGATATACATTTAAAACGCTCATCCGGTCTCTCTTTCTCACTGTGTCTGTGTTTTTTCCCCTTTTTTGTGTAGCTCGTCAAATGCCAGACAATGATAATGGCACCCCAAACTCATCGTCATTGACCGGCTCGGTGCGCAGCTGCAACTGCTGTCCTTATGGGTACCACATCGATCTGGATTTTGTGCGCTACTGCGAGGCTTTGGCCAATGCCAAACCCAGCGAGAAGGAATTGCAGCGTCGCGATCGTCGTCGATCGCGCAAATCGATGGAATTCATGCTGGGTTTCGAGAGTCTCTTCGGTGGTGATTGGCAGGCCGAGACTCGAGTACAGCCCAATTTAGCAGAGGTAAGTTCGTTGTTGGCTACAGAAAAATAGTAATAATCTTGGCCACTTCAGTGTAGTGCAGTTTACGCTCGATTAACCTGTCACCTATTTACTTTGCTCACAGGCGGCACATGAAAGCGAACCGGATTCGCCACACCCGATGGTCGGGCAATCGCCCAGCTTTCGGCCACGCTCGTCATCGGTGCCACGCTTCACCTACGGCGGTAGCCACGCTCCACGTGCCGAGTCGCCTTATGGCACAGCCTCCTCCACTTGCTCCTCGCTGCGTGGCGGCATTGAGAGCGATGCTGGCATCTACCAGCCACATAAGTATAGCAGCAGCATCAATACGAACGGTTTCAGTCATGCTCGTCCGGCCAACAGTCCGCCGGAGACGCGCGCCTTTCTCCACGAGGCACTTGACGAGGTCTGCAGCGATTTCGAGCGTACACTGGAACGTGCCTCGTCCAAGCGACGCAAGGCTGGCGCCTATAGCTACAGCAACGGTGGCTCACAGTCCATGGATCGCAACAACAATAGCGTGAGTCTTAGCTTGAGTCTCAACAACAGCTATGGCTCTCCGAGGGGAGAGTCGAAGGATCGGCGTATGGGACACAGCACGTGGGATCGGTACTTTGATGTGCCAGGTGAGTGAATCTGTTCAAAGTGCCAAAAATAAACGAGGAAATACTCATGCTTACTTGCTGCTTGTCTCGTTGTCGTATGATTCACTGTCGGCAGACGACTTCACTTCACTTTCGTATCTGCCAGATACTTTTGCTTTCAGTCTTCAGTCTTCAGTTTTCGGTTTTGTTTTTCTCAGCAATTAGCGACGCCGTAGCGCATGTGACACTTTTACGCACGAAAGTGTGAATAATTTTGCACAACTGCTGGAAGTTGTTGATGATGCTATACAGTGGAGCTCATTGAAAAGGCAATGAGAATTGCTTATATTTAAAGTAGAAAGATATGAAATGAACATAAAGAGAAGCAAACTTATATTTGTTAAGTAATTTCATTAGACTTTTTGACAATTTAGCCCACTGTAAACTGAATACATTACGTGTGAAGCTGTCAACTTGGCACGCAAGCTGTTAGATCAAAGAAACATTTAAATGTAGCTCTAAAAACTCACATTTTACAGTCGCTATGCCTTGCAGTCGCACATGCTCGTAATTCAATTTTCTGCGTCAAATCCGCAAGTAAAAAAATAAAAAGGAAATTTTTTTGTTTTTTTGTGTTTTTTTTTTTTTTTTTTTTTTTTTTTTTTGTACTAAAACTATACTTGAATTCCAAACGTAACATACATTAAGCTGGACAGCAAGCCAAAGATATAGATATGAAGCTGCAGATGCAGATACGTTTGCTTCACGCCGTTATACATAGATACAATTTTGTGCCTTTTGCTTTGGGTCTTTGGCATTTCAAACTCAATTGGAGTTTACAGGCGGCGTGGCAGTAACTTCAAGGCAATTTAAGGTATTCGTATCTTAAATCAATTTTGAAATGCGCATTTGGCGCTCAATTTGTATGCAAATACAGCTCATGTTGTTATCTTTTTTTATTCGTTCTGTTGGCCCGTTTTTCTTGTATTTATTTATGCCATAAATTTGCCATAAAGTGTGCAAAAACCAATGCAAGAAATCCGCACAAATAAACAAATCAAATTGTCGCTGTTTTTTGATTTACTTATTTTTTTTTTTTTTTGCTTGCTCGCTGGCGGACAATTGAGTTGGGCAAGAGGCAGCATAGAATTGGCATTGATTAATGATTACTTTTACTTTGAATATATGAGAGCCCGTACTTTTGCAGACCTAACAAAAAGCATCTATTTGAACTCATAATGGATGGCTTTAAAATTGCCTTTAATCGAATTGTATATGGCCAACAGAAATGTGCCTAAATATGTTTTCTCAATTAGCGTCGACACATGAAACGAGCCCAGAAATCTATCTAACAATAGACAAATGCCAACTGCGTGTACAGATAATAAGTATTTGGGCAACCTTGACGGTTAAACGCAGGTCTAGACTGGCGCCAATTGAAGATATTTATCACCAGATACAAATTAAACACATTTGCTTAAGTAGTTGTAGTTGGAATAGTTTGCTCGCTTATTGAAGATGAATACTTACTAATAACAGTGTTTATGCAATTATACTTAATGTCGAATACGACCTAATTTTGTTAAGTAACAAATTAATTTGAGTTTGATCGATTGCCAACCGTTTTTAGCTATTACCTCTGTGATTGATCATATATACTTTATGGATAGGTGTTTCGTCGTCGGCAATTGTTTTCAATGCTTTATTAGATATTTATATATATAAATTATATTTAAAATGCTCTGCAAATAGCCTAAGAAATACTTTTAGTATTTGTTTGTGAACTGATTGAACAAACTTTGGTGAAGATCCACCTTGAAACACTTTTGTATGCCGACTTCGCACTTGTGGGACCAAACCCGACGTAAGCTGCGTCTAAAAATATTACAGAATAGGTTGGGTTTTCTTTGCAGTCGTCATAACAATCAACATTATCATTTAATAATGTGCATTTAGCTTATCTACAAAACTGTTGTCTAGTTTTTGTTGTTTTTCGTATACATTTTGTTGCTGTTTTTCAGATTGTTTAATTAGTGTTTACTGAGCGAACAACGACCTTATCGCTGGGGCTCTCTCAGCTCTCGAGCTCCCAATATTGCTGCTATATATTTAAGTTTATTGTTGTTGCTTCTTGTTAGTAATACATAACATTTGTGTTGTGTTGTGCTGTGCTGGTTTTGCACAAGAGCTGTTAAATAATAACAAAATAGCTGCTGCTAAATGATTTTTTTTTGTTGGTGGCCGCTACTTGAAAATTTCAGCGCAGTTTGTCGGCGACTTTCGAGCGAAAAGCATAAAATGTGTCGAGAAGCAAAATAAGAGAAATTAAATTAGCGAAATGCTCTAAACGAATAACTTATAATAAGTAAACGAGATGAAAAAGATGACGAATGACAACTAATTGAGAATACGCCTAATAATAATAAAGCAAAATAATCAAAATAAATACCGAAATGCTCGCTGAAGTAACGACAAGCAATCAAAATTAAAACGAAATAAAATTTGATTAAATTCAAAAAAAAACACGCCCGAATATCATAAAAATAATTCATAAAGGCACAAGTTAATAAAAATCGATTAGACTTATATAAAATTACAATAAAGAAAACGCATATAAAAAATCTAAACACGCACATGTTTTCTGAAATTAGTAACAGAAAATCAAAGAGGAAAATAATTTAAACGAATTTCAAACTGTTGACAGCGAAACATAAAAAAATAGATCTATATCTGTACAATATAGAAATAAATGAAATACATCGACACATCTATGAATAATATAATATACGCCATCTCAATGTCAGTCTTAACGGTTTTAAAGAGAATCAAATATGAGTTCATGCAAAGTGAGTTTGTGTCCGAGTAATTTTATGATAACGCGTGACTCTGAGCGCCTTTGACGTTTTTTTACGCGAATGTCTGACAAATCAAATCAATTAAATATTGTTTATTACTCATATAGAAAATGCTTTAATTAACCCAACAACAACAGCAACAAGAACCCAAGAAAACATCATTAAATATATTTGTTTTTTTTCGCTTTACTAAAGTGCAATGTCTGCCGCCTCGAACGCTGATCGCGCTATTGCTAATTATGAAGCTGCATTGTGCAATTAAATGTGTAATTAATCAACTAAAAATCAATAACAAAATCAATATCGCTAGCAACAATGTTTGCCACAGCCAACGATGCTTTGCCCTTGCGCCGCCACAAGGAGTCCACCATATCAAAGAAAATCAAAATGAAGGCGGAATCAAGACAAAGTCCATTGAAGAGCTGGTGGCATAACTGTAGGTTCATCAGCTATAACACCATCGACTAAGAAGCTCACTAGTTTGTGTATTCAGTTTTCATTTTGCCAATTTTCTAGCTCATAAAAACTGATTAATTATATACTTGTATACTTGTATATGCGCCGATCAATGCTACCAAACACGCGACTTCGCTTTTCGTGCTCTTTTGCCTACTTTGCCTTGACCATCTTTTCGATAGCTCAGCCAACTTGGCACCGCCGCAAGCACACACAAAATAGAAATCTTTTCTCATTTGCTGTTTCTCTTAGAGGTTTATTTAATTTCGTTGTCGAAAGTTCAGTGCACAGTTGGTTCATATAGAAATTAAGTAATAGAAGCAAATGGAGCAGCATCAGACACAGAGTGTGAGGGAAGCAAAACAAATAAATCTTGGCAGCCGGCATATACGATGAGTAACAACAGTCGGTGCACAGTGCATATGATAATTGTGCGTATACGTGATTTAACAAGCATAACGCTAAAGATCAACTACTAAAAGTGGCAGCTCATCGTGCGTATACGTAATTAAATAACTAATTCACCAAAGAGTAGTTGAGCTTTTTAAAAGTAAAACACTTTTTAAATGCATATTTCATTTATAAACATTTTTAATATTTTTTACAAATTTTGCTGCCAATGCGTTGACTAGATAACATATATTGTTTACATATTTTTATATTTAATACCATTGAACACGTGCTACACTTTCCGCTGCTCATGGTCACATATCATTGATACATTGTAGTCTTTTCAGTTGATATCAAGTAGTTAATATCTCTGCCGCACGCACACATATAAATAAACACATACACTCTCGTATAAATAAAAGAGTGCAGTGTGTATTGTGGGCAAAATCAATATTGAATAATAACAATAAGAGCGTCGCCAGTTGTAGTTGTTGCCGGCACCGTCGACGTCGTCGTCGTCTTCATCGGCTTATCAGCAGTCGACGCGAGCAGAGACGCACAACAAAAGGACAGAGCCAATTCTATTTTGATGTTTTTATACCCGCTACCCATAGGGTAGAAGGGAATTATAGCTTTGTGATTTCAGAAAATGTATGTAACAGACAGAAGGAAGCATCTCCGACCCCATAAAGTATAAATACTCTTGGTCAGGGTCACCAGCCGAGTCGATATAGCCATGTCCGTCTGTCTGTTTGTCTATATGAACACCTAGATATCAGAAACTATAAGAGCTAGAGATTCTAAACTTGGTAACAGTATCGGTGTATGTCCTACGCATATCAAGTTTATTTAGATTTCCGCCCCCTAAAATCGAAAAAAAACGATTTACTAGCGCAATTTCAAAGATAAGAGTCTCGAGACTCGAAGATAAAGACAGTCTCGATGATTCCCGAGAATTTGGTCGCGATCGGATGAGAAACTTGAAAGTTAATCAAGAAACAGTTTTGTATGGGAAAATTCATAGGCACGTGGCTTGGAAGACAATGTGACCGTGCATGGTATATTTTATACTTTATGCGATATTTAGGATGTAATGGAATTTGAATGTACAAATATACCAAACATACTTTTTGGTATATTTTAGTATATTTGAGCTGGGTAGCGGGTCTATCACAGTCGAGCACACTCGACTGTAGCTTTTTGACTTGTTTTGTAATTGGTTTTTGCCTTTGTCGTATGTATTTCCATTTTCTCAACGCTCCACAGTTTTTGTCTGGCTCGCAAATTATGCGCAGTGTGACACAGTTTCGGCTAATAGTTAGATAGCATATCGTATATATACTACTATCATATTTTTTATCGCCAACAAAGAAATCAATTCAGAAATATTTCGAGCAGTTGCCGTTTCAGTAGGCAAATGCACGAGCTTATGGCAAGTCTGCAAATAAAAATTGTTTTGATCAAGGCAATTGACAGAGCAAGTAACCAAAAAGAAGTGTAGTTAAATCAAATATACATTATATTTATTTCTATCTTCTTCAGACTCCTGCATGGCGGGCAATCGCTCGCCGCGGTCGAGCACGCCGCGTCTCTTCCAGCGCTCCAATACGCTGCCACTGCAACAGCGACCGAGTCCCGCCGAAGTGCAGTACGAGAGCTATGTGCAGGCCACGGTGGCGGCCAACGCCAAGTCACCGGTGGAGCAACTGGAGCAGCAGCCGACGAATGCGACGCCACCGCCACCGCCGCCACGTCGCCATCACTTGAGCGCAACACCCAAAGTGGAGCAGACGAATGGAGATGCCACGGCCAGTCCCCTGCAGTCGCCAGTCAGCTCTGAGGCGGGACAGACGACGGCGGACGCACAAGCATTGTGCCAGATACGTGAGCAAATGGCGCTGAGCCTCAAGCGACTTAAAGACCTGGAGGAGCAGGTCAAGGTCATACCCGACATGGAGGTGAGTCAGCCAGCGTGAAATACAAATAGCTCAATGCTGTTCAACTCATGCTCGCACATTTTCAGCTGGAACTCAACTCGCTGCGTGCCGAGAAGCAGCGCTTGTTGCGCCGCAACGAAGATTTGCTACGCGGCCAACGACAGACGCCCTCGCCACCGAGTCCGGGCATTAAGAACGCCTCTCCTGTGCAGTTCACGCCACAGCGCATCAGTCCCATCTCTTTGGAGAGCCTGGGCGCTCGCATGCGCAGCAGCTCCGTCTCGCCCAGCATTATACGCCGGGATGTGGCCACGCAGGCGGCCAGCAAAGTGATTGCCACACGTGACGTGTCAGTTGGCGCCCACTTGGCCACTCGTCATGTGGCCACACAGCAGGCAGATGCCATCTACTCGCAGCTGGAGCTGAAACAGCGCATTGAGCGCGCTCTGGCCGACTCCCAGCAGCAGCGTCTGCGTCAACTGATATCGGTGGGCACCCAGATGTACGTGCCGCAGCGGGATCAGCGTGACACGGGTATGCAAACAGTGCCGCAGCGGCCCGTGCTTAAGCACAGTGTGGGCACCTCGGCCAAGCCGCAGACACGCGAGAGCTTTACCAGCTGCAAGCCGGATGTGCGGAATGTGGGCAGCTCGGAGCATCGCATTAACGATGTGATCTGCCAGAAGTGTGCGATTGCCAAGCGCAGCGTCGGCAGCGGCACGGACGAGACCATGGAGAAGCCGAAGCCAGCGCCACAGCCACCAGGACGCAGCAACACCTTCACTCTGGGCGAGCACGAGCAGCTGGCGATTCAGCGTAAAGCTGTTGGCTGCCAGACCGCAGTGGCAGCGGTGCACACAGCTGCCAGTCAAACGATGACGGCAACTGTGCGCTCCACGGCGGCTCAGGTGTCACCCGAGCAACAACAGGTTGCCACACAATGCGGCGTGGACACGACGAGTCGACAAACGGACACTAAGGGTCTGCAGCGTCTCACACGCAGCTCGATTAAGGCGGAGCAACTGATGGCGCCGTGGTCGCGTCCACAAACATGTCACACGGCCAGCAATACCGACCCGGAACCGAAAGAGCTGCCCAAGCCCAAGCAGCGTACTGCGCATTCTGCTTGCAACACGGAGCAGGTGCACAAACGCGACGTGGGCTGTGGCGACATTGTCAGGCCGCACATCTCGATCGCCTGTGCGGCCAACTACTGTGATTCGTGCAAAGAGGCTATCCAGGGGCTGGCCAAGGACTTCTCGAAGGCAGACACTCCTGTTGAGCCTGTAGCAGCTGTGAAGTCCTCAGCCACGTCTATTCCTGCAGCACCCACAATTCGTCGCTCCAGCTCCGCGGACTCGCGCATACCACGCCCCAAACATCTCACTAGTCCAAGTCCCGTGCGCAAGCAGTTCCAGCGCCAGAACACTTACACGGTACCAGCTGCCTCATCTGCTCCAGCGCTAACGAAGAGTCCGAAGGCAGAACGAAAAACACGTCTGAGGTGAGTAAGAAGGGAGATATCAGCTAGTCATAGCTAGTACACATAATGGTCGTAGATGTCCGGATTGTTATTTCCAAAAAATTGTGGGACAAATATTAATAATATTCAAATTTGAAAATAGTTTGAATAGAATTTTAATATAAGAATTTTGTATTTACCATTATGTCAAATTCATGGAGTATTCTATGATCGGAAAACCACGGTGCGTCAAGCACAGCAAAAGGTAAAGCTTTCAAGAGTGTGCTTTCAGCCAAGACTCAAACCCTGTGCTAGGCAATATGACATTTGCGTGTCATGCGCAAAGTAGCTGCCAACGAATCGAATCCGAAGCCGAATCCAAATACGAGCTCGAGGTTCAAGTCCGAAAGGGGTTGCGATTCGGAATGCCGACCCAGCCGCATTGACCTCTTCAGCTTTAGCCTTAGTTTTCGTTTTGACTTTGGCGCGTTTGCAGCTGCTGTCGCTTCCTTTGTCGCCTTTTTTGTTTTTTGTTTGTTGTTTGTTATTTGGATTTTCGTTTTTCCCCAATGGTCTTTTCCATGTTTTCCGGCCTGAGCAGCTTCACCTGCTATCCACTCGTGGTCAGCGGCTGCTCAGCGCTACTGTTGACGTAGGTGCAACGGTAAATGTTCCTTCGTTCCATTTAATTAAATAAATCGATGTTTTTTTTATCTGATTACAGCTCGCTGCAGGAAAAGCCGCCCATTTTGGTACTCGATGCCACAACCGAATCACAGAGCTTCATCAAACAGCCGTCCAGCAAAGCAATCGCAACGTCGCCGGATTTGGATCTAACCCAACTTGGCGACGACGAGCTGATTGTGCGCGAGGAGAAACGAGTGAGCATTAGTTGGTCGCGCGATGCTTCGCCAGCGCCGTTGATGAGCTCCTCAGCCACGACGACGACAAGCACCAAGTCCGCCTCGCCAGAGCAAGCATTAACCGCGTCCAGTGACTCCAATTCGAATGTGGAGCGAGAAATCTCGCAAGGAGCACGCAAAAAGTCAAGCACGCCGCTCAAGTCTAGTCAAAGCGAAGGGTCCCAGGTGACTGTCATCGAGCGGCGGCCCCGGGAGCCCAAGGTAGAAGCAAAAGAAGAGGAGGTGGAGGCGAAACTGAGGGACGAGCGACCGCCAACAAAGGCACAGCTACATCAGCTGGCCCAGGCGACCTCAGAGCCCAGACAGAAGTGAGTAATGGCTTTTGTAATTGTTTGCAAATATTTGTTTTATAAATTATGCTCTGTGTCTGTCTGTTTCTGTTTGTGTGTGTGTGTGTGTGTGTGTGTGTGTGTGTGTGCGTGCGTAGAACGGAACTGCACAAGGAGATGAAGGATGCCCTGAAAGTCATCAACGATTCGCTGCTTAAGAAGTTGGGTTCCAAGCCCTTCTCCTCGTTCAGCCTGAAGGCGTCGAAGGCGAGCATCGGAGAGCATTGGTTCCGCATTTCCAGCACTGGCAACTCAAATCCACATGAGGTTGAGGACTATCTCGACTATTTTGAGTCGCTGTCGGTGCCACTGCTCGAATACTGCGTGAATCTGTCCGATAGCAATGTGAGTAAAAATCGCATATTTTGAAAAAAAATGAAGTATACGAATGCATTTTTGTAGGGCAACACGGCCATGCATTATGCGGTGTCTCATGGCAACTTTGACGTCGTATCCATACTGCTGGATTCCAAGGTTTGCAACGTAAACCAAATGAATAACGCTGGATACTCGTGCGTCATGCTCGTATCGTTGGCTAAGCTGAAACAGGCGGCACATCGAACGGTCGTCGAGCGACTGTTCCAGATGGCCGATGTCAACATTCGAGCCAAGAAGGTAGGTACACGTCAGCCAGCTGACAACCGCACCGCACTCCACACTCACCTAATGTGCCTACTAACCGCGGTCCCTTTGCAGCACTGCCAAACCGCATTGATGCTCGCTGTGTCGCATGGTAATGGCGATATGGTCTCCATGCTGCTCGATGCCGGTGCCGATATAAACATTCAGGATGAGGATGGCAGCACGGCGTTGATGTGTGCCGCGGAGCATGGCCGTGTGGATATCGTGAAGCATTTGCTATCGCAACAGGATTGCGATTCACTGATCCAGGATGTGGTGAGTATCGTGCTTCATCGACCACACAGAACAGTCAGTGATTAACTCTCCAATTACTTTAGGATGGCAGCACGGCCTTCAAAATTGCATGGCAGGCAGGACATCGCGATGTGGGTCTGATGCTCTACGTGCACGAGCAAATGCTGCGCAGCAAGTTGCCCAATCGTGGCGATCCCATACGCAAATCTCTTCCGCTGCCCGTGCGTCCCAAGCCAGCAAAGTGAACGGAACGGAATGGAAGTCAGCCATTTTTTGTATTAGCGGCCAAAATGTCGAACAAAACATTAGTTTTTAAGAACTTGTCCGAGTAATTAGCATTTCGTAGCGCAGCGTAGTTGAGAACGCAGAAGAAACATTCCATATCCGAACGTTTTGTTAAAACATGCATAATTAATTTAATTGATAATTAACCCGACAAACACACACACACTCACATAAAAGGCGCTCAAATGCAACCAGATGTTGGAATGTACATACTTATTTGTAAATTTGTTTATTTTTATTTATTTTACTGTTAATTTTTAAGGCTACAAAGCTCACAATGTAACAATTAAGTTTAGTTGGTTAACATTAATATGGGAAAACTATTAAAACAATGTACTTCTTACTACAATTAACATATATTAATTTGTCCATTTAAATGTGTACAAAATAAAATACTAATCTAAATACTATATATAGTAGCAGCCATATGTAGAGAACGAGTAGACGTACACTTAGTTGAAAAACCATATCAGCAAGACGACAATGAAAAAACGACATAATTAACCAATAATTGAATACAAACAATTGTTAAACAAATAGTAATAATAAATGTGAAATGAAATTATTTTTGCAGAGCTACTTACAATACAAATGGTCGATAAATATTTGAATAAAAGAGTTACTATATAGCTTCAACAAAAGTGCGAGTAGTCCGACTTGGAGTAAACAAGTGTATACATTTTTTGTATGTGTAAATGTAGTTAATGCAACATTATACATATGTATTGAATATATTGTCGACTATTTTAAAGAATATTAAATAAATAAAATGTATGTTAATACGTTTAAATAAACTTGTAAATTACTCGTGTTGTATTTCCGCTTTTTGATAACATTTAATTGCATATAAGACGTTATTTTAAAATGTGTCCTTTGCCCTTAATAACTTTTAAAATTGCTTTGCGTAGTATTGCTTCAATTCACAGATTATTAGTTTTTCGGCATTGTCATATTTGTACTTTATATATATACATATATAGCATTTTTCATTTACGATCTTATCTTATTCATAATACTTTTTATTGCTGCCCCGTCTTAATCGCACTTTTCAAATGTAGGAATAATATTGCATACTTAGATTTGTGTGAATCGTTGAGTTATATTCTCTTAAGATTTTTTTTTAAATTCAATGCCACTTTGTTCACATCTTAAATTCATACACTATGCATTCGACTAGAGAGCACGCTCCTCCGACCCCGGCTCGACAACGCCCAGCGGCGTCAGCTGCAGCGCGATGCCATCGTCAATACTGACCAGAGGTCGCTTCGAGTTCAGCGTGAATTCAAATTCAAGTATTAGCAGTGACAGTGCCAAACGTATCTGAAGCTGTGCAAATTGCAGGCCAATGCAATTGCGGGCACCTGCGCCAAAGCCAAACCAGGTGCTCTGCTCCTTTAGCGAGTCTCGGGGACCGCCCCAGCGCTCGGGCTTGAAGCGTTCTGGCTCTGGATAGTACTCTGGATCGTTGTGAATGGCATGCGTGGGTATGATCAGGAAGAGCTCCTTGAACAGCGTATACTTGATATGATCTGGCACCACGTAGTTCTCAAGTACACGTCGTTGAATGTAGGGCGTGATGGGATGCATGCGCAGAGTTTCGTGTATAACATGTCCCATTAGTGTCAGAGATTGAATGCATTCGTAGTTCAGATTGCTTTCGTGCCTTTCCATCGCCTCCTTGAGCTCTTGCCGCACCTGCGACTGCACGTCTGTGTTGAGAGCCAACTCGTAGAGCACATAGGACAACGTGTTGGCTGTCTGCTCATATCCCGCCTTCAGGAAGACAAATGCATGGGCGGCCAGCTCGTGCTGCAGATGGGCATTTAGCTCCTTGTCGGCCTCGTACTCGTGCGTGGTGAGTTCGAGTGCCTTGATGTCCAGCAGCAGCTGCAAGTAGTCCTGGCAACGCACTCCGGATGCTTCACGTTGCCTCACAATGTCATCAATCAGTGTGAGAAAATAAACTTCCACCTCTTTCGGTGTGAGACGTAATCGCAGGCGCCGACAGAAATTGGGGAACCGAATCATTATTAGATTCATCAGATAACCATGTTTGCGTGTACTCAGCACCAGATCCGTCATTTCTTCGAACTTCTCCAGTGGATACTTTTTTCGCTGGTCGGCATTCAAGCCAAACACACAGCTGGCCAACGCAGATATGACGTAGCGTCGCATTACTTTCTGTATGTGCAGCGTGGAATGCTGTTGCTTCATCAACGTGGTGCTGACCACCAGCAGCAGCTGCTCGGCCTCCTCGTACAGGCTGCCATAGAGCCAGGCCATGCGATCACGCTCGAAACAGGGATCCAGTTTCTGGCGCATCTCTTTCCATCTGTTGCCGCGCAATCCGTACAGATCGCCCGACAATGGATCCGATTTCTGGTTACAGTAAATGCCACGATCATTAAAATTCCAGAAGTCCTTGACCATTATCTGACGAATCAGCTCGCGATCGAGAACGAGCGCGCGAGGTTGCAATAATGCGTAGAAGCCACAGAAGGGTCCGCTGCCCTTAAACTTATTGTAGATAGCCGTATAATGAGCCGACTTCATGGCATCTGTGCTCAAGCTCTGCGTAACCAACTGCTTGATGATGAGCCACAATTTTTTGGGGCGCTCATGCGGTATGCCGAGGTAGCGCCAATAGTCGCGCTGATAACGAGCTGCCACAATCAGGAGTATCAGAAGGCAGAGCACGATAATGCCCACAATCATGAAAACTATCCACATATTTTGCATGCCGATCGCTCCTCCAAAATTGGGCTGTAATTACAAAAGCGAACGCGAATATATATGACACATATGTGCGAACATATGTATATGTGTGTGTATATTGCGTATATGAACGGGTAAATCACAATTTTAGCTCCTTTGTGCCCGGAAATCGAAGCCCGTATTCGTAGTCGCACTCACACTTCTGTATTCGTATTCGCACTCGTTAGCAGTGATCTAATGTCGAGCCGCAGACGCGTTCTCAGCGACAAGTTGAATCTGTTACGTTCATTACCAACCCGTGTTGCTCGACTGAGTGCAATTGAGAAATACATATTTACGATACGCTCCAAACGTTCGTGTTGCGTCTCGTCTCGTTTCGTCTCGTCTCGTTGGAAGCTTTTCATATATTGCTGGCTAGAGTGCGCTACACTAAAGTTACTGCTGCTTATGGATTGAGTGCTAACCGGCTTAAATGCGACCGGCGCGCTGTGGGCGTTCGACTGAGGCCAGGTTGAATAGTCTTAAGTAGTTGAATATCCGTTTGAGACTCTGTGAACGTATTCATGTGTAGGATGAGTCAACAATGCGAATGCTTACGAGTATAATCAAAAATAATCCAATTTGAGCGTATAATTGAAGCTCAACTCATTGTAGGGTATTTTGAAAAGTTCCCATAGCCGTTTGGAATTAATCACTATAGTCTATACACAATTTAAAGTTTATTTTCGTTGGTTATCAGCTTTTATTTTTAAAAGTTTTTTTTTTGTCACTTTTTTAGTGTAGATAAAAAGCAATTGCTGCCTTTGAAATTCCTATTTTATTCTCTCCGAGGTGGGGTTATCTCAATGTGGGCCATAAAGTAATTGCACTGTGCAAAACAATTGTGTGTTCTATGAGTAAATGTAGACACACATTATTAATGACAAAATACATGAAGCATTTTTTTTGTATTTTATTATTTTTTATCTTGAACACTCTCACTGTGCGTTATTTATTCATAAGCATTGCAAAGACTTACATCCCCATTTAACGCATTGTCTAAAGTCCACATAATCTCGATTGGGGTTAAATGCTTTTGATAAAATAGTCAGAGCTTTTTATTCCCGCCGAATTTCACGTCTAATTAGCGGTCTAATGCTACCGCAACAATAACAACACCAATAATACAAAAATCACACAAAAAAAAAAGTAAATAAATAACCAAAACAATAATAAATAAATAGAATAAAAGTTGTTAAACTTTTTATTTACTATGTGCTTATGTTTTTGTCAATATCCGTACTCGAAATCTAATCAACCGCCATTCATTATACAAGAAAGCTCTAGTTAAGTCTACTCGACTTTAAGAAACTCATTTTGCAATTGTATTCTTGTTTTATATTGGGTGTATTTATTACTTCTTCGATTAACTTCCATCGTCTCATCTGAAAACAGTTATTGTATACTTGTTTAATAAAATGATCAATAATTGCATAATTCTAAGCAAATAATACTATATATTACAGATATTTATTATAATATTAATTTAATTATTTTTTGACTTGTATATTCATCTACAACAAAACTTGCAGTTGATTTACATACCTATACCTATATCTCTTTGCTATCTGTATGATGCATATTAACCTCTAAAACGAAACTGCCAACTAAACTGCTAACGATCGTATAATGAGATGATAACCAATATCGATTGATAAAAAGTTAACCTTACGGCCTACAACACTATGCTACATAAAAATGTTTTATTTTGGCCGCGCAGATATTAAAAATGATTTTAATTAACATTTTAGTTATAAAATAAACGAGTACAAAAAAAAAAAAAATGTTAGTTGCTTACATTCCTGAGTTTGTCGACTAGTGTAATATTTTTATAGTTAGCAGCTGATCAGCCATGTGTCACAAAAAACATGTTTGTCATAGTGACTCTGTTTGTGCTTGCGAGTCTTAAAAGGGCAAACATTTGTTCTGAAGCTTTCAGTATATTCGTGATTTTCTTCGAATTCACATGAAAGCGGTAAACTTTCAAGAAACAAATATGAGTATTGGAACTCTGCTGCTGGCTGTAGCAGTCGGATTGGTTGCATATGTTTTTTACATATTGCATCGCAGTATGCAGCATTGGCAAAATCTGGGAATACCATGCGAAGAGCCTCATCTGCTGATGGGCAATATGGCGGGCGCTCGTCAAAAGCGCTCTTTTCCAGAAGTCTGGCTGAGTTATTATGCCAAATTCAAGGGAACGGGGCCTTTTGCCGGTTTCTACTGGTTCCGAACTCCAGGTGTATTCATCCTGGAGCCATTCTTGGTGAAGCATATTTTAATCAAGGATTTCAATAAGTTCACTGATCGAGGATTCTTTCACAACCCCGAGGACGATCCATTGTCGGGGCAGCTTTTTCTTTTGGATGGCCACAAATGGAAATCCATGAGAAATAAACTTTCATCAACATTTACTTCTGGCAAAATGAAGTTTATGTTTCCCACAGTCGTGAAAGTCGCCGAAGAATTCGTGTATGTTTTTAGCGATATGGTTGCAAAGTCCTCAGTTATTGAAGTCAGGGATCTCTTGGCCCGATTCACCACTGATGTAATTGGAACCTGTGCTTTTGGCATTGAGTGCAGCAGTCTCAAGGATCCGGATACAGAGTTTCGATTGATGGGACGTCGGGTGATAACCGAACAGCGTCACGGTTTACTGGGAATTATTGTGAGAAACTGCTTTCCGAAATTTGCAGCGCGCATACGCATGAAGATGACTCCAGCAGACATCGAGGAGTTCTTTATGCGCATTGTGAAGGAAAATGTTGCATACAGAGAGCAAAATAACATTCGACGCAATGATTTCATGGATCAGTTGATTGACTTGAAGAACAATCGTTTGCTGAAATCTGAGAGTGGCGAGAGCATGAGCTTGACAATAGAGGAAGTTGCAGCCCAAGCATTTGTCTTCTTTAACGCTGGGTTTGAAACATCTTCGACGACGATGGGATTTGCCCTATACGAACTGGCCCAGCGTCAGGATATTCAGGATCGAGTGAGGAAAGAGATTAACGAAGTTCTTGCCAACCATAATGGAGAGTTAACTTATGAGTCGCTTAAAGAGATGACATATCTTAATCAGATTATATCAGGTAAGGATTAGCTTTGAGACAATTAACAAAGCAAAGCTAAATAGTATTGTCCATTTTCTAGAAACTCTTCGCCTGTGGACTGTTTTGCCTGTACTAAATCGCGAATGTCTGGAAGACTTTGTTGTGCCCGGTTATCCCAATTACGTTATTAAAAAGGGTATGGCGGTCATAATTCCCGCTGGTGCAATGCATCGTGATGAGGCACTGTATCCCAATCCTAATGAATTTAATCCGGACAACTTTGAGTCTGAACGTGTGAAGAACCGTGACTCTGTCGAGTGGCTGCCATTTGGTGATGGGCCTCGAAACTGTATCGGAATGCGATTTGGCGAGATGCAGGCACGTATTGGTCTAGTGAAGCTTTTAACGAATTTTAGGTTCTCTGTGTGTGATCTGACACCTATCCCTATTAAATATGATGTAAAGAGCTTTTTGGTGTCCAGTGCTTCGGGCATCCATCTGAAGGTGGAGAAAGTTTAAGATATTCAAGTTGTGTAAATACATTTGCAAATATTTTTTTAAAATATAAATAAATTGAAAGCTCCAAAATTTGTTTTGAAAACTAGAGTGAATTTTTTTAATTTTTTCAATCAAATTAAATAATAACCTAGTCACTACAAATGCGAATTGGGACAGGTCAGGATCGAATGTCTCTATTCTCTGGACTGAGTATGACTCATAACGTAGTTGCTTTTGAGCATGACAAAACTAAATACTTGTTTTTTGAACAGTAATGATATCGCTTGTATGAGCTAAGACTATCAGCTGTTGCTGCTTTCCTTAAATTTTCTAACTGATAACAATTTTGATGCATGATTCAAGCACCACTTTGCAAATTAAACAGGGTGTTCTTTGGTCAATATTATTTGTATTTGCGACTAACATTGATTTGTAATCTCAGAAGCAATTTGAATTTTAAGAATTAAAATCAATATAATTTATTTAAATGGCATTTTAAATCGTTATTCTTGTTGATCACCCTGTATACTTTGTTTGCCAAGAATTGCCAAAATTAAACTTTCTAATCAAACAAGTGGTAATCAAAAAACTGATATAAACAAAGATTGTCATTGTGACTGCAAGCATGAACCGGGTTACATTCCTTTAAAAAAGCCACAATTTAGCAGCAATTGTCAGTAGCTTGCGGATCTCAGCGTTGAGTAGTTAGAATTGAAAGTTCAGTGATTATATTCGATTAATCATGGGTGTTGGCTTAATGTTACTCACAGCCCTGCTTGGGCTGGTCATTTTCTTCCTTCTGCGTATGCGTAATAAGATGCAGTACTGGCAAAAGCTGGGAATACCATGTGAGGAACCGCATCTTCTATTGGGCAGTATGGCGGCAGCTCGGACCAAAATTCCGAATAGTGAAGTGTTTCTGCAGTATTACAACAAATTCCGTGGACAGGGTCCCTTTGTAGGCTTCTACTTTTTCAATCGACCAGCAGCATTGATCATGGAGCCGTTTCTGGTCAAGCAAGTATTAATCAAAGAATTCAATAAGTTTACGGATCGTGGCTTCTTTAACAATCCCGAGGATGATCCTTTGTCTGGGCGTCTGGTGCTACTCGATGGTCACAAGTGGAAGGCCATGAGAAATAAACTGTCGTCGACATTCACATCGGGCAAGATTAAGTTTATGTTTCCTACGGTTGTCAAAGTTAGTCACGAATTTGTGAATGTTTTCGGTGATATGACGGCAAAGTCATCGACTGTGGAGGTCAAGGAATTGTTAGCGAGATTTACTACAGATGTTATAGGAACTTGCGCCTTTGGCATTGAGTGCTGCAGTCTCAAGGATCCCGAGGCAGAGTTTAGAGTGATGGGACGCCGAGCGTTGAGTGAAATGAGACATGGACGCCTTGGAATGGCATTCCTAAGCAGCTTTCCTGATTTAGCTCGTCGCTTACACATGAAAATGACACCAGACCACATTGAAAAGTTCTTTCTACGGATTGTGAAGGAAACAGTTACTTTTAGAGAAGAGAATGGTATTCGACGAAATGATTTTATGGATCAGTTGATAGACTTGAAGAACAACCGTTTATTGAAGTCAGAGACTGGGGAGAGCATGAGCTTAACCATTGAAGAAGTGACTGCTCAGGCATATTTGTTCTTCAATGCTGGCTTCGAAACCTCTTCCACCACAATGGGATTTGCCCTCTACGAGTTGGCTCAACATGCCGATGTACAACAGCGTATGAGGGACGAGGTGAACAAGGTTTTGGCCGAAAATAATGGAGAGTTAACCTACGAAGGGCTCAAGGATATGATTTATGTGAATCAGGTTATAGCAGGTAAAAACTTAAAACTACAATTTTCTGTTTTATCTTATTGTTTATTGTTAAATATTTCGATAACAGAAACTCTCCGTCTCTACACTGTGCTGCCCATACTGAATCGCCAGTGCCTAGAAGACTATGTTGTGCCCGGTTATCCGAAATATGTCATCAAGAAGGGCATGCCTGTGATAATTCCTGCCGGTGCTATGCATCGAGATGAGAAGTTGTATCCTAATCCGGACGTATTCAATCCAGACAACTTTGAACCTGAACGTGTGAAGAACCGTGACTCTGTCGAGTGGCTGCCATTTGGTGATGGACCACGTAACTGCATTGGAATGCGATTTGGTGAAATGCAGGCTCGCATTGGACTAGCAATGCTTGTGAAGAACTTTAAGTTCTCTGTGTGTGATCAGACTCCTATACCCATGAAGTATAACAAGAGTAGTTTCTTGTTAAATAGTGAATCTGGTATCTTTTTGCATGTGGAGCGTATTTAAGGGATTTCTATACTTCATGGCTATATTCAATAGCTAAAGGTATTATTATCTTTAGCCTTGATAATTTATGTCTTGATGATTCATTGCTGAAATGTTACTTTATTTCTGTAAAGAAGTTCTCTTAAAAATACTTATAAAATCAATATTATGCACATAAATAAATTATTTTTCAACTGAATTTTCAAATAATGCTTTCGGTGACAAACGTTATGAAAAACCTTTGTGATTTTCAATACACAAAAAACCAACGGAAATAATGCAAATATATCTGTAGAATTTGCGTTTTCATGATTTATAATCGACTAATATTATTATTAACAAGACTTTAAAATTTGTCGATTAAAAGAATACAATAAAATTGTTCAAAATGTATTTAGTTTATCAAACAAAAGCTCGTACAATCAGTAGCGTGATAAGAAATGTTAAACTTAATTAGCTGGCTCAACAAAGTTCAGCTTTTTTTATACCCTTTTCTGATTTATACTTACTCCTGCTATTAATGAATAGCAATGGAGTAGTATAACTTTGGACAAACTGGTAATGTGAGTAACAAGATATGACTCCGTTAAGTACCGATCAACAACCTATGGCCAATGCCCTTAATTCCATCGGAGACTCCAGCTTTAAAATTAGACTTGATAATCGTTTTTTGACTCAAATAGAATTTCGGCATTTTATAGAGAAATTTAATTCACAAGCAAATACTCATTTTATATATAACTACTAAATTCATTCATTTTAGAACTAGTATTTATTATTACTTTTGTATTTTAACTAATCAATCTTAATTGGCGCTACGAAAGTAAGCTTTCTGGATGCCCAAAGCTCAGCTAGCTCCATCTATTGCTCATTTTCATCAACTTAGTTTTAAAATGCTTTAAATTACTTTTTGTTGAGTTTATATTGTTTATATTTATTTACTATTAAGTATTTCAATAATGGACAAATACTATATCCCATTCGATCATCGTTGTGGGTAAATCGCACTTCTTTTGTTAGCAGCGCAATTTATGTTATTTTATATTTAATTAAAACACTTAGAATAAAAATTAAGTTTTTATAAAAACAGGCGAAGTGGATGGAATTAAGGGTGCGTAAAAACTGAGCTACGATCTTAACAATCATTAGATTACAATATATTCTTGGATGTTTATAATAAAGAGTGACCATAGTGAAATATTCCAGTTTTGGTTGGGTGTAGTGTGGTGTCAACGCTATGAGAGTTCGTTAGAAATGTGAAATAACTTTTATTTACTGTTTTTCCTGTACTGAATCGCAAATCTCTGAAGGTCTTTGTTGTGTCAAAAACGTTATAAACAAATTTGAAAGTTTTATCTGTGAAATCCCGTTACCCAGTTGCAATATACTAAATTATACCAAAAATTATATTCATAGAGAACAAAATATATCACACAAGTTCACTTTGTCTGTTTCGGAAATTAAGTTCTTGCAGGTCCATCTGGATTATGCCATACAAAGTTGTTTCTTCAATAAATTTATAATATTGTACCAAAATTGAAGTCTCAAGTTTTTAAATTGCTATTGTTCCCGTCATCAGAAATTATTTAAAAACTAAACTTGATTTGTGAGTGACAAACTCGAGTATTGTCACCAAGTTTGGTTTTTTTTTTTAATTTTTACCAATCGATTTCGAGTATGAATACTTAACCTAGTCCCAGCAAAAGTGAATTGGAATAGGTCAGGATTGAGTATTGTGCGTTCTCTTCTCTGAGTATGGCTAATATAGTTGTTGATTTCAAGCATGACAAAACTAAATGATTGTTTTTGCACAATCATGATTTCGATTGTCGACGCGAACTCTCTTCGCTTTTGCTGCCATTATAAACATTTCTAACTGATAATAGTTTTGGTGTATTTCAAAATAAACAGGGTTGTTTTGTCAACAGTCATATATCTTTTTAGAAATTATCTTCTAATGGGAAACATGTCTGGAGCTCGTACCAAGATTACCAGTCACGAAAAGTTTCTACAGTATTACCACAAATTCCGTGGATAGGGTCTCTTTGTTGGCTTCTACATTTTCTACTTATGGAGCCGTTTTTAGTTAAGCAAATATTGATTAAAGAATTCAATAAGTTTACAGCAATTTCGAGGATAATCCTCTCTCTGGACGTTTAGTGCAGCTCGGTGATCACAAGTGGAAGCCCATGAGAAATAACCTGTCATCGACATTCACATCGGGCAAGATTAAATTTATATTGCCTTACAGTTGCTAGAGTTAGTCACGAATTTATTAATGTTTTCGGTGTGTGATCAAACTCCTATACCCATGAATATAACATGACTTCTTGTTAAATAGTGATTCTGATATCTATTTGCATGTGGAGCGTATTTAAAATATATTTTATATTCATGACTGATAATTGTTACCTTCCTCGTTAACCAGGATTAATAATTTAGAGTATATAACATTACAACTAAAATTTAAAATGTGTCTTGGCTGTGAATATTCTTGTAGGAACATAACAAAGCAAATATTTTTACATATTATATATCTGTAGAATTGCGTTAAATAATTTACAATGGACCGTATTAATAATAGAATTGTATTATTAATTGGGCATTCTAGAGACAATTAGAATGTGATGATTTCTTGTTTAAAGTAATAATATAATATTGTTAAGCAAATTATATAACAAAACCTATTTAGTTTGCTAAACAGAGGCTCATAATATCAGTACAGTGATAAGAAATGTCCACTAATCATGAGAGGGTTTTTTTATACTCTTCAAAAGTACCAAGAATTTGGTCACGCGTTTATATTTCTACTCTTTACTGGTTTTCATAGGGTAGTTAATATTACATTGTGCAAACTGAAAATTTATGAAACAAGCAAGAACATATCAAAAACCAATCAATAATAGCAATTTCAGTCCTTCCGACCGTACGCACCAGTCACGGCAATATTTCACTACAACTTTTCTGTGTTAAGTGTCTTGCCCTTTTTTTATTTATTTTTATTTATTAATGACAAGGCTCATATAACTATGCTCTATCAAAACCAAATTAAAATTTAGGGGGAAAACTACGGATTTTTTTTTATATTTGGTATTCAACAACAAAATGTATTAAATTTCAAGATTTTAAATTATTTTTACTTTTGTAGCTAGAAAGCTTTTTGAGATGCCCAAAGCTTAGCTAGCTCGATCTATTGGCCAATTAGTTTAAAAATGCTTAGAATCATGTTTTTTTAGTTTGTGTTGCTTATGTTTTTTTATTGTTATGCATCTTAATATTAGACACAGAGTGTCCTACTATTCGATCACTACAAAAGGTAAATTGCATTTGCTTTATTTGCACTTATAGATTTCGTTCTATGTAATCGGTATGTTGCGTCATAGAAATGAGTATATGAGTGACTTTGCAAGCTCTAACTGCCTTTAAATATATTACGCTCATAGAAGTGGCTCTCAGTAGTCAGCAGTGGTTCATTGACATCGCACAAGGGTTGTGCTGCGCATTAGTTGGTCCGAATATTTCAAATATTATACGGATACTTGGCGCACTGCGAAAGCTATGGCAATCGAAATTTTTTTAATCACAGTGTTAATAGCCGTGTTGGGCTATCTGTTTTTACGACTGCGTCGCAATCAGCAGTATTGGCAAAACTTGGGCATACCATGTGAATCACCAAGCCCTATTTTTGGAAATTTGACAGGGGTTCACACTACGCGCTCATTTGCCGAGATATGGCTAGACTATTATTCTAAATTTCGAGGAACTGGACCATTTGCTGGATTCTATTGGTTTCTACGTCCAGCCGTTTTTATATTGGAGCCCTTTTTGGTTAAAAATATACTTATTAAGGATTTCAACAAGTTCGCTGATCGAGGATTCTTTCACAACCCTGAGGATGATCCACTGTCTGGACAGCTGTTTCTTTTGGATGGTCCCAAATGGAAGTCGATGAGAAATAAACTTTCGTCAACGTTTACTTCTGGCAAAATGAAGCACATGTTCCCCTTAATTGTGAAAGTCGGTGAAGAATTCATTGATGTTTTCAGCGATATGGTTGCAAAGTCTGCGGTCGTTGAAGTCAGAGAGCTTCTGGCACGATTCACAACAGATGTCATTGGAACTTGTGCCTTTGGAATTGAGTGCAGCAGTCTTAAGGATCCCGAGGCGGAGTTTCGCGTTATGGGTCGTAAATCTTTAACCGATTTACGTCACAATATATTGGGTATCATGATGCTGAATAGTTTTCCCAAATTCTCCCGACGAATGCATATGAAAATGACGCCAGAACACATAGAGAAATTTTTCTTGCGGATTGTAAGGGAAACAATCTCGTATAGGGAGCAAAATAATATTCGAAGAAATGATTTCATGGATCAGTTGATCGACTTGAAGAACAATCGTTTAATTAAATCAGAGACTGGAGAGAGCATGAGCCTGACAGTAGAAGAAATTACAGCACAGGCTTTTGTGTTCTTCAGTGCTGGATTTGAAACATCTTCAACTACGATGGGATTTGCGCTATACGAACTGGCGCAGCGTCAGGATATTCAAGATCGACTGAGGAAGGAGTGCACCGAAGTGCTTGCAAGGCATGATGGGGAGTTGACCTATGAAAGTCTGAAGGAGATGGGATATCTCTGTCAGGTTATATCGGGTAAGCTTAGCTCGATTTGAGAATTAGGATTTTTGATTACCTACTAATTGTTACTCATTCCAACTAGAAACTCTTCGTTTGTGGACTGTTCTGCCCATACTGAATCGAGAATGCCTGGAGGACTATGTTGTGCCCGGTTACCCGAATTATGTCATCAAGAAGGGCATGCCAGTCTTAATTCCCGCTGGTGCAATGCATCGCGATGAGAAGTTGTATCCCAATCCAAACGAATTTAATCCAGACAACTTCGAGCCAGAACGAGTAAATAATCGTGATTCTGTGGAATGGCTTCCATTTGGTGATGGACCTCGCAACTGTATTGGAATGCGATTTGGCGAGATGCAAGCTCGTATTGGCCTTTCTAAGCTCATCACGAAATTTAAGTTTTCGGTATGCGATCAGACAACCATCCCCATTAAATATGACGTAAAGAGCTTCCTAATATCAAGTGCTTCTGGCATCTATTTGAAAGTGGAGCGAATTTAATTATTGCTTATAATACTCGTATAATATACTTATTCTTTCAGCTGCAAATCATTATCGTGTTTCGTGTTATGGGTTAGTGGTCATCAGTCAAAAGTAAAACATAAAGCAGATATGCATAAAATATAATAATAATAATAATTGATAGCCCTCACAAACATACAGAATTTCAATTGTTTATTCGAATCATACAACTTGGAATACATACAATAAGTCTAAAGCTCACGTTTGCTTTGAAATGAGAGTGAGAATTGAGCGCAGGGAGTAAAAAGCTCTTCAGAATTAGCATTCGCGCTCTCTCTCTCTCTCCGCTTATGTAGAGAGAAATATTTGATCAATTGCGTCGTCTAACCGGTTGAATTATTCTACTACGCTATCAACTGGAAAGTTAATTTTGTGTGTTTGTGTTTTTTTATGATTGTTAGTTTTAAACGAACCCAAATATAGTATTCGTAATAGTATTATGGAATGAGTATTTAATGTATAAATAATTTAGCTTAATTGCACTTTCTCATTCAAATAAATTATTTGTTTGTCTAGACTTTTTTTTCAATTTGTTACAAATACTTATTGCAATGCCTCCACCTGCAACTTGAACCCGCCCTTTGTGTGCAGTAGAAATGAATGGTTCTCGAATTGCATTCGTTGCGGCGTTTCAGCAGCGAAACTAAATCGAAAATGTCGTAACAACGCTATGAGACCCACAGCCACTTTAATGCGACCAAAACGCATGCCAATGCAGATGCGAGGTCCTTGGCCAAATGGAATAAAGGCGCAGCTGGGCCGCTCTTGTATCGCTTCGTCGGTAAAACGTTCTGGCCGAAACTTTTCTGGCTCTGGATAGTACTCGGGATCATGATGTATTGAATAGACGGGAATGATGAGCTGCGCACCAGCTGGAAGATAATGTTGCGGATGACCGGGTACCTCATAGCGAGCATTGGTGCGACGCAAGTGCTCCGTGGCCACGGGATACATGCGCAGTGTCTCTGCAAAGGATTCTTTAATATCTACGTAATTCACAAATATCTTTTCCTCCCAACTTACCAGAGATGATCTGCTCCAGATACTTCATTTTCTGCAGTGCCTCATAGTTTAGCTCTCGACGCTCGCCATACTGATTGATGGTGTCTTCAATTTCATTCCTCAGCCGATCTTGTATGTGTCCGTGGCGCGCCAGCTCATACAAAGCCAGGCTTATAGCCGTGGCAGTTGTCTCAAATCCGGCCACAAGAAACACGTACATTTGAGCAGCAATTTCGTTCAGAGTCAATCCCTCATCCGTATTTCCCGAATCGTATTTTTGTTTCATTTCCAGCATAATGCCAACGAAATCATTGCACTTGATGTTATTCTGCTCCCTGTAGTTGATGGTGTCCTTAACTAGGTCCATATAAAATTTCTCCACATCGGCAGGCGTGCGCTTGAGATGCAGCTTGAGACTGAGCTTGGGAAAGAACAGGCAAAAGATGTAGTCGTAACGCTTCTTCAGCATTGCGTTGAGACCCATTTGGACAAAGGGCGCCTTGGGATCTCGCAGCCCGTTGCACTCCAGTCCGAATATCGCAGTTCCAATGGTGTCCGAGGTGTAGCAGGCGAGCAGTTTGGTAACCTCCAAGGATGCAGTTCCTTCACCACAGCGCTCTTTTAGAACATTGACGAGTTCTTGTGCAGTTCGAGTGACTGCTGGAAACATTAGTTTCATTTTTGCACCACTAAAAATGGGCGTCATTCGTGGTCTCAGGCTGTGCCATTTGGGTCCGTCAACGGCAAAGAGATGTGCAGACAATGGATCATCCTGCTCATTGTAGAATAATCCTCGACTGTCAAAGTTCCCGAAATCCTTAATAAGTATGCGTTTTAGAAGCTCCATATCCGAAATTATGTAAATGGGGGTCATGAGGAAATATGCGCCCACATATGGTCCCAAGTGCTTGTACTTCACATATAGCTTTTGCAATATTTGCGAGGTGTGTTTGGTCACTCGCCAGCCCCACATGTTGCCCACGATAGGAAGGGGCGGCTCGTGTGCAATACCACGACGTTGCAAGTACGAGAAACGATACTTCATCCACATGTAGAAGGTGATGCAGACACTCGCGGCTATGTAAATCGAGACGTACATTTCACTTCAACAAATTAACCGAAACTGTTGAGTAGTTGCCTTAGCCCGAACACATTTATAGTCAATCGTCTGGAGACGACCAGGTCAGGACGGCAATTAAAATATGCTTCATAATGTTTTACATAAACAAAAATAACAAAATTTCAGCGCGTGGATATAGACGGTTCATCTATGGTACCTCAGTCTGCTAATGACAATTAAAATGTACCTAATACGCATTGAGAGCATTAATTGTGAGCTTTGGCATCCAAGTAATTACTTAAAACGAGAAGTTAAACGACAATACTTTGAACCTTTTCGTAGGAACTATCTTACTATGTTATTTCCAAGTTAATGATGGATCTATAAAAATATATTTGTAAATATATAAAATCTCGAAACGTCGTAGATTACATGTTTGATTTAAAAAACGCTTTAAAATAAGAAGTTATTTAAAGTCGTAAAGAAAGGTGTGTAACAACAACAGATTACAAAGTATCTCCGACACAATCGATATTTGTTTATATAGACGATAGAAGAACTTATGTTAGTAAACGTGGTGACAGAACTCGAGTTGTTTTGCCGCTTTGAATAAAAAAAAAATCAAAAATTAATGATTGTAATGTTAGTCTCAAATTTTGGTACACACAATGATAACTATAAAATTGATTATCCGGTCAAATTTGGTTGCGATCGCGTACATTCGTCTATAGCTTTGTTATTTGTTAACTTTATCACTTCGTGGTATATACATATGTATGTATATGAATCCTTCAGTCGTGTGAGTTGCAAAGTGGCTCTTTGTCAAATAAAACAATTGAAAACAGCTTGATTACTAAAATATATCAAGCAAATATATTGAATACTTTATTCATTGATTGGATCAACCAAGACACCCAAGACGATGTTGATATGACCAACTATCAGTCTCATTTGGACATATGAGCTGAACTCGATGTCAGAACTAAGCAAATAAGAAAACTACAGTCGAGTGTGCTCGACTGTGATATACCCGCTATCCAGCTCAAATATACTAAAATATACCAAAAAGTATTTTTGGTATATTTGGTATATTTGTACATTCATATTCCACCACATCCTAAATATCGCATAAAGTATAAAATAAACCATACACGATCACATTGTTCACCAGAAACACTCCACGTGCAGCTGCCTATGGATTTTCCCATACAAAACTATTTTCTGAATAACTTCTAAGTTTTTCATCCGATCGCGGATTCTCGGCAATCATCCAAACTGTTATTATCTTCATATGTACCAGAACTGGAGACTCTATCTTTAAAATTGCGTTAGTAAATCGTTTTTTTCGATTTTAGGGGGCGGAAAGGGGCGTGACCAAAATCTAAAATAACCTTGATCTGCGTAGGTTATACACCAATACTGGTACCAAGTTTGAAATCTCTAGCTCTTATAGTCTCTGAGATCTAGGTGTTCATACAGACAGACAGACAGACGGACAGACGGACATGGCTATATCGACTCGGCTGGTGACCCTGACCAAGAATATATATACTTTATGGGGTCGGAAGTGCTTCCTTCTGCCTGTTACATACATTTCCTGAAGTCACAAAGCTTTTATACCCTTCTACCCTATGGGTAACGGGTATAAAAAATCAAACTGTACCAAAACTAGTTCTAAATGCGGCAGAGTTAGAAGGAGAGAGAGGGGGGAGTAATAGAGAGGGAGAGGGAGGGAGAGAGGGAGAGAGAGAGTGAGACAGTGAGACGGAGAGAGATAGCAAGATAATTTTCAAGTACAATGGCCAATCAATCAGTATAAAAAACATTTAGTATGTTTGTCAACAATTTATAAGCTAACAGGTAAGAGCCTATAAATATCGTTACTAACTACACTCCATATCATATTGTTGATTAGTTAGTTATATTTAAAAAGTAACAATGCATAATTTTTAATGGAAAACACAATATTAATCATATCTTTTCAACCTTAAGGTAAATGCCATTTTCAGAACTCAACAGTATGTTTTTCTTTACAAACTTAATAGGCACTTGGGTGGCTGGCGACACAGTAAACTTAAAGTCCTTAATCAAATGGCCCAGACCAACACAGGTCTGCATTAAGCCAAAACGTGAGCCAATACAGTTTCGGGGGCCATCTCCAAAGGGTAGCCAAGTGCAAGATGGTCGAGCCTGGATCTCAGCCTCCGTGAAGCGTTCTGGCTTGAATTTCTCGGGCTCGGGATATATATCTGGGTCGTAGTGTATGCCCAGGGCAGGAATAACCACCTCAGTGCCTTTTTCAATGTAATATTTGGGTTCGTCGGGCGAATAGTCCGAGTTAGTTTTCCTTGTCAGATGAGCCAGCACGGGATACTTGCGTAGGGTTTCTATAAAAGGAGTTGTTAATGATGGTGGTAAATAAATATTCAAATCATATTACTACTCACCCATGACAACCTGCTCAAGGAGCTCCATTTCCTTAATATTATCATAGCTGAACTCATTATTGTGCTGGCCGAGTACTCGCTTAATTTCTGCTCTAAGTTTATCCTGTATATCCTGATGCAATGCAAGTTCGTAGAGAGCAAATCCCATGGTTGTGGAGCTTGTTTCAAAGCCAGCCACAAAAAATATGAATGCCTGAGCAGCCAACTCTTCGAAGGACAAACCCTCCTCTGTATTGCCCACCTGATGCTTTTGATACAGTTCGATGAGCATGTCCATGAAATCATTGCGCTTCTCCTTCGTCTTCAGGCGATAGTCGATGGTTTCTCTTACAATGCGTAAATAGAAATCGGAAACTTCCTCAGTTGTAATCTGCAGATGCAGACGACGCGACAATTTGGGAAATCCAAAAATGAAGAAATCCAATAGGCCATAATAACGACGTTCTGTCAACGCACGTTTGCCGATATCAACAAAATCGGCATTGGCACCTCGTTGGCTATTACAATTGATACCAAATGCACAAGTGCCGATCACATCAGCAGTATAGCGACCAACCAGATCGGTGATTTCTAGCTCCTTGGGTGATGAGAGCTTTTCGTTGAATATTTTGGACATTTCCTCGGCTACTTGTAATACAATGGGCAACATATACTTCATCTTACCCGATGTGAATGTGGGTGAGAGCTTGTGTCGCAGATTACGCCATTTTTGACCTTCAATACTGAACAAAGTTGCAGAGAGCGGGTCGTCAGCTTCATTGTGAAAAATGCCGCGATCTTCGAAATTATTAAAGTCTTTGATTAGCACGCGTTTGATCAGTTCCAAATCGGTAACGACAACTGTTTTCGTAAAAAAGAAACAGAAGCCAGCGAATGGACTGCCACTATTCTTGTACTTCAGATAGTAATCCTTAAAGATGACGCCGATCTGACGCTTCGATGGCCAGTCTCCAATGTTGCCCTTGGGAAATTTGGGCTCATCGTGCGGAATTCCACGACGCTTCCAATAATTGAGTCGATGACGAGCTGCGTAAAAAACAAGCCCGACAATAATGCCAATCAACGCTATAATCAACATTTTACGCCCCGTCGCAGACTGAGTTAATTCGAGGCTGGGAACTTGATATTTATAGTCTAAAAGCTCGCTCTCAAAAAAGCTTTTACTTGTGAGTGCATTAAGTAATAAGATATGCCTGCTTATTTTATGAGAGACTGTATTATTAAGAAATATTCTTTTCTAAGCAACACTTTAAAAATTGTTTTCCATTGAAACATTGTTAATTAAGCCAAATTAATTAGATTTGTCTTTCACTAATATTTCAGTTCAGAGTATTAAGTGACGACATATTGCACTCAAAATGTGAAATGGTTGTTCATATCAAATACCTTAAGAATTTTCACGTCGTCTCATGATGATGATAAGGGTTAAGTTCGATCGAAATCGCAAAATCGCAATTTCAAAATATATTTATGAATGATTATAGTATGCTTACTATCAAATACTATTTCTCCAATAAAAATATTACGAAATCCTCAATTTTGGAAATACATTTCAATAATTTTTATTTTGACGAAATTGTAAATATATTCATATACGATTATTGAACACAAGTTTTACAGTAGCTATTGGCAGAGTCCATTGAAAATAAGGATAAGTACATTGGGTAAGTTGAGTTTATCTTACAGTTGCTTTGAGCATTATTACTTTTATTCACTATTTTCTAATCTCCTCAACCTTCAGATAGACGCCAGTGGCCGGTGAAAGCAATATGTTGTGCTTGACAAACTCAATTTTGGACTCGGTGCGTGGACAGACACTGAACTGAAATCGTCGCAACAGTTGCACCAAAGCAATGCATGTCTGCATCTTGCCAAATCGCATGCCAATACAATTCCGGGGTCCATCTCCAAAGGGCAACCACGAGGCTGTGGGACGTTGTCGCATCTGTTCGATGGTAAAACGTTCGGGCAAAAACTTTTCTGGGTCTGGGTACAGATCTGGATCGTGGTGTATTGCGTACACAGGAATTAGCACCATCTGGCCAGGTTCTATGTAGAAATGGCGATTTCCCATGGCTGGATAGCAATTACGCGAAATGCGCGAAATATGCGACAAAATGGGATACTTGCGCAAGGTTTCTGAAAGCGTAGAATTAGATTTCGACTTACGATTTAGTTTGTGATCAAAGCTCACCTGCTATAACCAGCTCCATGTAGCGCAAATCCTGCATAACTTCGTAAGTGAATTGCCCGCCTTTTGCCTCCACAGTGTCTTCAATTTCTTGCCGCAGCTTGCTCTGGATATGTGGCTGTTTAGCCAGTTCGAAGAGCGCAAATGTCAGAGTGGAAGCCGATGTATCAAAGCCAGCGGCAAAGAATATAAATGCTTGAGCGGTCATCTCCTCTAGTGTGAGCTCACCACGGTGCTTCATCTCTATGAGCAGATTCATGAAATCATTGCGAATAATGGTTTTTACCTCACGCTCTTTGACAGTGTCCCGTACAATGCGCATATAGAAGTTTGTGATATCCTTGTGGATTTGGCAGAGCCGCAGACGTCTTGCCAAGTTGGGAAAACTCTCAATGAAGCCATCAATTAGTTTATTGTGCCTGCGATCCGTGAATGCTCGCCGTCCCATTACAGCGAACTCGGCATTGGGATTCCGAAGTCCATTGCACTCGATACCAAAAACACAACGACCAATCACATCGGTTGTGTATCTGCCCATCAGATCATTAATCTCCACAATACCACAAATGGCATTCTCAGCATGCTCGGCGCAAACTTGAGCGAGTTCCTCGCCAACGGCACAGACAGTGGAAAACATATACTTCATCTTGCCGGAGCTGAACGTCGGAGTCATTTTGTGGCGCAGTGGCCGCCATTTGGGACCGTCGAGTCGAAAGAGATGTCCGGTGAGCGGATCATCGCGTTCGTTGTGATACATGCCGCGATCCTCGAAGTTTGCAAAGTCCCGGATCAACACATGCTTGGCCATCTCCACGTCGAGCACCAACACCACAGGTCGCATCATCATGTAGAATCCCACGAAAGGTGCTCCAGTTATCTTGAAGCGTTCATACAATGGCGTCAGAATATCTTTGAAGTGCCGCGTCTTGCGAAATCCTTTCATGTTGCCCATCGGAAAACTGGGTCGCTCATGGCTAATGCGGCGACGCGACCAATAGCTGAGCCTGGTCCGCACATACCAGAATCCGATGGCCAGTGTAATTAAGAGCAGCGCAACCACATCAAGCATTTCTCGCGATTCATTTACAACTGTTCTGTCACTTCAGTCGAGCCTAAAAAGCTCTTCTTGATCAGCTGCGGTACAAAGTGCATTTTCAAAATGAGCAATTAGCAACGACGTGCATATACTCTGTAATTAAACAGGATATTTTATATAAATCTTCGTATACAAATATTAATTATTTGAAATTTCGTAACATATATTTTTATTTTAATTGCTTAGTTATTTTTCCTCTTTATAATTTTGTAATTATTAAAAAAACTTTTAAAAAATAAAATAAAAACAAATATTTAATTCTCTACTACATATTTGTTGTTTATTTCAATACTATTGCGAATCTTGAGTGCAATTTTGAAAATTATGAAATAGTTTTTTTTGTGACATCAATAATTTATTAGATCTGTTTCATTCTACCATTTATGATTGCAAATGTAGAGGGTAGAATCAACAACTGATGTAGATAACCTCGCCATTAGTCGTCTAGTGTAGCAACTGACATTGAAATTAGCATATAGTTTCAAGTTCGTTTGACATAGAGAGCAAAAGTTAGAGAGAGAGAGAGAGAGAGAGAGAGAGAGAGAGAGAGAGAGAGAGAGAGAGAGAGAGAGTGAGAGAGTGAGAGAGAGAGAGAGAGAGAGAGAGAGAAAAATGTGAGTGGAAGAAATGCTAAATTATAACGGCAATGAACAAGAAGTGAACGCTGATAGAAGTATTGCTGTAAAAGTGCGATTGTAATATTAATACAACATTTCCTTTGAGTGATAATTGCTTCGTTATCGGCATTTTTATACCTTGTTAAATAATAATATATGCATGGGGTATCTTCAATCGTTTTCAACTTTATTAAACTTACAAATTGTTTATAAATTTTTAAAAATTTGAAAGATATTTAAATTATATGATATGTTATAAATAGCAAATTTAAATAGCAAGTTTTAAAATTAATCACAGGGTATTCATTAATTGCGTAAAAATGTTTTTTTACGTTTGCTGTTATTATTTTGCCGATCTGTTGGCTTTGATCCGAGAGAGTGAGAACGCAAAGAGAGCAACTGAGAGCATTTTTGAATTTCAGATATAAACAAACAATGACGCAACAATTGAAGCTTTCAATAAACGAGCTTTTAGCTTTCTGAGAAAAATATGTACATACATATGTATGTATGTATGTATATTTTTAAAGTGCGTAATTTTGTATAGGTAATGGAAGAATGTTTTTATTGCTGCTATTAAATTGTTTATCTTATAACATAGAACATGACCTATAGCAATAATTCAATAGAACACTTTTGTTAGTTCCAGATGGTGTCCAGCCGCTTCATTTTGAGGTGAATGCCTGACTGAGTACCTATTAGAAAATTGCGTTTGGAAAATTGCAGTGGAATTTGAGTTGCTGGAGTGATATCAAATTGATAGTGACACAGCAACATCACGATGCCAATTTTCACCTGCATCAGTCCAAATCTTTCGCCAATGCAATTCCGTGGTCCGTCTCCGAAAGGTAGATATGCAAATGGATGTCGCGATTTCACAGCATCCGGTTCAAAACGCATTGGATCAAAGCGATCGGGATTGGGATAAAGCTTTGGATCATGGTGAATGCTATGCACTGGTATCATTATCCTTGTACATGCATCCAGTGATAGGTCGCTATCCGGTACTTCATAGGTGCATGTTGTGCGTCGCAGCAAATGCGGCAAGATGGGATATTTGCGCAATGTTTCGGCCACCACCTGGCTGAGGTAAGTCATTTCCTGCAAGCCCTCGTAGCTAAGGTTTTGATTGTGCTGCTCCAAAGTGGCCTTTATCTCCGCACGCAGTTGCTGCTGGATTTCGGGATTCAGCGCTAACTCATACAGGCAAAAAGACATGGTGGTCGAGGAGGTATCGAAGCCAGCGAGAAAGAACACCATAGCCTGGGCCGCAATTTGCTCGAAACTGAGCCCGGCATCAGTTGACAGTTCCATGAGCAGCTGGATGAGATCATTGCGCTTGGTGTGTTCCCGTTCTCGATATTCTAGAGTCTGGCGCACGGTCTCTATGAAAAAAGTGCTTACCTCGGGCCGAAAGAGTCGCAAACGCAGTCGGCGAGCCAAAGTGGGCTGAGCAAACATAAAGGCCTGTACAATCGAGTTGTGCAGTGGGTTTTCAGTCACCAAACGACCCATTTTCCTAAATTCAGAATTGGGATCAGCTAGACTGTTGCATTCTAAACCAAATGCGCAGCTCCCAATGACATCGGTAGTGAACCTGGCGCACAGATCTTTTGCTTCGAACTCGCCCTGTGACTGCTCTGCTGTTAGCACCAACTGTTCTCCCACTTTGACAATTGTGGGAAACATGAATTTCATTTTACCCGAACTAAATACTGGCGTCAGATGTTGACGTAGCCAGCGCCACTTTTCGCCATCTAGGAATAGCAAGTTTCCAGTTAATGGATCGTCGAGCACATTGTGAAACAGTCCACGATCAGCGAAGCTATTAAAATCTGCGATCATGATCCTCCGAATCAATTCCAAGTCCATCACGAAGAGTGCTTTGCTGAAGAATGTGAAAAAGCCACAGTAGCGTTCCTTAGCATTAAATCGGCGATATATGCGTTGATTGATATCCGTCCAGTGAAGACTCCGCGCGAATCCTCGCATATTCCCCAGTCCAAAAACAGGGTTTTCACCTGCAACACCACGCTGTTGCCAATAGGCATAATGCACATGGAGCCATGTATACACCAGGCCGGCAACGACGCAGAGCAAGATCAGTAGCATCAACATGATGATTCCAGATGGTAGACCATTTTACAACTGACAACTTTTTTCTACGCTGGTTTGTAAAACGGCGAAAGCTCTTTTAATGCACTTACCGCACGCCTTCTCTTGCTTCTCTCTCTCAGCTATGTCTCTCAAACACCCTTATCTATATATATATATATATATATATGTATGTATATGTATATATAATTAAGTGGTTCAACTTAATGGCCAAGTTATTAATGCATTAACAATTTCATTTATGTAATATTGTATGTATATGAATGATGTACATATATAAGTATGTATATAGAAAGGCAATTTAACAACGTATAACCAATGTAATAATTTTGAATTTTATTCACCATCTGATAAGTATTACTAGATTGGATTTATAATTTGAAGTATTTCCATTATCTGATCTAGTTATACTTGATTAGATTCTTATTTGAAAGGCATAGTTCCTAATTATTTGTTTAATATTATCTTTTCAATGTAAAAATTTAAGAAATAACAAGTCAGAAAGCTTCAGTCGAGTATGCTAGACTGTGATATACCCGATACCCAGCTAAAATATACTAAAATATACCAAAAAGTATTTTTGATATTTTTGGTATATTAGGTATATTTATACATTCATATTCCATCACTTCCTAAATATCGCACAAAGTATAAAATGCACCATGCACGGTCACATTGTTCACCAGAAACAAGCCACGTGCAGCTGCCTATTTTCCCATACAAAACTGTTTCTTGAAAAACTTCCAAGTTGTTTATCCGATCGCTACCAAATTCTCGGGAATCGTCGAGACTGTTATTATCTTCGAATGTTCCAAAACTCGAGACTCTCTTTAAAATTGCGTTTTTTCGATTTTAGGGGGCGGAAAGGGGCGTGACGAAAATCTAAAATAAACTTGATCTGCGTAGGACATACACTAATACTGGTACCAATTTGGAATCTCTAGCTCTTATAGTCTCTGAGATCTAGGTGTTCATACAGACAGGCAGACAGACGGAAAGACGGACATAACTATATCGACTCGGCTGGTGACCCTGACCAAGTATATATATACTTTATGGGGTCGGATTTGCTTCCTTCTGCCTGTTACATACATTTTCTGAAGTCACAATGCTATAATACCCTTCTACCCTATAGGTAGCGGGTATAGAAATTGTATTTAAAGTGCCAAAACCAGTCGAATGTTATTGTAAATTTAAAAAAATTTAATTTTTTTTGTTGATAAGAAAATTGAAGTACATGCTATTCTAATTATTAATTGTTGTCCGTTATTTTGTAGTATATTAATTGTAGAATAAATTTAAAATAAATTGAGGTATATGCTTTACTACTTTCTGTTGTAATCGCATTCAAATGCGCTTTATGCAAAAATGTACTCACTTTTGCTTACCACTTTTGCCATTGCATTTGCTCAATCGTTAAAGTAAGTTCAGCAATATCATAATTTGATTTCAAATTTCAGATTCATTGAATTTGACTGAGAAATTGCATTTGAGTAAACATTTTTTTTAATTCTTTTAATTAGAGATGTCTTATGATTTTATGTTCATGCAAAAATTGAGACAGCTTCTCATCTTATCCGGACATTAATCAATTGTATTTATGTATCGTGCATTTTAAAAAAATATTTTTACAACTGATTCATAAAAGAAAATTTTACGAATTTTATTACCATACCCAAATGTAATTTAAACTTCTTGGTAAAACAAAATTAAACTGTAATAATGACATTGCAAAATTAAATAAGTAACGTATTCAATTTCGCTGCGATTAAATAATTATTTCATTGTAAAATGTAAGAATTACAAACCCTAATTTAACGCAATATACAATGCACACTCTAAGTTTAATTCAAATCTCTTCCACCTTAAGATGAATACCATTTTTAGTTGACAGTGGGAAACTGCGGTTCTCAAGAATCAGCGGTATTTCAGTGCAATCAGATACTCCAAATTTGAAGTGGCGCAACAGTGAGATGAGGCCAATCTTCGCCTGCATTTTACCAAATCGCTCTCCAATGCAGTTGCGAGGTCCATCTCCAAATGGTAGATAGGCATATTGATGACGTGCTTTGATTGCCTCCGGCTCAAAACGAGAAGGATCAAAACGTTCGGGATCGGGATATATCTCGGGATCACGATGAATATTGTGAACAGGTATTATGAGGGTTGTACCTTTCTCGATGATGAGTTCTGTGCCAGGCACCTTGTAGTCGTGGTTCGCCACACGTATAAGATGAGCCAGTACCGAGTGTTTACGTAGTGTTTCTAAAAAAGTCGAAATTAAACGAAAAACTAAAAATATTTGTATTATATGTTTACCTGCTAGCACTTGGTCCAGAAAAGTCATCTGGCCAATGGCGTCGTATGTAATTTTTCCATTTGAAACATCCCTAAGCACAGTTTCAATCTCCTCTCGCAAGCGCTGCTGGATATCTTCCTGCAGTGCTAATTCATAAAGACAGAAGGCCATGGTGCTGGAGGATGTCTCAAAGCCAGCAATAAAGAAGACAAACGCCTGTGCTGCCATTTGTTCAATGGTCAGACCCTTTGATAAGTCAATGCCTTTGCCTGCACGAGCTGCTTCTTCATTTTCAGCGCGCAGCTGGATTAATTGATCGAGGAAATCATTGCGTTTAATGCCATTCTTAACTCGATGGTCGACTGTAGATCTCACAGCATTCAAGAAGAAATTATGTAGATCATCGGGAAAAGCCTTTAATCTCATTTTCCTAGCGAGATTTGCATTGGTAAATATAAATGCTTGAACTAACTGATTGTGCCGCGGCTTTTCAAACAACATTCGACCCTTAGTGCGGAAATCAGCATTTGGATCTGCCAGACTGTTACATTCCAAACCAAATGCACAAGTGCCAATAACATCTGTGGTGAAGCGAGCACACAGTTCCTTGATCTCTACGTCGCCTCCATGGGGGGCGGCAGCACTTGTATATTTACCCATAGTGGTGGTCAAATATTCACCGACCTGCACGACACTGCCGAACATGTGCTTCATCTTGCCAGAGGTGAATACAGGAGTCAATTTGTGTCGCATGGCCTTCCATTCATCGCCCTCGAGGGTGAACAAATGTCCGGTTAATGGCTCGTCACGAACGTTGTTAAAAACTCCGCGATCCTGGAAGTTCTTAAAGTCCTTGATCAGCACCTGTTTCACAAGATCCAGATCCAGAATTAAAGCGACTCGTGTGAAAAACATAAACATGCCCGCAAATGGCGCTGTTCCCTTGAATTTATTGTAGAGTCTGCCATTAATATCGCGAAAGTGATACTTCTTTCCAATTCCTTTCATATTGCCAATTATTGGTAGCGGGCGTTCAAAAGGCACTTGACGATACTTCCAATAGTTGTAAGAATTCTGATAGAAGTTATAAAATAACGCTAATGCCACGCCCAACAGGGCTAACGTTAACAAAACCATTTTGCAAAATTAGAAATATACGGACTTAGTTGTTTTATTATCATCCGAAAGTGAACTAAACATTTATTGGAAATCCATTCGTTTTTATTGAGAACTCAGCAAAAAGCTTTTATGGAGAGAACTTCACATATGTTTGAGCTTTTTTGGGAGATTGCGAGAGGAATACGTTTTATACGTCATCGTGGCCGCTTGTGATGAAAGTGCCAAATCTTGAAATCATCGCATCATAATAATAATAAAATCAGTGAAGATCGCGATTTAAATAAAATCTAAATACTTACCAACAACGTGACGTCTGTCACGTATGTTTAACGGTGCCTAAAGCTGCAAAATTATAAATATTGATCTAAAAGTATGCTTTTAAAACAGTCTCTGTACCAAGTTCAAATATTCGGTTTAAACCTGTTTATCCTAAAAAAAAAAAACAAAAATACAAATATGTTAAGCAATAAACATTTATTTTAAATTAACAAAAAATATATATATTTATAATCCTAAATGTTATATTAAATTTGTATACCCGCTATCCATAGGGTCCAAGGGTATTAGAATTTTGTGACTCAAGGAAATGTCCGTCTGTATGAACACCTATATCTCAGACACTATAAGAGCTACAGATACCAAACATGGCTCCAGTATTTGTGTATGTCCCAAGCAGATCAAGTTTATTTTAAATTTTTGCCACGCCCCTTACCGCCCCCGGAAATAAAAAAAACCATATGCAATTGAAGATAGAATCTCGAATTTTTATACATACAAAGATTGTAACAATCTCGATGATTCTAGAGAATTTGGTAGAGATCGGTTGAAAGGCTTGGAAGTTATTCAAGAAATAGTGTTGTATAGGAAAATTTATAGGCTGCTGCACATGGTTTCTTTCTGGAGGACCATGTGACCGTGCATGATATATTTTATTCTTTATGCCATATTTAGGAGGTGATGGAATATGAATGTACCAAACATTCCAAATATACCCAAAAATTCAAAAAAAACTTTTTGGTAAATTTTAGTGTATTCGGGTATCTCAGAGTCGAGTATACTCGACTATAGCTTTCTTACTTGTTTTATTTTATTTTTTTGTATTTAGTTCTTGATAAATTCTAAGCAAAAACAATGATGATAGAGATGAATTCGAAGACACTTAGAGCAAAAAAAATAACGGCATTAACTCAATTTTGCACTTCTTATTGACACCAATTTTCATTTTCTTGCATTCTTTCTTTAGTGTACTTAAAAATACCACTCATCGTAAAAGTTGGGCTCTGCTTAGTGCAGTGTCGGCATTCGGACATTAGCAAATAACAACAACAGAAGTGCGATTATCTGATATTCACTGACCGTTGGGTCCCGCATCCTTCGGGCAGCTGCCAAGAGCCTACTCTTATCTCTTAAGCTTATCTTGTTTTGCTTTAATTCAGATAAATCTAAGAAAGCTAACATTTATTTCAACTAAATAAAATATTTTATTGCCTAAATGGAGGGAGACAATTCTTCTCTCTAGCTGAAAGATTTTGAGGAAATATACTGCATAGCTGGCAAAAAAACATCTGTTATTAGCGCTGAGTGCTGCCAAGTTACTCAGCGCCTTTTATACACGGAGACCCTCAATAACATCAACACTATCATTTACTGTGGCTAGTAATCCCACCTAAACCATAGCCACTGCCTCAACTAGTGCCATTAGTGTTTGCTCAGATACACACAATGATAACAAACATGGTTTGACAACAGCCTCCACCCCAGGTATCGCTAATCGAGTTCTTAGACCTCAGCTGCTAGAAGGATGCGCGATAAGCAAAAGCAACAGATATCGAAGAGAAAAATAGGTAAGTAATCGTCTATAATGAAGCCTAAGCTTTTGAACATAGGACCAATGCCATCGACCAGTACCAGTACCAGTATTTTGATATGGATATAGATTCTGAAGATGGGGAAGACGAGGAAATAATGTAAACGCAAATATAGTCTTGAAAACCCAAATTGTACAGCCAGATGATAACGACAAGCAGCCTAAGAGTTCGCAAAAGTTATTTGCAACAAAAAGGCGCCTACGCAGACGAGCTATTCGAACTCAACATCCTTGGGATCGACTGCAGTGGAACTGTGCATCTATGCACGGCTATGATAAGCTACCTTCGAAGCGAATTCTTTGAGCATAAGCTGGCCTCAATGAACTACACAATTGACGCAAACTACTCGCTTTGGAAATGCACCAAATCCCTAAGAAAGCAACCCTTTAGATAGGCCCCGGATATTTGCCCTGGAGGTAGACTTGGTAGGAATGAAAATGTGCAGGCCAATGCATATATGACAGTTTACAGTCTCCGCTTCAAATGGCACGACCTATACAAACAATCAGGGTCGAGGAGATAAAAAGCGTTATAAAAGCTTTAACAAAAAACAAGGCTCATGGCATTAACAGGACTTGTCATGCAACACTCAAGGCTCTTCCTATCCGAGCAATTGTCTACATAGCTGGCATATTTAATGCTATGCTATGGTTGCAGTACTTTCCAAGGCAGTGGAAGATGGCGGCTATTCCTATGATCCACAAACCAGGAAAAACAGAAGAGGACCCAGTTTGGAATACTGCTATGGAGTCTTCATTGACATGCAGCAAGCTTTTGATAGAGTATGGCAAAAATTAAAAACCTGCTACCAGCTCCCTTCTTTGGTCTTCTGAGGTCATACTTGGAACATCGGAAATTCAAGGTCAGCTTCAGAAACACATGCACTGTCCTAGTTCCACAAGGCAGTGTCCTTGGTCCGCTGCTCTACTCTTTGTACACGGCGGATGTATCTAGACCCAGTAATGAGCATATGCAGAGCCATTCGAAGGCAATCTATGCTGACGACATCGCGGTTATCTACAACAGCAATTGCCGTAACGAAGCTATAGATGGTCTACAGAGGATGCACTATCAGTACGGAGCAGAAAATTGAACATAAAGATCAACCCCTCTACGAGGGTGGCTATACATATTTCTGGCCTAGGCCACACTAAGTGCTGCCTCGCGCCTGGCGACGATTTCATTGGAAAGTTTGACATGTTTCAGCAGAAACGTTTTGACGTAAGGCCATAACACGTTTACAGTGACTTGAAAAAAATCAATTTGGCAAAAAATGGAATTAACTCTTGAACAATTTCGCGCTAATTTTTCACGACTTTCACCGTGAATTAACAGGACAAGAGTACATCGATGAACTTTAATCTTTGTATGGCGATAAAGCACCATCCTATAGCACTGTGAAAAACTGGTATAATGAATTCAATCGCCGACGCTCGCTCGAACACGAATGTCGCGAAGGTCGTCCAAAAACACTCGTTTTACCAAAGAACATTGATGCCGCGCATGATTTAATTGATAATGCAAGATCGTCATGTGACGTACCGTGATATGGAGGCATCCTTGGGCATTTTTTCCACCAGCATACATTCGAGATTGCATGAACACCGTAAAAAAAATTTGTTCTCATTGGATCCTGCACAGTTTGACAATCATTTAAAAAAAATGCTTTTGTTAATTGGTGCAAAAAAAAAAATTGAAAAAATACAATGGCGGTGTTTCAAAAGACTTTTATAAGATCGTCAACGGTGACGAATCATGGATCTACAGTATGTCAAGAAACTTCCAATCTGTCGTCATGTTTGGCTCGATTTAATATATTATAAATAGTTTTTCGCGATACTTGAAACATCTCCACTAGCTCACCAATTTGGTGATTATAATAAATCAATTGGGTAACGTCAAAAGATAATCTAGCTCCAGGCATGATCAATTGATTTAAAATTAGCTTTTTGACGCATATGCAGAAAGATTTCGCAATTAAATGAAAATAAATGCAAACATAGCGCAGAGTGCAGCAGCATAGATAACGGTAAAGTACCGTTTTTTCTTGAAATAGGACAAAACAGAAGCGAAAACTAAAGTGTAATGTGTAATGTGTTAACTCACATTTTGTTGTTTTAAAATTTTTCCTTTCGTTGTATTATTTTTATTTTTGTTCATACTAATTTTAAATATTCTGAATAATAGTTATGCATTAAAAAAATATTGGAAAAACATTACTAAAGGCGTTATTTTTGCATGCAAAGTCGAAAAATGTGTTCTTTTTTCAGTGTGTAAAGAGTTTCTTGACATACTGTATGCTTAGGAGCCCGAAACAAAACAGCAATCGATCATGTGGGTCTTTAAAGACGAGCCAAATCAAACAAAAATTGTTTGTGCAAGAAGTACTTCGAAGCAAATGATGGCCTGTTTCTTCGGTAAAACAGGTCATGTGGCGACTGTTCCGCTTGAGCAACGTAGCACGGTCAATTCTGAGTGGTACACCACAATTTGTTGAAGTCTTCGGAGAAATTCGAAAAACGAACAAGAGAAGACGGATCATTGTGCACCATGACAATGCGAGCTCTCACACATCACCTCAAACCAGCGCCTTTTTGACCGGCCAAAACGTTGAATTTATGGGTCATCCGCCATGCAGCCTCACTTGACATGTGGTTATTAAAAATTTATTTACTTTAAATCGATCATCATTGGTTTTGGTTAGATTTTTTAAGAATTAACTAATAAAAATAAGCCAAAAAAAATTTTGGATTTACTTAAGTCATTATGATTTTACGATGAAAGACTGCATTGTGAACATGCACTCAATTTTGTTCGCCAAATAAGTTCAAGTTTGCATATTTGCGATTTTGGAGCGAATGACGAAGAAAACAAAAAACAAAAACGTGTCTCTTTATTCAATATACGATTAACTATAAACTAACAAAAGAGATAGAACGATAATATTTTCACGAAGTCGATTTGCACCTTTGACGTTTTAATTTTCTTATCTGCAAAATAATCTTAAATTTGCCGTTAATTCTCATCTTATTGCTTTTGCTTTGTTTCTTTGACCTAGTGTAATATGCTAATTTTAATATATATAAGTGTCAACATGGTCAAAAAGGCATATTAAAAGCGATTTTGTTATTATTTCAAAATTATGAAGAAATCAAGTCAAGATATTGAAAATTCTATTGTAACTCTTTTTAAATAAAGGCTATTCGACATAATGTTTCTCTTGAAAACTCTGGACCAGGCCGCCATCGACGGATGCTCGTCATATGATGTCACATATGAAAAGAGACAAGTTTATAACGCCTAATAATGCATATTTAGTAATTAATAAAGCTGTAAGTCGATGGCTAACACGACGAGTACTTCAAAAAATAGGTTATGTCGCAGCAGTGAAAAAAATAAGCCCGCTTTGTCTGAGAAAAAGGTGAAGGCTCATTTGAATTTGGCCAGAAAACACAGACATTGCACAATCGAGGACTGTAAGCGGGTGATTTGGTGTGAATCAAAATTTAATAAATTTCAGTCACAATTTCTGTAAACAATGTGCTTTATATTAATAAGATCGATATCTACCAATTTCCAAGCCACCTGTACAGCTGGAAGGTGATACATTAGAACAGCTGTCAAAAGCAAAATATCTGGGAATTACCATAGACAATTAGCTCACCTTTGTACCGCACCTGACGGACACGAAGAAAAAGGATAGTCAAAGAATGCAACAGATGCGATGGCTGCTAAATAGAAAGAGCACCATGTAAATGAAAGCAAAGAGGTCCGTGTATCTCCACTGTAGAACCACAATATGACTATACGCTATTCAAATATGGGAGATCGCAGCAAAGTCAAACTACAAATGCATCCAAAATTTGCAAACCCGAGCATTAAAGGAGATAACAAACTGTCACTGGTACGTGTGTAACTTTACAATACATTGAGATTTCAAAGTAAATGCAAGAAGGAGGAGCAAATTTGTAGAACAGACTGTAGAAACACCGGAGTCGAATCGCAAGTCGACTTTTACTTGCCCGACGGCTTAGACTGCAATGGCTTGCCATGATTGCAAATAAGGCTAACCAATATATTTTCAAGTGTATTGAGTTTACACTTTTAACTTTAAGGGTACACTTATTTATTATGTGTAAGAAAATTTGCCACTTGGTACGCCCTACCGTATATTAAATGGACTTGCGTTGCCTCTCGATCATGACTTTCAGACAGCTTGATATCCAGAATTTCCTCATTGGCTCCATTTGGCTTGGGCTGGAGCTTAACTTGGCGCTAAATCTATGCTTCATATTCTGAAGTAAGCGATACATCTGCACCTGCTAAATTTCTTCGTTGATCATGAAATAAATCATTGAATTGGCTGGTCGATAAGTGAGTATATGTGTGTGTGTACTCAGCTCAAATATACTAAAATATACCAAAAGGTAATTTTGCTATTTTTTAGTATATTTGTACATCCATATTCCATCACATCCTAAATATCCCATAAAGTATAAAATATACCAGGCACGGTCACATTGTTCATCAGAAACAAACCACGTGTAGCTGCCTATGGATTTTCCCATACAAAACTGTTTCTTGAATAACTTCCAAGCTTTCCATCTGATCGCGACCAAATTCTCATCATCATCGAGACTATCTTTATCTTTATATGTACCAAAACTCGAGACTCTATCTTTAAAATTGCGCTAGTAAATCGTTTTTTCGATTTTTGGGGGCGAAAAGGGGTGTGGCAAAAATCTAAAATAAACTGGATCTGCGTAGGACATACACCAATACTGCTACCAAGTTTGGAATCTCTAGCTCTTATAGTCTTAATGATTGGCGTTCTGTTGTTTAGTATTATCACGATTTGCGAAAAGATGAGTTATATTTAAGTCACCACCACAGCCGAGAAGGTGGAGTAATGGTGTGGGGTGCCATCACGTTTTATGGAACAATTGACTTGATTTGTATCGATCAGAAGATGAACGGCGATCGCTTCAAAACATTGTTGGAGTCCGTATTTCCAAAATTAAATCATCTCTTTGGACCAATTTCTTTGATTTTTCAACAAGACAATGCAAGACATTCATAACGCTCGAGTAGTAAAGTCGCTTATTTCAAGTCAAAACGTTAATATTATGACCTGACCACCATATTCTTAAATTACTTATTATTAAATAACCAAGGTTTTTGCATATTAACTTTTTGTCAATAATTATTAAAATAATAAATATAAACAAATTTGTGTGGAAAACCCAAGACCAGCAGTGTATGTAGGTAAAGCTTATGTATCCAAATAATCTTGGTCTTTGTTGAGGAAATTCATATACATACATATGTAATTTCAATTCCTTCATAAAATTAAAAAAATCATAATTAATTAATTGAAAATTAACAACCGAACGCATAAATATTTAAATATATTAAATTAAATAAATGGGCAGACGGACAAACATTTACGCATCGGAGATTTGACATAATTTGAAGATAATGTACCTTTGTTATTCACTGTAATGCGATATTTGGCAATATTTGCATATATGTAGATCGATCACAAATAATTCCAACTTAGCACAGCAGTGTAACCAAAAACAATCTAGAGAATCTGCAAAGTTAAGAAGTTTGTCAAACAATTCGCATTGAAATAAATCATGTGATCTTATATTTGTTAACAAACTGTTTGATAAAAAATTGTAGCCGTTAAATTGCGTATCGAAAGATTTTTAATTCACGGTATATAAAGTGCTCAATACGTTTCAATAAATGTACATAGTAATTTTTAAAAATTATTTATTTTTGTGATTTTCCAAAGGGATCAAAAAATAAAATTTCTCTACTTAACTTTTTGGCAAAAAAAATATAAAAATGATTTTAGAAACTGGGAAATTATTAATAATTGAATTTTAGGGGATTTAAAGTAATTGTAACATAATGTATCATTTTTAAAACAAAAATTGCCAATTGGCATGGCAAATTAATGCAGGTTGCCTCTTCATATGAAACGACAGTGAGGCTAACTTCAACAATAAAGTTTGTTTACTAGTATTCCCTATTTAATGAAAATAAATCGCTCACGCTCATTTTAAACACAAAACGTTGGTTATCCATATGGAACGGGCTCAACATTTAAAATAATGAATTGCTGCTTATTTACATTTAAATTGTTTTTAGATTTTAATTTAAAATGAACTTGTTTTAAACTTTATTCCATATTACTTTTTGTTGAAATGACTGAATACGAGAGGTGATGGTCAAAAATTTGTTCGTTCTCCTGCTCACAGGCTTCTTGGAATTTTTCCGAGTTGGAAAAATCGCTTTTGAACATTCCCACTTTAAGTCTTTTCAAAGTTTGATTTTCTCATATTTCCACATGTTTCGATAGCATCCGTTTATCAGCCATTTTATCAAAATGTTAATGGGGGTTAATAGTACTGCATTTAATTTTTGGTTTAATTTTATTTAGATTTGTTAATTGGTCATTTGAACAGATTGATAGTTCAAATTGATTCATAACGGATTAGCGTATTGGTCCATTTTCTGAATAAAACGGTATATTTCAATCCCTTCTTATTATAAGATTTAATAATGCTATGGTTATTTTAAAAACGATTAATTGGCCCATTTCTTCGCCTTTTACTTGACGAATCAACAAAAACTCAAAAATTATTAGTCCAGAAAAGAACATATGCAATATATTTATTTAAAATTAGCTCCAGCATTTGCGGACTATAATAAATATTGGAAGCGTATGATTTATTCCTATACCCGCCTAAAATGTCAAATACTACCAATTAAATGTTTTCAAATTGGTTTCGGAATGGACTTGCTTCGAGAATTGAATTTAGTGTAGGATCGGATACTGTATTATCATTTAACACATGAAACAAACCACGTGCAGCTGCCAATGGATTTTCCCATACAAAACTGTTTCTTGAATAACTCTCGGGAATTATTATCGTATTAGGGGGCGGAAAGACCGTGGCAAAAATCTACAACAAACATTATCGGCATAGGACATATGTACACCAATATTGGTACCAAGTTTGGAATCCCTAACTCTTATAATCTCTGAGATCTAGGTGATCATACAGACAGACAGACGAACATGGCTATATCGAGTCGGGTGGTGCTCCTGACGAAGAATATATATGCTTAATCGCGTCGGGGGTGCTTCCTTCTACCTGTTACATATACATGTATTTCATGGAGTCACAAAGTTATAATACCCTTCTACTTAATGGGTAGCGTGTTTAAAATGAAATGGATAAATATTTTAGCATTTATCATATTAATATTATTTACAAATTTTCTGCATCAATAAATATGAAAACGAAATTTTTCCATTCACTTCGAAATAAAATGTGTTTTCCCTAAATTGTAATGGGTACCGGGCACCGCATTGTCTTTGTAAGTTTTCTGCATATACACTGACGAGCAAAACTGTAACACGAGCTCATTGTTTCAACTTCAAAGGTCTGTATCTTTTTTTCTAATGCACGCATTTTGAAGATCTTAGTCTGGTTTTGTAGGTTATATCATTTAATACTATTTAGTAAAATTGAAAGCCATTTGATATCAGTTAAAGAAAATGACACGCCAAACTGTAAAAAAAGTCAAATGTTACAGTTTTGCACTCTGGTTATTTTTTTAAGAAATATTTTTATTAATGATTTTTAAATAATTTGTCCACATCCCCTTGGACTTTTCCAACTCTGCAATGCGATTTGGCATACTTTGGGTATACCGTTGTACCATTTCCGGGGGAATAGCATTCCATACGTCCTGTGTCCGTTCCCACAATTCCTTCATTCCACTTGGAGGAACTGCATATTTCGCCAGTTGCGATTTCACATGACTCCACAAGTTTTCAATAGGATTCATGTCGGGAGATTGTGGTGGCCACGTCATACATTCAAATTTCTGCTTTGATATCCAATTTTTCACCAATATGGAGGTGTGCTTCGGGTCGTTGTCTTGCTGAAAAACGCATTTTTCGGCAGAAAGACCCATATTCCCAATAACCTTCGGAAGATTTTCTTTTAGTATGGCTAGATATTGCTCCTTCCGCATTATTCCATCGATTAACACCAGGGGACCAACTCCATTTGAATTAATGCACCCCCAAACCATGATGGAACCGCCACCGTGCTTGACGGTTTGTCGCACATTCCTTGGTGACTGGATCGTAGGATCTCTAGTCCAATACCAAGAGCGTCCATCTGACTCGAAGCGATTAATTTTTGTTTCATCCGACCATATAACCTTGGAAACAAAAATATTTTGGAATTGTTTGCATTTTTAGACACTGGTAGCATTGACTTACAGTATCCCAATCCGCTATTGTCCAATTTGTGTATGCTGCAGCAAAATTTTGACGCACCATTATGTGTCTTTTTGTTAGAAATGGTTTTTTTTTTTCATTTCTTTAGCTTTAAGTCCCAATTTGTTGAGACTTCGGCGAACTGTCCAAGCACTGGCATTCAAATAGTTAACTTACTGTCGTACTTCTGTATGTTGTATGTATATGATGTATATATGATTTGGTGGCTTCCAATATATTTTCCATGATAATTTGAATTGTATCAAAACTTTTGTTCTTTACAATACAAAAAACTTTTTAAATTGCACAACTCAATCCTCTAATTCGAATGCACAATTTCGCAGAATGTCAAATATTCCGATAAAATTTAGAGTTGCCGTGATGATTTTACAGTTTAATAAGCGTTGCCACCATGTTAAAGTTGGTTATTATTTTTGGCAATTATCACTAAAATATCGTTTTCCTAAAAACGAGTCTAGCAAATTTGATGAAACAAAAAGCAATGTGGCAGTCCATTTTATTCGCATAGATGGGAATTGCGCTCCATTGGCGACAAGCTGTGGATATATGTACATATATGGAAAGTAACATACACATCTGAATGATCGCCATTTTTTAAAATGGCCAATGTTCTTTTCTTAGGAAAAGTGTGAAAAAATATGGATGCATTGTTGATCGGCGAACCATTTGCAAAATTTGGTCATGGACCTAAAAAATTAAATTTTCTTGATAAAAGCTCTATTGATTTTAACAAAGCAACATGGGTTCCCATTTGATTCAAATAGATTGGAATTGCACGGCATTGGCGACAAGTTGTGTATATATGGCCAATATCATGTTTTAACAATTCACCTATTGGTTGGCGGGTGACGCTGGACAAATTACTGAAAAAGTTAATATATTTAATAATTTTCCAAACGGAAAATTCGGTTATAAATACTGCATTTAAATTCACAAAGATTGTTTTAATAGAAGTAAATTAAATTATCTTAAAGTGTACAAAAAAATATTGTTTTACAACCGATATGTGACGCTAAAGTTTCGAAGCTATCTTGACGCACATTTAATCTGCAACTGATTCGTAAAATGTCATATCAAAAATAATATATTTAGTCTGCCCAATAATTTTAAAACCTAAATAATATTTATCATTGACAACAACTCATAACAGTTTTTGAATAATTTCAAAGCTGTTATAATAATGAAGTGAATGTGCAAAATAAGAAAAAATCTTGAAAAAATATCGAAGTTATGAACAGAGAAGCCATCCAAAAAAAGGAGCATAAGACCAAAATTTATTTAATGAAACTGCATTTATAATAGTTTTTTTTCTTTTTTATAATATTTTTAATTATGATCTAGCTTACGTGCTTGAACCTCGGCAACACTGACCACAAGTGATATTCAATCCCGATAGTCCATGCACATCGCAGCACTTTTATAATTTTCACGACTTTTTATTCGCTGCGCACCACGGTTAAAGCCCACCGCTCTTGAAGCTCAACACCGATACCGCTACTCTGATTCTAGGCACACACATACACTTAGTGCTGCCATTTTTCCGGGCAATGAAATGCTAACGTAGCCTTCCAAGCGTGCTAGAAACGGCTAGATCAAATTAAAAAATAAACAGAAAAAAGCCATTTTAATTGTATTGTAGCTTTAATGAATATTGTTAATTGAAATTCGATAGACAATTATCGATTTCAATGAAATCGATATTCCTTTCAGCAGTTTACGGTCGTTTGTACAAATCATATTTAAGTACTTTTGAGACATTTCGAAGTTGTGGCAACATTTATTTGACCGTCGCAATCCATAACTGTGAATACAAATTAAATTATGTATAATAAGAAGTTAAAGTTTTTAAGATTGTGCCAGTTTTGGCCAGTAAATGGCTAAGTTGGCAGCACTGCATACACTTATTCAGACACAAGTTCCGCCGCATCAGTGCTGCCAACTTTTGACCAGCGAAAAAAGCTGTTTTTGACGTGAAGAATGAAAAAAAACTAAAAATATTGATAAAAAAATCCAATTAAAAGCTAAAACAAATTAACACTTTAACTTATGCTTAAACTGCAATTTTTGCGTTTGACCAGAGCAAACACAATATTTGGATGGCCACCGTTGCCAACTCAAAAAATCTGCGGTTTCCACCTCAAACCAAAATTGTTTTGTGTCGCTGATGCTGTCCCACTTGATCAAATTGATGTTGTAGTATTGGCGTTCAATTTCAGAAATATTCTTAAATTCCAGGAACTCTAAAATTTCTGTGATGCTTTTCTGGTTTGTTTGTAAGTGACTATCGTAAAGCTATACAAAAAAAGTCGGGAAAAGGCAACTGAATTTCTAAAAAAGCGAGAATTCCCGCTTTTCACAATTTTTCCAGCAGTTGGCCTTCAAAAAAAGCCAGTTTTGACGGGAAAAAGTCCAAATTGGCAGCAGTGCGCCGCATATCTCGACTCGAGATTCTCGATCGCCTTTTCGTATGAAAAGTCGTCAGTCGCGCTCTCGCTACGGTGGCGTTGAGTCGACTCATATATTCTTGTGCCGGCTCGCGACCGATGTTGACTTGAGGTTCAGAAACATCGATGTTTTTCGATGTTTTTACCCGCTACCCATAGGATATAAGGGTATTATAGAGTTGTGACTTCAGAAAATGCATGTAACAGGCAGAAGGAAGCATTTCCGACCCCATAAAGTATATATATTCTTGGTCAGGGTCACCAGCCGAGCCGATATACATAGCCATGTCCGTCTGTCCGTCTGTCTGTCTGTATGAACACCTAGATCTCAGAGACTATAAGAGCTAGAGATTTCAAACTTGGTACCAGTATTGGTGTATGTCCTACGCAGATCAAGTTTATTTTCGATTTTTGCCACGCCCCTTTTCGCCCCCTAAAATCGAAAAAAACGATTTACTAGCTTAATTTTAAAGATAGTCTCCAGTTTTGGTACATATGAAGATAATAACAGTCTTGATGAATCCCTGAATTTGGTCGCGATCGGATGAAAAACTTGGAAGTTATTCAGAAAAGAGTTTTGTATGGGAAAATCCATAGGCAGTTGCACGTGGCTTGTTTCTGGTGAACAATGTGACCGTGCATGGTATATTTTATACTTTATGCGATATTTAGGATGTGATGGGATATGAATGTACAAATATACCAAAAATACCAAAAAAATACTTTTTGGTATTTTTTAGTATATTTGAGCTGGGTAGCGGGTATATCACAGTCGAGCACACTCGACTGTAGCTTTCTTACTTGTTTCTCTCATGTTTTGATTACAATAAGAGCTTTCTCAATGCACCTTCTCTTTGGATTAATCGACATTTTGGCTTACTCCGATTATAAAATAACTAAAACCGAAACGTTGCCCTCATTATGTAATTAACTTGAGCGATAGTTTTTTGCGAGTGTGATTGCTACTGGGAGACAAGATTTAATTTTTTGAAGTGCATGTGTAATTTTAAAGTAGCTCTACTTTGAGGTGAATTCCATTTTTGGTTGATAGCGGAAGGCTGCTTGGATCGAAAACCAATGGCACATCTGTGTACTTGGAGACACTAAATTTATAGTGTCTCAAGAGTGATATCAGACCAATCTTCGTCTGCATTTTCCCAAATCGCTCTCCAATGCAGTTGCGAGGTCCCTCTCCGAATGGCAAGTAGGCATATTGATGACGTTCCTTTATAGCTTCTGGCTCAAATCGTGTGGGATCAAAACGCTCAGGATCAGGATAAATCTCTGGATCGCGGTGAATAGCGTAGATCGGTATGAGAAGAGTCGTTCCCTTCTCTATTACGAATTTGGTGCCAGGAACTTTGTAGTCCTCACTAGCCTGTCGCATCAAGTGTGACACAATTGAATGCTTCCTCAGTGTCTCTGTAGATGAAGGTAAAATGGTAAAATGGCTTTTACAATAAATGTATTAATTTATTACCTGATATCAGAATGCCATGGTGCTGGATGATGTCTCAAAGCCAGCAATAAAGAAGACAAACGCCTGTGCTGCCATTTGTTCAATGGTCAGACCCTTTGATAAGTCAATGCCTTTGCCTGCACGAGCTGCTTCTTCATTTTCTGCACGCATCTGGATTAATTGATCTAGGAAATCATTGCGTTTAATGCCGTTCTTAAGTCGATGATCGACTGTGCTTGTAACGGCATCCATGAAAAACTTCGAGATATCATCGGGCAAGGCCTTGAAACGTAGTTTTCTTGCCAACTTTGCATTGGTAAAGATAAACGCTTGCAAAATTCTTGGATGTCGAGCTTTCTCGAAGATCGAGCGACCTCTGGCGCGGAATTCGGCATTTGCATCGGCCAAACTGTTGCACTCAAGACCAAAAGCACAAGTTCCTATCACGTCGGTTGTGAATCGAGCACACAGTTCCTTAACTTCCACATCGCCGTCATCTGCAGCGGCGGCACTTGCGTATTTGCCCATCGTTGAGGTGAGCCGGTGACCAACTTCAACCACAACACTAAACATGTGTTTCATCTTCCCGGAGGTGAAGGTGGGAGTTAACTTGTGTCTCATCGCCTTCCATTCCTCACCCTCGAGAGAGAACAAATGGCCGGTTAAGGGCTCGTCACGCACATTGTTGAAAACGCCACGATCCTGGAAGAACCTGAAGTCTTTGATAAGCACTTGCTTAACAAGATCCAGATCAATAATGAAAGCAACTCGCTTCAGGAACATAAACATGCCTGCAAATGGAGTCTTTCCCTTGTAGCGTTTGTAGTATCTCAGATACACGTCTCTAAAATGAATTTTGGTTCCAACTCCTCTCATATTGCCTAAAAGGGGCAGAGGTTTCTCATACGGAACGCCACGCCGTTTCCAGTAGGTGTAAGTATTGACATAATAATTGTAAAACAATGTTAATGCTATACCCAAAAGGGCAACTGTTAGTAACACCATGATGATAAAACGGGCTAGTCGCTCTGACAACCGTCGAAAACAAACTGAACAATTTGCGTTATGTGTATTGCGATTTTATTCAAACATTTGGGAACAATTATCAGAATGACACAACAACTAGAGGTGTACGCTAGAATCGCGAGAGATAAGTTTTTATGGGCAAACCAACGCTCTCCCAATTCATTTCGCTCAAAACCGGTATGCAATATGACTGGCATAAGTTGAGCATGCCAAGCAGTTAAAATTATCTTTTCACGAAAATTAAGATTATTTTGATGTTAGCCGAAGGTTTTATACTCTGAATATTTTAACTTAAAATGTAATGTTTTTTCTTTTAATTAATCATGAAATCTTTTAATAAAATCTTTACATTTGTAAAGCTTAAAAACAATATACGAAGTGCGCCCACAACAATTGCAGCTAAATACTGCATACAAACAAGTATTGCCAATGTAACTGTTATTGCTCAAAGCAATTTTTTTTTATGATTATATGAAACAAAATAATAAAATATAGTTGGTACAATGTTTTATCATTATATTTATTTTATTCATTTATTTTTAACAATTTTTTTTGTTTTGCTTTTTTTTATATATTGTATATTCTCTTATTAATGTAAGGAATGGACTGTTGAGAAAGAGTAGTTGTTTTTCGGTATAGTGCCAATCCATAGAATTTCCCCTCCCAGGCAAATGCACTATTTCTACATTAATAATGACTACTCCAAAAAGTTATCATCAATGCTTTTTGATAAGGAGTTCAACTTTGTGCTCAGAATTTTGCGAGACCGACCTTATGATTGGATTAAACGACTGACGTAAATTAAGTGTTTGATATTATTTGCCATTATAATGGTTGGGGAAGCTACAAAAAGTGTACTTCACTTGTGACTAAGTTGGCTGAACTTAAATGCTTAAGTGCTTAATACTTTATCAAATCAATAGCGAAAGCTACGGTCGAGTGCGCTTGACTGTGAAATTAACGCTACCCAGTTTGAATGAAAACCAAACACTTATTTGGTCAACATTGTTAAAGCTGCTTGAAGTATATTTTGTATGCGTTTAGCAAGTTTTTCTGCTTCATTAGAAAACGAAGATCAAGACAAAGCAACAGCGACAACACTCATTGTTTCGAGATCGTTGTATTGTGTCAACCCTTGTAGACCGATCAGAAAATTTTTAAGAGTCATAGCGACATCAATTAATTCATTGAAAATAATTAAGATAGGCATGCATTTTCAATGTTGCCGTTTAGACTGTATTGCTATAGCTAATAACAATGTAGAGACAAGGAGTTGCTTATGTTATTATTCAAAAATGAAATATAATCCAGTCAGAAAGCTACAGTCGAGTGTGCTCGACTGTGAGATACCCGCTACCATCTCGAATATACTAAAACACACCATAAAGTATTTCTTGCTATTTTTTGTATATTGATATTCCATCACGTACTAAATATCGCATAAAGTATAAAATATACCATGCTTGGTCACGTTGTGCACCAGAAGCTACTTCCAAGTTATTCCTCCGATGCCAACCCAATCGGGGATTATCAATACTGCAATCGTCGTATATACCCAAATTCGAAAACTCTATCTTCAAAATTGAAATCGGAGAAAGTTTAAAATTAAAGTGCTTGGAGGATGACAATAATTAAGGCCATCTGGTTGAATTGATTAAAAAGGTTGGGTATTATTTATGTTCATGAACTGGTGATTTTGTTGCTAGTTTTATTGAGCGATTATTGTGAGCACTGCAACGTAATTGTTTTAGTTTTCAATCGATTATTTACTAATAATTCTTCAATATGTGTTTTATGTGCAGCAATTCTCATAGAAATAGCAATGCTTATGACCCTTAGTTTAAGATTTATAAATTTTATTATTCAGTAAAAAGCAGTGTTAATAAAAAACAAAACAAAAAAAATGCATCATAAATAAACAAAAAACTTGTATACTTCTAAAATATATTTTTAGCACTAGATGTCTTCACATAAGTTTTCAACGTCATTACATCCAATTCTTCTTGGCTAAACTAACTCTTTGTGATCTTACGCAAAAATACGAAGAAACATTCACAAAAACGTAGCAAATCCAACGGAATTTTTAGTATATTTCCTATCTCAATATTACATTCGATGTTACTCCATTGAATGCCAGATATTTCATTACAATATGTCGAAGCCTTAACAAATAATAAAAATTGAGACTAGCATTAAATGATAGGAGCAAATATCAATTTGGCAATGTAGACTTTGTGTACTGTAGAACACACCAATAATTTAATGCATCTTAAACTAGCAAGCTCTTGTTCTACATTGTCAGATTTCGGAGGAACAAATTGCCCAACACCAAAGAGGCAAGCCGTACTTATGCCTCTACTGCAAGCTCAATACAAAGCTTCTCTTTGCTTACCGGGAGTTGTGTGGAAAACCACTGTGGTATAAGTAGCTTCCTGACATTTATGAAGAGTTATTCCTTCTGCAGGGACAACTGGAAATTGGATGCGGTTTATAGAAACTTGCTGCAAAGGCCTTGTTTTGAAATCTTTTAGGGACTGCTAAATCGATCTTCTATGAGACGCAATTGTCTGAGATCGCTGAAAAATGACTGAAATGTCCTTGAATGGAGTATCCCTATGAGCAAAAATCGGCTTAGGACGAGCATCCAAGTGAGATAACAACCTAAATCTTTAAAGGCGGATCTGCAGTGGTTCGGTGGAAGTAAAAACATGAAATGAAGGGTTGAACCTCCAATTCCAAAAACTGCTTTACCAGTGGGAGCACACAGATTATCAGAGGTAGGATTACATCCTGGCCAAGTTGTGGAAGGTATTGAAAAATAGCTAAAATAAATCTGCTATTGCGAACACATTCTCCGCCACCTATAAATTCATAAAATAATTAATTATGTTTAATATTATGCAATACATAAGTGAAATAGTTTTGCTTCAAATGTAGGAAATAGCAAGCAATATAATTGACGGATATAATTGCAAAAAGCCCTTAACTCATTATTCAAATTATCTGCCAGATTATAACCCTTTCTGCTTCTATGGCCATCTTAACACGTTAAGCACGTCTTCTAAATCTTCATCAATCCTCGGAATGTTTAGCACTAACAGCTCTAGTTTTCCTAATCATCACCGTTATCAGCAATTAGACGACAAGTTTTTGAAAAATTGTAATTGGCAGCAAAATCTGCTAAACATAGGTTTTTGAGACTATCTGACCGTTAAAAATAATGATCCAGCATTCCTACAACATATGTATATATCAGTTGCATCCTGATTCAACTGATTCCTGATCCATATTTTGCAGCTTCTGTCTAGATTTGAGCATTCGATCTCAGTGCTTAGGTCGCTATGAATGTAAACTTCAGCGTTGCTAGTCTCAGGCAAACGCAGCCCCGCACAACAGTAGGCGGCTTTCTGAGCAGAAATCTCAGTGCCAGAAATAAATTTGTGGCCAATTTGCTGCAGCTTGATACTGAAGTTTCCACTGTGAATCTCGTTCACGGCTTCACGCATCAATTTGGAAATTCCTCTTTGGAAATTGTTGATATAATTAATTATATAGCTACAGCAGGCATAAGGGTCCAATATGAACTGAATGTCCATTTGCAATAGGATAATGTGCTTATTATAAGCGCCAACTTTAATAGCAGCAAATGTTCTCTTCAGAAATATTTGGGGCTTTTTCAAATCAGACCTAAGAGCATAGATATATTCCTCGTAACTGAGGTTCACTTGATCATGTGATAAGTAATTTTCAAAGATGCTCAATTAACTTATCATGTGAGAATCGAAAGGAAAATTGAGGACAGTGTGAATTTTTTTCAAATTTTCGCGATGAAGAGAAAAGTTTTCAGACTTTTCAGCCAATGGCCGAAGAATTTCTGTTTGTGGCATAGGAAAATAGGGAATACCGAAGCGACAAATAGAGTTGCCCCTCACTTCACGCATACAAGAAATTTCCGTGATTGTGCTTCTGGTAATCAATATACTGAGCTAACTCAGTATCAGTTACCTCTGTGGTGATGAATTGGTCAATATATGAAATGACACAGGCAATAGTCAATTCATTCTCGAAGTCCACAGAAGTCCATCCAAAGCATGCCATGAACATTAGGCGAACCTCTCTGTTGGAATTCAACACGTCAATAGTCGTTGACTACGGGATGATTTCCGAAAAGGCCCCCCGACTTTCTGATTATCTTTAAAATTTGATGGTAGCGAAAATCAAAATACCTAGCACAAGCTAAAATTTAACACATTCTCTGCTGTCACCTGTTGTCTATCCACATTCTCTTTTAATTCTATTCTTAAAGGTCTTATGGTTTAAGCCTTGAAATCATAAGTAAATTACATTCTACGCTTGAGGTGGAGCTGCACGACCTCGGCTTCATGAAAAGCACGTGGGAGGGACGTAACGATATTACCAATCGGTATAGGAACATTAACGACAGCTCCTTTAATTGCACTTTGACGCTCATGACCTAGAGACTTTATTATCTTAAATGGAAGACGAGGAGATATGAGGCGTTTCTCTAATGGAGTAAGAGCAATCGGACAAGTGAGGAAAATCTAAACCATTTGAATGGAAGCTTTTGGTTTAATAACAGATACAATTTGGCGATAACAGGTTTTGCAAAAAGTTAAGCATTCGTCAGATAAAGGGAACTGACACTCAACATCTAAAATATCCGCCCAAAACTCGTAGCTATTTTCAATTGCAGAACCAGCTATCCTATTTACCTTTGCAAGAAAGGCAAATTTTGTTGTGGCTCTGTTTAATAACTCTATTAAAATTGGAAGTAAGAGCTTCTAAAATAGTGGGTCTGGGTGAATTCTCTTCTTAGCATTACGATGGTTCTCTATTCTCCTATTTTCAATATTTTACCTATACTGGCTAACCCTTTGGCTAAGTCGTGTTAAAGCGTCAAATGCTGCTTGTCTTTCTTATAACCAGCCACTTCGTCGTGCACCAGTATTTCGCACCTGCTCAATAATCCTCCTTGTAAGATTATTCCTAGTCTGCGACCTATTACCCCGATCTAGCTCTCTCTCTAAAATACGCCTTTCAAGATCTGTCCGTCTAATGGTCCTATATGTCGAGTTATGTCTTTGATCGATGAATCAATCTAATGTTCAGTCTCTCGAAAAGCTATATCTGTTCGTTGTCTCCTAAAATTCTATTTTCTGTATCTTCTAATTGTTCAATCCGTCGATACTCTTCGTCTGTGCGTCTCACTCTCCTATTGTTTGTATCATTTGCTTGCTCCCGCTGCCTAATTCTCTCGGATTGTCTCCTAATAAAACGTCGCTGACTATCTCTAATTTGCTCAGTTTCCCTATACTCTTCATCGGCTCTATTATGCCTTATAAAACTTGCATTTCTTTCTCGCTCTTCCTGAACATATGCAACATCTTCCCTATTTCTTCTGTTTCTTAATTTTCTAGCCCGAGATCGTTGAGAAGAAGACTGTCAGTTAAACCGCGGCATTTTGAGCAATTTCCAAAAGCTATTTTTAATAAAAGTTATTTTTATATACATAATATAAAAAAATTAATAATATAAAATATGTTTAAATTATAATTAATAATAACAATAATAATAATTTATATAAAATGTATTTCGTTTAATTAAATCAAATATTTTATTGTATATATGCTGTCATACATACACCATACACACATAAATACCATTCGAAAAAAAAATGAAGCCCGCAACACACACACACTCAGAAATACAAGCAAAACACACACGCACTCACGAAATTGCAAGAATCTAACTACGCGATGCAAAAATGCTTATGGTATGTATGTATGTACGCTTGTATACAACATATATTTGGCCTCCTTAAAAATATTAATATTTATATGTATGAATATATTATATATATATACATATATATTTAAATAATTGTCTCTTTCTATGTACAAACTCATACATACAGCCCTTTTCCATAAGGCTGTTATAATGACACACAAACACACACACATGTAGTCATGCGAGACCTGCAATCAAAATTCTTTAAAATATGTATAAACAAAGTAAATTTCAAATAAGAAAAAAGCTATTAATTTAAATTTAATTTTAGCACACTGGCAATTACAATTGCGTTTATCGACAATTTTGAATAATTAATATGCAATTACATATGTATATTTAACACAAAGATTTGGCGACGCACTGCACTATGTCGAACACGACAATGGAATTAAGAATAAGAAAAACAAGATAGATGGAGAAGAACATAAGCAACTCTTTTCTCTTGCTTTGGACCCACTAAAAATGGAGCGTGCCAAAGCGACGACTTATTGCTATCTCTCTCTTTCAAATTAATTTCTTTGAATTTGTGTATACTTGCTCGAACACACAGATCTATTGAATGCAAAATGCAAAGCAAATAACACAAGAGAGATACAATTTAGCGGTTGTAAAAAAACGTTGGTGTTTGAAAAATAGAAGTTCCGACTGGGAGTCGAACGCGGGATCAATTGATCGTGAAGCAAAAAGCATCACTGAATACCACTGGAACACATTGTAGAAATGATTATATGAAAAAGTACATATTTTCAAACAATAGTTTTAAAAATATTAAGGAATTCCAGTTATTTACACAATTAGAACGAATTTTTCATATGTGTGTACATATGTATATTTTGCTTCTTCCCATAAATCAAAATTCATGACCAAGAAACAATATGAGAAGTAAAAAAAAAAAGAATCAATTTTATTTCTACTCAATTCTAATTTCAATACATTTGCTTATATTGATCGCATATAATATTCTTTTTTAGCAATAATCAAATAAAACTAAAAAAGTAAAAGATGTGAAGGGCAACTCTCTTAATAGACTGGCGCTCTGTGCAAAAGACGCGTATCTCTCTCTCTTTTTCTCTTGATATGCACTGTCTCTTCAGAAATACACACGAATTCGAGAGAATTCTATACAGGGAACGACAACTAGAGACATAAAAAAAAAATAAAAAACTAGTCAGAAAGCTACAGTCAAGTGTGTTCGACTGTGATACTACTACCACTAACCATAGAATACATAGATGTGTCAACTCATAGAGCGAAGTGGTTTCATTTGCAACAGCGTTATTGCGACCCCGAAGAAGCCGAGCGCTGCGATTAGAACCCCAGAGCGTTCGGCTCGTTTCGAAATTCGAAGTTCGAACACAGCGCACAGTGAACGTCACAAACGCTGTTCAGTCGTAGATCGACAACGGAACGATGAGCATGGGTGTATTTCATTGCTCCGTGCTTTCGTTTCTATGTATGTGTATGCCCATGCTTGCGCACATAAGTGTGTATACCTATGAAAATTAGCAACAGCGCAACCAGAAGTTAGCGCAAGTCGTTTTTCTTATTTCGCGACGAAAGCCTCAAGATTTATATTGCTTTTGCCGTACAAGCTGAGAATTTACTGACGTCCGCGCAAGAAACGATGTGGCGTTTTGGTAGTTCGTCAGATTCGCGTGTTAAGGTGTGCATGTTCGACTCCTGCTTCGGCCGCTTTTTTTTATCAAACAATAATTTTTTCCCTATCATCTATGTATTCTATGGTTAGTGCTACTACCAAGCTAAAATATACAAAAATATACAAAAATATACTAAAAAGTATTTTTCGTATTTTTGGTATATTTGTACATTCATATTCCATCACATCCTAAATATCGCATAAACTATAAAATATACTACGGACGGTCACATTGTTCACCAGAAATAAGCTACGTGCAGCTGTTTTTTTTTTATTTTAGGGGGCGGTGCTATCTCCGTAGGACATACACCAATACTGGTGTCAAGTTTGGTATCTGTAGCTCTTATAGTATCTGAGATATAGGTGTTTATACAGACAGACAGACATTTCCTTGAGTCACAAAGTTATAATACCATCTTATATTTGAGAAGTCCTAACGCGTACTTTTAGGAAAACCGGTTTAAACCGTATATTTGAACTTGGCACAGAGACTGTTTTAAAAGCATACTTATAGATCAATATTTATAATTTTGCTGCTTTAGGCGCCGTTAAACATACAATATATACTTATGTACAATATATATTAGTATATTTTCGTAAAGTTGTTGGCCACATAAGTAATTTGATTTTATTTAAATCGCGTTCTTCAATGATTTTATTATTATTATGATGCGACGATTTCGAGATTTTGGCACTTTCATTGCGAGCGAGCACGATGACGTATAAAACGTATTCCTCTCGCAATCTCCCAAAAAAGCTTAAACATATGTGTAGTTTTCTATATGAAAGCTCTTTGCTGAGTTCTCAACATAAACGAATGGATTTCCAATAAATGTTTAGTTCACTTTCGGTTGATAATAAAACAACTTTTCTAATTTTGCAAAATGGTTTTGTTAACGTTCGCCCTGTTGGGCGTGGCATTACCATTATTTTATAACTTCTATTAGAATTCTTATAACTATTGGAAGTATCGTCAAGTGTCTTTTGAACGCCCGCTACCGATAATTGGCAATATGAAAGGAATTGGAGCGAAGTATCACTTTCGCGATATTAATGGCAGACTCTATAATAAATTCAAGGGAACAGCGCCATTTGCGGGCAAAAAACATAATGCGGAACGCACATACTCAGGAAACGCAATCAAAACACAGAAGAATCTAACTAAACGAAAGCGATCTAAAGGTGCTTGTGGTATATATGAGTGTGATTTCAAGGGCTCCGCGTCTGCCATCAATGCACCGAGAAGGTCCTTTGGTCTGAAGGTTGGTCCAATACGTATGCCTATTTGCTCTCTTTTATTAATAAATCTTGAGAAGTGTAGCAGGGCATGCTACGCCGTTTCCATACAGAAAATGCATTGGGGGTACCTACATGGTGAAATCTTTCCAGGTAACCTCTGAAGCAACCGTGGTTAGTAACGAACTGGGTAAGATGATAGTCCAGGTTCTTATCTCTATATTCGTTCCACGTGGCGATGACTGGGATCAGTTCAAATACATATCGCCGCTTTTGCGATGATTGCTATCTAATCTGCCACTCCTACAGTTGTCGCTCGTACGCTGTCGGGTGATTGACACCATCTTGCATTAATGTCAACGCCCTTATTTCAAAATCTATGGGTATTATTCCTGCAAGGACAAGTGCCGCATCCTCTAAGATGGTCGTAAACCCTGTGATGAGTCTTAGGGCCATAGTTCTCTAATCGGTTCGAGCCTCTTTGGGATAAGACGCCTTTACCGTAGCTTTGTACCATACTGGTGCTGCATACAATAGGATCTCCTTCGCCACTGACGCAAGTAGCCTCCTTACTGGCATCTATCGGCCACCTGCAATAGGCATTCGTTTTGCTAGAGCGATAGTCATGGCTCTCTTTCTGCTGGCATACCTAACGTGTTCGCTAAAGGCGAGTCTGTCATCCATCAAGACACCCAGCTCTTTCAGCGACTTAGGTGAAGTAGGCTGTACCCCGCCTACCGTGATCTGCAGTGACTACAGATTTCCTAATGCTTAAAAATACTACCTCTGTCTTGCTATCTTTAAGCTTACACTCTCTAGCTAACCGGTGGCTGCCGTGATTGTACCGTTACAGACGCTTTGTAGTTCCGTCAATGTTTTAGCGACGACTGTGTAGCTTCGCGTTCCCCGGCTTCCTTATGACTAAGATACTATTGTACCATACCAGATCCTTGTGGAATTCCCGAGGAGAGTTGGTGCAGTTCAGTCAATGTTTTAGCGACGACTGTGTAGCTTCGCGTTCCCCGGCTTCCTTATGACTAAGATACTATTGTACCATACCAGATCCTTGTGGAATTCCCGAGGAGAGTTGGTACTTTTTGGGGCTTTACTTGTATAATACTAAAGTATATTATAACATTCCTGAGGTATACTGGAATTCCCATGTTATACATGGCGTTGAGGTTGCTGGTCTACTTAGCCGTGTTAAGTAGGTTGGTACCCACTGGTACTGAAGAGAAACCTTTTCCCTTCGCAATAAGTATAAGGCTTTGGTTTTTCCATTTACTTGGGAATTTAGCAAAGCCCTGCTAAATATTTTTGGGTTAGTTTCAACAATAACCTTGACAACTACACTTGGTATTCCATCCAACTCAGAAGCCTTACTAGGCATAATCCTCTTGGCGGCTTGCACTATTTCCTCTGCGGTGATTTTGGGAAAAGGCCTGTGCCGGTTGCCAAACTGTAGCTTTTGGTGGGAAGAGTTCCTTTACAATTCTGGCCATTGCGTCTGACTCCAGGGGTTTTCGTCAATACTTTCAAGAAGGTACTTGAACGCACTAACTTTTGCTTTCACGATGTCTTTTTGTAATGCCGCTCGGGCTGCTTGTGTCGGTTCAACAGTTGTGAGTGGTCATCTATTCCTCTCGCACGTTGCGCTCTTCTTCTCGCTGAAGAGCACTCCGCCCTCATAAGACTTAGGGATTCACTCCACCAGTACACTGGAGGCTTACGTTTGGTAGCCTTTTTTGAGGCGTTATAGCATTTTAGTAGGCGTGTCAGATTCGTGGGCCTTGTTTCTGCTTGGACAGCTGGGTTCTCCGGATTGCATAGCCTAGCATCTCCTTGTCAAGTTTCCTCGAGTCCCTCGTATTCTAAAGTAACGTCAATGTATGATGAACCTCTGTCATTGTCAAAGGTCGGTTTGAGTCCATCGTTAAGAGCCAGATCAAGCTGACTCATTGCGCTGACTAGGGCTTTTCCCCTACGATTTGATGCTCGACTAACCCATTCAGTGGCTCAGGCATTGAAGTCCCCCGCTATTACAACCGGGCAACGGCCGCTCGCGTGGTAAACCAACATGTCCAGCATCGCTTCGAATTCTTCAGGGCTGGAGGAGCGTAGCAGCTGTAAAAGTGGACCCCCTTCAGTGTACCGTATGCATTTCTTGCAGATGGATTTCTGAGATTCTGCCTTTCCTAAGCCGTCCAGAATCATATCAGAATTTCCTACGTTAATTGGGCAATACTAACGTGTACTTGCATGTTGCTTAATCTTATCTTCTGAATGTTATTGGACCTTATTATAGGTGGGAGAGGCAAAATCGCCGGTCGGGTCGTTCCGATCCTTCCCTTCACCGCAAATCAAGTATCTCGGCTTTGTTGTGCATCCCTTGGACTTGTGTTCTTGTCCCCACACCGTAAGCAGCAATCAGATCGGTCTACCTCCCTACAGCTACTTGCTTGATGCCCGTAGTTTAAACATTTGAAACATTTTATAGTCCGAATATCTTGGGTTATGCGGCACCTTGACCAACTGTTACCGTCGCTGTTTGTGTCCCGTCCCACATCCTAAAGATTCTCGGAAATAGAGCCGTTAGACATTGGAGGAGATCCCCAGTAATCGTTGCCTCATCAATGCCACTGCATTTCAGTGCAGTTCTTTGCATACCTGATCGTACTGTGGCAATATTAGTGAGGGAGTCTGCAATGCCTTCTTGCATTTTGCTTAATCCACCATCCGCTTTGCCATCCAGTTCCAGGGTCAGGTCTCCCTTCTGAGTCCTCCTGATTCTACGGACGTGCTTTCCAAATTCGTCCAGCCTCGGGTCACCTTTCAATTTCCGCAATATATCCGCGTAATAGGTGTCTGCAGTTTTTTGAATTATGAGTGCCTCAGGTTTCTTGCGAAGCTATTTGGGCTTCAAGTTTTTTCCTGCATTGGCATTGCGGCTAGGTGCTTTAGCAACCTCTGCGTAGGTTGCGATCTTGGGCACTTTGGCTTCTGCCACTCGTTGGTATCGCGCTTGCTCCTTTGTCTTGTCACTTTTGGTGTCTTCATAGTCTTAGCAACTGGAGGGTTCTTTTATTTAGGGGCTGACACTGTTTGGGTAGCAACGTTCGTAACAACAACATCCTTTGGTATACCTTTTTGCAGCGCCATCGCTTTATTATTGAGCGCAGCCAGCTCATTTATGCATCTTTGGACCTCTTGGTGACGTGTCACTGTGTCTCGAAAGCTGCCACCAGTAGATTGATTCTAGTTTGCATTTCATTCAAGATCTCGCTGAAGTCCGCATTGGGCCATGCTGTTGATAAATCCAATGGGCGTGAGGGCGAGCCCGGTGGGGACTTGCTTCCTGCCTTTGGAACCGGGGGCACTCCCATAAATGACACGGTGTAGCTACCCGAAGGAAAACTCTGCCTTTAACCCGTCCTCAGATATATGCATATGTCGTGACACGATGATATAACTTGAGTTAAACGGCCGTTGCACGCTACATATCTCTAATTCGTTGTCCGTTTCTTTGGTTCCGTTATTTCTTATGTTATACTCAGACGATTGAGCGTAGATAATTTTGAGACTGAGCAAGATAAGGCTATCTATCGCTGTACGTGGTCCCTTGTGTCGTTTAGCGTGTGTGAGTAAGCGAGATGGTAATAGTGATGAAAATGATGAGTGCAGTTGATATTGTCGTCACAAGAATCGCTGCCACGTGGTGTGAGCATTCTAGAACGTTCACCGTAAGCGGACACAAGGGACTTCGTTTTTGTGCGCGTATCCAAAAGAAACGTTTAGAAAAAGAAATGGAGTCTAACCTCATGACTGACCCGACATCAGAAGTGTGATCCGTGCCAGCTCCTGTATTATCTGGAGAACAGTGGCGCGAAATTCTTGACTTACAAAATCGGAATATGATCGAGCTCCTGAAAGCAATGCAGGCACAGGCGACACAAGTGCAGCAACAATGCCGTGACGTCATTTTGCCCAAGTTCAACCCTGACACTGTTGGAGTAGAAGCCTCAAAATGGTGCGCTACTACCGATATAATACTATCGGGGCACCCACTCGAAGGTAGTAAACTTATTATGGCATTGAGTAATTCCATGGAGGGGATCGTTTCGCATTGTTAACACAAATCTCCTATCCTGGCATGAAATAGAAGGAGTTTCGAGAATTGTTTCTTCAGCGCTTCGAAGAAGAAGAGACGGTGGCGGCCATGTTTTTCAATTTGCTAAACAGCCGCCCGGCCGATGACGAATGTCTCGCAGTTTATGCAAGTCGTTTAATGACGTCATTGACAACGAAATGGCTTAATAGGAGCCACGAAGACATCGCCGTTCCTACTGTGCTTGCACACTTGGCGAATATCGATAGCCGCTTGCATCGAATTGTTTTTTCTTCAAACGTGCAATCCCGAAGTAAATTGCAAACGAAAACACTGAACCAGACCAAAAGAAAAGAAGAGTGTTACCTGAGGAGTGTCATTTTTGTGGTCAAGTCAAGTCTCACGTGTTTCAAATGTGGTCAACTAGGGCACTTCGCAAACAAGTGCTCAAGTAACGGGTCACCAGCTTTTCTCGGAAAGATCCAGCAGAAGAGTGTCAACTAATGTTTTGTTGCAGAACCAACCGCAGTTATGAAACATCGAGGTGAGCTCTATCCAATTTGCTTTGACTCCGGTGCCGAATATTCGCTAGTTAAGGAGACAATCAGCAACAAATTATCTGGAAAACGCACCAATAATCTTGTAATGTTAAAAGGTATTGGTGATACCGGTATATACAGTGCGTTGCAAATATTAAGTCAAGTTAAAATTAATGAAAATGTAATCGAAATATTGTTCCATGTTTTAAGAGATATGCAATTGAAAAATGATATCATAATCGGGCGAGAGATCCTGAGTTGTTATTTCATCAGATAAGTTTGAACTCGTAAAATCGAAAAATGTAAATATTTGTTCGTCAACTAAGCCAACATTTAACTTATCCGCCTTAGACACCGAATTGGTCGGTAACGAGAAAAATGAATTAATTAAACTAATTGAAACTTATTCGACAGCATTTATTAAAGGAATTCCATGTACACGAGTTAGCACAGGCGAGATGAAAATGCGTTTAATCGACCCCAGTAAAACTGTTCAGCGACGACCTTATAGGCTTAGTCTTCAAGAGAGAGAAACAGTTAGAAATCAGTTGAGCGAGTTGACTAAATGTAATATCATACGCCCTAGTTGCTCCCCCTTTGCCCCCATGTTGCTCGTCAAAAAGAAGAACGGGTCAGATCGCCTTTGTGTCGATTACAGGAAACTAAAATCAAATACAGTTTCAGACAAATACCCGTTGCCGCTTATCAATGACCAGATAGCTAGACTTTGCGGAGCTTTTTCGTGTTTAGATATGGCGGGTGGCTTCCAACAAATCCGAATTCTGCATTTGTGACTCCAGATGGCCAATTTGAATTTTTAACAATGCCTTTCGGTCTTAAAAACGCGCCAGCAGTCTTTCAGCGTTCTGTAATGAACGCTCTGGGTGATCTTGCTCATACTTTCATAATCGTTTATATGGACGATATTATGGTTGTGTCACCAACAAAGGAGTCTGGAATCAAAAGATTAAAAATTGTTTTAAACATTCTTACAAATACTGGATTCACTTTGAACATTAATAAGTGCAGTTTCCTTAAAATGAGATACGGGCGGGGGAAGTTCGCCCAATTCACGGAAAATATCTGCGTTAGGTTCATTGCCTCCGCCACTAACTGCCACTGGCATTAGACAATTTATTGGTCTGGCCTCATATTTCCTAAAGTTTGTGCCCAACTTCTCCCAAGTTATGAAACCGTTATATTCTCTATCTTCTGGAAATGGAAGTATTACTTGGAATCCTGAATTGGAAAAAGTTAGAAAACACATCGTGGACATTCTAACAAACGACCCTGTATTAGCAATATTTGAGTCTCAATACCCTATTGAGTTGCATACAGATGCAAGCTCCATGGGATATGGGGCGTTGCTTATACATCGAATACAAAATAGATAGATAGATTACCTTTTTGGTCGCAATTTCGTTGTGTTTACCGATTGTAATTCGTTGAAGGCTTCTCGTACCAAAATAGATTTGACTCCAAGGGTACATCGTTGGTGGGCCTATTTACAATCGTTCAATTTCAATAGAGAAGGAAAGCGTATGGCTCATGTTGACTTGTTGTCCAGAAACCCATTGCCTCCCGAATCGCATCCAGCTGTATCTAAAATTTCCAAAAAGAGAGTAAAATTAGCTGAAATTTCTAGCGACTGGCTTCTCGCCGAACAGCGTTTAGATCCCGAAATAATAGAAATTATCACTAAATTAAACTCCGACGAGTTCTCCGTAGATTTGGCCAACACATTTGATTTACGCAAAGGAGTCTTGCATCGTAAGGTACAGCGGAATGGTAGGACACGTTGATTGCCGGTTGTGCCACGAGCGTTCAAATGGTCGGTAATAAACCAAGTACACGAACGATTACCTTAGTTGGCAAAAGACACTTGACAAAGTTTATTAATATTACTGGTTTGCTAAAATGAACAAGTACGTTCGTAAATTTGTCGCTAACTGCATAACATGTCGGACTTCTAAATCTCCTTCTGGGAAAGTCCAAGCTGAGCTTCATCCTATCCCAAAGGTCACTATACCTTGGCATACGGTTTACATTGACATTACAGAAAGCTAAGCGGAAAAAGCGATTTAAAAGAGTACGTCATTGTTCAGATCGATGCTTATACAAAATACGTTTATTTGCATCACGTTCTAAAGTTAGATGCTGAAAGTTGTATTAAGTCTGTGAAATCTGCCGTAACATTATTTGGGGTACCAAATCGCATCATAGCAGACCAGGGTAGGTGTTTTACTAGTTCGAAATTTTTAGAGTTTTGCAACTCTCAAAAAATAAAACTTCATTTAATTGCCACAGGAGCAAGCCGTGCCAATGGCCAAGTTGAACGTCTGATGAGCACACTAAATAATTTGTTGACTGCCGTAGAAGCTAGTCAGCGATCTTGGCAAGACGTATTTGGTGAAGTTAGCTAGTATTAGAGCTAACGCTACCGATAGAACGAAATCTTTAGCCTCTTATGATAAATCTAGATTCAATAAAAGCAAGGCAACTGTTGTCAAACACAATGTAGGTGATTACGTGTTACTAAAAAATGAAGAGCGGCACCAAACTAAGTTAGATTCAAAATTTAGAGGACCGCTTTTAGTAACAGAAGTCTTACATGTCGAAGTCCCTAAAAAATAAACGGTTGTTCAAGTATTGTCACGAAGATATTCGAAAAATACCAGATAGTGAAATACCAAATGAATTTGATATCGAAAATGAAGAGTTAAGCCTGCCAATGAGTCCAGTTCGCACAGAAAGTAATCCATCTAAGCGAGATGATGTGTTATCCGTCAGAGAGCACGATGTGTTATCCGTCAGAGAGGACGTTGTGTAATCGGTTAAGAGAAACGATGAATTTAATGATTTGAAGAGACGAATATAGTGTACTGGCAGAAGGCCCAAGTGAAGCATATTGAAAGTAATGTTAAGTCATTTATAATCTAGTTACTAATGAAGAAAATATGAACTGAAAATACTACGAAAATTAAATTAATTACATTTGTAAAATAGGTATAAGAGAGTCTATTATGAAGAAAATTGTTTGTAAAGCTAAACTTGGTGTACAAAGCATAGTGTGAAAGACATGAACAATAAAGTTTAAGACTTGAATAGAGATGAAAATTGAATCAGTTTGATAAAAACGACTACACAAGGACGTGTAAATTGTCAGGATAGCCGTGTCGTGACATGATGATATAACTTGAGTTAAACGGCCGTTGCGCGCTACACATCTCTAATTCGTTGTCCGTTTCTTTAGTTCCGTTAGCAGTCTAGAACGTTCACCGTAAGCGGACACAAGGGAATTCGTTTTTGTGCGCGTAGCCAAAAGAAACGTTTAGAAAAAGAAATGGAGTCTAACCTCATGACTGACCCGACATCAGAAGTGTGATCCGTGCCAGCTCCTGTATTATCTGGAGAACAGTGGCGTGAAATTCTTGACTTACAAAATCGGAATATGATCGAGCTCCTGAAATCAATGCAGGCACAGGCGACACAAGTGCAGCAACAATGCCGTGACGTCAAGCACCAAACACCTTCTAGACCTTTAGCACCACAAGCCACAACCAGTTCCCATACCCATGGAAGCTGATGGATCCATAAGATCTGCTAGAGTAAATTATATGAATCATCCGAATCCTCGCAATAATTTCGCAGGCAAGCGTCCACCTCCACTTTCTGGACCATCTCCCAAGTTCCAAAGAAAATTTCACATTAACACTGGTAAACTAGAACAATTTGAAACAGATCAATACGACTTCAATATTCATCCAGAACAAGACTTCAGTTATAGAAGCGAAGATAATTATTATGCAATGCCATAATCAGAAGGGTTTTCAAACCCATATGAAGATGAAATGCAAGCATATCTTGACAAATCCGGCACGGAAATAACCGATATGTCAGATGTCAATTTTTTAGTCTAAATCGTCCCTCTCTACCGTATTTCCAATGTAGAACGAGGGACGGAAAACACCTGAACTTTTTAATAGATACAGGCTCCAACCAAAACTACATTCAAACATTTCTAATAGAAAATCCGAAACCTAACAAAGAAACTTTTTATGCAAATTCGGTAGGAGGCCAAATACCAATTACCCATCATACCTTTCTAAATCTTTTTGGTCTACACGACATACAAATCCGATTCTTTTTACTACCAACTCTACAAACTTTCCATGCTATCCTTGGTAATGATACCATGAAACAACTTAACGTTGTTATCGATGTCAGAAATGACATTCTTAGAGTCAATGGTGATAGGCAATTCCGTATTAAACAACTTCAAACTCAGTCTGTTAATAATATTAAAGTGAGAACCAATCACATGTCCGAAAGCCAGAAAGCGATTATAAACAACCTATCGCTTACCTTCAAATCAGTCTTTGCTGATCGAGACCAAAAACTGACTTACACTACTAATGCAATTGGAGAAATAAGAACTTCTTCAGATATTCCAATTTACACAAAGCATTACCCATACCCCGTATCTCTGAAACAAGAAGTCAAAAGGCAACTTAAGGAAATGTTAAACGACGAAATCATAAGTCCCTCTGGATCTCCGTATAATGCACCAGTTTGGGTTGTACCAAAAAAATTGGATGCATCAGGGAAAAGAAAGTATCGAATTGTTATTGATTATCGCAAGTTAAATATAGTTACTATATCCGACCGTTACCCCATGCCCAAAATTGCAGAAATAATCGCTCAGTTAGGAAACAATAAGTTTTTTTCTGTTCTCGATTTAAAAAGCGGATTCCATCAAATCTTGCTAAAGAAAGAGGATAGAGAGAAGACAGTATTCGCCGTCAACGGAGGGAAGTATGAATTTAATCGACTCCCTTTTGGCTTGAAAAATTCACCATCAATATTCCAAAGAGCTCTAGACGATATTCTAAGAGATCACGTTGAAAAATTCGTTACGTCTACATCGATGACATTATTGTATTCAGTCAAACTGAAGACGAACATGCTCATCATCTAAAGCAGGTATTTGCTACACTTCAGAACGCTAACATGAAGGTTCAAATAGACAAATGCGAATTCTTCAAAAACGAAGTCAATTTCTTGGGCTTTACAATTTCAGACAAAGGAGTAAAAACTAATTTCGATACAGTAAAAGCAATTTCAGAATTCACAACTCCTACTTCTCTTAAAGAACTAAGATCATTCTTTGGTCTTTCCGGATATTATCGACGATTTATAAGGGATTACGCCAAACTAGCGAAACCACTTACTCGACTACTCAGAGGAGAAGCCGGTAGAACGTCGACAAGAACATCAGAAAGAGTTAAGATTCATTTAGACAATGACGCGATCGAAGCCTTCAACAAACTTAAAAACACACTTAGCTCGGCTGACGTTATGTTAAGTTATCCAAATTTTTCGAAAGATTTCCACCTTACCACAGACGCATCAAACTTTGCAATTAGAGCAGTGCTCGAACAAGAAACCAAACCCATTACTTTCATATCTCGCACTCTGTCGAAGACAGAAGAGAACTACGCTACAAATGAGAAGGAAATGTTAGCTATAGTATGGGCTTTACAAAGTTTAAGAACATACCTTTTCGGCGAAAGTAATAATCTACACAGATCATCAGCCCCTTACCTTTGCTTTAAGCACCAAAAATCATAATGGAAAGCTAAAACGTTGGAAAAGTTATTTAGAAGAATTTAACTACAAGTTGAAATATAAACCAGGTACATCTAACGTAGTAGCAGATGCATTATCCAGAATCCCTATCAAAAATGAAGTTAACACTCTCTCATCTTCAGCAACAGTTCATAGTGATGAAAGTTCATCCCATAACCTCATCTATTCAGTAGAAAGCCCGATTAACGTGTTTAAGAATCAATTATTCTTACTTATAGAAGACACTCCATCATATAATTTCGAAATTCCACATCCCACTTACCATAGGTATATAGTAAAAAGACCATAAAACATAAAACAGCGCATCGCAACGCCAAAGAAAATAAGGAACAAATCCTTTGAAAATATTTTTTCCCCCAAATGAACAAAAAGATAAGCGCAATAGCCACGACATGCTTAACATGTAAGGAATCAAAATACGACAGACATCCACCAAAAGGAGCTATACAATCGACTCCAATACCACAATACCCCGGACAGTTGATACATATCGACATTTATATCACAGAAAAACTTAATGTTTTGACAGGCATCGATAAATTCTCCAAATACGCCCAAATAAAAATCTTGAAATCCAGAGCTTCAGAAGACATTATGATCCCATTAAAGGAAATGCTGATAGCTTTTGGAATGCCCAAAACAGTCGTAATGGACAACGAAAGATCTTTAAACTCAGCATCTATTAAATTCATGTAGGAAAAACAACTAAATATATATGTACGTATTCACGACACCACCGTACTCTTCAACCAGCAATGGACAGGTAGAACGTTTCGACTCTACTCTCACTGAAATTATTAGATGTCCCAAGAAAGATTATAACGAACTTACCTTCACAGATCACAATCAATACACTCAGTAACTAGAGAAAAACCCATCGAAACATTTTTTAGAAGTAACATAGCAAACACTCCAGAAGCAATAGAAAAGTAAAGGGAAGACATTAAGAACAAAATAATAGGCACACAACTATATGATATGAATTATCACAACGCAAAGAAAGACAACCCCCGATCATACGAACTAGGAGAAGAAGTTTACGTTAAAATAAACAAAAGACTAGGCTCCAAAGCATCCCCAAGATATAAAAAAGAAATAGTCGCAGAAAATGGTAACTCCACCATTAAAACTAAGTCAGGGAAAATAGTACACAAGAATAATTTAAAAAATTAACTACTATTTACAGATTATTGTTTTTACCGTCATGTCTCGGGAAGGCAACCATACTAGATTACACGAATTCTCAATTAGTAACCATACAAATTGGCCCCGCAGCTATTCAGAACAGCTCATTCAAAATTATATGCTCGAAAATTCCATAAACTCATCACTACCCAATCATCTCGCACCATTCATTTCATTAGAACTAAACAAAATCAGAGACGATTTAAATAGATTAAGACCTAAAAACATAAGATCTAGAAGATCATTAAATATGCTCGGCTCTGCCTGGAAATGGCTAGCTGGAAGCCCAGATCATCATGATCACGAAATAATTTTAATTAAAATGAATGAACAACTAGAAAACAACAACAAACAAGTCATAATAAACAGACGTCTAAGTGACAAGATTAAAGAAATAAGAGAAAGCACAAATGCTATATTGAAATTCACTCAAGAAAAAGAATCAATTAATAATATAGAAATCGAAATATTAAAATACAAACTGAAAATCTTCAAAGAAGAACTAACAAATATGATCTAGGCAATAAATTGGGCTAAGACGAAGACAATTAATTCCATTTTATTATCAAGTATCAAAATTCAATTAATAGAAAAGTTGGTACAAAATTCCAACAATTTGTTTATTAATATAGAGGAATTACTTGAGTTCGCCAAAATTAAAGTAGCTTCTAATGGAAATGATATTCTGTACATTATCAGTCTGCACAAAATAGAAGAAAATCTATGTCAAAAAATTATAATAAAACCTATAAAGAAGAGAAATGTAATTAATAAAATAAAATTTGATTTAATAATTCAATGTAAAGAAACAGAATTCGGAATCAATGAAGTTTGCGAAACCATTAATGATAAGACTTTATGTAAACCTAATAGATCTGAGTAATAATACCTGCGAAGCTGCACTTCTGAAATCAAAGCAACCAAACTGCTTGCAAATGAACAGCCAACACATCCCGGAACACGAGGAAATCCTGCTCGGAACAATACTGTTGAATGACTTTAATGGAACAGTGACTATTGACGAAGAGAAACTAAATTTACACGGAACTTATATTATCCAAGCCAAGAATGTATCGACTGATATAAAAGGAACTTCCTACACAAACAAAGAGTATGTACACGCCGACCCATTACCACCAGTGGTACAAATCATTAATAATAAAAGCATGGTAGAAGAAGTTCTATCATTAGAAATGATAAAAGAACTAAACTTCAATAATACGGCAAAAATCCAACTCATGAAGGAAGACCAAGATACAAAGGCAATCACTAACATCAGTATCTACATCTTATTACTGACGCTCATAATTGCCCTGGCAATCAAAGTTCTAAAATCAAGAACAGCTAAAGTCGTCATTAACGCAGTGAACAGCGAAACAACAAATCAAAGTCAAGTTCAACTGGCGGCTGAGGACGTCCGCATTTAAAGGGGGAGGAGTTAAGGCCACACATTACCGCATCCATACATCGCCAGTGCCAATGCACCTGAACGCACAGTAACAACACGCGCACCGATTCAGCAGAAGACACCATGGGAGCAACGACCAAATATTGGTCACACATAACCATCTCCACGTGCGCTGCATCAGCAGAATCAACTTGGACGATCAGCACCTTGCGTGACGCCCAAACCGTGGGACCAGGTGCTTGACACCCAACACCTATAGCGACAACTGCAGCGGCTACATCCGGCAGCGACAGCGGCAAGCTACAGCGGCAGCAGAAGTATAATTTTAAGTCAATAGATTGTTTAAGTTCAGTTCTAATCCAACTCCATAATAAAGCATGTGGCTTTTTTAAAAAAACAAAATTTAATCAATTTTGTTAATTTATATATATGTCTCGTACCGCAATATTTGCCGACTGTGTGTCGCCCTTACTTTCGCAGCTCTTGTCAAGTTTAGGTCAAGTTTTGTTTGGTGGCGCTCTTCGTTTTTTAAAAACAAGTGTTCCATCTCGTTGCACTTGAAGCATCGGGTGTTTGATCGATCTTTTCTTAAAGAATTGTTGCTCCCGTTTTGACTTATTTCTTTTGCATTTTGTGCACTTTCCAGTCGGCTACAGCATTCAGCAATTTTGTGGCCAATTTTTTCGCAATGATGACACTTCACTGGAAGCTTAGACTTCTTCAGTTGTGGGCCTGGTGAGTATACCTGCCCATTCAAAACCCTCAGTAAAATTGCTGGACTTGTTTCCACTCCCACGAAACGCTGAATGAACAGCTCCTTAAACTGGGGCCATGTTGTGTCAGTAAGACAAATTTTTGACACCCATTGTGATGCGCTGCCATTTAACGATTTGCTTAACGAGTGCGCTATCACGAGTGCGCCTCCTTCAAGGGTGTTTTTTTTTTTAAATTTTGGTCCACTGTTGTCCACCAGCAGAGGCGTCCGACCTGTCACAAGCGGGATTGAACTCTGGCGAAGTAACGTGGATAGGTCTTGCGTCTGATACCGGTCTTGGAGTCTATCTGACTCGAATCTTGAACTTCAGGGTCAGCCGATCCCACTTCATTCATTTGATGTACGATCCATAGTTACTTATTACACCCGTTTTATGGAAGCATAGCAAGTTCTGTTCGCTTTCTCGACGCTTCACAGACTGACTCGCACTCGGCAAAATGCCAGATTCACCAGTATTTCATCATACCAATAAATTTATCAAGAGCATCGGCGTATATTTTAAACTCGTCAGCGGTCTACGACCAGACTGTGTGCAGTGCTGCCAAATATTGACCAGCAAAAAAAGCCTTTTTTGACGGGAAGCATGAAAAAAAAAGCTAAAAATAATGATAAAAATATCGAATAAAAAGCTTAAAACAAATTAACACTTTACCTTATGCTAGAATGCTGTTAGTCGTGCTGAAGCCTATCTAGTTCCTTAATTTGGATTTAATTAGGTTAACCTAGCTAAAAACCAATTCAATTTCCGCGTTTGACCAGGGCAAACACAATGTTTGGATGGCCACAGTTGCCAACTCAAAAAATCTGCGGTTTCCACCTCAAACCAAAATTTGTTTGTGCCGCTTATGTTGTCCCACTTGATGAAATTGATGTTGTTGTATTAGAATTCCCGCTTTTCACAACTCCCGCAATTCTCAAATTTTTCCCGCAGTTGGTCTTCAAAAAAAGACACTTTTGACGGTGTGTGTCGACCTTATTCTCGTAGCTCTTGTCTACCAAAGTATAGGCTACATGGTGTGTGTGTATACATACAAACTCATACATACAGTCCTTTACCACGAGGCTGTTGCTATGCGACACAAATTTGCATACATGTACACACGCGAGGACGGCAATCAAAATACTTTTGTAGTCAAAATAAAAAAATACAATAAATTTTGAATAGAAATTTTCACGAATCAATTAATCAAAATTTTATTTTAACACACTCGGAATTATAAATGCTTTTATCAATAGTTTGTAATAATATTATTTAACACAGATGCTTGGCAACGCTTTGCACTCTATCGAACACAAAAACCAAATTAGCATAAGAAGAACGAAAGCAACTCTCTTCACTTGCTTTTGACACACGCCCAAAAAGACGCGAGAGTTACCAGTTGCACATGGCCAAAGGAGTGGGAGTCAACGATTTTGCAGGTTCTTCTAATTCTTTATAGGTTTCTTATTGAAAGGTGCCGTACTGCACATGATCGTTTTCAGCACATGAGCAAAAATGCGTGTTTTCAATTTAGTGGTATAACAAAGAGTAAGTAAGCTTTATTTCAAAAGATTTATTTATGCCTAACTTAAGTGTATTTGCTGCGCTTTTGAACCCGTTACTCAGGGCAAGAGAGTATTTATGTTGTGCTTTAGATCCCGTTGCTGAGAGCGAGAGTGCAAGAATGTGAGAGAATGTCCCTGATGCATAAGTTTTGTGTATTGTTTGTTTGGCCAGTGGCAGAAAGCGAAAGTGCGAGAATACGTCCATGATCGATGCGTGAGCCTTATACAGTTTGTATAGTTGTCTAGTGGTAGAGTGCGACGGGGTACAGAGACAGGGGAGGGGAGAGTTACTGCTCCATCAATAGAATCCTTGGCATAATTTATTTTAATGTATAAAATGTGGTTATGATTTCGCAATTCCTTTTAATAAATTAATTAATAATATTAATATTCAACTGTATTTCTGAACTGTACTGTTATTTTAAACATATGTACATGTATACAGATTCATAAACGACCAGTTAAAGGAAGTTAAGAACATAAAAAAATCACAACTGAAAATGGTCTTCTAGCATACTTTAAAATATGTACACTCAACTGTAGTTTTCTGGTTTTGTTTAATGTTTAGATTATGTATATTAAGGAATTAGAAAATTTTGTAATTGTGTATATAAAAAAATTTGAAGAAAAGTCTTTTATGCTTCCGAATTTATCGTAAAATATAACATACGGATCAGGTTATCACGTTATAATTTGTTCAAATTCATAACTCTTATTTGCGGACATTACTTTAAAGTATATTCAAGGTTTTAAATTGTAACAGCCAATTAATCATTGCACTCCCAACCCTTTATTGTTTTTCCTTGCAATGCGACTGCGAGAAAAGAAGTGCACAGATTGCAATTTTTCAATTAAAGTGAGCTTTATTTGTTTTTCTAATTGGAATGTCATCAGATCTTTTCCCCATGCAAACGTCTCATTGTCTATGGAATATTGCCGTTTTGCTATTATTGTTGTCGTTACATTTTGATTATTTTGCCTTTTGGCATTTTCTTTAATTAAATTCGCCCACTGGTAAATCAAATCATGCGTAAAGTCAATGAAACTAATATAAAATGTGAACCCCCCGTCAGGGTCAACTGACAAGAGGTTTCCTGACCCGGTTGTCTGTCAGCTTTATTACAAAATCGCGCGCAAATTTATGCGAAAGCGATTAGAGGCACATTAAGCGTTGATTTTGATGGGCAGTACCGCCGGATGCCCGGATGCTTTAAGGGAGCTCCTGCTGCTATCCCATTCTGGATGCTGGTCGTTCCTTTTGCACGTGCACAAGGATTGTGCCAACAATAAAACAGCGTCGCGCCTAAGAGCGCGTGTTACAGACGGCGTATTGCCGCTTTGCCATGTGCCATGTTCTATGTAACATTGTAGCAGTGCGTGTGTTTGTGACGGTGCTTAAAGGATTTTGGGCTAATGCCTACGGCCTGTTTTATGCCGCTAATGCGCCATAGCCATTTTCGAACAGACATAAAAATTGTAATGCCGCGTTTTAGGCGACTTGGAATGAAGTGAGGCGCATCAAGTTCACAGCGGGGCAAATCGATAGATCGAGAGAGAGAGTTAAACAAAAATGCTTAACTGGGCCTTAGGTCAAAGCTTAGGCTTTGTTCACTCTTTCGAGCGGCTGTCTTAAGGATAAACCTCAATATTTGCCAATTTATTAAAACGCAAGGCGCCGAAGGGTAAGTGAGCATTTTGTATTTTAAATTGCAATGTTATATTTAACTTTCTTTTCTAGTTATTAGTAGGATTCGATTTTATTCCGCGATTGCTCATATTTATTTTTCGTCACACTTGTAGTCCATTACTTACTTGGTGGCTAGATGAACTAATTTTCTGCCCACAATACAATTCTCCTAAACCAATTAGTTTTCTTCTTAGTTTAGTTTACATATAATAATAATAATAAGCTTTCATTTGAGCTCTATTTAAGACAGTATATGCGAAAATGTTGCGGAGGCCATGTATGTAATTTATTTGGCACCACTTGCTCATTTCATATTATTTTTTGGTCGCCTGTTTCTCGCAAATCTGTAGACAATCAATTTAGAAAGCTCATGGAATTCGATGGAAAATTACAAATGAAGCCAATGGGACGCCAAAAGCAATTGGTTGTTTCGCTGTCTGACAGTTCCGGGACAGAGTTCGAGGGGCAAGAACGGTCTCAATCGGGGTTGTTGGTTGTTCAGCCCTTCGACCCGCGTCGAAGAAATGGTCGAATTGTGGCCTCGAGCAGTGCGCTGAAAACTTTGTTCTTTGCTTTCAGTACAGCACAGCTGCTGATGGTTCGGATCAACCTGCAATTTTCTGAAGAGTGTTGCATTCAAGATGAAGAGATGGTTTTGTATATTCAACTGAAATATTCTTAAATTATGAAAATTATGTAATTCAATATCTATCAGCTTTTTAAGCGATGACAACATTCTTTTGTCGATAAATTGTTGCTTTAATTAAATTTAAAATGTATGATTTTTAAATAACTTGTAGTATTACAACTGTTATTATAAACTAATATTAAAATTGAGCTTAGAGAGACTAATGTTCTGCATAATTTTGTGTCATCCCCAATGCGACTTATCGAAATGTTTGAGCAAATCTCTTGGAACTTTGAGCGTGAGTAGTTAGTGACTTTTTTGCATGTGCTGCAATTGTTTGACGCTCCGTTAGGAAAAACTTTCGTGCACTACATTCTCTACAGTCCAGTCACGGAAATTCACCAACTAGTTTATTCTCACCCTTCAGGGCGCATAGCAAATGGAACTTTTTGGCATCAAACAAATGAAATAATTAGCAGCATGAGATAATAAGTGAATGAGTGTAGCGAGTTCCAGACTAAAGCTCTCTTGGCAAAGCGCCTGTTCAACTGAACTGGTTCCGTGAAGTTGATAAATTATATCAATGTCGTAATTTAAAGTCTCGTGATTCGGTTCGATTTGCTAGCAACAACTAAGTTGCAAGATGCATGACGGTCATCAGTCAGAAACATAAGTATAATTATATAAGAGTGATGGACTTATGAACACCCTAGTTTCAAGTGTATATATTGATGATTAGTTTAACGTTAATTGAATTTTCAGATTTATAATATTACCGAAAAATATTAAAATTTCCTTGGCCATGAGGGCTTTTCCTACATATACCCATTTGTAACTTTGTACAACATACAGGGTACAACAATTCATCTGGTGAATATGCTGTTTCCGGGGGTACTGATGACTTTAACATAACCAGAGTGGACTCGGCCATTGATTTTCGGTCAATTGGCGCCGTTGTCTTGTGCGAAAGCAGCTGTGATGATGTTGCGTTGAATTATATTGAATGATTGCATGTCCAGCTACAGTTTGCCATATTTCACTTCACACCATTTTTTTTTTTTTTTTTTTTAGATTACTTCAGCATCGATGATGGCATAATCATCATCATTATCATCGTCTATTCAGAAATTGTGGGAGCAAAAGCATAACGCCACACCATAAGGTTAAGGCAGGCAGGCAGGGAGTAGGTTGGCGGTTGGGCCTATTATGTTATTTACATTTATTATTGATTCAAAACAAATTGCTTAACATTGACTAACGAGCGTATATTGTGGCCGAAAGGTCAAAGTGTCTATTATGGCAACGCAACGCCTCCGAACGTTGTAAACTGCACGTAATTATGAGGAAAATTTCTATGGCCAACACACGAAAAGGTGTTTTAATTTGGACAATGTTCTTGCAGAGCTATATAACGAAGTTTCAAGCAAAGTTACGTTTCACGCCTCGCATATTAAAAAGTCTTGAAGGGTATTTTTGTATAGCGGCAAGAGTACAGAATATTCTGTGACTGTCGGTCTGCAATGAACCTTAGATTTATATGCTGCGTTTAGATAAATCATGCTTAGGTAACAATTCATTATGTTTAGCCAAGAGTCGCTTCAAGCCTGCATACGAAATTACTATAGCATATTTCATTGGGCACCCGGTGATCGTTGAAAAAGGTGTTGAGTTTTATGACCGACGGAATGAGCTTTACTGTTGATGCTTCGCCTGAATAAAAGGCTGCAACTAAAGCTACATTAATTGCTAATTATTAAATCTAGATAGGTGTCCAATGCTCATGGATGTCTTTACGTTTTTCTTGCACAAAATATGCCAAGTGCGCTGACAAGACAATTTGCAAATTTATTATGCGTCTTTTTATTTTATTTATATCTTTTTATGAGCGTCCGCTGAAAAATGTATTTTAAAAAGTATAAGAGGCATACAAAATGCAAAGCCGCAGGAAAATAAAATTATTTTCTTCATCGCCATGGCTAACCAATCGAGTAAAACTAAGTGGATGTCAGATGTCAGAAAACAAACTGCAAGAATAATAAAACGAAATGTAAGAGGAGATAAATATTAAGCTAGACATCTTCTGGAAGCTCTTTAATTTATGGAGCACACTTTTCATGGCTTCTGACAATTGATGTATTTTCAGGCTTGATTTCAATATGAAATATTTGTTATTTGCTTATTTTTGTATTCGCTTTCACCAATTGATAAAGGGTCATTTGAATGTACCTCTGAAAATAAATGCATAAATTCGATTTGATTCGAATATTTTAAATAAATGAAACTCGCCATTTTGTGTAGCTTCTTAAATAAATACAAAAAAAAAAAATTGCTCAAAGCTAATACCATTAGCTTATAAATGACGAGTTTTATTGGTGCATGCATTTATTCAGATTTCGCTTGACGCATGCATAAATTGTGGCTTTTGGATTCAGGCAATCCGAGGATATATGTTGTGGATATCATCAATTTTCCGAATCGTTTGTCGCCCACTCGTTGGGCTGTCAGATGGCCGCATGTAATGCCCACATCGGCAGTTCGCTAGTTTCGCAATTGTCAAGTCGTCTATTTGGGACACATTGATCGATCATGTAATCAAATCATCGCGTGATTTATAAAAAAAAGAAAAGAGGGGGGGGGGAGAAAAAAAAAATATGGGTGTGTGTGTGGGGGGGGGGGGGGGGGGGGGAGGACAAGACACGTCGCTTTACGTGTCGCTTGACAAATCCTTTAACTTTTGCTTTCGCCAGCAGCTTATTGCTGTCACTTTTGCCTTTGGCAACTGTCGTCATTGCTTATTGATTAATGACATTATGAGTTGGCACTTAGCTGAGCTTCGCTTCACATGGCGTATGAGCAATTTACCACTTTATATGCAATAGCTGCCAGCGCTAGACCCTGGAACACAGCAACTGAATTTGCAGCAACGACAATAACTGTGCTGTCATTGTCAGCGTGCCTGTCATCGCCAGTGTCGCATATGTTACTTACTGCCGCACACTCAGGTGTCCATCTGTTGATGTTCTGCTGATGCACTCTAATTTGCCAACCGGGTCGCCAATCAGGCACCAACTTTAAGCTATTAGTTGCTTAACACCTTGATGTCGCCATCATGACTGTTCTGATCTGAACTTTTGTTGGTGTTCGAAATTCAGCTTGATTGCACCCAATTGAAAACCAAAGTGCCTGGCTGAAGTCCATCGAATGTCTTCCAAATTTCAACACTTATCTGCATTCCCTGCCACCCCGATCCAATTTTCCATTTTTGGTTGGTCCTTTAATTCTAGCTGCCAAAATGCACATACGTCACTAAAGTGGCTAAAGTGGTTTTGAGAAATTGTTCCTAGATAAAAACATGCAGCTTTTTGAAAAACAAAAGTTACTCCATTCATACATGTTCAGGAACTCCACAAATTTCATAGACTTGCCTGCAACAATTTGTGCCAACGCTGGTGAAATAGACTCGTCTTGTATTTAAAATAAAGTTAAAAAAAGTAACCTAGTCGTTACGGTTAAGCCCTTTCATAAAACGTCTTTCATGCGCTGGGACAATAAGTGACCTTTGAAATTTATATCAACTTTGACATTTGAATCATATTCGTAGATTGCTCCATTTAAACGAGTATTAGCCTCAAAAGCATGTCTGCATCAATCAAATGACAATAACCTTTTCGGTGGCAGTCTGCCTGGAGCTCACCTCAATTTGGATTATTTACTGAGTTTTATTCTCTCCCTCTTCATTTTCTTATGCACTTGATAAGCTAAATTAAATTGTCGTTTTACTGCAATTATCATATAATTCTTTTGCCGTCTACATACATACCGAACATCGTTGTGGGGTCTTCCCAAAAAGTTATCTGTGCGTCATTGACATTGGAACCGAAATTGGAATTGAAATTGGTCCATCCCAATTCGCTTCGTATTGCTCTGGTTTTGCTTCCAACACCGAATGTACATTTATTTGTGTGTGGAGGGCGGATAACACGTTCATTGACACTGGGATTCTTTTTGTGTGCGGCGCGTTATAACTGAATTATCTCGAGTTATGTCGCTGTGTGTCTAGTTGAACCTTGGAGTCGATGACATTCCTCGACTCTAATGGCACAACTTAAGAGGCTTAAGACAATGCGTATGCTCGGCCAGATTCGCATTGCAGGCCGCCAGCTGCTGTCCTCTGCTTATATGTACTCGTAATATATATAATTTTGCTTGTTGTTCTTTTGCTGTAATTTATGTGTGTGTTTGGTTGGTTTTTGTTTTTTTTTTTCTGTTCTCTTCGCTCTTCGCTTGTGTCAAAGTCGTTTGGCGTAATGACAAACGCAGCCAGCCAACAATTGTAAAGTACATGACACGGGTCGTATACATTGTATTTTGTGGGCCAACTTTTCGCGCACAAATTGTAGATAGATGTGTCGTACGAGGGACGGAAGTGTCATTCACAGACACACACGCATTCCTTGAGGGCATCTTCTTGGTGCGCCTGGTGCGGGTAACTGGGTAGTTGAGTTATATGTGCAACTTAATTTGCTGCTGCCACACCTGTGGCTTCCGAAGGCGCTCGGCGACAACCTTGGCCCTCATTGACATGAATTTATGAGAAATGTACAAGTGTGTGTGTGTATGGGAATGACATACAACTGCTGCAATATTTAATATAAAATGTATTCTGTTTTATAATATACGTTCAGATGTATTTAGTTGACAGCGCAACTGACAAGACCTAAGAGCAGGGTGATTTGCCAAACATTTAAGAGAAGCGCTAACAGTATGTCAGTGGGTTACAGCTGTTAACAATTCGAATGCGGCATTAGGTCAACAGCAGCATCTGTTAACAGAGTTCTCAATGTTATACCCACGTGTTGCGTAGTATTCGTTGAATCGTGCTCTGTTAAAATATCCCTTTTCAAAATAAGGCGGCTTTTGCGTGAAGTTTGCTTACTTAGTATGCAACGCAAACGCGTGATCGAATGACGTGCGTTTTATTTGTCGACTCGTTGAGACCAACTTTCATGCCTTGCAAACTAAATAGAACGACGTAACAAAAAAGTTGACGTAACAAAAGCGAGTCAACGGAACAATTCATAGTGAACTGTGAGTGTTGACAGTGCACTCGCGTGTGTTTTATTTGTGTGTCGGCGTATTCTTTGAGTGCCCCATGCAACGATGTTTGTGTTTCTTTTCTATGGGAAACCAAAAAGTTTAAACTTTAAACTAGCTACAAATGTGTACAGCAACTAAAAGTTTGGAATTAAAAAATTTAAAAGCTATCGAACATATATTAAAATATTACAAAATTAAAAAATTCTTCATGGTTCGAATTTGTGCAATAAGTCAGAGAATGATAGATATATGATTCCATTTCTATTTTTTGAGTGTGAAATATTACAGGTGAGTCATTTAATTGCCTACATTTTTATCTACCTGGCGTATCGAATTGTTTTTTGTTATTTAGTTCAAGAGCTTTTGGTCATAATATTAAAATCTTGTGACATCTTCGAATTGTTGGCAACAATTATTTAGACAATAAAATGATTTGCACTAGCCGATAATATGGGAGTCTAAACAAAGACCCAATGATGGAATTACGGCCTGCACGTGTGTGTCTGAAATACTCACGTTTAAAGCTTTCCATGTATTTCAAGGATAAATAAAATATGCCCTCACTTCTGTATACATATATGATAAATCTGTACACATATGTATATACATCTAGGCTGAACACTTCATGGCTAGAGTTTATGTTCTCTAGCCAAATTTATTGTTATTGATTTAGCACATTGCTATTTCTGTAGGCACTCAGACAAGTAGAGGCACTCGAAATTATTATGCGACCCTTCATAAATAAGTGGTCATATAACTTGATGTCGAAAATGCTGGATTTATTGTGGCTGTTCGAATGACTTTTATCGAAATGGACGCAATCAATGTTTATAGTAGAACAAAAATAATATAAACTGACCCAAGCGTTTTAAATTTATTGTGGACTTTTTTAATGCAGAGGTTTTATTGAAAATTTACATAAAATCCGTATTTTATAAATAATATATTTTGGATTTCATAAACAAATAAATTTGCAAAAAGAAAATACAAAACTTTAAAAACAAAAGAACAATACACTAAAATTTTATTCAATATTTTTAATTTAAGTGAAATATTAAAATTTGATTTTCGAATGATTTCGAACACAACTGCATATAAGTTTGTTATTCAACTTGCAAGCCTTGTCCATAGTGTGGCCGCAAATTACTGGCGGTAAGTTTGAAGGCGGAGTGATTTAAGTCATTGCCATTGAGTGCATATTAACGTCATTGACTGAGACATTGTGAATGTTAATCTGCTTTGTGGAAGCTTCCTCATTAGCAACCTATCCATTGATATCTACTACTCAACTACCATTTGAAGCGTACACATGATTCCCACAGTGCTTGTGGCATATCTGCAGCTGTTATTCAGAAAATGGAATTAATATGTGAATTTAATATTGAGTTTTGTGAAAGCAGGTTGTTAATCAATTTTTAAGCCGCTTTCTTTTATATACTTGACCTATTTCTTTACTTGCTCGCAGTCTGTTTTAAACTTAATACTGATAAAAAGGAATTTTGCCAAATGTAATTTTGATTATTGATGGCTTCAATTTTATTGACAAAAAACGATAGATTAACTGAAACCCACTGATGGAAATTTTAATCTGTTATCTGATATTCCTTTGTACTGATGAACAGCAGAGCAAAACAATGACAGGTTGACAGTCGTACAAATCTTGTTTTGTTTTAGGAGTTATTCTACTTACATCTGAATTCAGTGCTGCAGATACTATGAGTAATTGTTGACTGAATATTAGTGAAACAATGCAGTCTGAATTGTGTGACTAGCAATTGAATGCGTTGACAATTGTGTCCATTAACAATTGCTCGAGTTTGTCAAATGAGCGAATTTATACCATGTTGTGTGCATTTGTATTATTAAACAGCAGGTGCACGACATGGAATATATGATGATGAGAATTAATTGGGGTTTGAGAAATCAACAACGAACAAATGTAATATATCTTAAACAAAAGTAAGAAGTATAGTCGGTGTGTTTTTGGTATTTTGTACATTCATTTCCATCACATCTAATATGAAAGTATAAATATACGAGGTTTGTTCACGGGGTTTGGTTTTCCCATACAACTGTTTTTTGTTCCAACTTCTTTTTTTTTTTTTTTTTGTACAAAGGGGTTTTTTTTATGTTGTGTTTTTTTTTTGTGGGGGGGGGGGGGGGGGGGGGGGAAAAATAAATAAGGGGACCAACGGTTTTTTTTTTTTTTTTTTTTGGGTGGGGGGGGGGGGGTGGGTGGGGGGATTTTATTTTTTGGGGGGGGGGTCCTTCCTGTTTCTTTTTCATTCGGTAAAAATGGCAAACTTGCCCAAAATAATTAGCAACATCGCTGTATCATTTCCTTCGGCTTTAAATTAAAATATTTTCTTTGACTTTCTAACTATTATTTTAGAGTTCCGTGGTATTAGGAAATCATTAGGTTGCTCATAAAATATGCATATGTGAAAGTGCACACTTATTATAAATGCAAGCTAAGCTCCATAAACTTTTTCCAGTGCACATTATTTGTATCCATTACTTGGTGCATCGTACAGTTCAACAGCAGCAGCACTGAATTTCAGCTGCTTGCGCAATGCTTGTTGTATTGGGTGGGTGTCTCACAATGTTTACCCAACAAACTTGCAGCTGCTGTTCATGAAAATTACAATTTGAACACCCACAACAATGCATCGGAAAACAGAAAACTGTGTTGAAACTTTACGGTGTGGCGGACGTGTCACGCCAACACTATATCAAAAACAAAAGAAATCACATAAATTCAAGTAAGACAATGTGCAAATCATTTTGCACATCCAATCCGAATTCAGATAAATGCAAATTGCCCCAGCTCAACTGGCAAGAAGGTCAAGATCAACGGTTGATTCCTTGTTCGCATGAAGTTCATGCTTCGGACTTTGAATTTGATGAAGGCTGGTATTTTTAATAAATTTTAAATCATATCCACAACATTTCAGCTCAATTCAGTTGTGCTATGATGTGGTTAATAATCTGCACGATTCCCTCAGCTCAGCTGTGTGCCAACCACTGGAATATTGTATGCAAAATGTGTGTTGACGAAGAAGGAGCAGGTCGCTACACAGCCACTGCCATACGGGAGGAAGAAAGCAGGAAAGTGCCTCTAAGAATCTCATAAGCATTAAATGTGCAGGCAGCGCCAATGGCAACGGCGCACACGTCGCCAATTATGCTCTGAATTTGGGCCTGGCTCAGGGAATGGAGGCTCTGAATGAAACTGTGACTTCGACTGCGACTGCTACTGCGTCTGGATGGGAGTGGAGGTAGGAGTGGGAAGTGGGTACGAGTGAGGGGGACGTGGCGTGGTGGGCTGACGGATACGTGGCTCAAGTGGTTTTAAACCATAAGCACTTTGTGTTGTTTTTCTTTCGCCAGAGCAAAGGCTTCCCTTGCATTTTTATAAACATATCACTGTAGGAGTGGAAGGAGACAACAGCATGGCGCGTGCTTGTCTCAGTGACATTCACAGTCGCAATCGCAGTGGCAGTCCTTATGCCACAGTTCTGCTTCTCGACCCCAAGCGGTAGAATAGTCTTTGGTCTTGCTTTGAGTTTCAGTCGTATGAATGCGTGGCGCCTTCATTTAAAATTCAATAGCGTATGCGAGTTTCGTGATTTCAGTTCGCGTTGTCATGTCAAGTCCTTACACAGCTTCCCCACAATTCCAATCATTGAGTCGCGTTGCGTTGCTTTGCTTTGGCGCATAAAATAAAGAGACCGCCTTTGCAAAGCATGCCAAATATTTGCATTTCTTGTATGTACCGGCAGCAACCAAATCAAATAGGATCTCCAGCTGAATTGAAAGACCCATCTCCCCTCACACCGGCATCACAACCTGTTTACAATTAGCGTCCTATGTAGCAGTCATTCACTGTTAAAAAAAACAGCACGAACACTCAAAATGCAGGAGGTTCCCTGAAAAAGACTTTGAAAGCTGACAAAATTGTAGGACTTTTTGTTGAAACAAAGCTGACACCTAACGAAAATAGTTGAAGCGAAAAAGTGTTGGAAAAACAACACTGCAGTTTGTAGACTTTCTTCAATACCCTGCATAATTTAATTTAAATTTAGCGCTTTTTAGGTTGACGGATTACAGTTTTTGCTTAGGTGAAGGAATATTAAAGCCCTTACTTATTTTTTTATTCTCAGGGAAATACTTCGCTGATAATATTTCAAATTGTTCTTAAATTGCTCAAAAGAGCGTGAAAATAGTCCAATTATTTTGTATATATTTAACAAAAACTCACAACCAACACAGCAAGTCACTAACTTAAGGGCTACATTAACTGAGTCGTTCACTGTGTTGTTATTTTCTAAATCTTTTGAACGATCAGTAATTTAAACGCCCCGATTGACTGCCACTCGGATGGCAGCATGGCAAGTGCAACCTTTGAGTGTTAACCGTGACTGTGGCTGGTCGCTGTTGCACTTTCGTTGCCTTGCGCGAGCTCTTGAGACATGGACGTTTGCTTGGGCGTCAAAGTGTTTTAAATGTCAGTTGTTGGATTTTCTATTTTCTGTGGCATTGCGGCCAACGATTTTGGTATTTAAGTTGTAGCTTTTCCTTAGTATTTGCTTTTCTGTTGCTGTTATTGCGATTCTCTCTTTGCCGAAGTCTTAAAGTGTCGGGAAAGTGTGAAGCTCGTTTGCATGTATGTGCGTGCTATTAGCTGACTGATGCTTAAACTTTTATGACTTCTCGTAAAACCTTATGCTTTTATTATGCTGCGATTTTGCCAATGGAATTTTAATAAATATCCGTGAAAAGAACTATCGCCCAGTAATTTGTTGTTCTCCGGCTGGGTAAAAAACAGTCTTTTCCCTGTTTATGATTAATTCGATTAAAATGTAATTAAATGTCCTTCCTGTGTCCCTCGAATAGCTAGGTAATTTTCTAAAATATAATTGAATTGAATAGCAAGCAGCGTAGCTATTGCCGTTGCATAATAAATAGGAAGTGGCATTAATACATTGGCTTTAAAAGTGTGTGCAGTTGAAATTGGAGCATTTTTACACAATTACAAATAATTTCTATTATAGAAATTATGATAGATATGAGGATAGTAATTACAAATACGCATTGCTAACCGATTTAAATCGGTTGAGTTTTATGCGACGCATAATACAACTTTAATTTTCGCACAAAAGCCAATCAAAAGGATGTAAAAAATGGCAATGCACACACCCCGACAATGTCAAAAACACAAACAGTAACAAAGACCCACACACACACACACACCAAACATATACACACGCCCCGAAGTATGCAATAAATTTGGCACATTTTACGACTGCGCATCGATTTGCAGCAAGCGACGCGTCGTAGCTAAGCATCTTAGCAGCTAACCACTGTAGAACAGGTACGATTGAGGGGTGAAAGCGAAAGGCTTACACCACGCAGTCGAATTTTATTGCATTGCTGCTAGCTGAGCAAATAAAATTGCCGAAAACAAGGACAGATATTTAGAAAATATATCGCAAAAGAAAGACTTGCGTGAAGTGGAAAGTAAAGACATAAGCGATGGGGAAACATCACATAGCGCTGCCAGATGATGGCAAAGTAAATGGAAATATCTGACTGAAATGTTCAGCTACTTGGGCGTTAAATGTAGCACATAATAAGATTTTGGCTTTAGCAATGTCGAATACGGAATGGCATCAAAGGCAGCATTGCCATAACACCAGTAAGCGGCATCTCGAGCTTGAAACAGTAGTGGAAACAGCAAACCAAAGCAAACACCCAACACGTATCCCACATGGTCACGGTTTGGTTTTGCTTCAGTTTCGTTCGCTCTGCCTTTTAGCGCAATGCAATAAAACAGCATAAAAATGTTGAGCATGTGGCGCTTATTTATACTGTAAGCATACACATAGCGACTGGGAAGAGACTAGCCATTTGTGCCTTGATGTGGGTCGCTCTGCATCTCTCCCTGAGGCCAGTGTCTTAGCCCAAGGGGGATGAATATGGGGAAATATGGATTAAAAAGCATTTATTGATTACAGTTCAGCCAAACACTTTAGATAATAACAAAATCTGTGAAATGAGTTGCTTATATGTCGATGAGTAAAAACACATGCGTTGAAGGCTCACGTGTTCACGCCACTACATTTCATATCAGCGACTTGCTCTGCACGCCTCTGGCTGTCTATTCACTTTTATACATTTTATATGGTTCGCTTTTTTATTTTATATATATATATCTGCCACATACGCAACATTTAAGTGGCGCCAAGGCCTAAGCAGCATCGACAATAGCCCGAAATGAGTACTATCAGATGGCTATAGCTCTGTGTTGTCTTATTTCTTTTGTATAGTTTTTGTTTTCCATTACCGCAACAAATACACAACTCCGAACACCACTGAAATGATGGCGAAATCTCCACAACGAGTATTATTGTTGAATTGAATTTTTACAGCGTTTCACTTTTGGGTGTTTGCTTTTGGTTCGTATTTTCGTCATCACTTTTGTCGTTGGCTTTAAAGCCAACATGTGAAGTCAAACGCCTGGGACACAGCCAGAGCTGGTTGTGCCAGATACAAGCGAGTGGATGCCACTAGCTCGCAAAATTAATTAACAGATCTTTGGTCCCCAGTACGCTTTCTCAGCTTGACCTAAATCAGCTTTTTGCTGCTTTTCTTCGCCATTTGCTTGATTTGCCTTTAGTTAATTAATCAGCAGTCGAGTGTGGATTCCGAATTACTCCAGCCAGCAGTCTACAATGTCGTCGTCGCCGTTGTCGTCAACAACAGCTCTGAACAGACAGCAGTTTGACATCATTTTCCAATTACGAATATTCCGCCTGTTTTGGTCCTTTGTGTAATCAGCCATGAAATTATTTTGCAGCTAACAATTTGCTCAGCTCAGCCAGTTACCGAGTTACCAGTTACCAGTTGCCAGCTGACAACGTACAAATTGTAACGCCAAATAAACTACTTCAAATTATTAGCTTTCCTGAGCATGTCTTCAATTCAACGCCTCTACTATAGCGTAAGGAATTGCTTTAAATTAGACGAAGACATTTTAATTCGCAACTAGCAAAGAAGAGATATGTTGTTGTGATACATAAGAAGTTGTTGAGAAACCAGCTAATGATGAAATGAATAATAAACTACTCCATTGAAGTGGAACGCACAGTGACTTTGCTTTAAATTTTTAAATAACAAAAGATATATACATACATGGCAGAAAATTGGATTCACAGACCTATAATTTGGACAGAAATATGTATTCTGTACTCCTTAAATACCCTGCAATTTATCATAATTTACATATTTATTTAAGCTTGCCTACAGTTGCCATTGGGAAAATTCAATATAGTTACGTAATTATTCAAATAAAATATAAAACAATTTCTTTATACATTTACTTTTTACGTGCATATATAATTCACCAACTGCAATGTGCAATGTGTTAGACATTTTTATATGTATATATTATTTTAAAGCGGTTTTCATTTACCGTTTCATTTGCATTGAAAGAATGCTGAGCTTCTAGGGATGAATTCTTGAGCGGATGCGACATTACCTGCTGCACACTCGAGAGACACCTGAGCTACAAAATACAAAATTCTATAGACTAACAAGCCACTTGAGAAAAATGTATTGCCACGGGCTGGCAGCTTTGGCAGCCTCCGTTTCGCTGCTGCTCAAATAACAACAGTTGTATTTTTACGGTGGAAGCGAAAAAAGGAGCAAACGACTACAAGTTAGCGGAAGGACAGACGCCACACAATGCGAGCAAGGGTTGACTCAGCCAGGTGATGGAAAAGTTGGGGATGTTGGGGTAACAAATAGCTGCATAAACTCGTGTAAATTTATGCAAATTGCACGATGAGCACTTGCCGTTTAAAATTGTTAATTTGACGCGTACAAAATTAGCATGAAATTTGTGCCAATTTCTGTATAAGTATATCAGTATTAAAGCAAGACCAACAAGTTTTCAGTCTACATTGAAAATGGTCAGCAAAGCGTTTAGCCCAATAACTTGTTTATTGCCCTTAAATAAAATTACCAATTTGATACTATCTTGTCTCCCTTCCAGCAATTTGTATACATACATATATAATAAACATGCATAAGTAAGCTGATTACACGCATATTTGCACTTATACAGCAATCCGGCTCTATTTCCTTGCCCCCACCTTTCACCTGTAACCCGGGTTCCCACCATTACCTGAAATTCAAAAATGTTTTTATCATATTTTATCTGCACCTTTTTTTATGCTTCGCCATGATTGCTTTTTCTGGTTGGCCAAAAAATTGTATTTTAGATTTGCGCTTCATTCATGTTCCTTCAACTTGCCGCATGTAGCAAATAAAGTCGTGAAGGAATATTCACCGTGGGTATAATATTTCATCGTTGTGCGATTTAAATTTGTTTTGCCAGTTGGCACTTGTCAAGTTGTTGGACTTTAATAAGATTTTATTGTTGTTTGACAGGTTCGAAATATAAGTTGTTGCTGTTCAGTTAAGTAGATTTAAATACGACACATTGTCGGTAAGATTTAAAATTTTACCTTCATTATCAACCTAATAGGCACATAATTTCAGGTAGATATTGTTTCATTTTGGTGTATTCTTATGCTTTGCTTAAAAAATATACTAAAATGATGTCCATAGAACTTTACGTTCAGACTAATTGATTGTGGGTGGATAAAATATTTAAAATTGCAGACACAATCGTTTTATAAAAGCTCCTTTAAGGATGATATGTGGAATGCCGTCGGCTAGCTAACTGGAACTGATTTGAATAACAGCAAAATGTATTTGTATTCATCGGATTTGACAAGACTCTTAGCCCCTAAAAGTACAACAACTTAAGCTTATTAACATTTATTTAGTCCACAAACATCGCTCGTGGTTAAGATTTGATTTTCTCGTTGGCTTTCCTTTATTCTTGTACGTCTTCATCGTCATCTTCGTTTACGTCTTTTGTCTTACTTGTGGGCCACACAGCCACAGCAGTATAGCAAAATTGTGAAACAAAATTCGATTTTAAGAGCAGGAACGCATAAAATTTTTGAACTTAAGTGTAGGCCAGGCCTGGATTGGACCCGAGCCGAATCGAATCGACACGAGAACGCGACGCAAAAGTTGAGCGACAAGAGACAAAACGCGTGGCACAGCCATGTGAGGGAGCGACTAAAAAACTTTCAACTACAAGTTGAAGCTCTAAAGGCAGACAAAGGAGAGACGTTTAATATGGCAGAACGGCGCAAATAAAGCAACAAAGGGAACAAGCGAGACGAGATGAGACGACAATAGTGGTAGGTGGTTAGAAATGCCAAGTATCTGTCAGTCAAGTGTTGTGAAGCATGTAAATTTCCGTCAATTTGAGTTTTATTAAATTGTTTGTGTCGCCTTGCACCAAATTTTATTTCCATGATGATTTGCATGGTCTGTGTTCGGGTTTCGTTTATGGATGTTCGGTCCCATTGCAAATGCCACCACGCGTCGCCAACAGTTGATGATCATTTTGTACCATTTTTTATACCCGTACGTGTCATGCTGTAGCCGCAGAATGCGCAACTCAAAAAGCCTTATTTTTTTGAGTTTTCTTTTATTTTCCTTATTTGTTTGCTTCTCTTTTTGTTTTCTGTTTTCTGGCTCTTTTTTTTTTTGAGTTAAGTTGATGCTGATGCTGCTTGTCAGTTTTAATTGCTCGACATGCTCGTAAGATGGCTGCAAAATTGTGACCTCTTTTAATTTGCGCTGGAAAGTATGCCACATAAACATGTCATTTGCGTCAGTTGCACGTTGTGTTGGTGTCGCTGTCGCTGGCGCTGTCACTGTCGCCGTCGTTGTTGTTGTTGTTGCTCTCGTTGTCATCGCCATTGCCGTTGTCGAGTGCGTGACAAGCTTTTGCTTAACAGAGCCTGGCGCTTTTTTTGCGAGCATAGATATGAGACCTGCAAGTGGTAGGCGAACGGCTTAACCATAAGTTTGTAACTCACACAAGCACTCAAAACCTTTATCCATAAATCTCTGTTGTGTGAGAGCGTGTGAGTGCTTTGAAACTCTGAAGAATGTGTCTTTTTGTGGTCAACCCGTGTCTCGCTGTCCATCTCCCGCCTCGGGACTTTGTTCATGTGTCGAGTTCGTTATGAATTGAAGTGTGGCGCTCAGTTAGCTGCAAAATCTTTAAGTTCACGACTTCAAGACATAGCTGTCAGTTACTAAATAAAATAAACAAGACTGAAGTTTGGAACTTAAACAGCACAGTTCTCGGTTACTTGACAAAAATAATCATTGAGTGCAAGATTAAATGGCATTTAAGTAATTTTTTTTTAAATTTATACATTCATTCTGCTTTCTCTGCTCGATTATGACGTTCTGTTTTATTTGATTTTATCTTTAATACCAATTTCTGGGCAAATAAACTCCCAAAAGAACCCCCTTCATAGGGGCTCTTGACAAGTTACCCACGTAGAAAAGGTTTCATTCGGGTTACTGTCATGGTCGTAAACGACTCAATTTATGCCAGAGCGGATTTAAAATCTACTCCTGTATCCATTCTCGGTCACATAGCAAATGCAAATTCGGTAATATTTGTTTGCTCTCTTTTAAGGCGATTAAAGGCTGACCGAAAAGTGCCAGCTTAAAGTGGGCGCGACTTTCTTTTACCAAGAGTGTGTGAATGGAAAGCTCATAGCAAACGATAAATGCGATTTAAAGCCACATGAAGATATGGCAAGAAATAGAAATTATTATATGATTATTTGCAGTAGCAAGGAAATTAACAATTAAGGCATACATATCCCACATGTGTGGCCCAAAGTACGTGCGTAAATCACACAGATGTTGATGTGATGCCGGTAGCCCGAAAACCTGACCAAAGGCCCAAATTACACATTCCACCTGCGGGAGGACCGATTTGGCAATTCAGCATCTGTGCCACGCTTTCGGTTACTTAACCTTATGAACCTGCATTTCAGGTGCATAAATTTGTCAGTGCTGACGTAATAAGAACAAAGGATGCCCGGATACTAATTTGGCAGAGGAAATTAAATAATTTGCGATTAAGAGATTTGGGTAAAACAGACTGAGCCAATGATTCGGCTTTAAACCACATATATTTAAATGTAAATATCAAGATGGGATGGGAATCGGGATCTGGTACAGGTAATGTTGATTAAATGTGAGAATATTCTGGCCATAATGATCAAACCGCATATGTATTTCCTCAGATAATGATTACGCTTGTTTGGAGTGGAATAAGCATTTAACCTAACTAAATTATTCAAACATAATTGAATGAAGCTGATTTGCATTGATTTACTTGCACTAACCAATGTCTGCACACTTTGCATATAAATAAAATTGACGCAGATGTAATTTAATACCTTCATCTTAGTTGGCCACAAGTTCGAAATGCATGTATTACTAATTAGATTAATAGCGGTTCATATTTAGTATACATCACACCAGCCGCAACCCGAAATAAGTCAACAAAGAGAGATTTGCATTTGTGCTTAATTTACGCTTCAAGAATGCTAGTAAACTGAAAATTTGAAATTTGTCATGTGAGAAGATGATTGACAACTGTCATTTAGTTTGTCTTGCAAAACCAATTCCTTCCCTAATCATTTGCTGATTTAAGGCTGGGAATTCGGTTGCAAATGTCATTAATTAAAATGGAAAATTGTAAATTAATGACCTAATGCAACAATAAGATATTCATAATCTCTTCAAAATCAACGTCAAATGTAATTAGGGCTCTTGACTACGAACACCAGAGGATTCTCACTCAGACTTATGGCAACCCATAAAAGCAATGATTTTTCATTGTTAGCTCCACAATTGTCAATTGTCTGCACTTTAATCGGATTTTGCAAAATGCAATGTCAGTTGCCAGACAAAGACAAACTCATGGATAGCCCCAAGAAGCAGGACACAAAACGAAATGCATACATAAATATTTGCATATAAAGCAGAGATTCCCTTTAACTGAGAGCATTCAACACATTTTGAAGCATCACATAATTTTAGAGTGCTGTAAAATATGCATAAAACTACGCTTCTTGCTGCTTAGTCAGTTTCCCTGCTGTCACATTTTTATGAAGTCTGTAATAAAGGTCAAAGCCCATATAGTTCTAGTCTCTGTTTAAAAATTTCCTGTATGTAGCCAAATGAAAATACTTTAAAAGTTAATTTTTTGTCATTACATGGTTCCTGCTGTGCTCGGACAAAACACCTTTATTTTAAGCATTAACATTGGTTACTGTTATCCTGTTTTATTTTATTGTCCTTTTTAGCGACGGTTTATAAACTTGCTTTTGCCACCTAATCCTTGTGATTGTTTAATTGTCCTTTTTTGTTAGCTTTTGTCATTTTGTGGCGTACAATTAAAATGCAATTAATTTGCGGAGCGGAATCGAGGCTTCTTTTGCACTTCCTACTCTCTATATCGGCCTTTGGGCTACCGGGCTAACGGGAATGACTTTTTAATAGACCTGACTGTATTGTCTTGCAGCGGACTGTTTTCTTGGTGCCATAACAACGGGACTACGCGAGCATCATAAATTTATTTTAAGCCGACTTTAATTAGTTTCTCGGCGTTGCCAGGTCGTTTTGGAACAGCCATAAAATGCGTGGTCATTACGAGCATGGCATCTGAAAGGCGGTCTGCTGTCAGTTGTCGCATGTCACTCAGATGCATTTGTAAATCTTTAAGTGAACACGTTGCGTATGCGTTATATGAGTCTGTTAGCGAGTTCAGGTTATAAGCTGTCCTTGCAGAGATTTAAGCATAAGTGGTATACACAAAAAAACACAATTTTCTTGTCTTTGTCTTATGAATTCAACATTTTATGCTGGTGCTTCATAAATTTACGTCGATATTAGATATTTTTTGTGATCTAAAATGAAGTTTCTCAATCTATGCATATTTTTCAAATGGGGCTTTAAGATGGCTTGATTTCTACGCTTGAATTCATCACCGTTTCTTTTGTTCTGTTGTTCTAACATTATGTTGAAGCATTTATTCGTAGAAATCGTTTCAAGATTCTGTGTTCGTGGTCTGTTTTGCTCTCCTTGCTATATGATTGTTACATGTGTTCAGAATATTGTCGTTGGAGTACCGCCCTCGTTGTGTTTGTGTAAAAGCATGCACATAAGACAACTGCAGTTTATTTGCAATTTTTCGAAAGCACACACCATATTTGCTGTGCTCTTTGACATAAGTCAATATTTCTCTTTCCCATTTCTACATCGTCGTTTTCTTACTTTTCGCTCGTTTCATTTTCTTTGTTGCCTTCCCATTCTGAGCTGACAATAATGTATCGATGCTTTATGGTACCGATTGTCAGTTGACCATTGTATGGTGAAAAGTCGCGTTAATTTTGTATCGCACTATTTAAGGGCGTGGTATAAATCAGTGTTTATTGCGTTTCAATGCATTGTTTCCAAATAAAAACATTAATTTATTGCATCACAGTATTCACCAAAATATACTTTTATGTGGCAAGTTGCCAATTTTCTCGGGTGTTTTTTATGGACATATGCACATTAAAATAGCAAGTAAAACACATAAAATATACAATTGCAGGCAATCTGGTTTGCTCGCATGTTTTCATCAGATAGTTAACACGAACTTTAACTAAATTAATATGTTGTGATCGTTTCACCCAATAATGTTTTGTTTATTATTAAAAGAGAAGATTTTCAAAGCAATTAAAAAACAGAAATTTAATGATAAAGAAAAACATATAATATTTTGTAATCATTCTTATTGATAGTCAACAATTCGAGGTACAAAATAAAACTTAAATATTTCTATTTCATATAAGTATTGGTAAAATATTATTTGGAAACTTTTTGGCTGCCATCGTTAATCAATTTCAGAAGCCAATGCGAAAATGTTCGCAATGGTCAAATGGGTAAAGTCTGCAATGCAAATCAATCAATGGCTGCCGAAAAATGGAATTCAATGAAATGAATGCGATAAGTTTTAAATGGATTTAGGTTTTGTGGGCTGGTAAGATAAATCTATCAGTCTTCGGCTCGCTACCACTTTAAAATAAATCATGATAAATGTGCTTGAACTAAGCACTTACAAAAGCAAATCTCATATTTTTTTTAGTATAACCTATGAACAATTCATTGCCAGAGCCTTTTTGGGTTTAACTATTTTCAAGGGTCTCAAGCGTAAATATTAAAATATAACACGAACACATATTACTCGAGCTAAACATGTTATCTGTAAATCAAAGCTCAAAGATATAACGGAAATTTGTGTGACATAAATGAATGAATTTCTGTGCGTAAACTTTCATAGTTAAAAATAAAAATAAAAACTATTCCCTTTGTATTATGGCAAAGCTTATGCAAAAATTGCTGTAAAAAAGATTTTTTTTGAATACTTTATGCCCCTTCTTAAGTACAATGAAATTCAGAATTTGTACAAATTCAAATAAAAGGAAGCAATTCATATATTTATACCCGCTACCCATAGGGTAGAAGGGTATTTAACTTTATGACTTCAGGAAATGTATGTAACAGGCAGAAGGAAGCATCTCCGACCCCATAAAGTATATATATTCTTGGTCAGGGTCACCAGCCAAGTCGATATAGGCATATCCGTCTGTCCGTCTGCCTGTCTGTCTGTATGAACACCTAGTTATAATACGCTTCTATCCTATGGGTAGCGGGTATAAAAATAGTATAGCATATTTTTGCGGATCTTAGCTATGACTCTTGCAGAAAGTCTAGGTTACAATTTGAATACATGTCTAGATCGATGAAAGCTTTAATTTTACCACTTCCACCAACTTGCAATAAACCAAACAGCTCTAAAAGCAAACAAGTTAGAAACCTCCAATATTGTTGAGATTTCGATTGTGAAACACCCGCTACATAGTTGAAATTAAGAGTTCTATCAAAATTTAAATCTCTATATTTACCCGTATTAATCTTGTTAATAATTTCTTTCTATTTTTGAGAGCCCTCTTCCAGCACTGGAATAGATTTGAAACTAACTTGATCTGACATTCACGAGTATTGCTAATGAATTTGGTTTCTTACAGCCTCTGATATCTCGATGTTTATACTGACGGATAGTCGAACGACAGACATGCTTAAATCATTTCCGATTATGCTTAATTAAAATATATTTACTTTATAGGGTCTGAGATGATTCGTATTAACGGTTTGATACGTTTACTCGTGTCACAAAGTTATAATGCCCTTCTAGACTATGTGTACCTGGTAAAAAATGCTAGAGATGAAGAGAAGCGAGAAACTTGCAGCTTTGCTTGAATTTATGGAGACCAAATCAAAAATCAATATACAGGAACAAAGTTGCTCTTGAGTATATCTGTCTATCGAAAAACGTCGATCCATTATTAATATAACAGCTGAGTAAATGCAACGGATTGAAATTTCATTCCTCAAATTGCTTTAATGAACTTTCTTAACATAATAAAACTATTTAGCTATATATATTTGTAGTTTTAAATCGGAATTTAAAATCATATGTATGTAAATTGTGTGATCGGTAAAACTTGTTTCTGCCTGCTTTAGTTGACTTGAAGTTGCATCTACTCATCTGATCTTTTTGTTGCTGGAATAAATAATAAATAAAGCAGAGTGTCTTTTATTTGTGCTTTAGTCTATATCAATTTCAAAGTCAAATTCACGCCGTCAGACTTTGTTTTAGATTAATGAAACTTAATCAATACCAAGGGACTATTAAAATTAGAATATTCTTGTAACATATAACATATTTAGTTAAAAGGAGATTCACAATTCGAAATCATATATGTGTGTTTTTACGCAGAGATTAGGCTTAAAAAACATTCTAAAAATTTAGGAGTTTTAAGATTATTTCCATCTAGAAATATAAATAACAAAAATATTTCGTCATTAATCAAGAATTTATCTTCTGTTCGACTGTAACAATTTCGCATTCTTGAATCAAGAATGTATTCTTGGAATTAGGAATGTTTCAGAAATAGTCAGATATTCGTCATTGTAATAATGTAAATTTATATTCTGAATTCCAATTTGATATTTCTTACAAAACTTAATAGACCTTTTTCCACTTTTATGAGAAGTTAAGGGTCTATACAATGGTTCATTGCACTTGGTCTCCATAAACTAGTTAACTTAGTTCACTCCAAGGAATCACACTACACTATTCAAGAGCACCCTGTAAATTCCATTTGACAGCGATTTAACTGCTTTGTATGAAATAACTTTGACATATGTGGAGATTTTACTTTAGAACAGCGCGACGATTTTCCGAAACCTCAATGAAGATTTTGATGATGTAATCGGACAGTTGAAATTTGCACAATTTGTCTCGATACAAAAGTCTACACTTGTATGTTACGTACATTTTTGGTAAATTATTCAAGCATCCTTGAAGTGTTGCCACTATTGTGAATGACAGCCATATTGTTTGACTGCGCAATAAACATGGGAGTCTTTTTACAGCTACATTTTGAAGCAACTCAGCAATTTGTCACTGTAAACGTGTCGTCAATTGACGCCAATTCTTCTCGGAGCTCGAATTTGCTGAGAGTTGTTGGACATTTCATGTTGTCGTCAGACAGTTGCCAGCGAGTGTCAAATCAGACAATAGTAACTTCTGAGTGGTTCAATGTTTTGGTTGTGGCTGCGTGTATGTGAGAGTGTCAATTTCTGAATGTTTAAATGAATGTGTATACATTATCATAGTAATTGGCGGTTCTGCATGGCTGCTTTGTCAACTTGAAGAGCAGTCAATCAAAAATAAGCAGACAGGCAATGGCCGGGCATAACAAAACGGAAGCTTATCTACCAGCCAACAATGTTGTACTTAAATTCAATGAATGCGGCAAACTCACGCAGCTTCAGCCGTTTTGTATTTGCATATTTGAATCCAGGACGAACACTTTATAGAAAGTCAGGCGACCATGAAAATAATTTCTACATCATATCAATATGGGCTCATAAAAGTCAAACACGTCACCGATATGTTCAAATGGGGGACCTCGTTATAAAGCTCTTGCTGTTGTTGTTTAGCGTCGACAAAAGCCGGATATTCCACATACAAAAGTCTTACACATGAACGCCTGCATCAACTGTATATGTGTGTAAAAAGGTTTGTGTGTGTGAGTGAGTGCGGTTTTCCATGTCTGCACTCGACAGTTAGACTCCGTTTGTATTCGTGTGTCGTGTTTAGTTAGACAGCGCTATAGTTCACCATAAAATTGTGCTATAATTTTGTGCGCGACCGAAAAATCAGCTAAAGTAGATTTAAAATGTATTTAAATACTATACGGCACCATTCAGCAATCATAAAAGTTTTTTTGTTATTATTCGTTAAAAGTTAAAAAAAGTCAATATATTAATTTTTAAATTAACATTAACTACTGCCAAATTATGTGGCTAGTTATGTTGCAATCATAATTTATGATTTTAATTTGTTCGTTTAATATTGTCATTTTACTTGTAGGAAACATTGATTAATGATTATTCTAATTAAAACTTTAAGTTGAAGGGTACGTTAACTTCAATAGTATAAAAAAAATATTTCCAAATATAAACAACAAAAAATTGTTTTATAGAATAGCTCAAAGCTTTTTTTACTTTAATTACATACAGGCAGCCGTGACATCGCTTATGGATATGCACGAAATTTATTTGTAGTTATTATAATATATAAGATATTTCTTTGGAATTTTTATTCGCACACCATCACAACACATTTTTTAGAAAATGTGTTTCATTTTTACAAGGAATTAGTTCAATGTTTTACCCAATGTTGGTCTCACCGAGCTGTGAAAATGGTTACCGAGTATTTCACAATCGAACAATCTCAAGTGTGGCTTTCTAATTTCCAATTTTTGCAATTATTGAACCAATTATATTTCGAATATGTATTTGTTTAGATATCAGACATAGTAGGCATTACTATAGAACTCTGTTTGTTTATGCACCGATAAGCTGCAAATATAATAGAATTCGGAAGCCAATGGTAATTCAAATTGCCAAATATGGTTTTCATATGCTTTTACTGTCTATAAATTATAAATAAAGGATGAATGTGCGTTATGTTTATGTAAATATGCCGTATGGGCTCATCCTCTTCCTAATATTTCTAGAGAATGGTTGAAAATACATATTCGTTATGCTTAGGTTGTCAATGGTCTTATTTAATTCAATATAAAGGCACATCTGGCAGCATCAAGCTTTTTATGATTTTGCCTTTTGACTGTTGAAATATTAACGACACATTAGGTGGCATTAAGGAGACATAAAAATGTAAGCTAAATTGCACAAATTAAACAATTTTTCGGTATCGATGCATATATCTAATCTAGATATATGCATCGAGATATGTGAAGTGAAAAACAACATTTGGTACGATGTTTCAAATAGCTCAGCGAGCCAAATAAAATGAATTACGAAATTTCACAAATTCATCGAGAGATGCATTGCCATAGTGTGCTATCAGCCCTCCATTGATTTTTTATTGTATGGCCCAATGGACAAATCGAACAAAGATGCCGTAAAAGTTAATTAAGCCTGGGCAGCCGCAAAGCAATCCCAAAACTAATAAAAGTAAAAGTATTAATTTGAACTACAATTCATAATTTCGATTTTTCACAATTGCTTTGTATCCATATAACCTTGCATAAAATTAAGAAATATGCGGTGAAATTAAAATCGAAATCAAACTTGAATTCTATTATATAAACATTAAGATATTTATTTTCAGAAAAAATTTTAACTGTAATACTAGAAAAAAATCAGAAAATATCTTGGAATTTGAAGACCCCAATGAATATTGGTTGGTATATACACATTTTTTTTGGTTAAAAAATTTTTTAGAATTTCAAAACTTAAATTAATTTTTCATACTTATGCTTTAATTGTAGTCGAAGAAATGTGGAAGGAGAGGGTAGAAAAATGTTGGAGTCATTAAATATTTCAAACCAATGTATAAATAAAACAACAAACATTGAGCTGACTGACAAAACACAAACTATAAATGATATTTTGCCTGCCTTAATAAAATCAACAACTGTTCAAGGTAAACATCATGATATGTAAACAATTTGTCTATGCATAAATGACAGCCGAAAAAAGCCCAAAAAAAAAAGTTGCAAGATAACTTCAGGCTTATTTTTGCATTTCATTTCTATTGAACGTCACGTTTTACATGTGGCTTAATCTCCACTGTTCATCCATCTGTCGTATGTCAGACATCAATTCCCTTTAACATCGACTTAGTATCTTTCGCCTGTCGATTTGTGGTTTGTCAGTGCACACAAAACAAATTGGCCTTTGGTCGGGGCGATTTGTGTATAAACGAGTTAATCAATCAGTTTTGCTTTGATGTCCTACGATTTGTATCGCGAATGTTCAATTTTTCATATAGTTCAAGGAAAGATGGGATGTCGACTTTGACATTTTGCTGAAATAATATTTTCCATGAACGTTTATTTGTTTACGCACTAAATCAACTTCAGTTAAAGTTTGAGTTAAATACACAAAACAATTACGTCAACTAAAAAACAAGCGAATACTTTGCGTAAACTTTCCTAGTTGATAAAGTGACAAAGATCAAAAGTTAAGTCAAGTGGGAGTGCTAGTGCGAGTTCGCACAGTTAGCAGGCGCTGTCATGTCGTGTTACATAATGCAACAGACATCAGATTCGTGCTGGCCTCAAGCTCCAACACATGCTCATGCACACTTCCGAGCACATTGCCAACACGTCGAGTAGGTGAAAAATTACAACTATGTGCAATTGTGTCACGGCCGATTGTACATGGGGCATGCAATCTGCAGACAGCGCTGCTGGGTGCATGTAAAGCGACCATCGAGTGGCACTGCTAAGTGGAAAGTCGCTTAAAACTAAACGGGCGACTTGCCTGATTAATACCGACCACGTTGCTGCTAACATCTGTTCTGAACTTGTGTGTTTTGGCAACAGGCACAGCTATCCTTGTCGAGTTTTCCGATTGGACGGCGTTTGCATTAAGCTTGACCAGTTCTCAGCCGGTAACACTGGCCACAATTGTTGTTTACGCATGTTGCATGTTGTGTATACAAGCAACATCGACACACAGTTAAAATTGAATTTATGATAGGCCAGTGTACATTGTGATTGCACGAGCCAATCTATTGGAAAATTGAATTTTCTATCACAGCGTAAATACGTCTTTTCTAGCAGGAGCGTACATTTTAAGTGATTGCACGTATTGCACATTTTATTTGTTGTTTTGTTTAGAAGAATGCAGCTTTGTAAAAAGGTAGACCAAAGATATTATGTATACGCCGTTTTGGTTCTCTGCATTATGCATACTTTGCTTGTGGGCGAATGTCTTGAGACTTGAATAGGGGTAACTGGGTTGCAGTCTTAGAAATATACATATTGATGGAACCTAATACGCCTCTCAGTCACAAACTGCATGGGGAATAAGCAGCTGGTGAACCTGCAAAGCATATTTGTTGGGGGCAAATCAGTGCGGATTGCAATAACTATGATTAAACACCTTATAGAATGCTTGAGATACCTGCTGAAGTTGCTCCTTTTTGCATTGAATTGGAAGGAAACATTTGGCATTTGGGAAATGGCCTTTCGATAATGTATGTTATATCCTAGGGCTTATTATGTTCTACGAAGTTGGTTTACGTGGAGAGTTCGCATATTAAGTAGCCACGAAGGGGGCGTATATTAAATAAGTAAGCAGGAGTGCATATAACGAGAGTCCGGGCGCTCGACTGCGGTATAAACGGCAGCTAACAGAACGGTATACTTAGAATACCTTGATATTGCAAATATGTAAAATAGGAGGCTAAGACTTTCTGCCTGTTGCACTCTGCTGGTCTTTTTATTACACCTATCTGCAGGGTAGACAGCCGGGCATTAAAAATTGGTGCCAAAAGGAAATCTGGTAAACATTCGATATGTTCGTGATCAGTTTGGTTGATACCAAACTTTATTTTTGACAATAATTATTCATGCTCCCCGCAGATTTCGTTTGAATTTGATCTTGGAAACGCCTGCATTTCACGAGAGTAATATTTAATCTCCTGTAAAAACTAGAGCCTTAGTGATACTTGAAAAGAATAAGTCATTTTGAAGGCAAGCGTTAGTTACTTTGATGTATTTCAGGACCAAGTTTGTTTTGGAATATTATTTTAGAAACTTTACTTTTCTGCATATTTTCATACTTCTTTCACACTGTTAGACATAAGATTGCATTGTTTTCGTCAAAAATGGGTCGCGGGTATCTCACAGACGAGCACACTCGAATGCCGCTCTCTCATTTGTCTTAAATGGGCGCTATGTATAAAACCCGAGTGCACATAACACGCACATGCTGGCTTGTTGTATTTGTCTTTATTTAGTGCCGACACCGCTGTCGACAGTGTGGACATGCAAAATTTATGCAAACAAACAACGTTCCATGTCAAATGAGTTGCCGGAAGACAAATGCACGCCGAGTGCAACTGGCAAGCACTATGGGATGTATGTTTGTGTGGGGGGACAGGGATTTATTTTTTTTTTTTTTCCTAGACTTTTGGGGTACGAGCTACAACAAGTTGCTTGTTCATCTGGGGGACACGTAGCCGTACTCAACGAACTTCAACTGCTCATTAGGATGGTATTCTGTTGAAATAAGAGTATTGTAAAGCAGCATTCCAAATACATTGATTTAGCAACGGTTTATTTTGATCGCAATTCAAATTATAATCGCATTCAATTCGTGTGACAGCTACAATGGCTATAGTGTAAGTGTCACTGCATCTATATGGAGCAGCTATCGCATGCCAAATATTTTGGAATTACTCTGGATAAGCGCCTTACCTTTGGGTCACATCTAAAAGCCACAGAAAAAAAGCAAAACAAAGAGACACCAACCGGGGGGGCACGGCCAAAACAAAATGTAAAAGGAGTCAGGGGGTGCAGAAACGGAGAAAAAAAAAAACAACAGCGCATCCCCGGGGGGGGGGCGGGACCCCCCCACAGACGGGAAGAGGCGCAGGGGGGAAGAGAAGAGGGGTGGGAGCCACACCCGCGGCAATAACAACACCTATGACGCCACCGCAGCCGACCAGGAAGGAAGTTAGGGGCGGCGAGGGGGGGGGGGCGGGGACAAAGGGGAGGGCCATACAAAAGAACAAAGAGGTGATATACATGTATATATATATGATAAAATTGTTAATATGTGGTGTGGTTTCTTTTTTATTTTTTATATATTGTGTGGGTGTGGGAAAAAACTTTCTGTATAGAATATAAAAAAAAAAAAAAAAAAAAAAAAAAAAAAAAAAAAAAAAAATAACCAGATGGGGAAGAGAATTTTTCATAGTTAGCTGCATTTGCATCTTAAGGCGGAAATTAGTCGCTTTCCAGCGTCAAACAAGCGCTGCTTGAGAATCAACTTCCAGCGTGTTGTCAAGACAATGACTCTGTTAAGTTACTTTCTGAACTCAACTCACGGTGAGTGAAACTGTCAATGAGCTCCTGCTGAACTTTGAAGGCAAGAAAACAAAATGTTGTCAACCGTGAATAGAAGGATGAATGAGGCTTGATTAATTGTTCGTGTAGTTCGTGCAATTCACATTACTCAAGTCAGTTGATGTGTCAAAGATGCATTGCTTTCAATTTTCTAACAATGCTTTGAGTGTTTTGTGAATGTTATAATGAACTTGCAACTTTTCGAACAAAATTATGACATTATAAAACAAGTAAGAAAGCTACAGTCGAGTGTGCTCGACTGTGATATACCCGCTACTCATCTCAAATATACTAAAATATACCAAAAAGTATTTTTCGTATTTTTGTTATATTTGGTATTATTATTACTACTATTACTATTATTTGTCAGATTCAAACTGAATTTCTTAAGCCTTTTCTCACCACTACGGAATTGAAAACATTCACATGTCATTGTCATAAGCCTAATCTTACTAATTTAAGCTCTACGTACATACTAAAATTAATACAGGTTTTTTTTTTGGCAATTTATATGTATGTAAATTTAGCTTTAATTCGGATTTGAATAATTGATATCTGCATTGAAATAAATTGTCTCAACGAAATATATATGCGTGTCTTCAAATAACCTAAATTTTCATTCTAATTAGACGAGTGGCAAGTAGTTTTTGTTGTGTGATGCTTGATTCAGTTACCATGGCAAATGACATTAGGGAAATTACAAAACTTGATTATCTCCACAAGTTACTGAAGTTGCGGAGGTTCGTATTTGAGGTTAAGCAGTAAGTACGCCCTAGACAACTCGCTTAATATTACGACAGAAAAGCGTTCATCAATCATTTTTGATGGGCTTTTTCATGACCTTCGATTAGAGCACTGAAATTCATACTCTGTGGCATCACGGACAGCTGGTAGGTGGACAACTTGGTCCAGGCAATTGAATATTTAAAGGTCACGAATGAACTGTGTAGTATATGGAAAGAAGTGTTCTGTCTTGGAGGTTTTATGGTGACCATGAAATATGACAACAAATTTGCCTATAGCTGTGCTCGTAAAGCGTGTGTGTATGCGTGTGTTTCTCAAACTGAACTGCAAGTTGATTAAATTAGAAATTTAATGAGAGTGAGACAAAACAAAATGACAAAGTTTTTACAACTGGTTCGGACAACCTTGAAAGTTGATAAATTGTAGTAAAAAGTAGCAGACAGAAGGCGGCATCAACAGACAACAGAGAAACGCCAATGGCCAACAGCTAGGAGCCAACAGGCAGCAAAAACGCAGCCAAGCATCAGCCATAAAATGAAATCTTTAATCATTTGGGTGACATAGACAAGCTTTGGCTGGACCGAACCGGTTTCAAAATATTCACCGCCATTTTTAAGTTTCCGTTTCTTAGTTTCTTGGTAAAACGGCAATCAACAACAACAACAATAACACCAATAACAACAAAGACTGCATAATGTCTAAAGTTTGTGGACCAGTGTGCCATAAACAGGAAACAACCCAAGTGAATTTCATTAGAAGCTGCCACTAAACCGCACTAAACTCCCCAGATCCAATTCCAGTTTTCACTGCCACAACTCAGTACCGTTGCTGATGCCGATCCCGATCCCAACGCTTACAGCTCTGGTCTGCTAAAAGTTTTGTTTTTCTAATGCCACTGTTAGTGAGGGCGCCTGTCGTAGTTGCTCAAAGTGTTGGCTCGTAAAGCGAAATGTAAACCGAAAACTTTTGCACGGCAAACGTAAAAACAATTAATTCAAATTAATTTGTATTAAACTTTTTGCATCTCAGTGTCTAGTGTTTTGATTGTGAAATGAATGCATTGCACAAACAAAACAAATTCAATATAAAACAAATTGCAATCGGGGAGCAGCCCTTAAAAAAAAATCAATTTAATGAACTTTTATATATTCTGGACATATTTTCATAATCGATTTAATGCACATATTTGCAATTTTGAATAAAAAAAAAACCAATAAGTTATTTAGGTTGGTGGGGGGTCATTAGTATTTAAAAATACTTCACATCACTTGAATGGTTCGACATTTTATAAATTTAAATTTAAATCTAGCAAAAACTTCACAATGGTCACAATAAAGACAGGGTCTTGGGAGATTTGGCAATATAAAAAAAAAACATAGCATTGATATTAGTTATACTCACAATTAAGGACACATTTCAGTTTTTAAAATATGCAAACTTTTATTGTGTTTCGCATATTTGGACTAAACAAATCTTTGAACCTATCGCACATATTTGCCTTTTTGTGTCTGCCACGAGCTGACAGTTTTATGACAACTTACTGCCGTTTGCCGGTTCAAGAAACTGAGAGAAATTGCCCTTAGTCTCCGGAACGTTTCGTGCCGCCCTTTGGCACTTCTAGAGTGAGAGAGACAAAGCCAGAGCGAAGTAGAGAGAGAGAGAGAGAGAGAGAGAGAGAGAGAGAGAGAGAGAGATGGAGACACCACTCTGTGTGCTTGCGAAGCAAATAGAAACTTAAAGCCAAGGGCGTCATGTGTTTATGTTTTCTGATTTGGGTAGCTAACAAGACCAAGAGCTGACCTCGGCCTAGTGGCAGTGGTCAGTAGGCTGACCTCTTTCAGATTCTGGTCTATCTTTCTCCTCTGTTGAAGCAGACTGGCAGCTATTTATGCAAATGACAACGTAGCATATGTGAGCATGGCGGGGATGAGACTCGGACTTTAAACAATCGCTGCACTTTACATTTAAATTGAAATTAAAAATATAGGATATATTACTACGCCATGCCACTCCATCGTTAATCGAAACAAAAAAAGTGGTGCATAAATAAAAAATATTCTATAAACGTTCTAATCTAAGCTGAGAGCTAAACTAACTAACTCGTTGTGAAGCTGGGAAACTAACTACAAGCCATGTGAGACAGTTTCATTTAATTTGCAAAACGTGATATGCACTTTTTTCGCACAACAGAATTTTGAGTATTTGCATATGGAAATTTTGTACCAGAGTAAGCTGTTCACATGGAAACAAAAATATGAACATATTTTGTGTAACATTCCTGAAACACGATCAGAAAGAGAATTTTACTAAGGTATTTGAATTTGAATTTTCAATTTTCATTTAAATAGCAGTTTTACAGAATTTCGTTTGACTCAATTTAATTTGGAATTGAATTGAAAATAGCAATTTAAATTTGTACAGGAAACAACTGGAATTAGAATATTATTGTTACAATCTATACTCGTTAGCATCTTTGAAAAGTTATATAATATTAGCAAATTATCACCCAAATTAATTTCTCCACAGTTTCCTTTTAAGAGCAAATTGTGTTGACTTTCTGCATTTTGATTGCATATGACTTACTTAAGTGAAAACGATGTAGCATAATGGAGAAACGAAGCAGTTGTATATTGCGTTTTTCTTCGGGTTGTGCCACCATTGCACATTCAATTTGTTCTGTACTGAAGATAATTAATTATTTTTGGTAATTTGCTATTATTTTCGGTTTGTTCTTGTAACACATGGTGACTGCAAATATAATTTGAGGGGCATGTCACCGACACAAACATTGTCAAATAGATTCACGCTCCCAAGGGCATTATTAGATTCATGAGTCAGCTACTATGATTATTGCCAGGCGACCAAGGGCCGGTCAAAAACTTTCACCTTGTCGGGCTACAAACTTTGTCATGTAACTCGCACCACTCGTCACTTCTACATATCTACATATGTACATATGTGTCGGGAGTTCATGTTCACATACAATTCTCGTAGGTATGCCATTGGTTTCTTCTTTTCACATATTCACCGCAAACGTGGTAGTCGCTGGACAAATAGTTTATCTAGTACATGTTCAGTTTGCTTTGTTATTTGATCACTGACCACCGAGTATAAATTTTGTGTTTGGATTATGTATGTTGTTCTTGCTCTGTGGATTGCGCATTGGGCAAATTCTGTATTTCACTGAGATTGCATTGGAACACAAAAAGATACATTCCAGCATGTATCCGTATGTAGCACTATTGCATATTTCATTTTGTTGTTCTACAAATTGAAACAAAATATTTTGAAAAGTATGTAGTATTCATACGAATATATACCATGCCATTTTATACAAAAGAATAACTTGCCCCTTTACTCCAAAGTATTGAGCAGTGGGGATTGGTTACATGATTATAGTTTGATTCATATCAAGTCTCTTCTTCCAGGTATTATTATTGTTCGGTCTTGTACTTATTATTTTAACAATAATAAAACAATAAGACAATATTGAATAATTTTGGCTAATAATGTACATAGACGAATATATGACTGGCTAAATATTATTTATTAATAAAACAATTCTTTAATATAATTGGTAAGTAATAAAGAAGTGATTTGTTCAATTTTTTCACATATTGATTTTCAGTTTAAAGTCGTTGAGCTTATGCAAATATTTGTTACTCTTAAATTTACAGAAATCGTCATCCCACGACTTCTGTCGTCTGTTGTTAATAGCAACATTGTCCTTGTTCGCTTGTCAGAAGCAGCAACTTCACTGACAAATCATATCGTAATTCAGTGTTGTTTGTCGCAATAGAAAACAAAATTATTACTACAGTCATATACATGCATTTATACAGATGCTCTACTTCTCGAGAGCGCGATAAGAGCTGTCTATAAATAAAAACAAGTAAAAAAGCTACAGTCGAGTGTGCTCGACTGTGATATACCCGCTACCCAGCTCAAATATACTAAAATATACCATACAATATTTTTGGTACTTTTGGTATATTTGGTATATTTGTATATTCATATTCCATCACATCCTAAATATCGCATAAAGTATAAAATATACCATACACGGTCACATTGTTCACCAGAAACACGCCACGTGCAGCTGCCTATGGATTTCCCCATACAAAACTGTTTCCTGAATAGCTTCCAAGTTTTTCATCCAATCGCGACCAAGTTCTCGAGAATCATCAAGACTGTTATTATCTTCATATGTACCAAAACTCGAGACTGTATCTTTAAAATTGCGCTAGTCAATCGTTTTCTTCGATTTTAGAGGGCGGAAAGGGGCGTGGCAAAAATCTAAAATAAACTTGATCTGCGTAGGACATACACCAATACAGGTACCAAGTTTGAGATCCAGGTGTTCATACAGACACACCGACAGACGGGTAGACGGAAATGGCAATATCGACTCGGCTGTTTACCCTGACCAAGAATATATATACTTTATGGGGTCGGAAATGCTTCCTTCTGCCTGTCACATACATTTCCTGAAGTCACAAAGCTATCATACCCTTCTACCCTATGGGTAGCGGGTATAAATAGGCAATATTAATAGACCGCACACAGCATATTCCCAACGACATCAGGGCGAAAGAAGGTACACAGTAGCGACATGAAGTTATTTATAGCGCAGCGTCAAATTCATTGCGGACCACAAAGCACCTGCGTGCAGCTGAAAATACTCACAACAAAATTACTGGAATGCTCTGGGGTCAGTTAGAGACTTTGACTGTTAATGTTCTGAGTTCAGGTTGATGTCCATGTCTGTATTTGCTTGTCTGTGATTTCCATTCCAACTCTGCCAGCTGGTGTTGTTGCTGCTGCCATCAGCGTAATTATGCTGTCAACAAAAAGCACATCACGGTTGGACATCTGACGCGTCGGTCAATGGTCCGTCCAGTCAGTTCACAGCTCGTAGTCTTTAGTAGACAGTCAAGCTGCCTTTAAGGCAGCTTCGTCTCAAGTTATCATTAAATGCTTGTCCTTCCCCAGAGCTCTTGTATTTGGCATCGACGTGCAAAAGTATTTAACGCCATGCACGTCCTTGTTGTTGACTGCCTGCTTATGCTTGCTTGCTTTCTTGCTTGTCTGTCTATCTGCTTGACTGTCCCTTCATCTGTTCGTTCGCTTGTCTATCACTTCCAGAGACTGTGTCCCTGGCACGCCTTGGATAAATATTTATTTAATGTTTATTGGCACGCACTTTACCCAGGCAGCTTGTTTAATTGTGCGTTAAGCATTTAACTTTCTTTTTTTTATTCAATTTCCAGTTGACAAGTGGAAAGTGAAAATGTGTAATGTTGAAATAATTATCCAGGTGAATCAGTACTCCGGTACTGCGTGAACCGCTTGCAAATTGCACATATTATGTAGACACATTATTTACGAATAAATCATATTTAACAAGTCAAGCTATCTTAAATCATTAGTTTTTACTGAAGACACCGCACTTTCTTCAACTCTAGTTACTGAGCTATCCGGGCAAATAATAAACCGAATATTTAATTGAATGCCAAAATGCAATCATTTTAGTTACATATAATTTGAATTCTCCCTTTCTCATGTAGTGTTCTCATATAATGTATTAATATCGAAGATCAGGAAACTTGTCAAGAGTACGCGTATATATTAATAATGCCAATAACAAACGTTAACCTATGCATGTATATGAGCACACTTTCCACTATTGTTATGTATATCATTGGTATACGATTCCTTTGTCTACTAAATTTAGATCATAAATTAACTTTACTCAAAATTCAAAGTTAATCTTGTTGTAGTCATGCATTCAAGTACCATTTTAATATGGTAATATTAAAAAAGGAATGTTAGAAAAACTATTCGGTGCCAAATTCTTGTCATGCAGTCATTTAAATAAGTCATTTATCTATCTGAAATATAAATAATGAATCATTTTACTAAATTTTATTATGATTATTTATAATCATTATATTAAATTAAAAAATTATAATAACAATAAATTACAATTTTTTTATTTTTTCAATAATAATAACAATAATAATAATAATAGCAAATATGGGTACCTGATTTAAAGAGCTACTTGTTCAGATAATTTGTCCTTAAAAGCTTGAGTTGAATGGATATGTCATGAGTAATAGACATCGGTCATGTCAATTTAAGTGAAAGATTTCACATGAAATTTTGATAATTGCATTTTTAAAACATATTCCTTTGTTTTTAATCAGGATAGTTATTTGAAATAACGTAAACAATAAAATGTAAAAAAAAAATAACCGCCCGAGCAGGGACTTGAACCCTGGACCCTTGGATTAAAAGTCCAATGCTCTACCGACTGAGCTACCCAGGCTCTTCATTGTACATGTTCAATACTAAAAATTATCTTTTAAATATTTAATGCTAAACCGACACGGATACAAGCACAAATTAAATAATAGCAAGTCAGAAAGCTACAATCGAGTGTGCTCGACTGTGATATACCCGCTATCCATCTCAAATATACTAAAATATACCAACAAGTATTTTCGGTAGTACAAAAAGTATTTTTGGTATATTTGTTAATTTATATTCTATATATCATATCCTAACGCAATTTTTAAGATAGAGTCTGGAGTTGTGGTATATACGAAGATAATAACAGTATCGATGATTTGAATTTGGTCGCGATTGGATGAAAAACTTGAAAGTTATTCAAGAAACAGATTTGTATGGGACAATCCATAGGCAGCTGCGTGGCTTGTTTATGGTAGACAATGTTACCGTGGATGGTATATTTTATACTTTATGCGATATTTAGAATATGATGGACTGTAGCTTTATGACGTCTTATAATAGAATTTTTAAAACATATTTCTTGTTTTTAATCGGGATGGTTATTTGAAATAATGCAAATAATAAAATGTAGCTTTACAACTTCTTATAATCGAATTTTTAAAACATATTTCTTTTTTTTAATCGGGATGGTTAATTGAAATAACGCAAATAAAATGTAAATTAAATTAATCGCCCGAGCAGGGACTTGAACCCTGGACCCTTGGATTAAAAGTCCAATGCTCTACCGACTGAGCTACCCGGGCTCTTGATCGTAGAAGTTCAATACTAAAAATTATCTTTCAAATATTTAATGCTAACCGACAAGGATACAAGCACAAATTAAATAATAACAAGTCAGAAAGCTACAATCACATCTATATATCACATCCTAACGCAATTTTTAAGATAGAGTCTGGAGTTGTGGTATATACGAAGATAATAACAGTATCAATGATTTGAATTTGGTCGCGATTGGATGAAAAACTTGAAAGTTATTCAAAAAACAGAGTTGTATGGGAAAATCCATAGGCCACTGCGCGTGTATTGTTTCTGGTGGACAATGCGACCGTTGATGCGATATTTTATACTTTATGCGATATTTAAGATGTGATGGTATATGAATGTATAAATATACCAAATATACAGAAAATACCGAAAATACTTTTGGGTATTTCTTAGTATATTTGAGCCGGGTATATCACAGTCGCGCACACTCGACTGTAGCTTTATGACTTCTTATAATTGAAATTTTAAAACAATTACTTTTTTTTAATCGGGATGGTTATTTGAAATAACGCAAATAATAAAATGTAAAATAAATTAATCGCCCGAGCAGGGACTTGAACCCTGGACCCTTGGATTAAAAGTCCAAAAATTATCTTTCAAATATTGAATGCCAAACCGACAAGGATATTCAACTTAAATGATAAACATAGATATTTGCCATACCTCGATGAAACTTTTATTGTTATATTGGCAATCCATTGCATAGATTTGAAGCAGCAGCGCACTATTCAGACTTCAATGTACATATATATTTTGTATTGTACAAAAAACAACAACAGAATATGAACAGCAAGTCTCTAGCTTTTGCAACAGGCTATTGCGATGCTGTTTATTTGTTGATATAAGGAAACATTCTCGAACAAGAGCCAAGGAACGATTTTCAAATTGCCTTTGTGTAAAAAAAGAGAAAACGAATAATGGAGGCATGTACTTGATGCGTTCAATTGCACACGAAAGAAATCAAGTTGTGTGCAATTCACAATTGAGTAGAGAAACTGTGGGTCTGGCTATAAAGTTTTGAGTGTAAATACAGCAGTTCATGCAGACGGAAATCGACTGGAATGACAATTTCTCGAGAGCTGTGTTGCAGTCAATTTAAAATCACGTTCAACAAAAACACATACATTTGATTTATATGACCAAAAACTATGAAAGTATCGTTTTGCACTCGTGCGACAAAATTACATATTTTTTGTGCCTTCGGTAGTCAGGCTGATGTAAAAGTTTCCAGTTCAGAATGATGAATGGGTCGCACGCACTCAACGCTTATCCCGATCTCATCAATTATATTGATGTTTATCTTCAACTGGGCTGTTGAAGTTAACTGCCTCCAAGTCGAATTTCTGGCATTTAAATGTTAATTCTATAACATTAAACATTTTTGGGTGACCGCACACATATTCATTTCTATTAAGGCAAGATTCGGCTTTTCCTAGCTGAAATTCGCGAATTATTATTGAATCAATATAATATCAATATCCAAATCAATGTTTCCAAATCACTGTTTACATGGTATTTACCTAGATGTCTAACAAAGCCGCCACTTTTTCTTGAAACGCCACTGTTTACTTGGCTCGATGTTTCTTAACAGAACTCTTGAGTTCCTCACTGTTAAGTGCGTACTGTTAAAATATCCCATAACAAAGGTTAACAGCAGCACGACAGCGGGACCTAGTACTCGTTTTATCTAACGGTATGTCGACAGTTTCACTCGGGATTCGAATGTGGAATGTGCTGCGGTTACTAAGCATTGCGGAAAAATACAAATGAGTAATTTCCTAAAAACTTAGTGTGGCGAGAGCGAAAGATTTGATAAAAAGATGAAGAAGTGTCAGAGAAATAAAAAATCATGTGAAAATATATGTAATTAAAATTTTATACTGTTCGACATAAAAATAAAATTTATTAAATTTATGTCATCGGAGGGTTGGACAATTGAATGATAACCGTTTAAGTAAGCATATATTACACCATAATAAGGGGTTATTATTTTTCCGTCATAAATAAAGTGTTAATTTTAATTAAAAATTACATTATATGATGGGCAATGAATGTAAAGAAAGACTATAAGTTAAATTAATGTGTCACATAAATTGAAATTAATATTGTGCAACCGAAACCAAAAACGGAGTGAATATATGAAACGCTGAAAGAACAATGGAACTTTGTAATTTAATTTAAATGGTGTAAGTACAATGTCCTTGTGTTTTTTGCAATATTCGTAATTTTGCGAGAATGTCATTTAATTTGCATAAAATTGAATTTAATTAAATTGTAATAATGAGTAGAAATAAATTAAATGAAATAAATATACATGGACATTTATCTTCCGACTTTTGGTGCCGAACAAAAGATTCGAATTGACGAGCCAACAATTTTCCTACACAGTTGCCGTCAAAACCCAAAAGGCCGGCAAAACAAATTCAAATCTATTAATTTTAACACACAAATGGTAGTGCTGACGTTGGCGTTGGCGTTGCAATCAATTTTCTTGCAGAAGGCTGAGAAAAATGCAAAAAAGAAGAAGAAAATAATTTATTGAGAATTGTGGACAGTGTTATTTGAACAAATGTGAAATTAGAAAGAAAAGTACCAATAGATATTGAATAGATTTTATTACGTCCTACGCCTTTCCGTCTCTCGATTTGACAAAATCATTCTACTGTTGGGGACTGTCACAAGCAATATATTTAACAATTTATTAGCAATTATTATACAGCAATTTGCTTTGTGTAATGACTAATCTGTTTTTAGAGAATGTAAAGATAAATGTGAAAGTCGTTTGATTTCAGGCAAACTTTTGTGCAACCCTCGTCAAATCATGAAGCGGACTTTCTGTTTTTTGTGGCTGCCTCATTAAAAGTGTCTTTGTCAATAGAGAGCGAGTAATATGCTGATTTTGTCTAGAGCGCTTTTTTGGGTTAACGAGCCTTCTTTTCCGACTCACACTTATACTCATGCTCATACTTATACTCAGACTGCGGTCGCATTGTCAGTTCTAATGAGTTGTCACGAGCAAGTCACTAAAATTTATTACGAACCATTTTGGCCATACTGTTGTGAGGCCAGTAAATTTCCGCATCACTGAATGTCTCACTGCACTTGGCCATTTTTCATAGACTTCAGCATTTTCTCGAATTCTTTCTGCTTTTTTTGTTATCAGCATGTAGTAGGCTACGCATTCGCTCAGCGAATTGACAGCCCATTAGTTTTGGGCCATTGGGCAGTTCACATTCGTTCAGTGAAAGACATCAATGGCCACTAAAAGTACAATCCCAAAAAGGTAGCCAGAATGTTGTTTTAAAATATATTCTTACTCCTTTGACCTTTTCTGCAGGTACACCCACACACACACACACACACACATTTACATTATATATATTTGGTCTCACCCATTCGGGCACATTTTCGCGATGATATCGTAGCTTGAATTGCGCCCAAACTAAGCGTAATTAAAGTGAAAAGGAAAAATTCTTGTTCATAATTTTCAACTCGTTGTGGCTCTTTCAGTTCAAGGACTTTACCTTACTTAGTTTGTCTCTAAGTGAGCATAATTTCAGTGTCAGTGCATCTTTATGTATGTACGTGTATGTGGATCTATGGATGGGTGTGTGTAGGCGCATTTGGGTTGTTGAGGCCAAGTTTGGAGCATGACCAGCGAGTATGGTAGGTGTAAATATCTGTGAAAATGAGTTTAAAGTGCTTGCTTCTGCTCCGTGAGAACATGTTTAGGTCGACAACAAGAAATTTTTGAAATTGCATTGCATGCTTTTAAGAGCTTATGGAGCATTCAAAAGGAAGTGAAAATAGACAAATTTTACAGAGTTCAACACTTAAACCTGTAAACTATTTGTTGGGAAAAAAGTTGATATTGCATTATAAGTTTGGTGTATAAACTCCATTCTATGCTGACGACATTTTTAATGATATACAATAGTTTATTGGCTATAAATTCCGAATCGACATCTCTTCGTGAGTTGAATTGATAAATTTTAATTTAACTTCAGCTATTAGAGCTATCCAATCAATACGATGTGAGTTGCTTAAAGACTTGTTCATCGGAAACTGGGAAATTTTAAAGGGATAATGGAAAAATCGTTTGCTAGCTGTCAGAGTCTGCAGACTACGACTCTAACTTTAATTGCTAAGTTTCACTTAATTAACACGCTTTTGGCATCAGCTCTCTGCAATTTTGTAATATTTTTATTCACTTGATATTTAGCTTAAAGCTCGGGTCATAAGGTCTTTCGGTATTTAATGCCAACAACAAAAAAAAGTAGAAAAGGAAATGAAATGAAATTGGTAGGTCGCTGGGTTCTTGTTGCCGCTGTTGGCGAATTTAGTATAATAAAGGCTATTCTTAGCACAGACAGAGCCTTTGGGTTTTATTCTGATTGTGATGTGATTTGCTCTCGTTGCCATTTTGCAAACAATTTCTGAGACGAAAAGTAATCAAGTACTTATTTAAATTGAGACGATTCAAAAATGGCAAAAAAAAAACAATAAACAAAAAAAAAAAGAAAAAAGAAACGAAAAAAGTAGAAATTCCTAGAATTAATTTGCACTTGGCATCCTTTTGCTTTGGCTCCGTTGTTCAACGAGGCGGGGCTCTCATAAGATTTGGTCAGGTCACACTTTGTGCACTCACAGGCTTGACTGATGCCATGTGAAGTGGGGCGTGGAAGCGGTGCCGTCAGGAATTGAATTATGGCAGGCCATCGCCTTAATTAAATTCTCTATGCAAGTGCAAAGATTAACAACAATGAAAGTGTTTGAATGCAAATGATGCCCTTGGCGCACGTTTTGTTTGCTACGCAAATAAATAAATATTGTACGTTAAATGTAAACAAAAAAGCCAAAACCACCCCCACTGAGGTTTGCCATTGCTTGCGCTTGTTTTGTGTCTTGGTTTTGGGTTTCCGGGAGTTGCGGGCAACCTCGGAGACCGGAAACGGAAGCGAACATTTGGCCTATGCCGGAATACCAATGCCGCAGTTAGTTTATTCGCCATCCTCCCATGGCCATTATTATTTATTATGCCATCCGTTTTTATGGAACTTTAAAGCTGCCCGCCGTCGGCATTAAACGCCAACTTTTGTCAGATTAAGGCGTCGTGTGGCATCCATATTTTAATGAGGTAAAAATCTGCCTGCACAACCATGGCTTACCGATGGCAAAATGGGAAAGATGTAAAGCCCCAATTTAACAGCGAATTATGCAATTGCATTCATCTTTGCCAACTGGCCACGCAATTTGCAAATTGATTAAATATGTTAATTTAATTTGTATTTCGTCGCTGCATTGTTGGCATTCAATAATTATTGGTGCTTGTGGTTTTAACACAACGCAAAGCAAGGTAATTAAATAATATATCAACAAACATCTTTTCAACAGTTTTTTGATTCCGGCTTTGGGCAATTAAATTTAAATTATACTTATTTGAGATTGGCAGTTTGAAACGGAAGTTCGAAACCCATTTAAAGTCTTAGCTAATTGTGCGTAATTAAAAGTGAAATTCCTAACAAGGGAAGATTTATTCTTTAAAGTAAAATAAATAATTGTAGAAGTAGCCTGAATTTTCTTCAAATTACGCAAATCTGAAGACTGCAACTGATTACAAATGGAAAATGAATTCTTAAGTTGAGTGCTTTTGTGCATCCTTCTTGTCTGCATAATAAACTAGCCACTTTCGCACACAATTTTTCTTTATTTAACACAGAGAAAAGAACACTTGAAGTGTACTCAAAAATTACACAATTAGACTCAGCAATTTGCTTCACAAATGTTGCGGCAGTACTTATATACCTGCAAAATGCTGTAGAAAGTCCAAAATGAGAGTTGGCAGACATACTTGTAGTTAGCAGTCCTTAAAGTACTTAAATATTCATCCAGAGTCAGGGACATAGCGTAAGCCAGGTTTAAGCCTCTTGTGGGTCTTTTAACTGTCAATTGGCGACATCAAGTTGACTACATTTGCATCTCCGTGTAATTGAATTGGTTAACTTTTGTATTTTTTGGTGGGCGTCGCTGGTTTTTATACCCGCTACCCATAGCGGGGTATTATAACTTTGTGACTTCAGGAAATGTATGTAGCAGGCAGAAGGAAACATTTCCGACCCCATATATTCAGGGTCAGGGTCACCAGCCGAGTCGATATAGCCATGTCTGTCTGTCTGTATGAACACCTAGATCTTAGAGACTGTAATACCAAGAGATTCCAAACTTGTTACCAATATTGGTGCATGTCCTACGCAGATCAAGTTTATTTTAGATTTTTGCCACGCCCCTTTTCGCCCCTTAAAATCGAAAAAAACGATTTCCTAGTGCAATTTTAAAGATATAGTCTCTTGGAACATACGAAGATAATAGCAGTATCGATGATTCCCGAGAATTTGGTCGCGATCGGATGAAAAACTTGGAAGTTATTTAAGAAACATTTTTGTATGGGAAAATCCATATGCAGCTGCACGTGGTTTGTTTCTGGTGGACAATGTGACCGTGCATGGTATATTTTATACTTTATGTGATATTTAGGATGTGTGGGATATGAATGTACAAATATACCAAAAAATACTTTTTGGTATATTTTAGTAAATTTGAGCTGGGTAGCGGGTATATCACAGTCGAGCACCCTCGACTGTAGCTTTCTGACTTGTTTTAATTTGTAATGGGAGAAAATATATAATACTAGATGGAAGGAAGCTTCTCTGAAGAGGATCAAGCGGAGTGTGTGAATGCAGTGGAATGGAATGCAGCACTTTTTACTCTTGGGAGTTAACCTGACCGTGTATGGAATAATTTAAAATCTATAAAAATATTTCGAATTTAATGGCATATAAATGTAAAAAATATATATATCCTATATGGTATATTTCAGTTTATTCTGGTATGTTAATAATTTATTTTAAACATTTTAACATTTGAATAAGCAGCTTTCTGTCTGTAAGTCTCATAAAAGTGGGTTTCAGTTTATTCAAAATACGTATTTCATAGCCGAATATAATCGACTGAAGGTTGTTACTCACTTATTATTGGCTTATGAATATTATTCCTGATTTACGGTACTGCCACGGAAATGAATTCAAGGGCAAGCAATTGTTCAAGTTTATGCCGCAACATGTATATTTATTAGCAGTCTTATACATACATACATTAGGGCGCCTTAGCCAAGTCATGAATAGATCACTCACTAAGCCTCTTCTCTTTGCCAGGGCAGTACCCAAAGTGCTACGCTCAAGTGGATTTCTCATATTTGTGCTATACCCGCTTATTGAATGCGTGTTTTTGTTTGCCAAAGCGAGCATGATTAATGAGTTTGTTATTCGAATTACACTCGATAGACTTGAATCATGTTGTTAATTATATTGCACGCGAAATTCTATGTGTGTGGCATAGCAAAATAAATCTCGAGGAGATTGTTAATCAGTTGTGTGTTTGTTTTGCCTGAATAAAAGGTCAAAGGTCGGTCACAGTATTTCCAGACAAGTTAATTAACAGTCCATTAATCTAAACTTAGAGTTAAGCCCGTGAACACCATTTTCTTTATTGAAATGTCAGCTCGCTACCTTCTTATTGTCATGCGTATATCCGATTAATATATGTTTAAGAGACACATATTTATTCACTAGACATACATATCTCAGGTATTTGTAATGATTGTGCATAGAGAAAGCCTAAGTGCTGCTGCTGACTTTTATGTATTCGAATTTGCAAGCCACAGGTGGGTTGTCGCTTTCAGCGACTATTTGCTTAAATGTCATGGGACTTCTAAGTGCTTATCACCTTAGCATAATCAACAGCATCAGAGGCATTAGAATAAGAAGAAAGGGAGCAACAGCAGCAGCAGCAGCAGGGACAACAACAAAAGCAATAAGGACAACAAGCCAAACCACAAGAATGTCGGCAGATAGACTGTCAGGCAGTCAGCCAGTCAGGCAGTCAAGTCAGTTGGTAAACTTTGCTTTCTAATTTATTATTACAACCGCCATAGCAAGCTGAGTAAAGAGCATATCAGCAATTACAGGAACTGGCACGTACATACACAAGCCGCCCAATTTCAAGCACAATCAACTTTAGCCTCCATTTGAAGTCTTGAAGGCAAACCGAACAACAAATAGCTACGACAAACCCGTCCAAGACGACAGCGTCGATGACGACGTCGGCGTCGGCGTTGACGACACACAAGACAAATAAAAATGACTCCCGCGTGTGTAATCCACGATGCCAGGCACTGTAAGAGGGGACGAATTGCGCTCTAAAGTGTGAGGCGGCAACAGACAACAGAGGAAGCCGAATGGGAAGAGGGAGATATGAGCGGATATGTTACAGATATCAGCTATACGCATCATTTGCCAGACGAACGTACAAGTGACAACATTAAATAATCCATTTAATGTGGCGTGTATATCATTTCAATGTTATCAGCGCCAATCTATGCTCTAGCCTCACCGCTGCTGGCGGCGTCTTCTCAAGCGGAACACAAAATCAATATGTGCCAGCAAAGAAATTTCCGAGCAATACCAACATAAAGTAAATCAAACATTCTTAGCTACCAGACAGTGATGCTGCCAGCCAACCAGACGGGGAAACTCAACACGGTGGAGTCTGAGCTCAAGTTGTCCTCAGCCTCAGTCTCAGCGTCAGCCCTGCGAGCAAAGTTGGTAAATGAAAAAATTTTTATCATACCGTACACCGTACCGTAGATTTGGGTTACCATGTTAACTGAAATATAGATTCAAATCCCCAAATATGTTGCTGCAAGTGAACTGTGCACACTGATACAAAATGGAATATTATGTATACGTAGTATCGTACTTTCCTGAATTCATTACTACTAAGGTCTTGGTTCAACAATTAAAGTAATATTTTTTCTAATAAATTAACGGAATCATTACAGTGTTGGTACAACACTAATTTAATGCTTACCAAAAATTCCAAATTAATTTAAATGTATAACACATAAGATAAGACATAAAAATAGGCTAGTTATTTTTTTGATTATACAGATTTACATTTATTGTTTTGAACTTATTTATATGTATGATATACATATATAGTAATACTAGATATAGATATGTTGAAAAAGAACACAATTCCAGGATATTATAATTAAGTGTTATCAAGTAATTTTATTCACATGTACATATCATGTTTTACCAACCACCGTGCGATGTCAGCGTCATTTGGCCAAGCAATCACTCAGTTTTAGTCTCTGTCATTGTGCAGGTGTCGGTCGACCTCATATGTCAGCATGTTTGTGTGGATGGTGTGTGTATGTGTGTGTGTGTGTTTGTCATCATACCATGTAGAGATTGACCAACTGTTTGCTCGGTTTCCTTCCCCTTGCCTTTTCTTTTTCTGGAACTAATTGCCAAGCGCGACCTTCGCTTTTTGTTGTCTGAAAATCAGGGAATGTTTGTTTATTTATTTAGCATCAACGCCGAGGCTCACTTCAATGAGCATATCATTTGCGTGGTGGCTGCTATTCTCTGCTCTACTCTGCTCCGCTCCGCTCTACTCTTCCCATCATCACAACATCAAGCCGAAAGTGTTCCTTCTTCCTGCCAGACTTGTATGTAGTCCGTGTGGACTGGAGGCAGTAGACCTGCTATGTAAAGTAATTTCCGTAATGAGTTCCTTGCGCTCTTTACGTACTCTGGATCCACTTAAAAGTGTTTGAAATTTCAATTGAGTTCGTGCCTTGGCTAAAAGCAATCATATGACATGTGCATATGTCAAGTTGAGAAAACGTAAATTGCTTTTGAGCGTGGTGGAGCTTTTAATATACCACTTGATGGCTTAAAAGGGTATTTAAGTTTTATTCCAATAAAGATAAGCAAAATATCTGCAAAAATTCTTCGTATTTTTCCGCATACAAAGTGATCATTAGCAAATTACATTCTTGTTCTCGGCGTTTTTCAAAGGGGAATTTACATCTGCAGCCAACAGGAGAAAGCACTTAAGGCCGCTTATTAAAAATAATATTTATTTCCGCAGTCAAAAATATGCAATTGTTATCTTTCTTTCGCGCTGAGCACTTTTAAAGAGAATTATTGTATTTTGGCCTTAAACTTCGAGGGTATAGCATAGTTGAATGTTGAGAAGAAAACTCGCATGTCGCTGTTGTTGCTGTTTGCCTTTGTCTGTTTGTGTAATGCGATTAATTTTGATTAATTTCGTTCTCTTTCTCTCCGCTTTGCTGTTTCTTTTGTGAGTTCTTTCAGTCCTCTCACTCTCTCTCTCGCTGCCTTCGTCTTTTGGGTGGAGATTTTCTTTGGTTAGGCTTTAATCCACTTATGAAATCCTAATGCTTTAAAATTCTTGGCCAACTTTGCGCCACATTTGATGTTTATAAACAAATCAATCATAAAACATTTCGTATTGCTTACTCCGGTAATGAGCACGGAATGGGCACGGATAATGGAATCAACTCGCCGTAGCCAAAAATAACAATTTAATTAGCAAAATATGCGCACTTAAGCACTAAATAAACGCTTTGACACAGCATCAATTATCAAAGTGGCCCAGTAGATGAGAGTACTGTGCTTCTGCATAGCATTATAGTATACTAGCCCATCTCACTCACCCGCTCAGTTCCAAATCCGACTCACTTAATTACTTAATTTATGCCCGAAGCGCCTTGCCCTAGGCGTGCACAGTTTCTGCCTCAGTCGTAGGCTCAGCGTCAGCCTTAGCTTCGGCCTCATCGAGGACTCAGGCACAGCTCCGGAAAATTGGATTAATTTGTTTACTACGCAGTCAACTGGAGGCAGAGCTCCGATCCCCAAAAATGCCGCTAGTGCCAGTTTTGGGCACTTTATGGCATACAGAGAGACGTTCGCGTTATGTTGAAGAGGCACGGAAGTTATTGGGCACTGTATGTGTCTCATATCTAGGCAGCACTTGTGAATTTATTGGTTGAAATAAAATTTATAATATCAGCGGGTAGCATTAAAATTTAAGCTCATTGAATTTTATGCGAGCCACTGGCAAGGACATAAACAGCTGCTTGAAGTGGACCGAGCGACACTTGGCATCGTTTTGTGAAAAAGTTGGACAAAGGCCAAGATAATTTTACCGTTTAATGCCAACAATGAGTCAAGTGGGCATCAATTTGATGCCAACATTGCTTTCAATTGATGCAGCGGATTTTTAAAAGCTTCAAGTAAAAAATATATAAAATCTTTTTTAATATATTCGCCGCGCTAAACTTTCGAACTATAAGTGTTAATTTGAGATTTATTATGTCCAGTAAATAGTTAACAACCGCATAAAAGGCCGTAAGCAGTCCAAATTGATCAATTAATATCGAATTAGAAAGCACTTTACCCAATACTCGGCTGTCATTGCCGTGAAAACTTTGATAAGCATCGGAAAACTTTGAAAGCATTTCCACCACATGCACCTGTCCCCTTTGCTCTCTTGTTCATTTTCCTTTCTTTGCATCTTTCTCTCTCTCTCTCTCTCTCTCTCAATCTTTCGCATTCGCTGTCTCTGCCAACGACACTTCCTGGCAGACATTTTCATTATTTCTATGCAATGAAAATTGAGTTTCACTTTCGAACAGGTGTTCCCACACCCACAGAGTTCCTAATTTTGGGATTTGCCTTATTTTCCCTTGGGATTTTCGCTTTCGGTTCGGTTCCATGAATGTTGCTGTTCCCTGTTCCCTGTTGGACGTTGCTAATTAAAAGTTTTTCGCACAACTTTTCGGCGCGTTGTGTCGCCACTTTTTGCCAACGAAACGCGTTTAAATTTTCCCGAAATTCTTCTTTAAAATTGCACAAAACGGATGGAAAACAAAGTAACGGCAGGCAAATAAATAATGAAACTTTTTAATTGACAAAACAATAAAAATGATAATAAATGAAATTAAATGATAAAACAAACTGACAACAAAATAATTTATATTTTCTGTAAGGACACTTATTTTTTTTGCAAGCTACCGAAAAAGAAAAGTTATAACATTGCGCAAACTTTGGATCATCGCTGTGCGGTTACAAAGTGAATTATGAAATAATAAACCAGCCATAAGCATTAAAATAAATCACACACTTCATTGACTTCATTTTACTAATTTAAGAGCGCAGTAACTAAAGCAATTGATTTACAAATGATTTACTCTTTAAAGCAAATATCGAAGCTTTAATATGCACATATGTAGAAGTTACATAATTGATGCTAAAGGGGCGGTGAGCTTTTTTAAAATCCTCTTTTCATAACCTTTCACATAGTAATTAATATTTCATAAATCAAATTTTTTTACGAATACCCCAAGCTCCTTTCATCAATTGAGTTATGATCTCTGTAGGCCTCTCATCCCACGTACTCGTATCAATTTCAAAATGACAAATTACTGCACTGTTGAAATATTTTGAATAAATTTTATTACTTTGCGCCACAGAGAGGGCCACTGGGTGCCGCAAAAAACTGTATGTGGCTTATGCACATTGCATATTCATTAGAGATAATCATGCATTAAATGGTCAACGATCGGACAAGCGGTTCAGCATGCCAATCTATTCCCGGGTCACGTGCCTCGCATTACGCTGCGTATACGTCATGTGAAGTGACCAATGGGTAAACCTTTTTTATACCCGCTACCCATAGGGTAGAAGGGTATTATAGCTTTGTGACTTCTGGAAATGTATGTAACAGGCAGAAGGAAGCATTTCCGACCCCATAAAGTATATACATATATTCTTGGTCAGGGTCACCAGCCGAGTCGATATAGCCATGTCCGTCTGTCCGTCTGACCGTCTGTCCGTCTGACCGTCTGTCCGTCTGACCGTCTGTCCGCCTGTCTGTATGAACACCTAGATCTCAGAGACTATAAGAGATTGAGATTTCAAACTTGGTACCAGTATTGGTGTATGTACTACGCAGATCAAGTTTATTTTATTATTTTCTTATTTTATTTTTGGCACGCCCCTTTTCGCCCCCCAAAATCGAAAAAAACGATTTACTAGCGCAATTTTAAAGATAGTCTCGAGATTTGGTACATTTGAAGATAATAACAGTTTTGATGATTCCCGATTTGGTCGCGATCGGATGAGAAACTTGGAAGTTATTCAGAAAACAGTTTTGTATGGGAAAATCCATAGGCAGCTGCACGTGGCTTGTTTCTGGAAGACAATGTGACCGTGCATGGTATATTTTATACTTTATGCGATATTTAGGATGTGATGGAATATAAATGTACAAATATACCAAATATACAAAAAATACGAAAAATACTTTTTGGTATATTTTAGTATATTTGAGCTGGGTAGCGGGTATATCACAGTCGAGCACACTCGACTGTAGCTTTCTTACTTGTTTTATTTACGAGTATGTTATGTATCGCTCCATGAGTAACCAACAAAAAAAACAAAAATACGGTCTGCTTTGGATTCTGGGGCTTATAAATAATATTCGAATAATTGAGCGGCAGCTAAATGAGTTTGGCCAGTATGCTTGTTATGATGATGTCTGTGCTTGTTTTATGCTCCGAGGCAGCTTTTAATGAAGCAAGCTTATTAATTTTGCATTTACTGCAGCCTTTTTAGCGGCGCAGCGGCTTCAGAGGAATCGACTCGGGGTTCTTTATTTTTGTTGAGCGCATTGAACTTTTTGCTCTTTGCATAATTTGCTCATAAAAGAACATGGCCAAAAGTGTTATGACTACATTACCTGACCGAAGTTGTTGCCCGCGTATATCGTGCCCAGCATGCAACCTTATCGCATTAAAAGCTCTGCACTTCAAAAAGGAGCGCACAGCACATTATTATACAGTTGATGCAAAATGAATTTCTGCAGGTTGAATATCAATAATGTGTGTCCCTCGATAAAACTGCACATATTTTTTCATTAATTGCCGCAATCGTTGGGTGCCTTTTCAATAAGAGAATTTGGCATTGGCGAATTCAATTCCCTTTGCTACTAGAAATAATTGGATTAATAAGAGAAAGACAAATTATGGTTGTTCTTTAACTTTTTATCTGAATGAATACTTTTTGTAAATTTATTAACGCTATATACGATGGCAATTATTCGATGTGTTGATGACAAATCAGTGTAGGTTAAGAAACAGCAGCAGCCGGCAGCTGTCAGCTGACAGCTATAATCTTTTTTGTATTATAATCCAAATTCGGCTCGGGCTGGTGTTTCCGCTTCAGTGAGTGCTAGCCTTTGTTAGGCTGACGCCATATGTATGCCACATTGTCACACAAATCATATATTGATAATCCTGTCTATTGCCTGGCCAGGACAATGGCCAACAGCTGTCAACTGTTTGACTTGTGGCTGACGCATCGCACAGCGCAAATTGATAACTTTAATTAAATTTACACGAGCATACGCAGCGACCATTCTCGCATGCAAGCATTAATAGCATGTGCGATATATAAAATATATACGTATATAAATGGCAGGCTGGCAGATAACTCACAGGCGAAATGGACTGACAGCGTTTCATTAGTTGTACGAGTTGGCAGTTGTAGCGATGTGGCTACATTTCATTAGTCGCCTCCGCTTCATGAAATTTATGTGTACGTCCTGACGATTTGCAGGCCACATGCCATTTGACACCCACGCACATCCGACCTTGCCCACCATTTTGGGCAACCTTCCCAATATCGTTTCAATAAAAAGAATATTAGCAAAAACAAGAAAAAACAAGTTAGAAAGCTAGAGTCGAGTGTACTCGACTGTGATATACCCGCTACCCAGCTTAAATATACTAAAATATACCAAAAAGTATTTTTGGTATTTTCAAATATACTAAAATATACCGAAAAGTATTTTTGGTATTTTGGTATATTTGGTATATTTGTAAATTCATATTCCATCACATCCTAAATATCGCATAAAGAATAAAATATACCATGCACGGTCACATTGTTCACCAGAAACACTCCACGTGCAGCTGCCTATGGATTTTCCAATACAAAACTGTTTTCTGAATAACTTCCAAGTTTTTCATTTGATCACGACCAAATTCTCAGGAATCATCAAGACTGTTATTATCTTCATATGTACCAAATCTCGAGACTTGCGCTAGTTAATCGTTTTTTTCGATTTTAGGGGGCGGAAAGGAGCGTGGCAAAAATCTAAAATAAACTTGATCTGCGTATGACATACACCAAAACTGGTTTGAAATCTCTAGCTATTATAGTCTCTGAGATCTAGGTGTTCATACAGATAGACAGAAAGACGGACAGACGGACATGGCTATATCGAATCGAATCGGTCGGAGATGCTTCCTTCTGCATGTTACATACATTTACTGAAGTCACAAAGCTATAATACCCTTCTACCCTATGGGTAGCGTGTATAAAAAATCCAAAAAGAAGAGAGCAACAAACTGGGAATGCACAGCCAGCGGCTATTTGAGTTGCCTGTGCGTGGGAGCAAAACAAACAAATGCTGCTAAAAGCGAAGACAGAGGAGGAAAAGGGCAGCACTGGCATGTCAGGTATTTGCGATAAGCGAGCATTCACTCGGATGCCGAGAGAGCCATAGGGTCCCTGACTGCTGCTGCTGTTGCTGTTGCTGTTGCTATTGCTTCTGCCGTTGGGCGTATTAAAGATTATGTCACAGCCAGCCAAAAATATGCGCCAATGGTATTTTTATATTGTGTGCCAAAATATTTGGGCAATTGGTTGGAGGAAAGCCGAAACGAAGGCGCAGTTAATCGTTGGTATTTTTATTTTAAAGCCTAGCAGCCTTCTAAGCTCTCAAATGCTTTAGACTTGGCTGCCATATAGTATGAGCAGCACACAGATATATGTTGAGCATACTATCTTTAAAGCCTATGGGGCACTTTTGTGTTATCCAATTATCGATTAATTTAATGGCACAGCAATTGACCCTCCCAAGGTGGAGTGCATTAAGACTTTATCGTTTGGGTCTAAAAGTATGTAAGTATTTTACTAAGCTCATAGCTAATAACAATAAATTGCAGTGCTACGACTCCGAAAACAAGTCCTGTGAGTCCTGGCTAAGTCGCTACCAAAAGGCTGCCATTCTGCGATTCTGTCATTCGCCCCTCCAATCGAAAATCCATTAGGTACTCATTATAAGAGTATGCAGCTAATTAAATGCCTGATCGGCAGCAGACTTCAGACTTCTCGAAGGCCAAACAAAAGAGCAGCTGAAGAGAAATAATGTTGTTTTGTAGTGCAAACGAGAAGGAATGGCGACATAAATGCCTAATTGGTTTTTTGCCAAAACTAAACCGGAAAATCCTTTGGGCTGACGCCTCTTAATTAATTAACTGATTAGCTGGTTGTGTGCTAATATTTAATGAGCATAACGAGTTCCAATTGCCGTGTAACTCAATTTCCGGTCAAACTAACTGGCAACGTTTTCACATTTTCCGGATGTAGCATCCTAATACTATTGACTTGTTATCACTTTTCATTTGCATTGTTTGACTATTTTTGGCTCAGTTCCGTAGAGAATGCCGTCAGGCAAACAGAATTTTACTTCTCTCCATCCCGTTTCCATTGCGCTCTTGATGTTGCCTTTGTCCTTGGGTTTATGGCATTTCCGGGAAACTGCCAGGAGCAACTGACTATGACTAGTGGGTTATTTCATCTAGTTGTTGCCCCTGGCAGTCTATTAAATTCCCAACCATTCTCCATCAATGTGTAGTGCAAAGGATGTCCTCATTTGCCTATGTCCTAGGTCCACCCTAAAGAGTAGGTGCTGAGTCAGCAGTTTTGTTTACGACTGTATATTTATTTGACATACTCGTAATGTGGCCACATTAGCCTGAACTATGGCAGCTGTTGACGCAACTGATAAAACCTAAATAGCTGCAATTTCAACTTAATATGGGGTGCATGATGTACTTGTGTTTTTTTTTTTTTTTGCAGATCTTGCAGTTTTCACTACTGTGCATCGTAAGGCGTAACCTAATGAAATTCAAATAGTTTATGATCTCTTGGGAAAATATAACTTTGTCAATTACAATTAACCGAAAACCAGGTTGTAATAGCAAAGTTGTGTTGTTTTTTAATTCAAGTTGAGCATACTTATCAACCCATGTCAAATCAAAATTTTAAAATCTTATCCATTAAACGATTAAAACGCTTTGTAGTGTAGCAGCTTGTCAGCCTTGGCTCAAAGTGTGAAAACCACAGGAATGCCCATAAACTTTTGCTGTGGCTTATGTCTTTTTTTTGTTATGGTTAGTGGACAAGTTAAGGTTCAACTTTGTAGCTTGAATTACCGGACATTTAAAGTTCGCCCTCCTTTTCTCCCATCTTTCTCTCTTCGTTCTTGTCTTGTGCGCTCAGCTAGAACAGATTCCCTTTGCTCGGGGTGAGGTTGAGTTAACTAGCAGCAGTGCGAGGGCGTGTCGAGGCCATTCAGTTGACCAATTGGCCTGTTTGGTGCGTTGGCGAGCTCCAGAAAACATTTTCGCATTTTTACAAGCTGCACAGTGCGTGAAAATGTGGGAAGAAAGTGGAAGTAGAAGTGGAAACGCGAGAAAGTAGCAAAAGGGATGGAAAGATGGAAACAAATGTCTGGCCATTTGAATGCGCATTTTTTCTGTTCATTAAATTTACTTAAGTGATAAACATTTATAATTCGCTTTTACTTGTATATTTGTTCAATTTTTTCCATCTCACTTTCTAACCGCTCTTTTCTTTCTCTGTTCGTTTCTTACAGATGTTCTACTCGACGCGTTTTGCTTGCAACAACAACAACTGCGACAACAACAACAACCACATGCAGTGGCTGCAAAGTTGAGACATAAAAATGCTTCGCCCCATCACCAGCAACACGAGCAGCAGAAGCAGCAATATCGACACCAACGGCAACAGCAACACCAACAACAACAACAACAACAAAAACTTCACCAAAAAGTACAAGGGGAATTAGCAGGCACATCAATTTGAGCTGGCAGGCAACTTAATTAAAACGCGATGGCCAGCAACAATTTTAAGCTGTTGTTTGTTTAAAATTAATTGAAATTTATTTGGTCACTTGCCGACAAAAAATTCGGTTACTTTTCTTGTTAATGCTGTCACTCTAAGTACTTAGAATACTCACACAAACAGACCAGACAAACAGACGAACGCCCCCGAAACTCGCACTTGCGATACGGACATATCAACAGTGCATTCGAGATGCTGTCGAGTGGCAGCAATGGCATATCCTTTTGGCTGTTGTTGCTGCTGCTGCATGGCGCACAACAGCAACAGCCTCAGCCAGATCCGCGGTCCTCGCCCCAGCAGCGTCAACAAAGGCATCAACAGCAGCAAGAGCAATTTGTGACAGACGAGCGAGACAACGTGATGCAGCAATTAAGGTCGATGCCAAGTCCAGATGCAATTTCAATGATGTCGGAGCAGACCACAAGGTCAGCTTGGACAGCATCAGCTTTCAGCGGCAATTTAAATGCAGCGACAACAGCTACGCCAGCAGTCGCAACAGCAATTGTAGCCACAACAGCAACGGCAATGGCAACGGCTACGGCAACAGAAATGACCAGCAATGAGCCACTGGCAATAGAAGCGATTGCACCACAGAAGAATCTGGAATATTTAACGGGATTGGCAGCATCAGCAAAACACAAAACTCCAACGACAACGGCAACGGCAACGATAGTCATGTCTACAACAACAGCCGCAATAGCTACCTCCGCAGCAGCAACAACAGCCCATGTGAAACATATGTCATCCCCAATAACAGCAACGGCAATACCAATAAAAGCCAAGCGCCTTGCGCTCACAGCAGAAAGCACTACAGAAATATCAACAATAGCAACAGCAACAACCAGGAGGACAGAGCACAAATTGAATATGAAGCAAAGTGCCACCACGTCAACATTTGAGGAGGCGTGGCCAGCAATGAAAACAAATAATAAAAGTAATTGGCAAATAGAAACAACAGAGGCTGCCACAACAGTCGTAACAGCAACAGCAACAGCAACATCAACGTCAAGAGCAGCAGCAGCAACAGCAACCAATACGACTAAAACTGTGCCTATTCTTCAATGGCTCGATACCACAAAAGTGGCCCAATTGGATACCAATACATTCGGCAATCCCCTGGATAGCAGTGCTCTAACAGCGACAGCAGCATCGGCAATTGCGGAACCGATAACAATCGCAACGGCAACAGCGGCCAGTGCCTCTGGGTGGCCGGTGAAGCACGCGGCTGTGCTCGAGGGCGATGTGATACTTGGCGGCCTGATGATGGTGCACTCACGTGAGGATAGCATCACCTGTGGCCAGATCATGCCCCAGGGCGGCATTCAGGCATTGGAGGCGATGCTTTACACGCTTGACCAAGTCAACAAACAACAATTGTTGCCGAACGTGACACTTGGCGCCCACTTATTGGATGACTGCGACAAGGATACGTACGGACTGGAGATGGCTGTCGATTTCATAAAGGGTAAGTTCAACTTTGTTTCCCATGTGCCAACCCGGTTCGCTCGCAATTGTGCGCGACTATAGCGCTATCGTTTTGAATATTTATGATTCGTGCCAAATGCAAAGAGTCAACGACCATAAAAAAATCCTTTTGTTATTGCTGTGCAATTTGGCGGAACACCATGCAAAGAGGCATAACATAAAACCGAAAACCATTAAAACGAATGCTTGTTGTGCGCGTTTCCATTACCATTGACATTGCATTTTACGCTCGGTCTTTCAGCGCTCCCTTCCTCGGTGCATTTAATTAGCATGCACTAACACGTTTTCCCTTTGTGTGAGACGCGTCAGCACCTGTTTGTTTAATGCGTTTGAAAGGGCGAGAGAAAAATTGCAATAGCTAGTTTAACGCCAGTTTTACCCTCTTCTGGCTGTGACTACAAATGCATATTCAAATAACAGCAATGCATATATATATTAAATTGCACTTACTTTCTAATGATTGCAGCTAATTTAACAACATTAAATTATGCCTTCAATAAAACATAATAAACCTAGAAATACTAAAAGCTGCAATTGATTTCAAACCTAATCTCTCACAAATCCATAGATACATTCGCTTAAATTCTCATATTACAGTTACAAATGTATCACAAGCGAATTACAGTACAAAAACTATTTCAGCAAAATTACTTAAAATGAACTGTCAGATAATGGGTTTCTAATTGGGTTTCTCTGTTTCTATTTGCCGCTATTCGACGCAAATTAACGACTGAACGCTAATAATGCTTCAATTGTTTTCGATTTTCAAGCTTAAAATCTATGACGCTGTTCAATAAAATTTATATAGCAAGAAAACTCACTTCAGATGACTTTATTTCTTTCGATTAATAGCTATGTCAATTGATAGATTTTTGGTGGATTTGTGTGGTCAAGAAATTGTAACTTTTCCGAAATTTGATGTTTTTCCATGCCATGATAAAAAAGGTGCAATGTTGGGAAACTTTTTGGCATCCTATTGTTGCAGATTTAAATCTCTCGGAACCCAGCAATTTAATACTCGAATTGATTATTTATTTGTTTGGCAGAGAGCCGATTAATTTTAATTTATTGCACTGTCACCGTCCTTTTTTCTTTGGCCTAACAACTGTTTACATTGTATTTAAGCAAAAAATCTAAAAAATATTTGCTAACAAAAGTTCGTCTGGGTTTAAATTCTGCGTACAAGTTTGAATAAATAATGCCCGAAATTTGCGGAAACTTGTTTGCTATGTAGAGAATTAGCATAGTTGCTGGTTTAAGTATGAATATTTATGTGCAACAATTCAAAAATTTTGTTAGTCAATTTTTTTTTTTTTGTGGCCATAGCTGTGGGCTTGCAATTCTAGATTGGTGTTTTATTTGTATTTTTAATTACTGTTCGCATTGTTATTGCACCCCGCTTTTGGTGACAAAATATGCATAAATCGAAAATGGAAAACAACTATCGGCTATCTGCGCGTGAAAACAGCGACTGCAAAGTGGTTTGAGATAACACTAAAAAAATAAACATATGACTTACATGAGCAACTGAATTAGGAATACATACAAAATTTTTAATCGTAATTCGTAATATAATTAAGCAATTTACAGTCAGGAGAAGACTGAAACGACATCATCCCCAAGACCTGGGGGGGGATCTTGACAAAATATTTAACAGCAATAAAATTTTTTTTTTTTATATCTCTTTTTTTTTTGATCTTTTTGTATATTTTTTTTTTTTTTTTTTTTTTTTTTTTTGGGGGGGGAATTAATTTTTTTTTTTTTTTTTTTTGGTTGGTGGGGGGGGGGGTTTTTTTTTTTTTTTTTTTTTAAACAAAACAAACATGCAATCAATCTGGCGTTTGAAATTAGATACCACGCCGAAAAGATGCAACGATTTCGATGTTGGCTTTTTATAACAGCCATGTTAAATGCAATGCATACTTGTAAAAATAAGAAAAACATTCTCATATTGTATATGGACATATACAGATTGAATATATGTATATATATTGTTAAGTGGGTGTGCGACGAAGGGCGGTAAATGAAAAACATGTCTTTACGATAAAATCACTGTAAACGATAGTCACAAAGCGAACGAGCGTAAATATGAAAAAACGAGATAATATGGGGAAATAGACAGGGAAAGAGAGGAAGAGAGAGAGAAAGAGATTGAGAGAGGAGAGGGATATTGTGACTCATATGCCTTTGAGTAGTAACACCCCAAGCTGTTGGATAATTTCATTACAATTCAATTTGCAAATTTGCCAACATCATTGTGAATCCAATGAAACAAACGGCAGCTGCACCATTGTCACCAATATTAATACTGACTTTCGTCGTATAGTTGCAGACCCCTCTCTGTCTCTGGCTTCATGAAAGTTGAGCTGCCTTATATTTGCATAACGCTGTACTATATGTCTTTGGATGTGTTTGTTTGTCTATGACAATGCATTCCGATTGTCCCCTTTGCTGTTCGCTACACATTTGCCTTTGTTAGTGTGAAACATTTGTGGTGGTCTCGGATTACATGCATTGTAGAAGCACGCCGTGGGTTCAAAAGCATATTGGGTGCCAATTTATCGCTTTGTTTGTCAATCTGAGCAGCTGCATTGTATTTTTCCAACAGCAAATTTATTGGGTTAAGCAAAATGCTTTCGTTTTCATTTCCTCTATGCAATCTATCTCTCAAACGCTCTATCTGCCAGCAGATATACTTTGTCGCTTTTGAAATTTTCTGCTTGATTTTCATTTAGTTAACAGTCATGTGGATTTTGTTTAGCACTGTAAACTAACTACCGAAAGCTTTTCGCACATGGTTTGTGTCCTGACTAACATAACATGGTCGACAGACGCAGCTAACAGCTGAACTTATTTTGGGACAACCACTCATGTTATTGGACACAATTAATTGTTTGAATTTGCAAAGATGCCAAGGCCACAAAGACTCCTCGTATGTCATAATGAAAAAAAGAAGCAAAAAAAAATAAAAAGAAATAAATCCATAAAAAAAAGAATTTGCAAGTAACATAACTTTGTGAGATATCCCAATCAAATTTTCAAATTCAAGTAATTTACTAAGTGAATGACTGAAATGATTTTTCTTACTATATTTCTATGTATATACTTGGAACAGCTCAAATTGGGCTTTTAAACCACTTTTTTTAACAGTACTTTGAAAATGTTTGTATACTGAACCAATTTAGACATATACTCGATTCGTGTGAGATAAAATTGATGTAACAGATTCTGGTAGTGATATTGTCACCATGAATAATTATTGAATCTCAGGCTATAAAGTTATAAAGATTAGATAATCTCCTGCATTTTGGGCTTAATCCCCCTTGCGATCATAAATCACAAAAATCAAGCGACTTTTTCAATCAATGTCAGTTGAATATTTCTTTCTTGTTATTACGACTCTATGTAACACAGTGCATTTGATGGCCCATAATTGGACTCATTAAAATATTTTAGATGAAACAATTTTATTTAAGTTTGAAAGTGAACCTTAAAAAGAGATTGATTAAAATTGAACTTCAGAAGAGTTTGCAATAGTTGTCACTTTTAATATAATATTAAATTATTAAAATATAAATTGGAATCTCTTAAGAGGCAACAGAGTATCTTGTAGTTGAACAATATTTCAATTTGACATTGTTATTTTATAAGAAGCTTAATAACATACCATCTTTCAACTATTCCATATGCTATTTAAAGTCAACGAAAAAAAAAAATTTGTGGAGTGTTGAATAGGGTGGGGTGTTAATAAGTTTGGATTAAGGTGGGAGAGGTTAGATTATATTTTATTAATGATTCCCTATTTATTGCATTGCAATTATTCATTGAAACTGCGCACAGTGAAATTGTTGAGGCGGTAATTGAAAGGCTTTTATTATTGAATTGATTCCACTGCGTATATAATAGTGTAAACATAATTCATATAAGTGTCTATGAAACTTATGTGTGGCCGTAAATCGATGAATATAAATCGTTTATGGTGTGGCTTAAAAAATAAAACTTTACGATCTGGCAACAGCATCGCCAAGAAATCAAAATCAACATCGGTATCTGAATCAATATGCGACGCCTTAAGTGACCCAGTTATACTTGTAAATTGAAATTTCATTTTCTCGTTCCGCATACACTCATACATGGACACGCATTCTCGCACACTCGCACACACTCACACACACCCTCATCAAAAGGCATATAAAAAAGGTTATTTGCCATGACGCAGCGGCAACTCTGGCAAACACTCTGCCCAGCTCTATCCAGCAAGAATATTCAGCTCTGCTCAGTTCATATCATTTTAATTCGCCCAGTGCCTAACCCAGGAATCCATCCATCCTGCTGGTTACTGGTTTGTTGCCATTTCTAGTTGCCGTTCTTGTTGCCGTTCTGGCTGCCGTTGTTGTTGCCGCTTGCCACTTAATGGAATTTGCCGCTTATGCGTTCAGCATGCCGGGCATTATCCTTTCTACCGCTGCCTTCCGTTTCCTGTGAAATTTGAGACTTCTGTCTTGGCTTGGTGCTCGTCTCTCCACCCCCCGCTCCACGTCTCATTTTCGTGTTCGTTTGCTTCTCGGTCTTGCCTAGCGCACTTTTCTGAAAAGTTGACATGCTGCCTGTTTTGGCTAAAAGTTTTTTCCACTTTCCTTTTGTTTTCCGCCTATTCGCATCAGCCTGTGACTTGTAGTACCTACATATGCTCGAGCTTTGCGTGTGAGCCGCTTGCCAGCTTTAGATTTGACTTAGACTGTTAACAAGATTTTATTGGCTTTCCGTTTGCAACTAGTTGTAATTTCTTTCCCTAATTTTTCGTTTACGTTTACGTTTTTGTTTTTCAAGCCAGACCAGATCGTCTTCGCATTTCGACACTCTTAATTTATGCATGCAAATCGTCGCGTCTGAGCTGTAAGCAGCTTAGGCAATTTAAAGTCGCCATCTTGAATGCTTCAAGTGGCATTATTCGATAATACTGAAATGTTTCACAATGCGATTTCTTGTCGAATTCACCAAGTTTGTAACGAGTAACTTGCAAGTATACACAAATTTGAGTACGCCAATTGCTCATATCCATTTTCAGTTGCTACTTAAAGTTCAAGCTTCTGGCATGTTTATTTATTTGTTATCTGCTCTGAGTTTCGCATTATTTTTATTCTACACGGTACTGAAAGGAAAATAATCATTTAAATAAACTAATTAAAACAATACAATTTCAAGTTTCGCCGAGTCAGACTATTTTGCTGTCCTTTTTCCATACCTTCATTTTTATTAATATTACTGCAACTTGCATATCGTATTGTTGTTGATCTTTGCAATTGCTAAATGTTAAACTGTCCGCAAGCGCTTCACAGCTTGCTCTATTTGCACAGTATCCGCCTCCGTTCCATCCCGCTCCCCAGTCACGCTGCATTGCAGCGCTTATCTTTCGCTACATTGTGTACATTATGCCAGCTCCTGCCACAGAGGATGGAGCTTTCACTTGCTGACTTTTGCATTTCAACAGCGCCCTCGGGATGCAAGTCGCCTTTTAGAGCGACGCCCAAGTCTAGTGGCTGAAGGCAGACAAACAAAAAAGAATTGAAGTGAACATTGAAGTCATATTACTTATGTAAGGCACAACTAATTTAAAATTCAACATTATTTTGCATACGTTTGCAGTGTTGCATATTTCATTGAAATCTGTACACATTCTTAACTATTAAGAGATTTTTATACCCGCTACCCATAGGGTAGAAGGGTATTATAGCTTTGTGACTTCAGGAAATGTATGTAACAGGCAGAAGGAAGCATTTCCGACCCCATAAAGTATATATATTCTTGGTCAGGGTCACCAGCCGAGTCGATATAGCCATGTCCGTCTGTCCGTCTGTCTGTATGAACATCTAGATCTCAGAGACTATCAGAGCTAGATATTTCAAACTTGGTACCAGTATTGTGTATGTTCTACGCAGATCAAGTTTATTTTAGATTTTTGCCACGCCGCTTTTCGCCCCCTGAAATCGAAAAAAAAAACGATTTACTAGCGAAATTTTAAAGATAGAGACTCGAGTTTTGGTACATACGAAGATAATAACAGTCTCGATGATTCCCGAGAATTTGGTTGCGATCGGATGAGCTGGGTAGCGGGTATATCACAGTCGAGTACACTCGACTGTAGCTTTCTTACTTGTTTTTTAATGATCTCGTAATTGGAAAAATTACTTAAGCAAATTGACAATTCGTCAATTGTGTATATCATTTTTTTCAACTATTCCCCATCTAAGAAAGAAATCTTTGCGAATAACTCACAGTGATAAAAATTGTTTTCACATCAATTGTTGACCTCCAATTTCTTTACGCGATGCTTCGATGTGATAATTCTCATATGGAAAGTTAATCAACCCTCAAATACAATACTTGCTTGTAATTGAAACGGTAGTGCGCCTGAGGAGATGTCAGTTAAATTAAATTTTTTTCAATATACATTTTTCCTACCTTCAATGTAGAGGTTACATTTTTTTGCGCGTCTGAGTAAAACAATATTGTTTTTCTCGATTGGCAATGATACTGAGTAATTAAATAGCTTTTACCCGAGAGGCATGCACTGTGTTTGCATTGTAAATGTATACGAGAATATTTTTAAGAGCATAAACACTACACTATACTACAATATTGTAACCAGAATTAAATAAATAAACTTAAGAATTAGAGGTTGAATAAATTGAATACATCTTAGCATCAAGTCTTGGCTGTTCTTAGAAATAGGCAACTGTTTACAATTTCATTTCACCTTTTATACTTCTGTTAATTTATATTTCTCTACCATTGGGTTTTGAATCGAAATTTAAACTGCGTTATAGTTAAGTCGCACTATGCTTCAAATCCTTCTATGGTCTGTCAACTGCTGCTGCCGCTCTCGACCTTTAATGACCATCATGCTTCGAGAAATCTTTGTGCATTTGGTCGGTGACAATATTGCATTTACTTTCACTCGTTGATTGTTGGAGTATACAGATTTGTTTATAGTTGAGATAGCTTGGTTTGAGCATTTCTTTTCAATAGGCAGCTGTGGTTGCATTCCTGTATATAGATAACTATGCAGCGACAACAAAGTAAAGTAAAGTAAGTAAAGTGAAAATAATGAACAGTTGTTATATACCCAAAATAGCATTTTCTTGCTCCTGAAATAAGTATAACAGCCGCAAAGTGTCATACGCTTCTCCAGCACATTCTAACAAGTGTTTATTCCATTCATAAATTGCTGTTTCGCCGACTAACCTACTGCCCTCAAAGCACGAGCACAGTCGATTGGCAACTGTGCTACGTGTGCTAAAAAATATTTAGAACACTTTCTCCGACAGGACGTCGTGCCAATGGGAAGCCGAGCAACTGGGTCTTCGGCTCGATTAGCAATGCGCCTCGACTTGAAAGCGCCTTTCAGTTGCACGCCGGCCATTCAACGATGCGGACGCAGCTTCGGCAGAAGCAGCTAAAGAACATAAATCAGAACGCGACAAAGTGAAGACCCGAAAGACGTCGCGATTTCTATTGAGCTAAATAAACGCTGAGCTTAACGGATAAATTAATTGTGTCAGTTAAATAGTGATTCAGTCAATAAGCGGTTCTAACGATTTTTCATAAATACATAAATTTTTAATGGGGAGACTTCAAATAATAATAAATGCTTAAACTTTACAAAAATGTGACAATTGGTAAGATGGTCAGAAAGCCATTAAAGATTAAAATTAAAAACAAAATTGTTTATAGTGAATATTATATATGATTGCTGATTGGTGCTTAGAAAAAAAAAAAAAACAAATGAAAATAAAATATTAAAAAACTGCAAATGTTTATTTAAATAGTTTCCTAAAGTACATACAAATAATAGAATAAATTTATTAACATAACAATCGAGAAAACAACAAAACTTCGCTGGCAACGAAATAGCTAAAGCCTTTAATTTAATTTTGTTTCTATTTGTTGATCTGCCAGCGGCAAGAACAAGACAAGACAGCGATTGCCACGTTTGTTGGGGCACCGCACTCCAAAAAGGACAAAACAAATATTAATTAATATAAATCTAAATAATTCTGTGTGCTTCGCTTCAAAAACTCGGGCGAAAAGAAAAACTGTAAAAATGAGCGTTGCGAAAGTCAAACAAAGTTTGTGCTTTGCTTTATGCTCTACCTTTAATTATAAGTTGTTTTTTAATTTTTTCTTTTTTTTTTATTTGAAATGAGTATTTTAGCATTGAGTTAGGTAGGCGTCGCCGTTTTTTGCTCTCAGGGTGAATAGCCACTTTTTGGGTGTTTGAAATTGAAAATAGGAAAAGTTCATTGGATGAGATTGGAACGTTGAAGTATTTTAATTAAAGTGCTGATAGGACAACATCGCAATCAAAGCCCTTGTTGTGTTAGCAACCAGCATTCTTCTAAAACTTGCTTGACTTTTCCCCCTCAAGTTATCCATCGTTATTTAAAAGCGTTGATATTTTTAGAAGACCAATATTTTCTAATATCACTTTGAATCTAAATTTCCGAAAATTATCATGGAATTCAAAATAAATTTTTAGGTTCCCCAAACACTATCGTGTTGGAACTTTCTTTAAAATTGTTGAGTGGCTTATTCATATAATATATTTATCGTGCATTCAAAACGCTGTGTAAAATGGCTCCCCAACGGTCACGCATTATACATAGCCGTTGTTGCTCATACGCCACGGAGCCCACAGGTGTGTAACAGCGCGCTCAGATAAACTTTTTGGGGCAGCTGAAGCTAATGAACAATATCAGGCCCTCTTTCAGGCCATTAAAGCCTTATTAAACTAATTACAAAATCATGCACAATTTGTGGGCTGCATGAGTGGAAAATTAGCATTAAAAATCTCAGGTCAAGCAAAGCCACAGATAGAAGTCAAGTCGAGAGTCTAGAGGAGTTAACGAAGCAGTAATTGCGAGTGCTTCCAGGCCACATAAAAGTTGAAATAAAAATAAAATTACGCAATGTGTGTCTGGCTTGGTTTTAGTTGAGTTCGGATTGGTCTGCTTTTTTGGTGAAGGCACCTTCACCCTACCACACAGCACCTGCAGGACATTTAATTTCCCCACCGGGGCAGGCGAATTCTTGTCCTTTTGAAAATTGTATTTCCAGTTTAAGCGCATTAACAGCAGCTCTACGTTGGCTCAAGAGAGCACAGTCGTTGAGTCTAATAATTACAAATGCCTCGGACAAATCTGCAGTTTTTGTTCTGCTACTGTGCAGAGGGGTTATCATAGTTTTGCTTTGAGCTTTGGTAACGTACTGGATTCTGGTCTGTGATAAATACTCTACAGCAGCAGCATCCCAGGGGTTGTCAGCCGTTGACACATTGTCGCCTAAGCTCGAGCTACGAGCTGACTCTTCTTTAATTATAAAAGGGTCTATTAATTAACTTACCAGCCCGCATCCCTTATGTCATATCAGTGGCCCCTTTTGGGTTTCATTCAATTACCTCTGCTGCTGCCAGTTTAATTTAAGCGTAGCAGAAAGCACATTCGACTCGCAATTGTCCGAGTTTTATCCATGCATAACAAATATGAGTTGTTTTCGGTGCGTTATGAATACGACATTTGAATGAGTGGAGAAATATGAAATTGAAATTTGGCATGTAGTGCATGTAAAGTATTTCTCAAAGTGAGCCACAGCACCAAAAATGACTTGCATAACAACATCTTTCAGATACTAATATCCATTAGATTTCGCCATGAAATATAGTCCATGATAAAAGTCACTGCTTTTGATACTTTATCTACTATGCATAACATGAAATATTGAATAATTTTGTTGCGTTGCATTTGTTTGTGCTGAAGGCGAAACGAAAAGTTCAGTCAAATACACTTTCATCAATTAATCTCGAATGGTTTCTATAATCGTTGGTGCCATCAAATTGCAATACGAATTGCAATTAGTACGCTAAGTGAAATTTAAATAATTCACGATAATTAATTGTAAATGCCGCCATTAGTAGACTCAAAAACAACGACCATTCATTCCATCCGACAGCCAGTTAAATATGCAGTTCACTTGAAACTTTGCTCATTTGCCTACGCTGCTCATTTTAGACCGTGTAGCAAACTGCTTAAAAATGAATTTTACTTTAATTTAAATTAATAAGCAGACAGCGGAAACGCAACACGCCAATAACTGTCAAAACAGCTGTCAAATCCACACTTTGCTCTTCACTCTGTAAGCGAATTGTTTAGACAACTAATTGGGGAAATTTGTGCGCTCAAACGTGAATTGCCTCGTATGATATGATTGAATTGAATATTGCGTGCTCTGAAATGAAGGTTCACATTCGGAGATGGTTGTGCAGATCTAATGTGGTTTGAACGCGGAACAGAAAGTCAATTAATTATGCCGCATGCAACTCGAAGCAATAAGTTGAACAAATAAGTGCGACTAATGAGCCCAAGATCCGAATGACGTTAATTTATTTATAGCCAAATTATGGCTTTTTACGGCCATTTACAATTTGCTTTGTGCCAGTGGATCGAGTTGCGAGTCACGCGTTACCTGTTGCCCCATACCCGCCATAAATTCTCATGAGTAAAATAATTAGAAAATCAAATAGTTGCCTAGCAACTTGCGCAGGCAAACAGTTGAAACTTAACTCGCTGCACGCCTAGACTTGCCGTCTAGGGTGTCAAAATGGCGCTCAGCGGAAACGGAAATAGTGCCACTGCGCGCAACTTGAACTCGAGCGAGCGTTAGCGAAAAGTTTGGCGCGGAAAGCATTGCACTGTTGTCGCCCAGAAGCGAAAGCAGAACCAAACTGCATAGAGAACTCTGGAATGAGTGTTCCAGCATAGCGAATCTCTTGGGAACCTTGCAAAATTTCTAGCTAATTGAGTGATAATTTGATTATTTTGCGAAGCATTTTCATATGTCTTTCTACCCATTTCACAACAGTAAAGTTCATGCACGCAAAACCGGGAGAAACGGAGAGTAGAAGCCCAAAACTGGAACACGCACAAATAATAAATGTATGTGTATGCTGAACAACATTCTATTTAAACAAAGGTAGGCTGACTGCCAGACGAACTTGGCAGTGCGTGGGTGTGATTCGCGACTCACTGCTTTCATTTATATTTATTTATGCAATATATGTGTGTACATATATAAATGTAGATGTATATTCCCACTGCCAGGTCGCCTGCAGAAGTTGCGTGCAAATAAAAATTCAGCTGGAAAAAAATGTGTTTGTTTCGTCAGAAACTTTTGCATAGTTTTCTGCGGCAGCAACTTTTGTGATTTAGTCAATTTGAGGCTGCATTGCTTGTTTCCACTGTGTTTGGATGTATGTTGGCCTATTATTCTTCTGCAATTTGCCAAATTTGCAACCGCATTAATTCGAGACTACCGGACTCACAGTGCTAGACTGATAAACGCCAATAATTATGCAATTAACTTGCCAGTTACTTACTTTTTTCAACCTTCGTTTTAACGACTCTTTTAATGGGCGCCGCACAACTTTTGCTGACACTGCGAGTGTTGGTTTTCTTATTTTTTTCTTTTTATGGTGGCGAGCAGCGCTTAAATTTAAATTGGTTTTAGATAAGGTTTAATTAAGTTTGCGGCAATAAAAGCGAAGAACAAAAGACAAATATGCTGCGTAATCCGTAGAGTTTGAGCAGCGACTTTAAAGAGTAAAATGGGTAAAATGAAAGATGCTTTGTTGAGTTACTTTGAGCAATTTTTATTGCCAATTCACCTCCCATTCAGACACACTCGAGTAATTTGTTTCGCTAGCTTTAATATAGACGCAAAACCTGAAGAGTTCGAGGCAGAAAAAGGGGCATTAGATTGAATGCATGTCGCTCACTGTCGTAAAACATAATGTCAACTAATGTCGCCCGAGAGACACATGTCCACAGATGACCCCACATTGACGGTCATCCATCGAAATTAAAGCATACGTCTGGGCATAAAATTAAATGCCATTCAAAATCATGTAAATACATATTTGTATGTCAAACATATAAGTTTCTTTGTTGAACCAGCGGCTGCAGCACTAAACATGCTGCGCCGTCACTTATTAGCCAATAAGAAAAAAAGGAAAGAATGAAATATATATAGCAGCATTTCACATATATAAAGCTATAAAATATTTAGTACTTAGTTTTGTGAAGCACTGCTCATGAGATCTCAATGTGTGTGTGTGTCTGCTCACAAATAAAAGCCTGGCAGAATGCTAAGCATGCTCGAAACTGCCAGACAATAGACACAGCCATAATGATCTTTTTGCTGCTCATGTCCTGGCGCAACTGCCAGAGAGCCGAGTCGAGGATGAGGGCGACGGCGACGACGAGGGCGAGTACGAAAGCGAAAACGAAAAACACACACGTTGCGTATACACTTGTGGTACTCACAGATGCTCTCTGCTTTGCACATATACCAAACACAAACACACATGCACTGTATTTATCCGGACAAAACACACTCAACTCGCTCATTGTATTTGTCCTGACTGTGCGCTTTTGGATACTACAGAAACAACAAATAGCGAATATTATTTTTACTCGGTCTTTTTTTCTTTGACGTTATTTGGGTAAGGAGAAACGAGGTAAACAGGATAAGCAGATTATTATTTGGCTGCTTTAGCCTTCAGTTTAGCATAAATATATTTGAGTTTCAATCTGCTAATTCTAAGCCGCATAGTTTTTGCAGACCTTTTAAGACATGGCAAATACTAAAATGCTAATTTGTTGCTAGCACGTGGCGAACATTAAGCCTCATTTTATATTACCTACTTTATGACTGTTTAACTGCGTTAAAATCTCCTTGGCCGTGTACTGAATCAGCAAATTATTCTCGTTGGAAGGACCTTGAAAATTCACCAAAAAGAATGAAGAGCAAATATTAGAAAATTATAGAAAATAATTTATTTTTGGAGGGGAACGAAATCTGTAGAAGATTTAAGAGTTTGCCACAAGGACATTTGAAATGTGGTACATAGCTTATGTAAGTAGGCAATGAATTTGTTGTTTTCAATTTACGTTACTTGGCTATTGCTATGCAAGTCACGCACCAAAATAAGGGCAGGCCGCACACATATTTTATAAGCCAGAGCTAACCAATATGTCATGCCACATGACTAGGCAGGTCAAGCTGCAGGGCGGCCGTAGATGGCTGAAAAGTGCACTTGTGAGCCAACCTCGGGCTATGGCAACCAGCGATACCTCTTGCGCTGCGTACTCTTGTGATTTATGCGACATTCCCGTATATGCGATACTTGATATTAACATTTTGTTGCTCCCTCGCTTTTTTTCTTTGTTTTTCCTCCATTGTTGTTCCCTGTCAACCGACATGTTGTTGATGTTGTGGCCGCCCTTGTTTTCTCTGTGCGCCTCTACGGCTGTTTGGCTATCTGGCTGTTTGAGTGTTTGACTATTTGACTATTTGTCTATTTGTCCTGTCAGCAGCTTGGCATCTGGCGGAAACGTGAGTTCATTTTCATATCACGGCCTACGAGTAATTCATGTTGCTGGTACATTTTTCCCTGATTAATATAGATTGTCCAGACACAAAAGGAAAAGTCTTACCATTTTCTCTATTTGCTTTTGTCAATTGTTCTCTGATTAGTTGTCAGCTTGGGCACACACATATACACAGTGTAAGCATAAATGCAATATATGAGCATTTGCTCAAAAACAAATATCACATGTCCAGCAAGCAATTATTTTCACGAGTATTCATAAGATCATGCTACAGCCTGCTCACTCAGGACTCTCGCAAAAGGAAAGCTACAGTCGAGTGTGCTCGACTGTGATATACCCGCTACCCAGCTCAAATATACTAAAATATACCAAAAAGTATTTTGGTATTTTTGGTATATTTGGTATATTTGTACATTCATATCCCATCACATCCATCAAATATCGCATAAAGTATAAAATATACCATGCACGGTCACATTGTCTACCAGAAACAAGCCACTTGCTGCCTATGGATTTTCCCATACAAAACTGTTTCTTGAATAACTCCCAAGTTTTTCATCCGAACGCGATCAAATACTCGGGAATCATGGAGACGATTATTATCTTTGCATGTGTCAAAACTCGAGGCTCTTTAAAATTTAATTTGATCTGCGTAGGACATACTCCAATACTGGTACCAAGTTTGAAATCTCTAGCTCTTATAGTCTCTGAGATCTAGGTATTCATACAGACAGACAGACAGACGGACAGACGGACGGCTATATCGACTCGGCTGGTGACCCTGACCAAGAATATATATACTTTATGGGGTCGGAAATGCTTCCTTCTGCCTGTTACATACATTTCCTGAAGTCACAAAGCTATAATAACCTTCTGCCCTATGGGTAGCGGGTATAAATATACGTTATTTTATGTTGCTTACTCATGCTTTTTAATTGAAGAACTTATCTTTTTTTCAATTAAATTCAATACTTTAATAATTTCAGCGTTCTGTCATATTTCTATTATTTTTTTTGTTATTTCAGTTTTATTTACATTTGGTGCTTTTATTTATTATTTTCAGTATCGACGCTTCTATTGTCACATCCACACTCACTATGCCAAACAAAGATTATCAATCTTTGAAAGACGTAAATAAAGATTATTAATTTAAATGAATTAAAAAGTTGAAACTTTACAAAACTGACGAGATTCAACTGGAGTCTGAACGCTTATTTAATTTAGAATCTGCCAGCTGGATATTGCACATGTTATGCATAAGCAAACTGCTTTTGTTAAGCTTTTGGCCACATTTCTCCTTAAGGGAGCCAAATTTATGCACACTCAAAGTGCCGTTAATTTGGCAAGTGCCATGGCCGCTTTAACAAGGCCCAAAACGTGGGTCAACGCATGCGGAGCGAAGAACACAATTAAGCGCAGTCATCTATAAAATATCAAAATATCCAGATGAAGCTTCTATCGAGCGATGGCAGAATATATGGCAGGGGATATTGATTCGAGGCAAACAAAAGTTCTTCAAGTACACGGCTGACATTTAGACGTGTTGTAATATCGATAAAGTATGTTTGGTAGAAATTAAATATAACAAAATTATAAAATGATACTATAAATACTATGTATTTTTTTTTTATTTGAAGTTGAACATAATAACATTACAATTAAATAACTTCTTAAAACTTTCAAGACATTTTTAAGAAAAATATACAACATACTTTTAGGTACATTTTAAAAGCCCTACTGTACCTAATCTCCTAATACATATAATTTCTAAGGCTATCGTCATCTTGCAAGTGCATTCTAGGGTAGTGCGGCGTCTGCCACGTTTAATTATTACTGACGAATACTTATGAGCCTAAGTGCGGCATATGAGAATGCCGGTTTCTGTGTGTGAGTAGCTGTCTAAGTGGGTGCCAGTCTGCGTGTGCACGAGCATAGCCTCGAGTGTCCCGAGCAGTCCCATTTACCAACAATATTTACGCAGTCTGTGTCTGTTGACTTACCACAAGCCTCAAGCTGAAGTTTACATCGAAGACCCTGGCCATAACTGTGCACCCAACCAAAAAATATTCGGTAGCTAGAAAGGTGCAAGAAGCGGAGTCCTGAAACCTTGGACTCTCATCAGGCAAGATTGGGATCAGACCGGCAGCGGGTCGAGAAGAGAGGAGAGACAGAGATAAAGATAGAGATAGAGATATGGAAAGTGAGAGAAAAAATTGAAATTTATATTTATGCAGCACATAAATTTCGACTTTTCGGCTCGGCTCAATTCGGGTTACGTTTGTGTTAGTGTTTATAGTGCGTACGTGTGCGTGTTGGCCTTATGAAATATGCATGTGTGTAGGTGTGTGGGCATGCGTGCGAGAGAGACAGTATGTATGTGAGTGTGTGTGTCAATGTGTGTGTTGGCAGCTAACACGACTGAAGTACGTCATACTCCATAGTTCAGCGATGTGCGATACGGGATACGGGATGTGGGACACGTGTTTGTGTGTCAGAGTTTGCGTGTCTGCGGCATGTAATCAAATTAAAAGTTGGACGTAGCAAGCAATAGCTTTTAAAAGTATTAAAATGTTACATTCAGCACTCGCCACTCATCACTCCATGACGCTACTACTTGTCCAATTGCCCAATCGCCAATTCGTATCTGCCATAAGCAAGTGTTAACTGCTCTGTGCTCTGGCAGTCGATTGTAAGTGCCGGACTGGGATTTAAGAAACTTCTGTGGTTGCTGCTGTTGCGTTCTCATTAAATGCAGTTAGTTATCAATCTTTGCTGCTTGCAGTTCTCGCATATTGACAGTACATGAAGGTCTGTAACAAAAAGCGGAAAATGTGATGCTGACACGCATTCGGCCAGCTGCCAGCAACTAAAACAACACACAGCCACTGCTCATGGTGTTATGTGTGCGGCAACTGAGATAATAACTTAATTACATATTTGTGTGTATGCTACACAATTTTGTTGTGCTCTTTTGCTTTTTTTTTGGCAATTACGCTGCATGCTGAGCACCTGTCGAAAACAGCTAACAAGCCAGCCTGATAGCTAGGCAGCCAGCCAGAAACATGTGTATTATCAAATACCAGTCATTAGGAGTCGGTCCCACTCCCACATTGGGTGAGATACGAATATAGACCTAGGACCATTTAGTTGTCGTTATTTATCTCAAATGTTGTGCGGTCTACACGTGTTCACAGACACTCGAGCAAGCGACAGACAGACAGGCAGAGCGCGTCGCACCTCTAAGCGAGAATAATTAAGCGGCGTAATGCGACTTACAAGTAAGTCCCTGCCTCCACCTATGACTCAGTAGAGCGGTGACGGAACTAGAGATGGCAGCGTGATACAAAGTATCACAAAACAAAACAACATTTTGGGTTAGCCAATAGTTGAACCCGACTCGCAACACACGTCAAACTGCAACTAGTGCAAAAGTATAATAGGTTGCGGCATTTGTAATGAGTTTTAATAATTTATGATTCGCAGAACTGAGTGTTTAACAAGTTGCGTCGCTCAGTTGAGCTTTAGCAGGCCAGCTAATTTATTCATTCATAATAAGGAGCCATCTCTAGCAAGCGGCAAGTCTGGTTGTAGACGACACCTGCCGAGCTTTAATTGCCACTCGAGCGTCACGTTTATGACTTTGCTTGGCTTGCACTTTCGCACGCTGCCATTAGAGGGAAAGTTTCCTGAATGTTGCCTACTACTACCTCCCACCTACCACCTCCCATCTCCATCTTCAAGCCTCACGGTGTGCCGGTCTTTTGCAAAAGAGCGCTTAGAGCGTTTTCTTAACCAGTTTTACACCCTCAAAGGTTTTGCGCCTCCCCTTCTTTTCTTTTTCGGTGTCATGCAGCAAGTAAAATACCATTTATGCTTAGCCAAGTATTATTATTATTATGCATAAAATTTCGGTGCTTCTAATTGAATATGTACGAGTCTGAGGTTGGCTCTAAGTCTGCCTGACATGCGTGACGAGTACGAGCAAGAGGACAAACCAGAAACTGTGTTCAGCCAGAAACTGAAACATCATTTTCTTAATTAGCCTTCTCATGTGCTACGACACAACAAAGGAGCTCAGCTGGATAGTATCCAATTGAATGTCAATTTAAATACATATGTATGTGATCAGTTAGATTCGAATGCAAATGGTTGGCTTGCTGAATATTTGATACAATTATACACATTCTATACAATTATACAATCCAAGTATATTGTTAATCTCACCATTAACATTGAGGAGTTCACACATATTTGATGAAACCAGTGGATGGTAGATTGTTCACATTAGATAAATATTATAATGGATTTATATTGGAGAGTGTGCTCAAGAAATGTTGACCACAGCAAGAATTAGTAATTCACATTTGCATTTCAGAATCAAACTCAATTGTTCAGCATAATTACGACACTTTACTATAAACTGCAATCTTTGGAATGCTTTAAATGAGCAACTAACTGAAAATAGTCGTGAACATTTCTAAACTCTAGAAAAGACATTTAATTTAGTATTTTATTTAGACATTTTACTTTTTATAAGACCCAATTTTATTTAACATTTTCCAGCAAAACACATTTCGTCTTAAATTTGATTTACTCTCATTTGTCGATGCCAAAAAAGGTTACCTTTGTGCGCGTGCAAGCCTATTTCCTTTGAAAACAAATGGAATTAAAAAAATTATAAGATGGTTAAATTGACTAAAAACGAATCGCCGGGAAATTCGATGCTGAATTTGAAAAGCAATAAATTATGACACAAATTTAGAAACGGTCATTTGCCTAATCTGTAAAAAGGATGTTACGTTGTTCCTAATTAATAAGCTTAAAGCTCAGCGAGGCAGAGTTGTTTTCTACAGTTAAACCTCTTTGGGAGTGAGTTGACCTTTAATTAAAGGCAAAAATGCGCTTGAGTCGCTAGCGACGAGGCAACTAGCCCTCCATTGGTTGGGTCTGTCATTGTATAAGCGGGTGGCGTACTTAATCCATAAAGTACAATTTGTGTGAAAAACAGAAGACATAAAGCGAAATAACCAGCCGAAACTCACGCAGTATAAAATATAACCGACATATCTGTGTATATGTGTATATGTGTATATGTGTATATTTGTGTATGTGTATATGTGTATATGTGTATATGTATATATGTGTATATGTGTATATGTGTATATGTGTGTGCAAGAGCGAAGCGGGAAAACATGTAACACATTTGACCCTTTTTGTTCTTTTTTGAATAATAATATCGATATGTGCACATGCTGCAGTTGTCCCACTCTACATGCCATTCTACCGCTCTGCGTCTCCCAATCTCTTTGTCGTTTGATACTATTGGCTACATATTGAAATGGCTGTCAAACGGTGTAAAAACGGCTGTCGTTTTGCCTTTTTATTGCCTCTCCTCTATGCGATTCCTTTCATTTAAATCTAACAGACTTTATGCAGCACATATTTAGGCAACGTTGTAAATTTAATAGGCAAACTTTCAGTTTACGTTGTACGGTTATCAAATTCAACGAATAAATTTTAAAATATTTACACAATTATTTAATAATATTTGGCGTATGTAGCAGTAGAGGTAATTTGAAACTCAAAAGGCGATTGTCATTGTTATTTAAAAAATTGAATGGACTTAAAGCATTTTTACACAATTTTCACAATCACATCGACGTTGACCCTTTTCTACTTGGCGACCCAACATTCTGCGTTGTCAGCGTCAAATTCGAAGCTTAGCAGCTTGACCGCATTTTCAATGGCTCCAATGTGTAGCGAGCTAAGGGTCTTCAGCCCTGAACTTGCCATACAGAGCACGCCGACAACACAAGCAATTATACAACAGTTCGGGGGCATACGTAAGCTTCGCTTAATATTGCTGCTGCTTCTCTGGTGGCTTCTTTTTGTTTCTCTGTTCTGTTACAGCTTCGAGCTGCGTGCTTTTATGGGCGCCCATTAACGACGTCAACTATTTGCAGCTGTGCATAAAAAACACCAAAAATCATTTCTCAGGATTTTGGTTTCTTGCTCGCCGCCTTTCATACTGTTTTTTGTTTATATACCCATTTTTTCGTTTTTGGTTTGCCTTTCTTTTTTCGGTTTTGTTTTTTTGTTTTGTTATCTGAGCGCGCGGCATCGTAAAAATAGAAATAAAAATAAAAATATTTATGCAGCTCTACGGCTTCAACGGTCGGCGTTTTATGAGTGCGCTCTCCATTTCGCCAGCATTGGCTATTAAAGGGCAAGCGCAACAAAACAACAACAAAAAAGTATTTCAAAATTGGCTGCCAAGCACAAGAATTTGCTGCCCAAGGCCGCATACAGTTTTTAAACAGTGGTGGCATACGCACCTTCCTGCAACAGCAGGAGGCGCCGTGGCAGCAGCGTTAGCATCAGGAAATAGAAACAGCGCCAGAACAGATCAGAACAGAACCTCTCTGTGTCCCTTTATTAATTCCAATACATTGAATTTTGTATAGACAATGGCATGTTTTGCATTTAAATCCGATTAAAATGCCGCACACGTGCCCTTTGCTGCGCGGACCTTCGGAAACTTAAAGCATTGAATAGAAACAAATAATTTCAAGCCTTTCATGGCTCAGTGACTGAATGTGAATTAGGTGTAACTGAAATTGCCACTTTTCACATCAATTACATTTTCAGCGTTGGAGGCGTGTGCAGCCTGTATGTCTAAAGTTATATTAGATTACAAAATTTCGCACACTGTCTGAATTTGACCTACTTTTGAAATATATAACCAAGCAATGCTGTGCAAGAATTGCAACTAATGGCTAAAAAAAGTTGATGGCACAGTGATTAAGTTATTCAAGTGGAAATTATTTCCTCTTGAATATGCTTGGCAACAATAGCAGCAGATGGAATATTCGATAGACCAACATTGCATGTTAATGAATTGATTATCAGATGCTAGTACAGGGAGATTAATTCGTGCTTTGCAGTCACAGTAGTGAATAAACACTTTAACAGGTCTCCTAACGATTTCAATACGCAGTTGTCTTGCCAATGGTTTCTGGAATAAAAATGATTATTTATGAGCTGGCAATTTGCACGTCTTGCACGGCTTGGCATAATACAAAGTCAACTGACAATTAAATGGAAAATTGCAGCTTTGTCATAATTTGTTTGATTCCATTGATTGGGTTGGGCAAATGGGCTTACAGCGACATTATCTTTGCAACTTGAATAAGCAGACGGCATTGGGGGACAAGATGTGCTCGTTTATCTAAAAGGATTGCAAATGAAATTGTAATTTATTTGAAAATGCGCTCAATTCACGATGGGGGTTGAGTTAGTTTAGCAGAAAGAAGAAATATCAATGTTATTAATTAACCTATATAGATCATTTCAAGACTTAGGCATCTTTAAAAAATATGTATACTCTCGTGTTCTTCATATAATAAATATATGCACGTAGGCTGGTTGTACATAAAGCTAAAACTAACTTAAATTCGTCTGTCGCATCAACAAACTGTTCTCAACTATTTGCTCATAAAAGTTTTATGAAAACTTTGGCTTAACTTTTTGTGGCGTCGCAAGTCAAACACCGACACCAAATTGCACCCCCAACCCGCCCTTCCATGGCCATCTATGTGACACCACTACACTTGTTTATCACATCCTTCTTCATAATACTCTCTTTATGATGCACCAAATTCAAAGCGATATGTGCATAAGGGCCAAAAATAAAAATGGCCCTAGAACGTTCGTTCCATTGCACATCATCACGGAAGTATCAAAGTGAAGTGTGAAGCTATCTGTGTGTTGGCGAATAGCTCATTAAAATCGGGAGCACATATGGCGCAAAATTGCGAATGAATATTTTGCACTATTCACAGGTTAGCGTGTGGGGGCTATGCGACCCAACAAAGTTATTTTAATATTAAGTTTTCCAACTGTCAGCGCTTTGAGCTGCCTGTCATTTTTTGCAGTGACACTATCAGTATCAGTATTAGTATCAGTATCTGTATCACTTCACTCCTTTTTGCATGGGATGTGTACACTTACGTATGTCTGAGTGTTACAGAAGAATTACAAATACGTGCAGTGTGTGATATCCTGACTTTTTGTCATAATAATAAAAATGTCAATTTGTTTTATGGTTGACAAGTTGAGCTTTGCTGCCTTTGATGTTGATTTTTTATATCGTTAACTTGTTATTTTTCTTTGTCCTCCCATCTCGTTCTTCTTTACCTTTGCCTTTTGTTTATTTCTTTGCGGGCTAGCCGTATAAATCGTATCTTTTTCATATGTGCCTGGCACCAGACATCGACAACGAAGCTTCGACACGCGTTACTTCCTCAGCCTATGTGTGTTCAATAGGGTTTGCTTGGCATTTAAATCACTTTTACAATCAACGAATCTATTGTGCATTATTATAATAAATATCTAGTAATCGATGAGGACAGACAATAAATTTGTTATTCCACATTGCAGGCCAAATTGTTTGAAATTTGTCTCATCTTGAATACCCCATTTTAAATATATTATACACAAACATAAAACGCTCAGTATGCTATGAGAGAGAAATTCATATCCAACATACCACAACATCATTTGTTAGTTCAACACGTGCACGCCGCAGCATTTGGCAGCAACAGGAGTCACAGAAGCAGCACGTGCAACATCACGCACAACGTGCACAATTTTCACATTTTTAAACTGTCAATAAAACTATAAATCAACATTTGCTCTAAAGCTTGGCCTCTTCCAAACCGCATATTCAATTCGCAGTCTAACAGATTTCAGCTCCCGATGTGATTTGTGGGATTTTGCAACTGCTTCTAATGCGATATGCATTGAATAGAATTCGGTTTCAGTACTGATTTATGATGCAGAGTGAAATCTGACGAGGTGGAAAATTATTTGCTCAATGCGGGCTTTTAAGTGGTTGCATAATATATTATTTATACATTTTTGAAATTACGTTACGCTGCCCTGCATTGTTATTTTATAACTTTTGATGCCAATATTTGTGTTATTGTTCTGCAACAAAACATTTGCGGCTCACAAAAATGTTCATTTAAAAATTAGCATTAAAATTTGTTAAAATGTTTTCTACGTTCTTTTCGCATTTCGACTAGACAAACAGAAAGTCTCTCTTGTTTTGTAAAGGTCAAATTATGAGAACTTCAAATGCAGAGCCAACGTATTTTTGATGAAATTGAAAAACTCTGAAATAATGCACATAACATAAATAGTTGTTGGTGAATTATTAAACCAAAGCTAAATAAGCCGGGAAATAATTCTCATTTTATACTTAACAGAACGGAAGAATTTTGTATTGTTTTGTGTGGTTGGTTCATCTGATTTTTACATATATGAATATCCAGGCAGCAAATGGTATTAAGTTTTTGTTTTTTTTTTTTTTTTTTTTTTTTGTTTTGGTGTTTTTTTTTTTTTTTTTTTTTTTTTTTTTTTTTTTTTTTTTTTTTTTTTTTTTTTCCAAAAATTTAGTTTTGTTTTTTTTTTTTTTTTTGGTGTGGGGGGGGTTTGTTGTGTTTTTTTTTTTGGTTGGTTTTTTTTTTTTTTTTTTTTTGGGGTTTTTATTGTTCGTTTTATTTTTAGATAAAAAGTTGCCGATGTTAAGTAAACATAAACATTGTCTCAAAATTGCTGAGAGTGATAAGTTGAAGTTTATTTTATTCTGCATGCAAATTATTGTGTCTCCTTGCTTCGCGCTTTTTGGGAGCTCACCAGTCCCCGAATCCTGCGGACGAGCTGAAACCAAACATAATTTGAATTATTGATTGGTAAGTCAACCAAGCATAGTGCGCTTCGGAAAAGCAGCCCAAACAATGTCTAAATTTGTGCCAAGCCACAAGCTTGCCACGCCCATTGGCGCTGAGGCGCCACACCTATTCGGAATGAACTTTATGCAAAAATTGGTTTTCAGCCAATTTCGTTTTATAAAACGTTCGGCTTGTCACAAGCAAAAAGAAGTGAACAAAAATTGTTTTCCTCCCAGGACTGACAGCAGAAGGCCAGAACATTGTCTTTTGAGCTTTGTTGTTCGTGTTTGTTCTTTTTGCTGTTGTCAGCGACGTTCGGTTGTTGTTGCTGTTGCTGTTGCTGTTGCTATACTTCGCTTCCGGCTGTTATCAGCAATCGACACTCTTGCGCGCTTCCTACGCGCTCATTTGTATACGCTGTTCTTTCATACTGCTGTTCGTACTTTGTACTCTGTGTGTTCGCTCTGTGTTGTGAGTTTGTGTCTCCTTTCACTTCTCACCTACTGCTGCTACTTTGCTGCCCCTTTCCTTTCCTGCCTTTCCGCCTTGGCATTGACTTTGTTGTCTTCTATTCTCTGCGCTTTGCTTTGGGTGCTTTGGGTGCGGTGTTAATGTAATTTGCGGAGGGTGACAAAAATATTTCCAGCGCTCTGTTTGAACTTCAACTCAAGGGCTCCGCTCTGCTCAGCTGTGCGTGGGCCTTGAGGCGCAGTAACGCCCACTTTACGCAAAAAAAATTGCTACTCGTACCTGCCCACTGGCTTGGTTGTGTGTTGACTTTATTGAACCATTTCGCCAAACTTGATTGACTTATTGTTGCTGCTTGGCGCTTTTGTTTTTCTCCCACATTCTATATTTATTTTTATTTTAATTTTTTCTTTTTTTGTTTGCTTATTTATCGCATCCTCGGTCTTATCCGCTCGCGTTTCGTGCTCACCAAATTTTCCCTAACAGATCGCCAACAGGCAAACACTTAAACTCAGCCAGGCCGCAGGATTCGCACTCTTCGTGTCTGATACGAGTATAAGTCAATTTCGAATGTCAATAAAATGGAAATTTTATAATTTTCGCATGAGATTCACACAAACACACACTTGCTGACTGCCACAAGTGTCTACTCCACTCCACACCACTCCACTCCACTCCACTCGACGGGCTACAACGTAATGAGATTTTGTTTATTGGCTCTTGATAGCAGCCACAGTCGTGCTAAGCTGGGATGCAAGGATGTCGCCCAGGCCGTCCTGAATGTTTATTAATGCTTTTTATGGGCGCTTCGGTAAATGTCGCTGACGTCCGCAGATATTTATGCTCGCTGCGATATCAATCTGGCGTGCCTAAGTGGCAGCAGTTAATAGATCGTTGGCACATGCCTTCAATCAGCTGCCATGTTGCAATTACTTCACATCGACTGCGAACGAAAATTCAATTTAAAGCTGCAACTCATTAGTTCTTAAGATATTGATTTTTGCTGAATTGATCTTAACTTAACCAAATAAATTTCATTGGAAGAGAACAAAATCACTGATGTTTACTACCAACTCGCTGCACACTTTATACGCAGTTCAGTTAAGACCGCCAATGATGTGCTGTTTGAAATATGGATATGGCAGAGATATGAAGGGCATCCTTGCAAATGCCGTATATTTTGTTGGCTTAGTCTTTATTTTAATTAAAACTCATTTGTGGCGTGTGAGCTTTTAAAACATGCGCTTACATGTAATGAGTGCGAGACACACACTCGCCGGAACACAACAGAAAACGTACGCTGCGTATACGCAACATTGTTGGCATGTGTGCAATACGTGAGATCCCTTGAAATTAAAACTAACACTTATACGCACCACTCACATACCTACACGAAAAGACTGAGGCGAATGAAAAGAGAAATGGCGCAAGCAAAGCAAACGAGTAAGCTTCTATAAAGCGTGAAACGAAAAGCATGCAAATGTTAAAGAAATTCTGAGAAATATTACAGTTTAGCGAGGACTTCAAAGTGTTAGTTCGGGTGTGTTGTTATTACTGCGTTTTCTTGATTTCTTCTTATTTTCTTTTTATACCCGCTACCCATAGGGTAGAAGGTATTATAGCTTTGTGACTTCAGAAAATGTATGTAACAGGCAGAAGGAAGCATTTCCGACCCCATAAAGTATATATATTCTTGGCCAGGGTCACCAGTCAAGTCGATAAAGCCATGTCCGTCTGTCCGTCTGTCTGTATGAACACCTAGATCTCAGAGACTATAAGAGCTAGAGATTTCAAACTTGGTACCAGTATTTGTGTATGTCCCACGCAGATCAAGTTTATTTTAGATTTTTGCCACGCCCATTTCCGCCCCCTAAAATCGAAAAATAGATTTACTAGCGCAATTTTAAAGATAAAGTTTTGGTACATACGAAGATAATAACAGTCTTGATGATTCCCGAGAATTTGGTCGCGATCGGATGAAAGCAGTTTTGTATGGGAAAATCCATAGGCAGCTGCACGTGGAGTGTTTCTCGTGAACAATGTGACCGTGCATGGTATATTTTATACTTTATGCGAAATTTAGGATGTGATGCAAAAATACTTTTTGGTATATTTTTATTTGAGCTGGGTAGCGGGTATATCACAGTCGAGCACACAAGACTGTAGCTTTCTTACTTGTTCTTTATTGCTTGCACTACTTGCCATTTTGCTTGCTGTTTGCTTTCTGCCTTTTTCACAAAGCAAATATGTCAAAGTCAAACGAATCGATGCCAAAAGGTTTGGCTCCAAGCTGATAAAAAAGAAAAAAAAAAATGCTGGTAAGCAGACTCATAAATATCAATCCATCAACAGAAGCCTAACAAAAGTGTTGACATCAATGGCTCTGTGACCGGGCCACAAGGAAATTCAATACGAAAAATAAAAGAGCAGGTCATCCAGTTGAGAACTGGGGCCATGCTAGCCAAATAGTTTAGCCTGTCAGGCAGACAATTGATGAACAATCTGAATGGGACGGTTGATGACTTCGTTGGTGAACACATAATATATTCAACTTTCTGTTGCCGCTACGTTAAATAACGCATTCGTTAGTTGAAATAGTATTCTAAAACGGATTTTTTTTATATATTTTGTTGCGCTAAAGTACTAATCATTTCATTCTCTGCTTAAACTCGAAAACCTTTTTTCAATTGACATATTCAATAATTATTTGCTGTAGTAAGTAATTTAACCACTAAAAATAGAAGTTGCTTTTATTTTGAACGCATATTGTTATTTTTATAAAGTTCATGTTGCGAGCTATTGCCGCTGATTGCTCAATTTAAAAAAACCATCATTTAATATTTTGCCCATTTATGCGTAACTTAAAGTTTTATGCACGACTTGAATGACTTGCTTGGTCGTTTCTTAATTTTTTTTTTTCAATATATTGGGCCTTTGTCCATAAAGATGACAGAAATTAAAGCATCTAAGAAAAGTATTAAATTTGCAATATTTAGACATTTCTCAGTATATTATCACTATATTCAATATTTAAACAAGCAACTTAAATGCTAAGATATTTAATAGTCGTGCAAAGAGCCAATACCACTCCTGGCATTTTTTATAAAATATGTTTTTTTATGGCACACAGCTGGCAGTGGATAATTTTTTTTATAAATTTCCACTGCCACGGTTGGTGTTTCTGTAAAATGGTTTTTTCAGCTTGCGAATTTCATTCGACAAAAAGCCATATGCTCGAATATAACAGTAACAGTGACTGTAATTGTGGGTGTAGTTGTAACTGTTGCTGTGACAGCAATTGTGAATGAAATTCAATTGAGCAAAAATTAAAATTGCCCCTTAAACATATGCTCTTATGGGATTACAAAAAAAGGAAGTATAATTCTTTGCAACTGCGAAACTGCAACAATTATCGTGAATTTTTCTTTCACCAAGCGAGCATCCGATTGAAAAACTAATTTTCTAAAGCGTCCCGAAATGAGAGGCATTAAAAAGTTTTCACTCTGTGCTTTAAAAGTTTGCTTGTTTGGCTTAAATGGCCATTTTACATTTATTCCGAGCATCCTCAATTTGCAGTAAAGTAAAATTAAATTCTGGTTAAACGCGCCTAAAGCAATAAAAACGAAATGCTTTAAATTATAAATGACAGCGCAAGGAACAAACAATTTAACGACCCTCTAAATTCTCCTAGTTAGTCAGACTTAACATAACCACTTGACGAGCAAAGAACAAACTCCACAAACACACATACAAGTGTAACGATAAACTTAATTTTATTTTTTATTTCAAATTTTACAGAACGCGTAAAAAAGTCAGCGTAATGTATCGTGTCGCCTGCATTGTAAATGCGAAAGCTGACGACACTTTTTACGCCAAATGACTGACAAAAAGCAGCACTAATTATTTACGATCTTGGCGAGAGGTACAAGTACGAGTACGAGTATTACATTGTTATCGTAAAAAGTAAATATGGCATTTACGTGACATCGTCATTTTTCCATGCTTTGGCGTGTAAAATTTATGCCGTCTGCCAAAACATGCAATATACACACACATACATACTCATACACACACACTTACAGCCGCATAACATTTTATTATTTCCAACATTTTCCGGCGCCAACACTTTGCACCTAATTTCATCTGCTTCCGCTGTGGAATGAGTTGTGTATAGAGAAACCCATGTTCTCCGTACTCCCAACGGTCATGTCCTGCCATTGCCATTGCCATTGCCGACGCAATTACAGAAGCCGCTAGGGGCTTCTTCAAAAATTTATGGCCATTGATATATGGCACAATGGCAGCACAACTCCCGCCCTGCACGCAATCCCTGCAAACATTCAACAGTCACTCCAATGCTGCTGCGGTCGGTCATTGTGGCATGCTTTCAGGCTTCCGGCGCATTGCACTTAGGTTAAATCCAGTTGAGTTGCGTTGGGGGCGCGTAAGCTGTGAAATGCTTATTATTCGAACTTATTTCAGTTCAAACTGAAATATATTGTCCGATTGGTGAATAAGATTGACGATAAAGCAAATTAAAGTAATTGATTATGCGCTTAACAGATTATGAAAATCTTTAGAAAATAATGAGGAGACTCATGCAAGGAATTTAATACAGACCGAAATATATTTAATGGGCTTTAGCATCAATAAACAAAATGTTTGAAACCCGAGTTAGTATGTTCGTCAACATACTCGAGGATAAACGTTTGTGTTTTGTTTCCAAACACTAACATTCGTCGCTGTTGTTTCCGCTTCCGGTTGCTGCCTTATGCTTTTATGCTGCCCTTCGTCACTTAAGCAAAAGGCTGGAGTCGTGAAAACGTGACTACTGGTTCATGGACACTTTGTTGCATGTTGAGAACCATTAAATTGGCCAGGTGCTGTTGAGTTATGTTAAGCGTCTAGAATCAGCGCACATGTTGGCTTTAATTACTAAAGGGCCAAACGTTGCAAACTGCAACTAAAAACAATGATTCAATTTCCGTAGCGGGAACTTGGTCAATGGCTTTGTTAACAAGTTTTATGTACAGCATACAACATGTTGTATGTACATGTTGAAATGCGAATAGATTAAATTTGCATAGAAATGCAATAACTTCTAGTTGATATAAAATGCTTTTTTTTTGCTTACTCTTAATTTCTGCCAGACAGTTTTATATAGTAAAAGTCGTAAAATGCTGAGAGATGGCCTTTGTGAATTCCCATCTGCAAAGCGCACAAATTCATAAAAGCGCACAACAATAAATGCGGTATACAATTTTGACGTACATAAATTTACTACGAGAATTATAAATAACAAGGCTGTAGCATTGCGAAATTGCTAGAATTCCAAGTAAATAAAACTGAAAAAAAACTATTATGCCAAAACTATGATGCAAATGTGATGAAAACAATAAAGCTACAAGGCTCAAAACTTTCATTCTGCATTCTCACAATTCAAAGACATTTTTAAGTTTATTTATGTAGGTTAGTCAACACACGCATAATTCTTAACTTCATTATTAATTTACTTAAAAGGAATTTGCGATGGAATAAGATGTCCATTGGGAACAATAAATGTAAATCAATTGCTATGAATTGGATTCTGAATACAATACAACAAAAAGGCGCAACACTTTCAGATTGCTCAAAGCAAAGCGGAAGGGCTTCTTATGTGCATGTAGAACACTTTAAAGAGCTGAGCTTCCAAGCTTCATGCATCAACAATCCAAGATTTATGATGAAGACTCTTGATTGCAATTTATTGACTTCCGCCTCGGATTATGTACAATGTAGAGTAAATACAGAGCACTGAAGAGGTCAGAGACACCTGACTTTATTTACTGATGCGATGCTCATGCTCTGATACGGGGCTTCAAAAAAATCCTCTACAGACTCTACACGAATTTGTCAATGCAGTGCCAAAAATACGTACATTGCCTAACACCCAATAACAAAAACGTCGAATGGCCATCTAAAAAGCAGGCAGCAGATTGCCAAAATATGGTGTTGCGATCAAGGCCAGAACCAAAGCCAAAGCCGCAGCCACAGCCACGTCCAGATGACATAGGGCAACAGTCGATGCGACAGTATGCTCTGAAGTGTGCGCTTACATCTATGCACATTTGATTGCAGAGCCAAAATACCATAATAATTTGTCACGCCAGCAACCAAAGTGGCAACAAACGGAGGCCATATACTGGTCCTGCTGTTGCCGTTCGGTGGTCGTGTTGATGCTGATGTTTGTGGTGTTTGCAGTTTGTCAGATACTGATACATATACGCCGAACATTTACTCTAGCTACTAGCTAATACTAAGCGGGGAGAACCGAGTCACAAACATTGAATTTGCGAGTTTCGCACTTCTGGTTAGGTGGCAACTGGCAAGTGGCAAGTGGCAAGCAAACATGAAATAGATTATTTACAGCGCCATGCACAACGATTTGTGCAAAACTGTGTGCCACAGCTGCTGTTTGGGTTTGATCCAGCCACCCCTCACCGCCCCACTCTCGACAGTGTACAGTGCACAAAATCCCGCAAAAAGCATAAAAAATCAAAAGTGTGAACAGTCACTGATAAGCGGGAGAGCAGCGGCTGTTGTCGACTTGTCAAAAGAAAAATTGCTTATAGCCTTACACGAATGCACAAATGAAATTGTGCAAGCAAGATTGACGGCTGTGGCAGTAAATGCTCATGGCAGCCTTTTCTCAGTCCTCCAGACAAGTTTACCCAGTTGCCAGCTGAGTGAGCTGAGTGAAAATATCTGGGAGCAGGAGATGTTAGCGTCTTGAATTTACTGACAGCTTAACGAATAGCTTAATTTTAGGTCCGACACTGATTTACAATCACTTGGCAATGGACGAACACAAATGTATTGATTGCCTGCAAAATACGCTATTGAATTTTCTATGTAAATTTAATAAACAATTTACTGTCTGAATACACAGCCCACGTGAGGCTGCAAGCAATAAGCAACATAGTCAACCATTTTGAAGAAACAATGCAGCACTCAGGATTCTTGGTTTAATCGTCTATTTGTTGGGATTTAAATAAATCTTACAGTGAAATAAAAGCAAGGGTAAGGTTTGTAACCACTTTGGCTTAAGTTTAGACAAGAAAATTTTGCGTAAAACAATGATTGAGTTTAATGTAAGCTATTATGGAAATTGTGTTTGAGCTTATCAAACCAATTACTTAAACTATCGATATTGGTCACAAATTGATTTTATTCAAACTGTTTGCAATGACCACAAGCTCGGCCACAAGCATAGATTTAATTAACTTGTTCTTTTTTTAACAAAAAAGAAGTGAACTGTGAGAGAGCAAAGAAAACAATGAATGCAGACAGGGGGCAGACATTCGTTAGAAATGCCAGCCAATAATAATAAGAAGTCTTTTGAGCTTGTAAGGCAACTATTTGGGCCCGTATAACTATAAATACTCGCATTAAGCTACACAGCTTAGGAATTCAATTAGCCAAATGGTCGAATGGCCGAATGTTGTATTCATACCGAACACAGCATAAGACACCATCCGACTGCCTAAATGCCCAACTGTCCAACTACCCATCTAGAAAAATACCCAGTTCCTGTTGTAATGCATGCCAAATGCGACAGAAGTATGCTATGCAAAAATGCCAACTATTTGTTATTCGGCCTAAACTTAACATCAAATTCAGCATAGAACTCGAGTGTTGCCAACCAACTAACAATTGGCAACTGGAAACGGGCAACGGGCAACGGGCAACGGGCAACTACGGACTTCTACCGCTTGGCAATGGTCTCAATAATTTAGTAGCGGCTTTCTGTGTGTATGCATCACTCGATGTCGTTTTGGACAATTTGAACTTGTTGGCCTGTTGGACGCTTGTTAGGCGCGGTCAACCACAATGCCAGCTAAAAGTGTGTGGCCAGCACGTTTGTCTATTTTTGGCCTCTCTTTGGGTCTTTGGATGTCCAGGTGTGAGGTGGGTTTTCATGTTGTTGGCGCTGAGTAAACAGACGTCCAAATTGAGGCGCCGAAAACTGGACAAATTGCACGCAAACATGGCAACAAAAAGCGTCCACAAAACAACAAGCTGAAGCAAAAGAAACGCCTGGCAAACGCCCTTCTGGACGGGGGCCACAGCGAGAACCCAACAACTTGAAGCCCACCAAAAATTAATTATGAAAATTTTCACTTTACGTCTGAGTTTTTGGTTACTTGTAACTTTGTTAAGCTAATGCGTTTATTTGGCGTGCAGAATTTAATTATGAAAATGTCTCATATTTCAGCAAAGTGAAACGTTGCACACACTTTAGTTTTGTGGAGTGTTCTGACAAGTAATATGTGTGGTTCTCTATAAGTTAGTCATCGAATGTTATACTAGTCCACAATGGAAATAATTGATAGCAAGAACTTTTAACAAAGTGAAGCTTAGGTTTGGCATAAACTTGAAGCATTCAACTACCGTCAACTGCCGTCATCTGAAGACGTTTATTGAAAAGACATCCGGGTTCAAGTGTGAAGTGCGTGTTTTTAATTTTGCACCACAATGTTGACCAATCACTCCACGTAACAGGCTGCTAGCTGCTAGCTAGCGATGACATATGCTCCACTGCGCCACACTGACATTTGATTGAGTTCAGTGTCTGCCTGCAGCTGTCATGTGAAAGAAAACAATTTGCTGTTAAATTGCGACATGGGAGCGCCTGTCGATTTCCTGTCATGTGCTTTCTCTCTCACTCTCTCTCTCGCTATCTTTCCCGCTTACGCTCTTGCTTTTTGTGCTTTCCGGCACGTGTCTACATATGATAAACAAAATATGTATGATGAATGTGCCTGTGGCTGCTTGTCTGAGAGTGTGTGTGTGTGTTTGCAATAACTACGTATTTATATGGCACTTCCGCAGCTGCACTTTAGTCCTTTCTGATTCTCATATCGGGGCACTTCCTCATTCATTTGTATTTGATTATTTTGCCATAAAAACCATTGATTGCTTTTTATTGTTTCGCTTATTCAATTTCGTTGTACATTAAACATATTGCCAACAATTAGTTTCCTGTCACTGGCTTCCATTTCACCTATTAGCATCATGCTTAAAGGAATGTGTCAGCAGAATCAATATTATTCTAGACTAACAATGGCATACTTTACATAAGGGTAGATAAATAACATTTCGTTCATGCAAAATCGTTGAGTTGAAAAATGTAACTACAGTAAAGGTTTTCGGCTTGATAAATAATTAGAGTCAGTGTTCTGTAAAATTTCTAATCGTTAATAGATAGTTAGTAAACTTTTATTACACATAGTAATAACCGAAAATGTTTAAAACTTTGCTTTACCAACAACTTTTTAGTTAACGCAAGTTTTGCGCTCCGCTACGCATGGATAACTTTAAGAATCACCTCCTACCTCCATGGTCTTAAGAAGTTTTTCTGAAAACCCTATTCACATTTACTTTGCCATCAAATACATGTGCACGCATATAAATATATATACATACAACATAATTCTATATCTGCGAACCTGTTGTTTGAGCTGCGTGCCTAGACGGGATTATTAACCGCATTTTGTGGGCTACAGGCGAAAAGCGTTAAACACACAAAACCAATTACAATCCTCCCGTTTTGTATTTTTGTTGAGCACATAACTTGCCGTTTTGCCGGCTGGTATGCGGGTCATAATATTGAGAAGAAGATGTTCGCCAATATTTAGTCTGGTTGGTTGGCACACAAATCTCAGGTATTTTCCTAGCTAATAAGGTTTGCCTTAAAGTATTTGGTGGCAAAGTTTTGTTCGGCTCTAGCATATTTGTATTAATATAAGTTATCCTCGGGCATGCATGAAATCCGTATGTATATGCACCATCTACGGCCAATTTATTTAGTTCAGCAACAGCTTCAGGTCCTCGAATCAGACGCAGACACAAACACAAACACGGACACGGACACATATACAGACGCATACGCAGACACAGACTCAGACCAGCTCCATCTTTGGCTCCAACTCCATCGCTATTTCTATTCTATATTCAGTCTCTTTGAGACACGTGCGTTGAGCTACGCCCACATTTCTTGGCAATTTTTATGCACCCAATATCAATAATTTTGTAGGTTTTATTGTTATTTGCGCATATTTTTATGTATTTACTAGTACGTTTCGTACGTTACTTTCGCTCCAAGGAAAGGATGAGCCAAAGTTTTGCCGGCACGAAAAGTTTTTACATCACCTGGGACCGGAAATGAAAGTGAAATTATTTTCCCTAACCTATTTACGATTGTTGACCTTTATTAAAATGGCTTTTATGACTTTTGGCATGCCATCCATGGTCATTAATATGTTTCTCGTAATGAAATCTACAATTATTTGCAGCTGGACAAGTAATGACAGTCCTATAAAGCTGGATTTCTAAATAACTGCGAAGTAATTAAACCGGATAGCATTCTGCGAACTTTTTGCTATTTGAGCAGCACAACGAGAGGCAAACAGACATGTTCGGTATTTCACAGAAATATTTGATGAATGTTGCTTAACATTCTAGCGATATTGTAACAAGGATCTTAAAAAGTACTACGCAGCTTTGTAAAGAGTTATTTAGCATATCACACTATCCATTGCTGAAAATCGGAAATAGAAATGTAACTAGAACAGAGTACAAATTGAATAAAATATTACATGTGCCATTGAAATAATTTTTTATTTAATTTAGATTTTAATTTGATGCAGTAGCTATCACACAACGTATTCCGTTTGGCACAGCTAATCAAATTAAAAATTTGTGAGCAGATGTCAAAATGTTTTGAGTTTGAAATAAACATGTCGCAGTCGCTGTCGCTGTCGTTGATTACCTGACAGCTACATCCCCGCTTAAGTACGCAGATACTGAGAAACAACTGTTAGCTGCTCTCTAACATATCTCTATCTCTGTCCGTCTCTCTCTCGCACTCTCTCTGACAGTTCCAGTAGTCGCTCCAGTTGATTCCATCTTCCGTCTCTGACGCTTCGCTCCGCTTCACTTTGCCCACGCACAGTGTCAACGAAATTTATCACACACTTGCAGACATTTGTTACTGACGTAGACAGGTAGCAGCAGTAGAACAATGAGGGGGGCGGGAGCTGTTGGGGTACGCACATTTGCATCTCAGCTTTGAATACGTTCTAGGTACAGCTGTCAAAGTTATTCATATTTTTGGCGTAGCATACTTTTGTGCTCAGCATTTTGGCATTTTTACATGTGTTGCTATTAATTTTTTGCTCCGCCGCGTAGCAAATTGAAGACATCGCATAATCTGACAGCGACCGAGGCTGAGGTCGAGGTGAGCCTGGCAAGGTGGGTGCTGCTGTCAAGCCATTAGCTGCAGGACGTCGTTGCCCAGATGTCGCATTGTAATTGTGCCTGTATGTGAGTGTGGGAAAAGTATGATTGAATGTTATTTGATGTGAATTTTCAAATTTCTTTATATGCGCATTCTGCTAATGTTACTCTTGTTGTAGGCTCAGCATTTATGTAAATGTTACAATTCGTTGGGCATACTTTACGGCTGTCAATGAAATATGAAGACCTTCGGATGCTCTGGCAGAAAATACCTGCTCTGTGAAGTTTCAAGTCGCAAATGTTAAGTGAGCAAAAGTTTCTGATTGCCAATACTGAAATTTATACGGCATACAATCGACTTCCAGTTCGAGTTGGAGTTCAAGTTCCCTTTAACAATTATATCGCTGGCCATCATTATGCGAAAGGTGATGTTAATTGCATGACATTTTCAATATTCAAAAATTCGTTTGACACACACACATACAATCAGCAGCAATAGCAGCAGCTACTTATCACTTTGCTTCTGCTATAAGTTCGACTACATTATACACACAATTTTGAATTTAATGCCTGGCACAACAATCCACTCTGATTGTCCCTTGAGGCTAAATTGAAATGCATAAATTACGGGCTTTGCGCATCTTTTTTACACAGCCTACTTATCAGAGCGCCGAGTGTTATTTTATGGTGTTTCATGTATATACATTCCATATTATGCATATATTGCACAGCATTGGTATATACTGCGATATTGGCTTTTAAGCGGCCATCGCGTATCGAGTGTTTGACCTTATGTCGGCTTAACGCCCACGCTTCAAGTGCCAATTTATGCAACTTTGGCTGCTATCGATGAAAATCAATTTGTGAAAATGTCGGGCAAAAAAAAAAATGAAATGTAGCCATGTGATACACAAACAAATTGGCCACATTCAAAATTGTCCTCGGCACTCACAAATTATCTTTAAATCCAAGCGTTGGCATTCGTACTCGCCTTTGCATTTGAATTCGATACCATTTCAATACATTCGCATTTCAATCTGACAGCCTGGGAAGTTGACATAGGCAGGCAGGAGGAGCAATCAGAGCAGGGCAGGGCAGGGCAAGAGAGCGGGCTGTTCAATCAAATCAAAGCCGCCCACAACGAAATGCAAAATAAGACAAAGAAATGAGCACAGAGAACAGAGAACGACAAGACGAAGGACAAACGGGAATGACAAGTCTGGGCTAGTGTCAGAAACAGTCTCGTCATTTACATCGAAGACACGAGAAGCATAAGCCAAGATAAGACATCGAATGCGCACATACACTGTAATACTCGATTTTCATAAATCATTTATTTATATGCAGAGAGTCGAGACGAGTCTGACAGCTTCTTTTATCGCACATTTATGAGTATGCACCTTGACGGCCAGAGAAGATTGGATTAATTTTATTAATGAACCAATTCATTCAAACCGAAAATCGGCTAAGTTTTGCAAATACCTTGCTCAAACTTAAATACCCAAATCCAAATCATCGCAAACGTTGACAAAGAGATAGAAAGGAAGAGGAAGCGAGAGAGAGAGAGGCGAGAGCGCTTCGTCAGAGGCGACAAATGTAATCAAAATAAATTACGAGCGTGTAAGCAGCCTCCGGTGTCTATTAAGGGCAATAAAAGGAAGCACCATTTGTTTAACGCAATCTCATTATTAGATGCGACCCAAAGCCAACGGCACAACTGCTGCGGCTGTCGCTGCCGTTGTCGCTGCGGCTGCGACTGCAACCCAAAATGCCACCCACCAAGTAACAGAGAGGTTAGAGTCCCGCTGTCATCTTCAACGCCCATCTACTGCTACACCAGCTACAGCTTGATAATGTTTCTGATTATGCTGATGATAAGTAATTTTGTAATCTCGAACTGCACACCGAGCTGAACCGACGATGCCTTTAAAGCGGCGTTAATGCGCCCGTTGATTAGTCAGCGCTGTAGTTCGCTGTCACTTCCTCCTCGTCTCTCTCCTGCTCTTTTTCGCTCTCACTCTCTCTCTCTCTCTCTCTCTTCTCTCTCTCTCTCTCAGTCTTTCAGTGCCTGTGAGGTGCGCCGACAAGCCAACAAGCTCATTATGCCGCCAACAATTTGATTAATTACAACTGCCAGCCTGGTTGTGTGTTACACTTTTTTTTTATTACGTCCCTGTCCTGCGGCTTAGGGTCGCCTGCCTGCAAAAGATTTGTGCACTTCCGTTTTGTGTTTCTCCTTCGTGCATAAATTTTATGCAAAATTTAATTTACCGCTGGGCAAATTCGGAGCAATAATTGTTATGCTAAAGTTGCTGCTGGCTATTTTTCCAAAGCTCTCAGCCACACGAAACCCAATGCCTTGTGCGTTTGACATTTATAAGCCCGTCTACTGGGACTTGGGACTCTAATAAGACTGGTATTATGTTAGAGTTCGGTTGCAATGGGATCAAATGTGTTTGACAGTGGCCTGTAATTTTAATAACAATGCAGTAATAAATTACAGTCAAATAAACGGTAGGACTTTATATTAAATGCAACAGTAATTATATGAGAATTTCGAGTGAAGTGATGTGTCCACCTAAAATGTTGAATACAAATTCATTATAGATGGAGTTTTAGCATAATTCCCGGTAAATATGTGTGCATATCAGCAACTAGACAATTGTGAATGCATTTTGAAAATGGAACAAGTTCAACGACAACTCTGCATATCCAACAACATCAAATGTTCGTAAATTAGCAACAGCAATAGAAGCAAAGACCAACAAACAAAATAACAATAAAACATCAATTAAAAGTTTGATGCAACAATGAAATTAGCATGCTCCAACCAGTTGTCTGTGCTTATTTGTGTTTCTCTTCTCATCATTGTTGTGTTCGGGGTCCTTGGCGAAACGATATCTGACAGTGTTGAAAATGCGGTAATTGGTGATATTCGCGACAAGTGGGCAAATGACAACGACCAACATATTCAGCAAACTGAGCAACAGCAGCAGGAGAAGGCACAACAGCAGAATGAGCAGCTGCTGCCTTTAGTCGAAGAGTTTGCCAACTCTATAGCCGCGAGGCATCGGCTTCATCAGCAGCAACAGCAACATCAACACTACCAACACCACCAACACCACCAACACCACCACCACCACCAGCATCAGCATCAGCATCAGCATCAACATCAGTCGCATCACCGCGCCCGCATTCACAGGCCAAGCCATTACAAGGCATTGGAGTTGGAGCAGCTGCAACAACAACTGGGAAAGCACTCGCATTGGCGCCACTGGTCAACAGCGCTTCCTCCCTCAGCCGATTATGTCAACGACGAGGAAGCAGCACCAGAGCAACAGCAACAAGAGAATGCCGAAAGCTTCGACTATGGCAACTTCGACTTGGAGAACTATCAACGCTATGCCAACACTGAATTACCAACGGGCGCCTCGCCGCGCTCTGGACGACATCGAGGACGCCACGTTACTCCGCACAGCAACAACATGCATAATGTGATGGTGCCGCTGATCTCAGAGTTCGGCGGAAAGTATCTACGCTCGCTGCCCGACTCAGTGGACTTCCTACAGGATCGTCACAACGTCGCAACACAGCCGCAACGTCACTGGCCCGTCAAACGAGAGGCCATTGTCGAAGGAGACGTTATACTGGGCGCCCTGATGATGGTGCATTCGCGCGAAGACAGCATTACCTGCGGCCCCATTATGCCGCAGGGTGGCATACAAGCTCTTGAGGCCATGCTCTACACCATCGATCGCATCAATGAGATGGATTTGTTGCCGAACATTACGCTTGGCGCCCACATCCTCGACGACTGCGACAAGGACTCGTATGGCCTGGAAATGGCCGTCGATTTCATAAAAGGTAAGTGTGCACCACGCCACGCCGACTGAGTTGTGAAAGAGCCACGTCACGACGTGCGGTTTGTATGTATGGAAAGCCAAATCCATTGAAAGTACTCTTCTTTGCACTAGTATTGTTGTTATTTAAATATTAATGTTGCCAAAAAGCAATAGGCAACATTAAGCTGATTGCATTAACTCAAATTAAATAAATCGCAACAAACTTGAATTTACTGAGTTGCTTTCGATTTAATTAAATTTACTTATTTCAGTACACATATGAACATATGAATAAATTATATATACTCAAATAAAACCGCGCACTTCATATAGAAAGTATATTTAATTCAATTATAAACAGGATAGAGAACAAATTTTGGATGAATCATTGGTATTTCAATTTGCATACGCTCTATTTTTTCTTTTAATTATTTATAATCGATTAGCTTAACCAAAAAATAAACATGTGGAATAATGACCGAAATGTGTATTTGCAAAATGACAACATTTGTGTTCAGACAATTAAAAATTGAATGGCTAAAATATTTAGCATACAAATATTTGGATGATGAGTGAATTCGTTAAATTGCCCAATAAAACGCCAGTTAAATTATGTCAATACAAAATTAGATACACTGACATGCGAATGCACAGCGTAATGTTTTGGTTATATTACTTACGTTAATCGGCTTTACTTCCAGCTGGTTGCATTTGAAGAAAACAGCAGCCAAAGTTGAAGCTGTCCCGATTAACTCGAGTGTCTAACATTTTATTAATAAAGAAAATTAATAAATAAATTATGTGATTCTCAGCGGGCAGGACAAGCCGACAACAGGCTCAGTTCTTTAAGTTCTCACTGAGCTCAACTCATGCGCTAAAACTAATATACATAATTCCCCTAAGAAAAAACGACATTTATTGAATTCGCAAAGACTTAGACACACACAGACGCACAGACACTTAGACAGAGGCAGATAGAAAGGACGAATAAAAGAAAGCGTCGGTGAATTTTGTGTTGTGCAGGTCCCACGTGTCGATGCCAACGAAAATTAAGTGCGCCGCCAGAGATCAACGCAACCGGAAGAGATGGCAAGTGGGTGGCGGAAGTGAAGGCCACACGCCACATGCGCGAATGTTTTGTTGTCAACGCCGGCTTGGCTGCTTGCCATAAACGTGGCGCTTATTACATTTATCTGGCTACAAAAAGGCGCAGGAGACAATGCCAATGAGACAGCCGCAACAATCTATAATCAATTGTGCCAAGATGTTGGGACAGGACAGCAGCATCCTTGTTGTTGTTGTCGTCGTCGTCGTCGTCGTCGTCGTCGCCCTTGTCCTTGTGGCAAAGCCTGAACACTTTCTAATCTCCATAATTTCATTATTTATGTGCGCGGCATGGATTTATTTGAGCGACGTGCCGCAGCGACTAGCACAGCCATGCTCCTCACATCTGACATATGAAAAATATAATTTTCCAAGTCACTGAATTATATTGACAGGATTAAGCATGCCGCAAACTATGAGCCAGTCAACCAGCCAACCAGCCTTGCCAGACCTTCCTCTGCCTATTTGCAGCCAACACAGTGTCTAACTGCCAAGAGACCGAAACCAAAACACAAAATACAAATCATCATCATGGTCATTATCATCAACATGGCGGCACCAATTGAGTTGCCCGATGCCAAACAGCCAACAGCTCCGATAGAGCTAATTAATTTGTATTTAAGTGAAGCTGCCATGAAATATATGTGGGTGGCGGCGTCAGTGTTGTGTGATAGGGGGCGTGGTTCACGCATTATAATACTACACTCAAATGTATCTAATCGCCAAAACGGCCTTTGTGTCTGGCTTTGTCTGTTCTGCGTCTTGTTTGTGAGAATTATTTACTTTCATATAATCTATATCCACAGACAGAGCTTAACCCGAAGACGACAGTTATTTAAATAAATAAAAGCATTAAATATCTAATTGATTGAGATGGTTGGGACTGAGTTTAAAGCTTACATAAAATTTCCAAAAGATCTCATAATAATAATTTTAAATTCATTTTGTGTGGTGCTTCTACATTCTAATCCACATTTTAAAACAATGCAAATAAATTTCATAACAAATGTAACAACAAAATAAGCACAACAATGTTTGCTCTTTCCCCTCTATTATTGGGCGAAAGTTTAAAGTAATAAAATTTAATGAAGTGTAATTAAAATTATCAAAGGAAAAAGTGTTGGGGCGGAAAATTTTACCTACGCACCGAATGTTGGGCAGCCCAAATGACTACTTAACGCAATTCAGCACAACAAGCAGGAAACATAGAAACTTTTATAATTAAAAAAAACATAAACAAAAAAACATACAAAAGAAGACCAAACAAGTAGGGAAATTAATAAAGTGCAGTGGTCGTCACATTTCTAAAAAAAAACTAAAAAAAACAAAATCGCAAAATGACCAAGAACTCTGTGGAAAGTTTCACTGGGTAATATTTTTTCATTTCAGCAACCACTTTCACACATTGCTGGCAAAGTTGGATGGTTTATTTCCAAATTTGCTTGTGGCAAGACTTCACTTGTTATTTTTATCAAACTAACAAAGTGGCAAAAAGTTAACACATGCCCCAAGCAGATTGACTTCCATATCAGTAAATACTCACAGTATCATTCATTTCCCATTTGAAATGTAAAACTTTAAATACCGTAATAATGAGGGATAATCAAAATAATCGCTGTTTTACATTAAAATTCAATTTACGAATCCCCTTGTCACGAAACAAATATTCATTCATTATTATCCATTCATAGTCCCCACATGAATAATTCGACAAATAATTTGGAAAATTTGACAATTGCAGCATTTTGTTTTTCTATTTTACCTTTTTCAGGTTCTATCAGCAACATTGATGATGCCGAATATCATTGCAATAAAACGCAGGTGCGCAAGGTGATATCCGGTGTGGTTGGCGCTGCCTCCTCGGTCACTTCCATACAGGTGGCCAATTTGCTGAGATTGTTTCGCATACCGCAGGTACATTCAATCTACATGTCCCATATCTTATACGTAACATTTACGGTTGCATGCTGGCTGCATAGTTTTTGAGCCAACTTTTTTGCAGCAAAATACTTTCTGGCTTTTGCAGTTGCAATTTGTTAGCCACAAACACGCACACACACACACACATTGGCAGCGCAAAGTTTCTGCGGTTGCAATTAAAAAGTACACAAATTTTGTCGCATGACGCTCAATGGGAAATGTGTTCAAGAAACAGCATGTTACGTTAAATTAGTTGTGTGCTTAAAAGGCAACAAATTAAGTTGAGTGCAGCTGCTGCACAAAAAACCAAAACCGAATAAAAGCAAAAGATTATTTCAAGGGCACTTACAAATCTTTTACGTTCACGTCCATTTCGACTTCCATGTTCAGTCGGTTTAATTTCTGTGCCCAAAACGCACGTTGCTTTGTAAGATTAAGTAGTCATAGTGTTGCCGCTACGTGATCAAACAGCTCAAAGTCAAGACACGACCACATTGCTTGATACAGGCCATCTATAGTAGTGCCATAAAACGCATACACGCGTCGACCATTCATTCAGTGCATCCGAAAAACAACTCCTGTCGGAGTTGCTAGCAAATGGTCATAAATCAAACGTGAGCATTTGATTGCATTTCAGTTGAGCTCCTGTTGGCTTTGTGCCACAAAATCACAAAAACTCAGGGTCCATACATTCACTGGACACTGAGGGCGCATATAAAATCAGGGTTCCAGTTCATCTCAAATACTAATCATTTGCGATTGGGGTCATTTGAACAGTTTGTCTTTTCGAGAAGGTAAAGTTGACATTTTATTATAAATTTTCAGTTGGTTTTGATGTGTTTTTGAGCCACAGTGGCATGATTATATTTTGCTAGTAAACGATGTTGATGTCGCATTCACACACTTCATTTAAATGCTTGAACAACTTTCTACAAAGTGACGACAATTTGCACAGTATTCTAGAAAATTCATTATCTGTCCCTGAGACTGCACAAACACTTCAGCTGAGAAGGAGTTGGATGGGGTGTGTAGAAGCTGTCGTGCAAAAGCGTATGCTCTGATGATAATGACACTTAATTAGAAATCAAGTACATAGTTAACTAAACACTTGTAGCTGCAAAGGATCAGGTTGGTGCTCTGAGGAGACGACGTTTGCACTTCCGTCTGTCGTTTGCATTTCGATTGCAAATTTGTTAAATTGCCACGCCCCGGAACTTCGTACACTTTGTTGGTTTTATTTTTGGCAATTCTGTTAGTCACTTGGCAAAATGCCACGATGTTAATTTGTGCGTGAAATTGGATTTTACTGGCATTGGCTTTAGATTTATATTAGCACCAAGCCAAATCCCAAGCTGAGAATACAGGAAACATTGAGCCGAAGGAGAAGGATTTGGAATTTCTGACTTTGGCTTTGAGTCAGAGCTAGCTGCATTGTCTAAGGATTCTGTGGTTCGTTGCCTGTTGAGCTTTGCAAAATGATGCGAATCATTTTCACAGATGACAGCTTCTGAGCGTAAAGCTGAAATATATTTTGATGTCGGACATATGAATTGCCGTGGAGACGATAAGCTGCAAAACAAGAGAAAAATGGAAATAAACTAGAACAAAGGGAAGCCGCAAGCAATTGAAATGTGCTGCTCACACATGCATACAGTATTCAAAGCTGGCTTTTGGACAGCCCTAATCCAATTGTTACTTTTACTTATACAAAGGCAAACCAAGTTGTCACATCATAATATTTTGTAAGTGCAATTGAGCTAACTAAGGGATTCAGAGCAAATTGCCTCTTCAGGCTGGCTAGCAGCAGTTTGTGTTAACAAAAGAGACGCTTCCAGCAGCTGCAGTTCATTTTCCTTTTAGTGGAATGTCTAATAAAATACTTTTAATCAATTTTACAGGTCTCATACTTCTCCACCAGTCCCGAGCTGAGCAACAAGCAACGCTTTGAATACTTCTCTCGTACCATACCCTCCGACCACTATCAGGTAAAGGCCATGGTGGAGATTGTCAAAAGCATGGGCTGGACGTATGTTTCCATTATCTACGAGGAGAGCAACTATGGCATCAAGGTAAGTGGACTACCAGCACACAACAGCGTTTTTGCATCAAATTTATAAATTTATAAAATATCTGTAAACAATGGCTTCACAGCTTGAATTTAGAAAACCATTCAATTAATCACGTTCGTCAAAGATTTCGCCTAAAGCACACTTAATGCAAACCCATATCTTCAAGCTTCAAATTAATACATATATATTTTTGCATTTAATATGAATGAAAAGAAAGTACAAAACAATGCTTCAAATTAAAATATTTCATTTTTTTATTGAGACAACTTACTGCTGTCACATTCCAGTCGCTTAAATCAATGCAATAAATTTACTTGAGTCTGTAACAAACATGTTGCATGTTCCTTGGCAGTTCAAGTTTGTGCAACACGAATTGCGCTGCTGTTTTCCTTATTTGCTCCATCAGCCACGCTCTGTTTGCTTTGCGGAGAGCACTGTGTTTTTATTGCGTTAGCTAGTGCGCTGAGCCAGAGTACAGTTCTGGCTTGGCTATCGTTATTCCACATCGCTATTCTGATGACAATATTGCATTTTTTCGTGCTCGTTTTCGTGTTTCGCCGCAGGCATTTGAGGAATTGGAGGAGTTACTGGCACGTCATAACATTTGTATTGCCATTAAGGAGAAGCTTGTCAAGGATTCGGGAGTGGCTGAGGATATTGCATACGATAACATTGTGCAGAAGCTGCTGACGAAGCCGCGGGCTCGAGGTAAGTGCCACAACCACAACCTCAACAAAAATGCACTTGCACAAGAAAATGTATATTTTTGAAAATTAAATGTCAACGGATGTTCTACCCAACAGTTGGCTCCTGAAAACTTTTGCAGTAAAGGCGTGTCGCGGAAGCTGCTTAAATGAAATGACAATATTTAAAACAACACCACCTACAATTGCTCGTTTGCTTTCCGCCATTTCCATGCACTTTTTTTTGTTGTTTGCAGTTGGCCAGCTTCAACGTATTCAGTTGGCCATGCAGGAAATTAAAATGTTGCGTCGGGCGACTTTGTAAATGGCAAAATAAACTACCAAAGGGCGGCAGCCAAATTGTTGGACTCGATTTCTGTACAGAAAACCCAGAGAGATAAACAAGCAATGAAAAAACTTTCAAATTATGTATATTCTGGGCAGTTGATGGCTTAAAATTATCTCAGATCTGGGAAACTCTTTAAATAAAATATGTATAATAAAAAAAGTACGATGAACAGGATTTCACAATTAAATTGAATGTGGAATTGTGTCCCAAAATGAACAAAGTAGGGCATCGCTTATTAAATCAATTGCCAAGTACTTTTGAGCCACTTTTTTTTTTAAAAAAAACGAGGACTTCGATAGTTTATGGTGTATCAGCTTTTCCGATAAGTCCATACTTTTCTAAGTAGGAACAAAGTGACAATTCATTTAAGCCACTAACCATAGAATATTCTATAGTTAGTGATTTGAACAACTGATTTGTTCAAAAACGAATAGTTTGACAGTTAATGGTGAAGCAGGCTGCTTTTCGATGAATCAATACGTGTTTATTGTATTAACAAAAATATATAATTAAACCTATTTCCAAAACATCAGATTATGAGTGTTCACTTGAATTAAATCAATAACATTTTATTTGTTCAAAAAAATAAGTCTCCGACAGTTGATGCTGTAATAGTAAATATTTCAATAAGTCGACACTTTCTTAGGCACTTCGATGTGGCAACAATAAATAATTAAATCTATATCCAGAACTTCAATATGAAGCCAATTATTGTTTTAATAATGATGTGGCCATGTGAGTAAACCTTGTTTTCACTTGAGCTATTTTTATACGGTTGACAAAACTAATTAGAGCAATCAATTCCTTTGAATTGAGGTTTTAACTTATCATGCAGTATGCGTACAGAGAAAATTAAATAAAATTCAATGTTAGTAAAATTGCCACAGGAATATTTGAAGTTTTTTCACAACTTCAGTTTGTCGATGTCAACAAAAACAATAAAGCCAATGACAATTAAATATCAAAATGTAAATTAGCAAGTCGATATATATCTAGTTATGTATGTATGTATGTACATACAATTTTAAGTGCAATCAAAACATCAAAAGGCGTAGGGGAATCAAGTACAGGGAAAATGAAAAACAATAAAAATAAAAAACAATAACACAAAGGAATCTCTTTCGATACTTAATTAAATAAGCACAGACAGATAGGCGGAGCAAGAGAGCGCCAGACCCTCGGAAAATACTTTGTGCAGGACTTGGCCAAGTTGTTGATTTGCTGCCAGCAAAGTGTTGGCCACAACTTATCAAAATTCAAACAATAAGCAACGAATTCTCTCGATGTCCGCCCAGCCAGCCACTTAACGGTTCTCTCTACATTTCGACCTTCATCTTCAACTCGGACGGAGTTTCATTTTCACTTTGCTGCCAGATTTCGGATGCTTGAGCCTCACTGCTGCTAATGATGGACAAAGTCGAAGCAGCAGACAAACACTGGCAAAATGTCCGTTTTATTGACGCCTGACTCTCGATGGTCAGCAAGGAGCCCCGAATGTCAGAGACTTGTGAGGCACTCAGTTTCTTGGTGATGTTACTTTCATTGTTATAACTTTCATTGTTATGGACAGACTCACTGAGGCCGACACACTTTTTTTGCTTACCGTTCCCAGTGCCTTGTGCTCTGCTCTGTTCGGTTCTGTGTGGACTGCAGTTGCCACATCTTATCAGCAAAGACAGCTCGCCCCATCCCCTCATCTACATTCACGCTCACATTCCCATTCCATCGCAACTTCATTGGCGCCTTTGTTTCGAGCCATAATTTTGTCTTACTTTCCTGGCTCTCGGGATTCTTTGCCTTCCCCACGCTTTTTGCCCACTGTGCTGTGTCCTGTGCCAAACTTATCGATTTGCTTTTGTGTCCAGCTGAAAGTTAAGCGAAACTTAATCAGGCGCAGCTGCACAGCGACAAATGGAAAACAAAGTGAGATGCAATGTTACGAACAGAAGAAAAACTTGATGATGCCTTCGTGCCTTCATGCTTCAATGTTTTCCATTGGATTTACACTCAAGCTCTCGCATTGTTCTATATGACTGACCAGCTGAAAGTTTTCGCTAGTGACAATGTTTCCCATCGTATATGATAATTTGCAAATAAGTATATAGTAACTTATTATAATGGTATCTAGGCAAAATTCTGGACACTTGCAGAAATACTGCTTCTTATGAAATACTGCTTTTTAGTGTGTTTGTGTGTACCTACGTAACTCAATTTAATTTGTTGTGAAGAAATAAATCTTCTATTTGGTGCTGTTTAACCGTAGCTTAATAAACGTCATTGTACACAAAGAAACAAATAAATATATATTATATAATAAATATTTGTAATGAAAAGAAAAAGGAGAAGGAAAATTAAAATCATTGATTTTAATTTTTTAAAATTATAATTTTAATTTTTTTATTATTTTGTTACTATGTATGTATATTATATTCTTCAATATTCTTTTTCAATATGTTTCTGATACATTTCGAGATGGTAAATAAAAGTTGGAATCTGTTTAATATGCTAAAAATAAATATTTTTGAAATGTACTTAAGATATATTTCAAGAGACCGACGACTTTAAAATGGCCAGGGTGTAATAGCTCGATGGTCAATGCAAAGACTTTGCTTTAATTTTTAACCAAATTTAAACTAAACCAAATTGCAACGATAAATTCAAGCGCAAAAATGGCGAGAGTTGAGTTGACGGAATACGATAAAGAGCAAAAACATGTCAGAGACCCGAGCAGAGCACATGAGACACCCACAGTGAACTCACATTACATGGCAAAGTTTACCCCCGTCGGCAGTTAGCAGTTCGCTGTTAGCAGTTAGCAGTTCACAGTTACAGTTACAGTTTGGGGCATCATTTTTCAGGCAACGACACGAAAAACAGAAGTGGAGGAATCCCCTACATGCGGGAATATGCAAAACTCGTAGCGAAAATACTTTGTCAGTTTGATTAATCGTCGGGTAAAATAAGAGGAGCACGGAGAACAAGGGTACGGCCAGCGGATGGGGGTGCGAGGGCCGTGTCGGTAAACGGCGTCAAATCACAAATCACAATAAATAATGATTGCGTCGAAACCCTTTTTGCAAAAGGTTGGCGGCTTTCGATACTCAGTGCTATTTTTTTTAACGACTCCTGATGGCGCTTTTATGTAAATCAATAGACGCCACACAGAAGTCGAATGTTATTGGCTCGAATTATTTGAGCGACTGCTGCGCCATGTGCTTTTCATTGGCAGTCGAAGCTGATTAATGGCATGCATAAAAAGCCGAGACGGTAATTATTTTTAATATATATTTCTAAGGCAGTCTGTAACTGACATTTGATTAATATTTGCAATTCACGGCGTCTCTATACACATTTTTAATACCCACAATAAAAAAACAAAACACATGCTTCGACTAAGAGATGCCCTTTGCTGCTCAATCTACAGTTAAAGACACATCGAAAAGCTTGCAAACAGTTGAAATTTAACAAAATGAGTATTTCTGGTTTTTTTCTTAGATAACAACCATTCATCTAAATATTTATACCCACGCAAACAAGTGTTGGCTACAGGGCATAAAAGCGAAGGGAATGCTTTTTGAAGAATAATTGTATAGCACAGCGCGTATGATTGACGTCCTTCGCATTTGCCATCATTTAAATTTGGTCTGAAAAATGATTGGAATTGACGGTTTTATTTTATTTCATTTCTTATTTCATCTTTGAAGGTTTGTCATGTTAAATGTCGAAAAGTTTTGGCAATAATTCGCTTATGCGGTTGGTAAGCGTGTTTTGGACTTCCAAATATATTTTTCACACTTGTGCGAAGTTGGGTTGTACATATTTCAAAGTAGCAATGTCGATTAATTCGAATAAAATGCTTTTATTCATACTGCTTTTATTTTTATTCACAATTAATCGACGCGGTTATCATGCTGTCATTTTCAATAGAGCAGCATTATATATATTATTATATTATTAATTTCGTATCGATGTTGATGTCTGCATCAATATTTTTTTGTTGCCTTTAACAGATTTCTTAACAGAAATAACTGCTAACCTTGTGGTGACAGCAGCTGAAAATTGAATTGCAGCGAAAACAGTTATCAAGAAATTCAATAAAATGTTCAGCAAATTATTGTAAAGTGGCTCAGATGCCGTTGGGGAAATGGTTTGCTGATTGCGTAATACGATTAAAAAACAGTTTTTCATTTTAACTTTTGCCTCCCTACGCAATCCGAATCAAAATTGGAATTGCATACGAAAACGAAAACTGTGTCCGATGCTCAGGCGCTATCATTTTTGGGTCGGATCAGGAAGTGCGGCAAGTGATGCGAGCGGTGAGACGAGCGAATGCAACAGGTGCCTTCTCGTGGATTGGATCCGATGGCTGGAGTGCACGGAATCTCGTCTCAGATGACTACGAACCTGAGGCAAGTACTACCACAAATTACGGTGTTGCGAAATTATGAGCTTAAATGTGCGGGAAAGTGTGATTAATGAATCACGTGTCAAGCTCTTGAGGCGCCACGCCCACTGATGAGTGACTGGGGCGTGCTGTGACATGACACCAACTACAAATTTATAAATGATGGCCTTAGACAATAGCCAAGTTAAGGCGTGAGAAGGATGGGAGACGAGACGCGCCGAAGCGAGACGAGACGAGCCAAACCGACAAAATGTTGGCCATGATGAATTATGGTTTAATTGAAATAAATTGTGTGTATGTGTGTGCGTGGCCAGAGCGTGGCAATGGCAAAATTAATTTGGAATCATCAACCATGTGCTCAGTATTTAGTATTCACAGCACCCTGATGGCAACAGCGACAGAACTTAAATTAATTACGCATACGCAACGTGTGTGCTGACGCTATAAAAATATCCCGCATTTTTTGTAGGTGGAGGGCACACTCTCCGTCCAGCCGCAGGCGAATCCAGTGCACGGTTTTGAGGAGTATTTTCTTAACCTAACCGTGGAGAACAATCAGCGCAATCCGTGGTTCGTAGGTACGTCTAGTGCAAAGGTGCAAAACTGAAATAATGTAAAATTGCAAAACGAAGCGCCGATGGCAGCAGTTTTAATTCTTCGCACCACATTAATTACAGAATTCTGGGAGGACCATTTCCAATGCCGCTACCCTGGCAGCACGAGCACACCGTACAACAACTACACACGCAGCTGCACCACAAAGGAACGCCTCTCCAGGCAGAACACAGATTTTGAAGATCAGCTGCAGTTCGTTAGTGATGCGGTCATGGCGTTTGCCTATGCCTTGAGGTAAGCTAACCGCACCCAAAAACATCGAGTCAATCATCGCGTCAGTCAACAAGCGACTGTAATTGGACCAATCTTTACAGGGACATGCATCGCGATTTGTGCGGCGGTCGTCCATCGCTCTGCGATGCAATGAAGCCAACCAAGGGAGCCGATTTACTCAAATATTTGCGGAAAGTCGAATTTAAGGGTGAGTGCAGCGCAAGCGATTTGCCGGCTAAATCATTCTAAACACTGTTGACATAAACCATATTTGAGCTATCAAACAGTTTTGACAGCGCCTACATTTAGGATGGTCATCAAGTAGGGTCTTGTAATCACTTCATAAATACAAATTAAAACTTCGATTATCTTAAATTATAAATATGATCATGCTTATCATGATTTTTGGGTCATACATCAATTACTAACAGGTGACCGTAGTATATCTTAATATAATATCGATATACTTCTAACTATTTAGACACACGCTCTTCGCTCCACTTCCACAGAACATTACAAATTATTTGGATAACTGAATATTTCGACAGTGTAGATAAAATAATTAGGGTATTGGCGAATATAAGACATCGACTTGAGACTAAATTATTGAAGCATGTGTCAGAAGTTTTATAGGTTAAGTTGACTATCGGTTTCAGTCAAGCTTGCCCTTTTGGCATTTGTTTTCCGCAAATAATTTAAGTGGTTGTATCTGAAGGAGCACACAGTGCTCCTGTCGCCAAAGTCTTAGTGCAAGTCCTAGAGCGACAACGGGGGAGTGAGATCGAGCTCTGGCCACAAAGCGCATTGGCCATGCTTTCGAGTGGAAAATTGACTTGCTTGTCATCGTCATTGAACTCAATTTGAAACTCAATAAATTATACAGGAATGCTCGGTCGATGGCAAGCCAGGCAGACTGACGCAAAACGCGCAAATTCTCAATTTTCTGATAAGAAGAAGCCCGCTGTAGCCCGCTGAGGTTGCCTTAGTCCTTGGGCTCCCGTCCTTGGGTCTTGGGCGTCAGGCCGTAAACGTATTTTAACCCCAAAAGCATTTATATTGTGCAGGCCTCAGCGGCGATGATTTTCGCTTCGATGGAAACGGCGACGGACCCGCTCGCTACAATATCATTCACTTCAAGCAGTCCGTGGCGGGTCAGTACCGCTGGGTCAAGGTGGGAGAATACTACGAAGGCGAGCTGCGCTTGAACATGTCCGGTGAGTACACTTCCGCACACTCAGGCAACAGGTAAAAGTCGATACTGATGCGGAAAAATGTTATGCTATCAACATTCCAGAGGTTAAGTTCAAGCTGTTGCATCCGAAGCCACCGGAATCCGTTTGCAGCTTGCCATGTGAACGTGGACAGGCGAAGAGATATGTGGAAGGCGAGAGCTGTTGCTGGCACTGTTTCAATTGTACAACTTATCAAGTAAGTGAAACTTCCGCTCGGCAAGCACAACAAGGACATTAAGTTGAATGCATTGCATTCAGATGGTCGCTGACGAGCGAATTGTGGCAGTCCAGTGTGAAAGGGACAAAAGGATGAAAGTGCCGAAGGACGGGAATTCGCCAAGAAAGTGGCACAAGTTTCGTAATTTATTTGCCAGGCTTTTGTCGTGATTGAAATGTAATGTGGTGAATTTATTGTGCGAACTAGAGAATGAAAATGTTCGATTCTCAATGTGCAGGACCATAAAAGAGAGTGAGAGTAGTGCGCGAAAGGTTTGTGTGGCGTCAAATGGGAAAATGAAAATGAAAATGAAAATAAGACTGTGCCTGTAACTCAAAATGAAAATGGAATTGAAGAACAAACTGCATTTCAAGAAAAACAAGATTAATGGCCTGCCACACTGTGAACTTAATATGAAAGAAGCTCTGGAAAATAATGCGTGCAGTTATTGAACAACTGCAAATTATACCTTAAAAGTATTTAACATACATAAAGTTGCACTGCTTGTTCAACGCTCTTTATGTAAAATAATACTTTCATGTATGCCTTTCATTGGAAGTACTGATGTCATTATCAAATTTCCGTGAAATGACCCCCTTATTAAACTGCAGGGCTTTACCGACTCTTCCATGACTTGAACATTACACTTAAGCGGCATATTATTAAGTACATATGTTTTCACAAATGAAATCTGATTACCTTGCGTTCCCCACGATATTTATTCATTTGCAGATTCGCCATCCAGATGACGAGACACATTGCCTTGTCTGCCAGCTGGGCACTTTGCCCGACGCCCACAAGCAATACTGCCGACCCATACCAGAGGTGTACCTTAGACCCGAGTCGGCCTGGGCGATTGGAGCGATGGCTTTCAGTGCAACTGGGATACTTATAACGCTGTTCGTTGTGGGCGTGTTTGTGAGGTATGTTTGCAGTTCGCCGTCATCTGTTGTTGTTGTACTGTGTGCAGCAGACAAAGTTTGCAAAGTGTGCGTGGCAATTAAAAAGTTGCATGTGTCTTGCCACAAGTTACAAAGGCTGTCCGCTGCTCTCCAAGCAAATTCGGTTTAATTGGTGCGGCATCCGCGCACATAGTTTTGTACTAAAATACAAATAATAACTAGCATATAACGACGAGTATTACTTCTCCATCACCATTCCCAGACACAATGAGACGCCGATTGTGCGTGCCTCTGGTCGCGAGCTGAGCTACATCCTCTTGGCTGGGATTTTCATGTGCTACGGCGTGACCTTTGCCCTGGTGCTTAAGCCCACAAATATTGTGTGTGCCATCCAACGGTAAGTGAATGAGTGTATTTATAAAGCACCTTAAAGATTAGCCATCTCTCTCTCTGTCTCTGTCTCTCTGTCTGTTGCTCTCACAGCTTTGGCGTGGGCTTCTGCTTCACGGTCGTATATGCCGCATTGCTGACCAAAACCAATCGCATTGCTCGCATATTCAAGGCGGGCAAACAATCGGCCAAGCGACCCTCATTCATTAGTCCGAAATCGCAGTTGGTTATTTGCACGTGCCTGGTCAGCGTACAGGTAAGACAGCACCTGGAAGAAACCATAACGAGGCCTTTTTCGATGCGCTCTGCTTATGCTCTTTCTCTGTCTCTGTTTCTTATTGCAGATACTCATTAATGGCGTTTGGATGGTGATTGCCCCATCGCATGCGATGCATCATTATCCGACACGCGAGGATAATTTGCTGGTCTGCGACTCGTACATTGATGCCTCCTATATGATTGCGTTCTTCTATCCCATTCTCCTGATTGTGGTCTGCACTGTTTATGCTGTTCTCACTCGCAAGATACCGGAGGCATTTAATGAGTCCAAGCATATTGGTACGTTCAGTTATAGCATTTATGTATGCAGTATTACTGCAGTTATACTTTTGCATTATTTGGATTTTATATTTAATTTATTATATACCCTGCCATTAAAATGTCAAAAAGTTGGCATGCATTTTTTTATTATCATATTAAACGAGATATCTACTACCCTATAACAGATATTTAAATGCTTAAACAACATAATTAAAACATGTGATGTAGCGAAGATATTTAAGAAACCAATAGCACCTTATAGCTATGATAACAAAAGATTTATAAATTTTATTTTTGTTGCGATAACTGGACGACAATTAATTAAACGTTTAATATTGTACTCACTATAACAGAAATATAATATACGCCAATCCTTTATCATTTACATTTATAATTCGTATTATATTGTTAAAGTACTGACTGAGAGCCATGTATGGCACTGAACATTTACATTAATAATTATTTTAGACAGAGCATTGACCATCATGTGTGTCTGTAAGTTGCTTGCTACAAATAAATTCGAATATACATATGTATGTTGAGTCTAAGTCTAATAATACTTAATCTTCCTGCTGGCCAGCAGCTGGATGAACTGATCTGCTTAAATAATTAGCTCGATTTATGTGCGTACCTTTAATTGGATCATTCCAGGCTTCACCATGTACACCACCTGCGTCATTTGGCTAGCCTTTGTGCCATTGTACTTCGGGACAGCCAATCACGTGCCGCTGCGAATTACGAGCATGTCTGTGACCATTAGCTTGTCCGCCAGCGTGACGATTGCGTGTCTGTTCTCACCAAAGGTAAGACATAATCACTGGTCTGATAATTTGCGAACTCATTGGCAGTTAGTCACTACTAATTTCATTATTTTATAATTGTTGAGAATCATGATTTGGTGCTATTATTATCTGATTACATCTAATTATGGGATATACATAGTTAGAATTAATATATGTAGGCACCGAAACAACTACATATTTGATAGACTTAAACTACTGGTGTTCTCATTTTCTTTCGATAGAAAAGTTTCGAAAATAAAATATTACATATAAATATTGAAGTTTCGAGGCATTAAACGGAAAAGTTCTGAAACGATTTGGTTGCAATTCATTGTTAACGACTTCGTTGAATTTTTGTTAGATTTAAAGCATAGTTTCAATTCCAGCGCAACTTATAACAAATCGAGCTCTTGCTCATAAAGTTACTTAGTCATTTATTAACAGTAAGTACTCACACATTTTTAGCTTATGTTTCTTGCATATTGGGATGAATTTCAAATCAGACAATCGATTTGCTCATTAAAAACTTTTAGCGTTAAGCTACCAGACACACTCTCTCTTTCGCCTTTTTACTTCTGGCAGTCAATGGGGACTGCTGGCGATGCAATTTACCGCAGAATTTTTAATAATGTTTCATTAGGGGTCATTAATTTTGACGCAAAACTGCAACTTAAGCTTAATACGCTTGTGGTGGAATTTATGGTGGAACAGCCACTGGCTGTTGATTACTGCGTTTTGGCTTCAGTTTTCGCCAAATTTGCAGTGTGCATTAAAGTTCACAAACTGCTTAGTTAGACATTTTAAAGATTTACAAGATTCCAGGGAAGTTTAAAAATACTTTTGAGCTTGCGGTTCGTTTTGGATTTTTAAAAATGCAACTGACAAATTCCAATTGAAACTTGCAAAAATACGCAGATAAATGAAAAGCACTCCTCCTAAGATGAAAGTATTTTTATTAGCTTGGAGATTTGTTTTTGGAACTAATATTTGAAGTCTTAATACCCGAGGCAACTCATGAATTATTTCCACCAGAGAAATTGCTGGAAACTGAACGTTTTGCTTCGCCTGAAATAGTTTTGTTTGTGAAGAGCAAATCCCCTTTAGTTATTGTAGAACGCTCGTGCTCATATAGAAGCAATAAATACTAAGCGTAGTTGTCGCTGTTATTAAGCAGGCGGCAAAATGTGACCTCTTCTGGTGCCAGGAGAGACCCACATTTGCTATCAGATGTCACATAATGCACACTTTGCTCCAGATATATATACGTATGTATATACATGAATGTACATATACAAAAGTACACTAAACATGTATACGCATGTACCTGCCTTCTGGTTTGCCATAAACACCTCAAGCCATAAAAATGCAATTTAGTATTTGCTGCAAAACGGCACAACATATAGTCGAGCACACAAAACAACCGGGATCACTGAACCATGGGAACAAACTAGATCCAAGCTAAGCAACATGGCGCTGCCACGCCCACAGGCTTCCACTGCCACCTGGTACACAGTGCCCAGGAGGGTTGAGAGCTAGCTAGTAAGCAACTTCCGAGCACTCATGCTCTAAACGCCGGTGCTGCCTTTTATGTATTCCTTCTGCTTGCCTGCTGACTGCTTACTGCTGCCTGCCTAGAGCTTGTTCCGTGCTCGTGTCCGTGCCCGTGTCCGGCAAGTCTGCTTCCTGTGCGGTGTGGTGCCTTCTTTGTTTGTATAAGAGAAACAATAATAAACGGCGGCAAATGGCAGCCAAACAATGTCACACCAAGACTGAAATGGCAGTGCGCCTTACGTAACGCAACAGTAGCTTAAACTCCAGCGCCGATGTTACGTTGCGTCTTGACAAACGTCAAAAGAGCGTTGACAATTTAATGGCTGCGAATTGTTGAACGTCGCCTTTGGTTGTCTTTAGTGTCAGCAGACTTTTGATAATAATTACCGTGGCCACAAACGGGAAATAACTAATGGCACGCCAGCGGTTTTGGGGGCGTGTCGGCAACAGTAACAAATGGAAGAACATCAACAACTGTATGAACTGTACAACAAAAATAGTCTAAACAATAGGAATGGGAACAGCGACACAAATGAGCACAGTACAGAAAGTAAGAGCTGTTCGATTGGAAACAGTCCCAACACTCAAATCAGTAGATATGGGAACAACAACACAAGTTGGAACAGTCGCAAATGTAAGCGCTTTCGGAGTGGAAACTGTCACAATAACCAAATCAGTTGGATTACGGATAGCTACATAAGTGGGAACAGTAACTAGTGTTGGAGTGGGTACAGTCACAATAGTCTAATCAGCAATTCAAGTGGGAACAGTAATCAACTGAACTGAACTGAACTGAACTGGGCAAAGTACCAAAAGTAAGAACAGTATCAACACAACACCAAAACCACAAGAAAAGTACAGCGTGCTACGCATACAATGGGGCGTATGATTAATGAATGGTGTAGACCGCATTTGACTGGATAATTGAAAGCGAAACTGTTGAAAACCTAAAGTGTCTCCACTCCCACTTATTCGCACTCCCCAGCTCTACATAATACTTGTGCGGCCGGAGCGGAATGTGCGGCAGAGCATGATGCCGCCACGTTATGGCAATATGCATCGCACAGCGGGCACCGGGCCCTCATCAATGATGGCCGCAGCGGTTGTTACGGCCGCCACGTGCGCACAAGAGGAGAAATTACAGAAACATATCACGCCCACGGATACAGGTTGGCTATTCACATTTCTAGCAGTTTTCTTTTAGCGCTTGGTTGCATTGTACATGTTTTGGGCCTATCTGTTGCAGAGCATTCGATAAAAACCAAAAAGCTGTGCGAAATGGCCACCCAGACGATTGCATTGACGAGCATTTTCACGTCCCTAGATAGCAATGCCTACAATCAAATTCCCTATGCCGATCAATATGTGCCAAATAATACTACAACCACCACGCCCACAGCCCCCAATGGTAATGGAATAGAGGGCAGCCAGGATGAGAACGTGGTCTCCAACAACAACAAAATCAATCAGCAGCAGCATGGGCAGCAGCAGCAACAACAGCAGCACCAACAGACAAATGTTGTTGTTGTCGTTGCAACAGCTAGCAATCATATTGCCAGCAGCAGTCCAGCAGCGGCAGCAGCAGCAGCAACAACAACACCGAGTACTGCAACAATGGCAATGGTAAGTGCAACAGATCCGGAAACAACATCGGCCACCACAAGCGACAGCAAGCGAGCGCCCGTCCTGCAAACTAATTTATAGCTAAACGCGCAGCAATTGCAACAGCAGCAGCTGAAGGAGCAAGAGCGTCAGCAACTGCAGCAGCAACAACCACCCGAGTTGGCCAACCCCAGCGATGATGCGAAGTCAGTGGCGAGTGAAGCAGTAGCTGCAGCTGCAGCAGCCGCGGGCAGCGATGTCGTAAGCAATGGCAGCGGCACCGGAAGTGCAACAACGATCGGCAATGGCAGCAGCAAGAAGCGAGCTGCGATTCCAGTTTAAAGTAACAGGTAACAGTAATAGATAGAACTCAAAAAAAAAAAAAATACTTAAGTAAATTCAAGCCAAGCGGGGCGACAGTAGGCGTGACACTACAATTTGTATTTTAAGCAGAAATTCAATGAACCATAATATTATGAGTTGATGATAACCTTCTACGCGCCACTTGGTCAGTTATTGGTATTGTAAAGAATTCGCAATAAACTCAACGAAAAGAGTCTCAAATTGGCAGACAGGTTTATTGGAATTATTTCGATTTTGCGGAAAATGTTTTAAATATTTTATCTATCGATTAAGCTTAACTAGTTATAAATAGCATGTGGTTTGGTTGCAGTCGCAACAAGAGTTACCAAAACAACAAAAAGAAAAAGAAAAACAAAAACAAAAACAACAACAAAAATGTGATATGATTTGAAAAATATGTGTTTTCTGAAACCAAAAGCGCAAAACTAAAAATCTAATTTGAACTAACTGTTAGTGTAAGTTGCGAAAGCATTTAAAGTTAAGTCACATTCACACTATGATGGTAAATGTTACGAAAGGGTTGCAAATCTACTACACAACAACTACAGCAACAAAAACTGTTGCAACCCTTTTGTAACGTGGCAGAAATGACGGCATCTTTTGATAATTACATTTACTTTGTTGTTTTGAGCCCAGCAACTTGGTAGATTTAATTGTGTAAAGTGGATCCATAGGCATCAAAGGCCAGTAGTATATAATTATAAGCAAAGTAAGTTTGTAAATACACAGACACACACTGAAACTCTCACTAAGACTCACCCTCCACACACTTAGTTAAATGTTTTCTTCGTGTACTCCATAAATAATATAATATATATATAACGTATACGTACCGCGGTCTGATATACGAGCAAACTTATCGGCTTTTATGTCAGTTGAGATTGTAAGTGATAAATTTAAATAAAATTAAAGAACACGCAAATAATACTAATTGCTATTTATATTTAAATAATGAAGTCTAGCCAAATTATAAGAGTTTAATTGTTAGCGCAATGCATGTATGTATTCCTATGTGTTTTATGTAAATATTATTACAATTTACATATGAGAATTCAAAGCATACACATACAACTGAATGTCTCTACTCTGTAATTGCAGTATACATTATATACAAAAACTAATGCAAATAAAAACTAATATTAAAATAAAGATTAAATAAAATCATGCTAAATGTTGTTAGGTGGCATATATTTACGAGAACTTACATTGAACAAACTATCAATAAAAAAGAACACTAATTAATTCCAAATCAATTCGTGTTTTCATTCACTGCTCAACACCAAAGCCTCGCCAGTCGCCAGATTTAGCTCGTTTCCCGCGTAGCTGGCACTTTTTAAATGGAGCAAATATTTAATTTAAATTCTCATCGAAAATATATATGTTACTTACCCCTCGGTTTTGGTGGAGTCCAAACTGCGAATAAGCAGATTCAAAGTGCCAGCCAAGGATTTATCAAACTCCATCAAATCGACTGTGATGGACGTTGAGCCGAAGTTGCAGACGAATATGATGCTCGCAGCGCCAGACAATGAACTAAAGCCAAAAATCAAATGAAAAATCAGTAAGTGAGCTAATGCAGAGTATCCTGGGTTATGGAAGAGATATAGCATATATATATATTACTGACTATTCACGCATAACATCTTATGAAAACATGACACCTTCATACTATCGTGTACTATCAATTCATATTAAAAAGTCGAATATTTATATTGATAAAGCTTACATAACAGATGCATTTCAAAAAAGTGTTCTTCCTTAGTATGCTAGAAAAAAATCCTTAGTCCTATCGTCATTACAGTTTAAGTTTTCGTACTGAAGTATAGTCTGATAGACCGCTATATATTGCTAGTACAGTGGTTGAATTTAAAAAGAATAAATGTATCCATTTTCACTCACCGCTTGACCACAAAAACATCCTCGTTGAGCAACTTGCACTTGGTATTTCCATTCTGGAGCGCCGTTGAACTTCTCCTTAGTGCAATCAAGTACTTGTAAATGGTCAGATGGTAATGATCTGCAGCCAATTTAGTGGCCACATTAACAGTCTGGTAATCTGCATCCAAAGGCAGCAACGTCGTTGCTCCTGTGGAGAATCCTGCATTACTGCCGCTTGTCCACTGGAAAGGCGTGCGCTCAGGATCTCTAGTGTATTGTTCGTAGATGTCTGCATTGGAATTGCAACCCCAAGGATCCACGGTGTCGTCCCAGCTGATTTGGCCATCTGTCATGCCCAGCTCCTCGCCTTGGTAAGTCACACTGACTCCTGGCAGTATCATGACCAGCATGTTCATGGCATCGATGTACTCTAGACCATATCGACTGGCAGCACGACGCTTGTCATGATTGCCCAACTAAAAATCATACTTATAGCATCATCGACAGCAACACATCAATATCATTACATACCACCCAATTGGGTGTGCGTCCCGACGTCATATTCTGCAGCCACAAATCGATTGTTTCTTGTACATTGCTGGCATTCAGTCCGCCCTTCTCCATCATAGTAATCAAATTGAAGTTGAATGGCAGGTGAGCTCCATTCACCGATCGATTGCCATAGAACAGTATGGTGAACCATGCTGGAGAATAAGTTTCAAGGAGCAGTACACTCGAGTTTCCGCTATAAATTCGTTGATGGTCGTCGAGCACTGTGCGCCACTCATACACCATGTCCACAGTCTCCAGCTGGATTTTAATATACGTCGTGGTCAAATAGTTCCGATCCTCAGCATCCTCTGAGGCTCCACTCACCACCTCGTCAGGATACTGTCCCTCTGCGTCGGGCAACACCTCAAATAGCGGTGGTAAAGCGTCACATCTGAATCCTGCCACACCCTCATTCACCTTTCATACCTCAGCACACGCTTCATCTGGGCCACCACATCGGGATTGCGATAGTTCAGATCGGGTTGCTGCACTGCAAATTGATGCAGATAATACTGTTGTCGCTCCTCGTTCCATTCCCAGGCACTACCCCGAAAATATTGCAGCCAATTTGTGGGTGGCTCTCGTTTGCCAGTTTGCGAATTCACCTTGCCATCGTGCCACACATAGTAGTCCTCGTAGCCCTTCTCCCGCTTCACCGACTTCTTAAACCAAGTGATTGGGCACAAAGTCCAGGATAATCTTCAGTTCCAGTTCGTTGACCTTCTTTATGAGATTGCGGAAGTCCTCGAGCGTGCCATATTCTGGCTGTATGTCGAAGAAGTCGGAGATGTCGTAGCTAAAGTCCACCATGGGTGACTTGAAAATGGGCGAGAGCCAAGCAGCCGTAACACCCAGCTCCTTGAGATACTCAAGCTTGCTGGTGATGCCATTCAAATCTTCAATGCCAGCGAGGATATATCTGATGGAACTGCGCCGTTTCTCACCAGTGCTTACAGGTCGTTGTAGCTGAGGCTGTGTCGTGGCAAGCGTGGCCGAGGGCCGGCAAGCAGAAAACTACCATTGACAGTTGCAGAGGTTGCATTTTAAACACTGAGCCAGTGAAGGTCAACGCTGGGGCATTTATAGTGCAAGCTGAGCTGCTTAACTGGGCTTTAATGATAAGCGCAACTCAAGTAGCCGAGGAATTTGCCAAGCACTCGAGCAGGCAACGATTGCACATCGAAGCAACAGAGGATTAGAGTCGCAACATCAAAATACCCTATAAAAATAATGGGCACTTCAGGAAACTCGTTGAGGTGCTTCTGAAATCGCTCGCAACCTTCTGCTTGCTTGTATAACCAGTTGACCAGTTGCAATTGAATTCTACTCGCTTATCGCCGCTTATCTCTTAACTTCGCCGCGAGTGGCTATAAAAAGCCAACTAACAGTTTGGCTGCCTCACAACATGACCTTGCTTTGGAATAGACCATTGCTACTGAGCTTGCTTTTGCTGAGTGTGCTTGCTCAGGCCTGCCAGGATGCGACTTCAACGGCAGGCAACTCGAAGGACTGGTGGGAAACCGCGCAGTTCTATCAGATTTATCCTCGCTCCTTTATGGACTCTGATGGGGATGGCATTGGAGATCTGAATGGCATCACCAGCAAGCTGGAGTATCTCAAGGAGCTGGGTGTAACGGCCGCTTGGCTCTCGCCCATTTTCAAGTCGCCCATGGTGGACTTTGGCTACGACATCTCCGACTTCTTCGACATACAGCCAGAATATGGCACACTCGAGGATTTCCGCAATCTCATAAAGAAGGCCAACGAACTGGAACTGAAGATTATCCTGGACTTTGTGCCCAATCACTCGAGTGATGAGAACGATTGGTTTAAGAAGTCGGTGAAGCGGGAGAAGGGCTACGAGGACTACTATGTGTGGCACGATGGCAAGGTGAATGCGGAGACTGGCAAACGAGAACCGCCCTCCAATTGGCTACAGGCTTTTCGGGGCAGCGCCTGGGAATGGGTAGAGGAACGACAACAGTATTATCTGCATCAATTTGCGGTTCAGCAAGCTGATCTGAACTATCGCAATCCCAATGTGGTGGTCCAGATGAAGCGTGTGCTGAGGTATTGGCTGAATGAGGGCGTGGCAGGTTTTAGATGTGATGCGGTTCCCGTGTTGTTCGAAGTGGAGCCCGACGAGAACGGACAATATTCTGACGAGGGATTGAGTGGCTTGACTGATGATGTGGACAATCGCAACTACTTGAAGAACGAGCTCATTGAGAACCGACCCGAGACCATTGACATGGCTTACCAGTGGCGCACCGTGATGGACGATCATCAGCGCATTCATGGCGGGGAGACGAGAGTGCTGCTCATTGAGACGTATGCTCTGCCTGCTTACACCATGCAATTCTATGGCAATCGATCGGTCGAGGGCGCCCATCTGCCTTTCAACTTCAATTTGATTACAGTGCCCGCTAGCAGTGGTATCTCAGCTGGTTCTATTAAGACGGCCGTGGACAATTGGCTCTTGAATATGCCGTCTGGACGGACTGCCAACTGGGTGATTGGCAATCACGATCAGCGTCGCGCTGCCAGTCGCTATGGTGTGGCAAATACAGATGCGATGAATATGCTGGTCATGATACTGCCAGGCGCCAGCGTGACCTCTCAGGGTGAGGAGCTGGGCATGACCGATGGCTGGGTCAGTTGGGCAGATACTCAAGATCCGGCTGCCTGCAATTCCAACCAGGACACCTACGAACAGTTCACTCGGGATCCCTCGCGCACACCGTTTCAGTGGACAAGCAGCGCCAATGCGGGCTTCTCCACGGCTGCCAAGACTTGGCTGCCGCTCGCCAGTGACTATGAGACGGTTAATGTGGCCATCGAGAGTGCTGCATCCAAGTCGCATCTGACGATCTACAAGGCTCTGGTGGAATTGCGCAAGAGTTCCAAGACCCTGCAGAATGGTGCGACTAAATATGCTGTGCTCAACGAGGACGTCTTTGTGGTGAAGCGGTCAGTGGAGTATAAAACGTGTAGAAAAGGGTTTTATTTAACTACATTTTCTATTTAATACTTTTTCAGCTACTTATCTGGCTATCCCAGCGTCTATTACCTGGCCAATTTGGGCAACAGCAGCCTCACGGTTGATCTGCTTGAATTTGACAAGACTTCAGCCTCTTCATTGACACTTGCGCTCAGCAGCTTGGACTCTCTGGAGACAGAGGGGTAAGTTCCCATTGCGGGGTATTTGGAACCTAGTGAGAACAGCATATATGTGTGTATATTAAAACAGAAGAACACTTGAAAATGTAGATATGCATATGTCGGAAATTGTGGTCACATAATAAGATAGGCTTAAGAGCATATTTTCCAGGAGCGTGGTAGAGTTTAAGAAAGAGAGAGAGAGAGCTCTGCACTGCTGCTAATTTGGAATTTTTCCCGTCAAAACTGGCCTCACTGAGGCGTGATGAGTGAAAAGGCAGAGAGAACGATTAAAACACAGATGTCAAATTGAAAGTCAGTTTGGATTCCAGACTCTGCAATGACGACTTGCTGCGCAAATAGGGAAGAAAGATGTCAAATAATTCTTCTCCGAAACATACTTTTTGATGCTTGCGTGACCAATTCAACTTAAGCTTACAGACTTTTTGACGCTACATACTCGATGGCAATGTTCTTAAGTGTCACTGCACAATTAAGACTGGATGACTTGTTTTAAGCGCAGTATTTGCATATCATGTGTCGTATTTGCAATCAGTGTGACCAACTTGGTATTACGGAAAATGCCTGATATGATAGTATATGTATTTTTCAAAAATGTTTCAAATGAGTGTTTTTGAAATCATTTCCGAAAAGTTCAAAAGCAACTGCACTGATGTCTAGCGGGTTTACCCATCTACTCTGTAGTTTTCATCCATCCATCATTTGCTTTAACTGAATTTTCACAACTCTTTTTCTCTTACTTTACACAGTGCATCGATTGAAGTCAGCAGCTTTGCATTGTCTGCCGGAGAAGCCTTGGTACTCACATCGACTTGAATGCAACGTTGGTGCTTGCAATTATCAGACTTAAAGCCTAACCAATTAAATTTTCTATAGCATACTTGAAAATAAAAGTTGTACACATCTCTGGCATTTGGCTTCTTCTACCTCAAAGGCTCAAAGCAAAGGCGCCGCCGCTTGTATAAATAAATAAACAAATAAATCCACAAACAAGACACTCACACACCCCACTTCTTTCCCCTTGTGTGTGCACTCGAAAAGGTAAAAGTGTATCCGTATATGGGTATCCCGATTGAATTTGGGTTGAAGACAACATATATGTTGTCCCGGTGACATGTCATGTTGACTTTGGTGTCGTCCAGTGACACTTTCGCCTCGTTTTTACGTATATACGGACAGGGAAATCATGCCTTTATCGGTGACACCCTCGCTGTCGCGGTCAGCTACGATGTCACCGAAAGGAAAATTTTTTTTCGAGGGTTCATTTTCTGATGACATTTCAAATTCCAGGTTCACGATGACAGTCCCAATGACTAGTCACAGAGACTGTCACCGCGACTGGTCACAGAGACTGTCACCGCGACTGGTCACCCAGGCGTTCATATAAAAATTAGATTGATAAATTTCATTTTAGAGCATTTATTTTAATTGTTTCTTTATAAGTAATAATATAAAATATAAATACAAATATGTATTATAAATAACTTAACATATAATATAATATAGTAGTAAAAGTCTTCTATCTTTATGAATCTCTCTTGACTCCCTTCTATTGTGAACGCTGTTTTCAATGTTGCTAAAGTTCCACCTTTAAAAATCAAAATAAATCATATTCATTAAATTGGGATAAAATAACTATTGCAAATCGCAATATATAAGAACTTTTTAAGTTACTTACTTTTATTTGTTTGTTTTTATAAAACTCGCGCAGAACAAAAGTCAACTTAGTCGTAGAGCGTCATGCACAAAACTAAACATGTTAGAGAAAAAATGTACAGTCCGCGAAAAAATGGACGCCGGACAGACGAAAAACACCGAATACAGAAAATACACATATCAAAACTGAACTCTTGGCAGACCATGTCACTGGAACTAATTGCGCAGTAATATTTTAAAAAAAGGAAATTTTATTTTGAGCGGCGATGACGTCACTCGGTGACACTTAGCCTGACTCTGGTGACAATTGTCAGGACCTGACAATTGTCACCAGAGTCACCGGGACAATGCCTATGACTCGAGTCACCGATGACAAAAAATTCAATCGGGATGTGCTCTCTCCGACTCTTTTTCCCTCTCACTCTCCGTCTCACTTATTTTGGTTGAAGTGATATTCTCATGGAAAGCCCCCTACGACTGGGACAGGCCTTGCCATTTAAAGTGTTTGCACAGAAATTAAAGTCAAACCCTCGTGTTTTTATTTCGCATTTCATGTTTCGGCACAGCCACCGATAGGCGCTGCTCTCGAATGCCTAATACAAAATAAATACACAGCAATTTTGATGTCTGCAATGTTAGCAAGAGCCTATCTTGCCCAACAACGTACTTAGTCGCCTTTGAAGTCAAAAGCTGCGAGGGCTGCCTGTCAACTTTGAGTCTCTCCGAGTGCGGCTTCCCAGTTTCTATGGCGCCGACGGATTTTATTGGTCGGTTTAGAGTACTTTCTATTAATGGAATTCGAGCAAAATAAATAATTCCACGTTGAACTTACAATATACAAAATATAATGCTTTTCAATTGTCTGAAACAATTATCAGTGACGAGTATCGATTGGCGTTCTTGCCAGCCGTTAATTTTTCAAAAAACCCATGAAAAAAAAGAAATGTTTTCACTGCTTCTGAAATTGAACTCCAACTACACATGTAGGTTGGCAATTAAATTGTGTTTTCACCAGATTAATAGGATGGCATTTACGAGAAATTTATACGCCATGTACGCCGTCTATCCTGAAACCATGTTTGACCAAGTGTAGGCAATTGATGATTTTTTCAATTGCCCGGAGCTATAACAACTGCCACAGTCACAGTGCCTACCAAGCCGGCCATAGTTTACACGTATGCGGGCAACATTTGCGATGTACATGATCACGGCGAAATGCCTTCAAATCTTAGTGGCCCAATTTGGTTGAGTTGGGTTGGGTGCAGAAACTAGCAAGCGAAGCTAAAGTCGAGGGAGCTCGAATGTCATGCATACTTGTACATCAGCGTCGTATTACAAAGACAATAGAACACAAAATATAATGGAAATTATCTTATCTGCCATTTTTACAATTAAGATTACAGTAGTAATCGAAGATATCGATTAGCAATCTTAAGTATTGGGTTTTACATTAAGTACATGGTTTACATTATTAAAATAGTTTCAGTCTGATAGCATTGTTGACTGAAAACTTTAGTTTGTGCAAAATGTTCATACTGACTGCTTTGGCTGGCTTCATTTTGCTGTGCCTTAAAGCATTGCTTGGTTACCTATTGGTTTTCCTAGGCTACTTAAAAGGTCTGCTCATTCATCTGGCTGTTGAATACGCAAAACCATATTTAAAGAAGCAAACACAGGAGGCGTTTAACGATGTAAAGACTGGAATACGCAACAAGCTTAAAAAGACTTTAAAACGAGATGAGAAAAAGGAAAACGAAAAATGAAATTATACAATCAAATTTTTGATATCAATAATAAATAGCTGTTCTAGCCAAAAACAACTACATCAGCTGTGCGTTTGAGTTTAATTAAACAGATGATAGAATGGGATCTAAGTTTTTCTACAAATTCTTTTTTCTTCCACAAAGAAAATCTTATCTTGCATAGTCAACTGCATATTTCAAGCTATAAGACTGATATAGGGCGTATCGATAAAGCGCCCAAAGCATTGCTGGTTTCACTCCAGACTTTAGTTACTGAACGATGATCATTCTGCTTGGACTATTTGGCGCATTTGTGCTATTTTCACTTGCAATTATTGTACCACTTGGTTCGCTAGCATTAATTGTGCTATTCGGATTGGGTGGCCTAGTTGCATTAGCAGTCTTGCTTAAAGTGACTGGAATATGTGCATTAATCAATCGTTACTTCAAAACTATTATTGGAATTTCGTTTGTACTAATTGTAGTGGTTGGCTGCATTAAACTGTTTATCGTTTACTCAATTTTACGATGGGCGTTTTTCCAGAAGGTGACAGAGGAAAAGCTCTAAGGCGAGTGATGAGCAGATGCAACAAGTTGTAAACTGATTTAATCATTTGCTTTTATGAGTGTTTTGTTGTATAAATACAATATATTAAAGCTCTTTCTTACTTTACATTTTGTTATGGTGTTTTGCAGACATTAGAAAATTAGCAGTCTGCGCCAAAACGGCTTACAGAATATACAAAAAAATATCGTGTAAATGGTGGCATGACCTCCGAGCCCATTAAAAGGGTCGCAGACCCAATCTGAATCTTGAGTGTGAGGCACTTTACTTCAGAGCACGTGACCTGAAAACAAAAAAAAGAACAGGCAAAAAAATGCTGGTTATTCGTTTAGTTACACAAGGGAAACCGCAATGTCGAGCGTCACCTGGGGGTGGGCGAAGAAGATGCCCCCGCTTTATGCGAATTTTATTTGTGAAGATAATGAAGTTAATTTCCCGAGAACGGCTGCTTAAAAAATCAACGCACTGCGTATTATATTTTAGATGGTTTTGGAAGATTTACGGTAAAGTAAGCCGAGAAACTTTTACCTCGAGCCCGAAGGAAAACTTTGAAATGCATTAAGTTTGTAATCTGTAGTAATTCAGCAAGCAGCAAACAGAGAGCAGCAAGCAAACAAGCAGGAAGGAAGCATCAGCACATTTACTAAATGTATTCGAGCTACAACAACGTTTGCATATTAATTCTGTTTGCACACGCAGCGTATGCGTAATATTTGAGTATAGCTCACCTTTATTTGGCTTTTCTAATTTTACGGCACTTCCTAGACATCTTCCACGCCCTGTAGTTGTTGGCGTTATTAAGTTGTTAACGAGCCTCGGTTTTTACTTTTTGCTTTTTGGTCGGCTCCTATGCCAGGCACGTACGAGTTAGTCAGGTAGGTTGGAAGGCTATCTTTAACCTGCCGAAGCTTTAATCAAGTCAATTCAAGTTATACTGTAAACATATCAAAACTACTCTTAGTTGTGGAAATTTCAGATTGGTTCAATTCAATCCCTGGTTTTCATCGCAACATTATGACTGCTGTCACTTAAGGGTTAATCCCTGCTCAGTCAAGCACGACAGTCTCTCAACTCTAAACGTCCACAATGCCTGGCATTAATTGCACCACAGACATAGCTCATAGACGTCCGCCATCTGTGGCGATGGTGGCAAAGGGTTGAGCCGTGCCTTAGTTGCGCTAATTTCAATGCCTCTCACGTAGCTGTCACCAAAGGACATCAGTTAATGGATGGACGACCAATTGTCGTTACCAAAGTTGGCAGTGTGGATATTAAGTTGGACTACGATTACCGCCATTTAAAGCGCATCAGTCAGAAGTGACTCAACTGCGTTGCAACTCAATTAATTTTGCAGCAAATTATGGAGTCCCGTTTTCAGCAGACTTATGGTACGCAAATATTTTTAAAGGAATAGAAAAATATATATCTCGCGATTTATGACTTAAATAGAGCCTGTATTGTATTTGTGATTTAATCTAGGTTAGCTTCTCGCCAAGTCTGCCGAATCTGTCAATTCTAAAGACAAAATAGGGAAGTAACCTTGATTTTTAATTGTTAAAATAATCATAGCTTTAGCACAGATAAATCCAATTGATATTGTTTGGCTTGATGATATGCGTTAGCTTATTTAGTTAGTAACCAATTATTATACTAGGTACCCATAGGATATAAGGGTTTTACTATAACTTTTCGATTTCAGGAAATGTTGATGCATGTCCGTCAGCGCGCCTGTCTTTCTGTCTGTATGAACAAACTTCAAATGAACAACATTAAATTGGTGTATGTCTGACGCAGATCAAGTTTGCTTTAGATTTTCGCAATGCTCCTTTCAGCCCCATAAAATAGAAAATCGATTAGCAAAGCGCCTAACTAGTAATAGATAACTAGTGTTGATGATCCACGAGAATTTGTTTGCGATCGGATGAACAACTTGGAAGTTATTCAAGAACCATTTTAATATATTTGAGGTGGGTAGCTGAGTATCTTGCAGTCCGGGATGGAAAAAAGCTTATTTGGTTAAATAATGGAAGAAAAAAAAAAAAAAAAGGAAATTTATTTAAACCAGATTTATATAAAAAAAATAATATATAAAAAAAAAAAAAAAAAAAAAAAAAATGAAATTAAATAATAACTTAAAAAAAGAATTAAATTTAAAAAAAGTAGGTTTTGGAAATGAAATTAAAAATATATATATAGCTGTTTACGATACACAACCAAATGTTGTTGTCCAAATGTATTTGAAGATGATGTTCTTGTAAACTATCATATTTTGATATATGTGTAAGATACGGAATAGGTTCTACAATTCACCAGAAAGAAAAATATATTTTCCGCATGTTCGGAGTTGCTCTAATAATCTATCATGTGAGTCTATGCCGAAAGCATAAGTTGACCTAGGCAATTTTAAATAAACTTCCATTTTATGTATTTAACTCTTTGTTTTTATGCATTGTTTTCCATTTATTAATAATGTAAAAGTATTATAATTAAATTAATTAAAATGACTCCATTTTAATTATTAATGCCAAATGTAACAACTAAGAAAGCTACAGTCGAGTGCGCTCGACTGTGATATACCCGCTACCCAAAAAGTATTTTTTGGTATATTTGGTATATTTGTACATTAGTATTCCATCACATCCTAAATATCGCTTAAAGTATAAAATGTACCATGCACGGTCACATTGTCTTCCAGAAACAAGCCATGTGCAGCTGCCTATGGATTTTCTCATACAAAACTGTTTCTTGAATAACTTCCAAGTTTTTCATACGATCGCGATCAAATTCTCGGGAATTATGGAAACTATTATTATCTTCGTATGTTCCGAAACTCGAGACTATATCTTTAAAATTCCGCTAGTAAATCGTTTTATTGATTTAAGGGTGCAGAAAGGGGCGTGGCAAACATCTAAAATAAACTTGATCTGCGTAAGACATACACCAATACTGGTACCAAGTTTGGAATCTCTAGCTCTTATAGTCTCTGAGATCTAGGTGTTCATACAGACAGACGGACAGACGGACATGGCTATATCGACTCGGCTGGTGACCCTGACCAAGAATATATATACTTTATGGGATCGGAAATGCTTCCTTCTGCCTGTTACATACATTTCCTGAAGTCACAAAGCTATAATACCCTTCTACCCTATGGGTAGCGGGTATAAAAACTTATTTTGAGATATTTCTAGCTCAAATGTTTGTTTTGTTTGCTTACGACCTTTCATACTCATTTTTCTGCCATTTATTTGATGCCACAAAAGCTGCATAATTTGTTGCTACTCGTAACGAGTACTCGTACAATGCGGATTTACAGTTGGCGGAGCATGTTTTGAATGTATTTCTTTTTTCAACTGCACATAAATTTGTGGCACATCATGAGCATCGCCCGAAGGTGAAAACTCATAATAATTTCACTTCATTTTTTATGAGTAAATTAAAAAGCTAACCCCAGTCGTTGTTGCCTTGCTAGCTAACTTGCTGGTCTGCCGGCTTCCTGGCGTATTTGTCGTTTGCCATTCTGGTCGTGTTCGCCCTCACCAAGCCCTAGTATAATGTGGTTGACGGGATGTTATCAGAGCCGGAGTCAAAGTCAGAGAAAGGAACCAGAAGGCAGATGGAAGAAAGCAAGGCAGGTGGCAGTCGGCAGTTAGATTCAACGTCAACATCAACATCAACATCAACATCAGCATCAACAACAACGACGGAGCTCTCGGTGTTTGTGGGACAAGTTTAGAGTCACCGAGACGGAGGTGTTTTGAGTTGTGGTCCGTTGCAACGCTGCGTATGCGTGATTTGTGTGTCTTATCAATCACGTCTAATGGAATTTCTTTTTGTAGCCATACTCGAGGCAGACAAAGTTCTCCTAATAATTTATAATAAATTGTCGGGCCTGCGACCTCAAATTGAAAAGTTTTTCAATGTCGTTCGCCAACGACTTTTATGTACCATACACACATACTATACATATATATTCTTGATAAGTTATGACAAAAGCGTATACATAATTTTGAAGGCCATCTATACAGATTCCAGAATTAGAGTCGCATATGGTTCAAGGGCAAGGCTACTCAATGTTACGTTACTCCTGCAGCAAATTCCAAAAGTATAATAATAAAAGTCAGTCATAAATTAAGCAATTGATTGGCCAACAACTTAAAGAAACTTACCCAACCGTTGCCTTTGCCTCCGGATTGGCTAACGTGATTTTAAAGCTGCCAGTGGCGTACAACACACTGGCCACATCCACAGCACTGACACTCGTATCGAGCACATTGGCCACCAGCACATAGCTTGTCTCGCCACTCAACGATCTCTTAATGGCCACCACATTGTCATTGACTGCCGCATATTTTGTGACACCGTATTGCAGTGTCTTTGTCTGTCGCAGCGTCACCAGCTGCTTGTACAGCTTGAGGTGACTGCTGTCGGCTACCGTCTCCGTCTGCACATTGACAGTCACATAGTTGGGGTTGATGGGCAGCCAGGTGGTGCTGTTGGTGGAGAAGCCAGCATTCGCCTCGCTGCTCCACTGGAAGGGTGTTCTGGCCGGATCGCGTGTGAACTGCTCGTAGATATTCTCATTGGAGTTGCAGGCAGCCGGATCGCGTGTGTCTGCCCAGCTGATGTCCAAGTCGGTCATGCCCAGCTCCTCGCCCTGGTAGGTGACGCTGACGCCGGGCAAAAACATCTGCAGCATGTTCATCGTATCGATGCGATGTTCACCATATCGACTACCCACGCGTCGTTGATCGTGGTTGCCCATCTGTCAGGTGAAAACAAGCAAGGAAATTGGGAAGCTTTTAGAACAATTGTTATTAACAATAGATAGCAGAGACTTGTTATCCTTAAGTGCAATGAAAATAAAATGGTCTATGTGCAATTTTTTAGCAGTTTTCAATTGCTAGAGGCGCGAATCTTGATCTGAGTGTTATCTGCATGAGTGAATTAATCAAGTCTGATGCCTGCAGCTCGTTGAATCTCTTAGGTCTGCACAGATATAAAATAAAGTTCATAACTAGGAGATTTTTAAGCAACTAAAAGTGAACTTGAAGAGCTCATCTAAGCTACCTTAATTAACTAATCCGTTTACTTACCACCCAATTGGCTGTCTGTCCGGCTGGCATCTGACTCAGCCAGCTATTGATGATCTTCACAAAGCCCACAGCATTCAGCTGCGTGTTATTCTTATCGCCATTGCCGCCGACAATAAACTGGAAGTTGAACGGTATCTGGGCGCCTTTGGTGGTACGATTGCCATAGAACTGCATCACGTAGTCCAAACCCGAATAGGTCTCCACCATGAGGACACGAGTATCGCCGCCATGGATGCGCTTGTAGTCATCGAGCAGCTGACGCCACTGGTAGACCATATCCACAGTCTCGGGTTGATCCTGGGTGTAGATATGCTTCAAGTACGACGAGTCATCTGGATCATCCGTGTAACCGCTCAACGGCTCATTGGGATAACGACCCTCCGCGTCGGGCAACACCTCGAAGCACCAAGGCACGGCATCGATGCGAAAACCAGCAACGCCACGATCCAGCCAGTAAGTGAGAACGCGTTTCATTTGAGCGACGACTGCGGGATTCCGATAGTTGAGATCGGGCTGCTTGACAGCAAACTGATGCAGATAGTACTGTTGTCGTTCCTCGTTCCATTCCCAGGCGCTGCCCCGAAAAGCCTGCAGCCAATTGGAGGGTGGCTGGCGCTCGCCTGTCGTGGCATTCACGTAGCCATCGTGCCACACGTAGTAGTCCTCGTAGCCTTTCTCGCGCTTTACCGACTTTTTGAACCAATCGTTCTCGTCACTCGAGTGATTGGGCACAAAGTCAAGTATGATTTTGAGGTCTTGTGCTTTGGCCGCCGCGATTAGCTGATCGAAATCATCGAGTGTGCCGTACTCTGGCTGAATGTCAAAGAAGTCAGAAATATCGTAGCCAAAGTCAGCCATGGGTGACGTGAATATCGGCGATAGCCACGTGGCCGTAACGCCAATATCCTTGAGATGCTCCAGCTTCGAAATGATACCCTGCAAATCGCCAATGCCATCACCATCGGAATCTTTGAAGGAGCGTGGATAAATCTGATAAAATTGCGCCACCTGCCACCAATCTCGTGTGCTTTCACCGCTGGTGCTGCTCGCTCTCTCCAGATCCACAGCAGCTGCCTCAATTAGGCAGCTCTGCAGAGCCGCAAGCAACACCACAACCAATAACTTTTTAATGCAAGACATGACTGAACAGCTGAGGCAAGCTAGAGCACTTTATATACATATGATGTATACCTTGAGTGTTTTTGATTTTATTTATTGATAATGTCATGAGCACTCGTAGTGTGCACTATCTATGTTATGTGTAACTAATAATGACTAACTGCTGTTGAGTGTGAGAATCCGACGATAGCTGAGATAGAGTGCCACTTGAGCGAGCAGCAGATAAAAGCTCTCGATCGGCAATTGACGATGTTCTCCATTCGAGTAGTATGTGTAGTAGGTGGAGGTGCTTCGCAGTATCAACGCCTCCTTGGGCAACAATTGCACAAATTCTGCTTTGATAAAGTCTCTGGAAAATTAGTAAATAAATAGATGAGTAATAATTAGTACAAGTTGGGTAAGCCTTAAAGTGAGACTGCAAACGAGCTCTGAGATAGTGCGAGTTGAGAACTTTACTCAAATAAAGGAAATCGACAACAGGCATTTATTGTATATATTACTTACAGGAAAAACCTGTTTCAGAAATCGGCAAAGAAAATTACGATGAAGAGTAAAAAATATCAAAATTTAAGTTTAAGATCTCTAATGACTATTTTCGACGCAAAATAATATCACTGAAAAATATATTAATGGAGTGAACTTAGATTTCAACCAAATGTCATATTAAAGGAGTCTTACTAACAGTTTCACGAGTCTAAGCTTTCGTTAACAATTTCGAGCGAACCCACAGATCGAAACTAATCATAAATTTTTGCGAATTCGCCATCCCAACCCAAAAAACTCAGTGTCATTAAGATCCACACAATCGAACCGAACTGATTCAACAATTGTTAGGGTTTGCAGCGCCATCGTTGCCTTCCGTTTCGATATCTTACCCCACTTTGCGTGTGGATTTATCCGTTACCAGCACCACTTCCATGTCAGTCGTCAGATCTGAGAAACTATCCTTTAGATTAACAGTTTCAGTGGCATCAAAGAGGTTCAACAGAGTCAGATAGGTAAAGTCATGCTGACGGAAACTGCAAGCATAATGAACATTGCAATTAAAATGAACTGATCCCCCAAGCATTACTAACCGTTTGATACCCAGCACATTTCGATTCGCAGCCTTCACCTCCGTCTCGCCAACCTGCAAGGTTTTCGTCGCTTTGCGCAACTGCATAAGCTGTTTGTAGATGTTGAAATGGCTAAGCGGCTGTTGACGCTCCTGCTCCACATTGATGACCTTGTAGCCGGGGCCAATGGGCAGCCAAGTCTTGCTGCTATTGCTGAAGCCAGCATCAGTGTCGCCACTCCATTGGAAGGGCGTACGTTCTGGATCGCGAGAGTAATGCTCATAAATGCTGGGGTTCGTGTTACAGGCAGAGGGATCGACGGTGTCTTTCCACGAAATCCACACGTCTGTCATGCCCAGTTCCTCGCCCTGGTAGGTCACACTAGCCCCCGGCAATGTAGTTGTGAGCATATTCAGCATGTCCATGCGATCGGTGCCCAGGCGAGAGCCCACCCGAGACTGATCGTGATTGCCCAGCTGCGAAATGATGCATAAGTTAAACGTGGAAGGAAAAAAGGAAGTGCTTCCACTTACCACCCAGTTGGCTGTGCGGCCGTGTGGCATGTGCTGCAGCCACTTCAGTATACTCGAGGCATACGACTCGGCATTGGAACTGTTCGATATCTCACTTATCAACAGAAAGTTGAACGGCAGCTGAGCTCCTTCGGCGGTTGCGTTGCCATAGTACTGCATTACAATATCGATGGGTGAATAGGTCTCGGCCAGCAAGATGCGTTCGTCACCATCGCTGAATTCATCGAGAACCGCACGCCATTCGTACACAAGATTTATGGTCTCCGGCTGGTCGACAGTATAGATGTGCTGCAGATAGCCGTAGTCATCGGGATCATTGTTCCCAGTGTTGCGCGGTTCATCGCGATACTGACCCGCTGCATCGGGCGCTATCTCGAAGACATGCGGCACTGCATCGATGCGAAAGCCGGCGACGCCCTTGGCCAGCCAAAAGCGGAGCACATTCTGGAAGCGAGATTGGACTAATTAGGAATGACTGAAGTCGTTAAAACAAACTCACCTTCATGGCCTCTCGCACTTTGGGATTGCGATAATTGAGATCGGGCTGTTTCTTCACGAACTGGTGGAAATAGTATTCCTGCCGCCCCTCGTGCCACTGCCAGGCGGAGCCACGAAAAACGCTCACCCAATTGCTGGGCGGTTGGCGGACTCCATTCACCATCTTGCCAGGGTGCCACACATAGAAGTCTTTGTAATCGGGATCGCTAGCCGCTGAGCGTTTGAACCATTCGCACTCATCACTCGAATGATTGGGCACAAAATCCAAGATGATCTTAATGTTCAACTGCTTGGCAATACTCAGAAGTTTTTCGAAATCAGCCATGCTGCCAAATATGGGCGCTATCTCTGTGAAATTGGCAATATCGTAACCGAAATCGGCCATGGGCGAAGTGAATATCGGAGAGAGCCAAGTGGCTGTAATACCCAGTTCTTTCAGATAGGGCAGCCGATCCGCAATGCCTGATAAATCAAAGCAGTTTTAGGTCACTCGTCTGTATAATCAAGTAATCACTCACCGTTCAAGTCGCCGACGCCATCATCATTGCTGTCCTTAAATGACCTTGGATATATTTGATAAAAGGCCCCAGATTGCCACCATTTGGGCTCATTCTTTGCCTGATCAATGTCCACGAAATCCGCATGATAATTCGGATACGGCTGGCTCTGAATCTGCTCGAAGCTCTGCAGCATCAACATAAGCAGCAAACCAACCACGCGTTTTGCCATTCTTTTCAACGATAGCGCAATTTGAACTCTGTGGTCAGAGCAAACAAACACAGACGACTGACGATCGAATGCTAAACCCATTTGCTTATCAGATCCCCTCCTGCTGCTCTTTCTCATGCTCGCTCTCTCATTCAAGCGCTCTAACTAGATGAGCAGTGAGCACAGTACTTGATGCTTACGTTTTATTTTTAGAGTGCATTCTCAGCGCTTTGTATGTTAGCAAGGCAGAAGCTATAACACAACGAGATTTGGAGAGAGCGTAAAGAGAAATAGACGTCGTTGCTCTCGCTTATAGCAGCAATAGGTGGCAAAAGCAACAGTCTTAAAATACCCATAATAATGTTATACCGCGCTTGGCGAAATCGTCTGGTATATGCCTCCTCAAGTTAATTTAACAAATGAACAAGAATGCAACTAAATAGATTATTTTATAAAAAATTTAAAGAATGTTTATTAGTTTTTGAATATTTGCTTCCGGAGTATTGCAAATTTCAGTTTAAATATTGTATTCTTCTAACAGCATAATAATAATAATAATAATAATAATATGATTATGATACATTTAACTTAAATAAACCATTTTTTATAGGAAATTATTATTTTAATATTATTATATTTCATAAATATTATATATTCTATATACATATTTATATTTATATTTTATATATGTACCATACATGTTTATATTTTTTCATCTCAAGTGTATTTCTTTTTTTTTCAATTTAATCCGATGCAAATGCAATTTTTACTTTCAATTTTCTCGCACATTTCATTTGCTTTGTTTTTTCTCTCTTCTACTTTCGACGCGCAATTGTTCGCTCACTCTCTGTCACCGCTCGGTAATCGTTTGTTTGCTTTTCAGCTTGTATTCGTTTACCCTGCTCTCAATTTGTCAAAGGAGCGCAACAATTGCGAAATGGGGAATGCAAATTAACAAACACAAAATTTAAATACATACATCATATTTAATATATGTATGTATTAGCAAGACATAAGCAACAATACCACAAATCCCAATCTATTGAACTTTTTATACTTTTATCAACTGAAGTTATATGAATTAATACTTATTTACTGTCCACTAGGGTATGTTAAAGTCGAGCTATTTGCAAGTTTTTCTTGTTGGAAATGCAATACCAAATATACGTGCATACATACATACATATACATATGTATCAACTTTATGCATGACTCAAGCGCAAAACTCAGATTGCAGTTGCTGATAGACGAAGCCAATTTGCACTTTAACCGCTTCGAGATTGAAAGTGTATTTTTTTATTTACAATTTAGTAGAAATGAATTTGCAGCATGTTTGGTGCTCAAATTGTGGTTGTGGAGCGCAGAACGATGGACTCAAAGGGCATCAAAGTGACGCTGCTGGCAGAGACCTGATCGCCCAGCTGCTTGATGGACTTGCCAGTGACAAGAGCATACTGGAAGGTGGCGGGTAGCCCACTGAACACATCATTCAGATTGACATTCTCAATGTAGCCGAAGATGTTGAAGAGTGAAATGTAAACATATTCGCCACTCAGATAGCTGTGAAGAGCAGTCGGATATACATACATACATATGAAGTATCTTGTAGTCGTTAAGTGTTTCAGCTAACTTACCGTTTCACTGCCAAGACATAACTGCTCACGGCCTTTACCTCGGCGTCGCCCTCCTGAACAGCGGGCTCCTGTCGCAGCTGCTGCAGCCGCTTGAACACATTCAGATGGCTAAGGGCCACGCCGCGTTCCTTTAGAACATTGCGCTGCGGATAATCCTCGGCAACTGGCAGCCAGGTGTAGTCGCCACTGGTGAAACCACTGAACTTGCCGTCAGTCCATTGCATGGGAGATCTGGCTGGATCTCGAGACATATACATGTAGTTCTCCTCATAACCATTGCAGGCCTGTGGATCGACGGTGTCTTCCCAGGAGATGTAGGCATCCAGCATGCCCAACTCCTCGCCCTGGTAGGTGATGCTGCACCCGGGCAGCGTCAATAGCAGAATGTTGAAGAGATCAATGCGATCGGCACCGAAGCGAGAGCCAACACGATTCTTATCGTGATTGCCAATCTATAAATGAGCGTCGATTTGTTAAGCGATTAATCACGTGGCTGACATCGACGCCAGGGCCAAGACCAGCACTTACCACCCAGTTGGCACTCTTTCCACTTGGCATTAGCGATAGCCAGTTGTTGATCAAATACTCGTAGTGATATGCATCGGAATCGTAGTTTAGATTGCTTATCAGCTGGAAATTGAACGGTATCTGTGCGCCATTAGCCGTCTCGTTGCCATAATAGTGCATCACGATCTCAATGGGCGACCACGTCTCCACCATCAATATGCTAAACAATTCGCTTTATAATCTGTGGATCATCCCATTTGATTTACTCACCGCTCCTCGCCTCCGTTGTCCTGCTGGAACTGGTCGAGAATCTCGCGCCATTCGTAGACCAAATGCGGCGTCTCGGGCTGGTCGACAGTGTAGATCTTGTGTGTGTAGCCGTACTCATCGGGATCGTTGGTCCAGTCGTTGCGTGGCTCATCGGGGTAGTTGCCGTTCTCGTCGGCCTCCACCTCGAAGGCATGATAGATGGCGTCGACGCGGAAGCCGTCGACTCCCTTCTCCAACCAAAACCTCAGCACATCGTTCATTTCCTCGCGCACAACGGGATTGCGGAAATTGAAGTCGGGTTGCTTCTTGTGGAACTGATGCAGATAATACTCCTGACGACCCTCATGCCACTCCCAAGCAGAGCCGCGGAACACGCTCACCCAGTTGGTGGGTGGTCTGCGTACGCCATTCTCAATGAATCCCGGATGCCAAATGTAGTAATCCTTGTACTTCGTCTCGCCAGCAGCGGAGCGAATGAACCAATCGCACTCGTCACTCGAATGATTGGGCACAAAGTCCAAAATGATTTTCACGTTGAGCTGCTTGGCACGCGCCACCATATTCTCAAAATCCTTCATGGTGCCGAAGAGGGGATCAACTTCCTTAAAGTCCGAAATATCGTAACCAAAGTCAGCCATGGGAGAGAGCAAAAATGGCGACAGCCAAGTGGCTGTGATGCCGATTTCTTTTAGGTATTCCAGTTTCTCGGTAACGCCATTCAGATCGCCAACACCATCGGCATCGCTGTCCTTGAAGGATCGCGGGTAGATCTGATAGAAGGAAGCCGTTTGCCACCAGGGGGCAGCCGCCTCTGCAGCCAGAAGGCCAAAGCCGAGCAGTAAGACAATACTGGACCAAGTGGTCATGGTGAACTAAAGGCGACCCGAGGTCCATCGACCTCTTATATGCCTCAAGTCAGCTATTGATAATGTCAAAATCGACATTATAAATGTCGTGGCATTACTCCTTATCGTTTGTTTTTCTAATAAAACTGATTCGCGTAATTTATTGAACAATTGATTTGATTGAATTAGATTAAAAGTGGCTGCTGAAAAGTCCACTTTGAGTAGACTAATAGCTAATTACTTGTCCAATTATCTACAATAGTTTTTTAGAAGTACGAATTAAATATAATCACGAATTTGATGTAGAACTTGATTACATAATAGTCAGGTAATTAGAAATTAATCGATTTCTCAATTGATATGATGCATTAAATAATAAAGATGACACTATTAGATGATATTCTTTATAAGCTCTGTCTTTTTTGTCCAATCTAACTGACCGTTGAAATTATTGACGCTATCATATGGTTGACAATTAGTACTTCAAATACCCCCAGCAAAAGTGTGACCATAAATCTTGTATTGAAGCTCTTGGAACGATAAGATATCAGTTGGGTCATAAATTTTATGCAACTACGAAATTCATTTGTTACTAATCTGTCGCATGATCTTCAAACGTGAAATATGATTTCAGTTCCAAACATAGTAATTCACACCAAGAGAAAAAATTCTTGAATACTCTATTTTAAATAGAGTTTAAAATTAATAGTATAGAGCCTGATATTTTAGTTTTTAGCAACAGCATTAAAACAGAACGCAATTACTATATTTAACTTTTTGGAAATTTTATTATTTTACTGCTGAAATAAAAAATGTGAAGTTTGTAAATTAAATAAAACACATAATTTTACAATTCCAATAAATTTATAATTTTTAGATTGGAAATATTTTGTAATATATTTTCTAAAAATAATAAGTATTAATATATTTAGGAATAAATTTCTAATACTTTAAAGAATTTTTGTCCTCTGCACACAACAACAAATTGTTCCCATAAAGCACCGCAGCTAATTTGTGTGCTTCGGGTGTTACACGCTTCGATCATAAATATTTCAGACACACATATAAAGAGCAGGCCCAGATCTAATCAATCGGGCAATAGTTGGCAATATTGCAGGTTTATCGCGACCTCAGCTTATCTTCAATGCTTGCCACCCGACCAAGACAGAAGGGCATAAATAGAGGCTCCAACTAATCCCAGCCCACAATCGGTGTCGTGACAACATGTTGGCGAAAACGTTGACTGTCTGCTGCCTCTTGGCACTCATTGTGTCCCCCACATTGGCCGAACTAGGTTGGTGGCGGACCGCACAATTCTATCAGATCTACCCGCGCTCCTACAAGGATAGCGACGGCGATGGCGTTGGCGATCTCAATGGTAGGCAATGAAGCAGCCGTCATTTGCATCGCATCGTATTTGATTTAAGTTAATTAATTCGCTCTTAGGTGTTACGCAGCAATTGACATACTTGAAGGAGATTGGAGTCACAGCAACTTGGTTGTCGCCCATTTTCACCTCTCCCATGGCTGACTTTGGCTATGATGTGGCCAACTTCTATGAGATTGACCCTCTGTTCGGCACCATGGAGGACTTTGACAATTTGCTGGCGCGCGCCAAGCAGCTGGATATTAAGATCATCTTGGACTTTGTGCCCAACCATTCGAGTGATGAGTGCGATTGGTTCATCCGCTCAGCAGCCGGCGAGGCCGAGTACAAGGACTTCTATGTGTGGCACACTGGCAAGGTGGTGAACGGCATTCGCCAGCCGCCCACCAACTGGATCAGTGTGTTCCGCGGCTCCCAGTGGACATGGCACGAGGGTCGCCAGGCCTACTATCTGCATCAGTTCCATGCCAAGCAGCCGGACTTAAACTATCGCAATCCCAAGGTGGTTGAGGCCATGAAGGACGTGCTGCGCTTCTGGTTGCGCAAGGGCGTCTATGGCTTCCGCATCGATGCTGTGCCACATGTGTTCGAAGTCGCTGCCGACAGCAGTGGCAACTGGCCCGATGAGCCGCGCAACGAGTACGTCAGCGATCCTGAAGATTACGCCTACTTGGATCACATCTATACCACAAACCAGCCGGAAACTCTAGATCTGGTCTATCAGTTCCGCACTGTCATCGATGACATTGACCAGGAGCTGGGTGGCGACGATCGTGTTCTCCTCACCGAGGCCTATGCTCCTCTGGACGTGCTCATGCAATACTACGGCAATAGCACCCACAATGGCTCCCATATTCCGTTCAACTTTGAGCTCATCTCTAACATCAACTACAACTCCGATGCCTATCACTATTCTGAGCTAATTCACAACTGGCTGGACAATATGCCAGCCGGTCAAGCGGCCAACTGGGTGTTGGGCAACCACGACCAGAGTCGCATTGGCTCCCGCTTAGGCGCGGATCGCATTGATGCCATCAACATGCTGCTGCTGACGCTGCCCGGCGTCAGTGTGAACTATCAGGGTGAGGAGATCGGCATGACAGATGTCTTCATTAGCTGGCAGGACACCGTCGACCCTCAGGCCTGTCAGTCAAATGAGCAGGAATTCGAGCGCCTCACCCGCGATCCTGTGCGCACTCCCTTCCAGTGGAGCGATGAGGAGCAGGCTGGCTTCACGAATGCCACCACCACTTGGTTGCCACTCGCCGGCAATTACAAGCTGGTGAATGTGAAGCGAGAACGCGGCATTGCCCTCAGCCATCTGAATATCTACAAACAGCTGCGCGCTCTTCGCGACGAGTCCACTCTCAAGCAGGGCGACGTCACGGTCAACGCATTGGGTCCCAATGTACTTGCCTTTAAGCGGTTAGTTAGTTCATTTATTTAGTCTTCACTGCCTGAATCTCAAAGTATGCTCGTCTCTCTCGCATTTGCAGTTCTCTGGCCGGTCACAACTCGTTCATTACTGTGCTGAATATTAACGATAACGTGGAAACTGTTAATCTGGACTCTGTCTTCACGCAGCTCAGCTCGCAGTTGCGCTATGTTGTGGTCAACGACAAGAGTGTGCGTCGCAAGAAGTAAGCTACTATATTGTGGAAATTCATTTTATAGATTACTCATATATATATATATCTCTATGATGCTTTCAGTGATTTGACTTTTGCCAATTCGCTGTTGTTGATGCCAAAGGAAGCTGTTGTCTTGAGCACCGTTTAACTCTTTTCTAATATCTATTAACTTATTAAATGCACGAATGACTACTGTTGGTAGAACTGTTTAAATTAAATTTGTTTTGTCGAACTTGGACATGTTCTGAATCCTTTTGCTTTTTACATTTCTGCATGTCCGTGAAGGGTCTATCATAGCTTATATTTACTGTAGCACTTCTTAAGTGACATTACTGCTGATAAGATTTCGATAATTTCTGAAAAACAAATTCTCAATGCAAGCACGTTTTGTCATTGTGTTGTAATAGTTTTATGATCTCGCTTTATCAATCGATTAAGTGTGGGAAGTTTCGCAAAGTGATTATATCATTTCTCTGAACCTATTGTGCTTGGTATTTACAACACTCTGGAGTACTCCAAATTGCCACTCAAAGTCGACTTAAACTTTGTGCTGTTCGTATAGTTTCCAGACCCATGTGATAGGCGGCTGATAGCATTGAAAGGCACATGGCTAGGGATCCCAAATTTCGTAGTATCTTTATGAGTATCATAAAATGCACTGATTAAATCGAACAAAAACCCAAATGAATCACGCCAGCCAGCGCAGCACAATGGCTTCATATGGCATCAGAATTAGAAATTCACTTAAATCAATTGTCTCCCTGCAAGAAAGAGAAATGTTAATAGGGAAGAATGATGGTAGGGCATAAATAATGTCAAACTGACCCAGGTCTGTGCACAGAGTAGGCGGTGACGAGCATGTACTCATACACCTTGTTCGAGAGTCCTTCGATCTTCTCAATCTTGTTGCCCATGTTGACAAGGATGCGATACTCCTCATTACGCTGATTGGTGCTGTAAGGAAAAAGGAGTCAAATTAGTCCAGTCAGAACGAATAAAGTTCAAAATTAGCTTTGATTGACCTACAACTTTTGTTCGGCTAGAACCGTCTAATGAGATTCAATTTTCATATTTATAGAGTACATACAATTATTATGTCTTATTGAGATCAAGATTATATTCAGACGTTAATTGTATGGGCTAATCTAGAATATATATGTTATGTATATGTACTTCATGGCATCATCTTATACTTGCAAACAAAAAAAAGTCTCATAAACGCATTTTAGTTATTTGAAAACTATTGGGTCCACGAACTTAAATTGAAGTCGCCACGACTTACCGTATAATCTGCAGCACTTGCTCTGTGACCGCCTCGTAGGAGAAGCCGCCTTTCTCTTTGAAGGCCAGAAAGGCGGAGCTGCTCTTTAACTGCTGCAGACCCTTGAACACCTGCAGCGTGGAACGCGCCACGCCCCTCTCGGTGCGAACATTATAACGCTCGAAATCAGGACTGAGTGGCAACCAAGTGCTCTCTCCCGTGGAAAAGTCACCATTCTTGATGGGCGCCCACTGCATGGGAGTGCGTTCGCCATCACGATTATCGCAGGAGATCTCAGTGCACTCAGTCTTCACATTGGACATGCCAATCTCTTCGCCGTAGTAGGTAACTGAGGCGCCTGGCAAGGAGTTCACAATCACATTGAGCAGATCCACTTTGTGGGCCCCCATGCGAGTGGCAACACGATCCGTGTCGTGGTTGCCCACCACCCAGTTGGCAGTCTGATGCTTCTCCCACATGGTGTTCATCCAGTAATCAATATTGCTGACCACATCCCGGGCCGTTGAGTAGCCACTGAGATACATCAGCTGGAAATTCATGGGCAGCTGGGTGCCCAATCGAGTGCCATTGCCGAAGTAAGCGCTCAATGTCTCAACAGGACTGTACGCTTCGGCCAGCAGGACTCGCGTCTGGCCGCCATGTTCAGCCTGATATTTGAGCAGATAGTCGCGCCATTCGTACATAAGTTCCACAGTATCTGGCTGGTCTTTGGTGTAGATATGGTTATGATAATCGTACGAATCGGGATCGCTGCTCCAGCCGCTGATAGGTTCATCCGGAAAGCTGCCATTGGCATTGCGATACTCATATATGTGCGGCACTGCATCAATGCGAAACCCATCCACGCCCAGATCCAGCCAGAAGCTCAGTACATCCAGCATATGCTCACGCACCATGGGATTGCTGAAGTTCAGATCTGGCTGCTTCACTTGGAACTGGTGCAGGAAGTACTGCTCGCGTGTCTCATGCCAGGTCCATTGTGGGCCACCAAAGACACTCACCCAATTGCTGGGCGGCTCACGTTCTCTGGTTGTCTCATTCACTTTGCCGTCGTGCCACACGTAGAAGTCGTCGTAACCATCTTGACGATTCACGGACTTTTGGAACCATTCGCACTCATCGCTCGAATGATTGGGCACAAAGTCCAGTATGATTTTGAGTCCCAGTGACTTGGCCTGCATCATTAGCGCCTTGAAGTCATCCAGGGTGCCAAAGATGGGATCGATATCGGTGAAATTGGAAATATCATAGCCGAAATCGGACATGGGTGACTTGAATATGGGCGATAACCAAGTGGCCGTGATGCCAATCTCCTTGAGGTAAGGCAGACGCTGCGTTATGCCCTTCAAGTCGCCGACACCGTCGCCATTGCTGTCCTGAAAGGAGCGAGGATAGATCTGATACAGTGCAGCATTCTCCCACCAATCGATGTCGTCGGTCGCAGCTACGACTCTAAACATCGCTGGGGCCACAAATAGCAGTGCGGCTAGACCGAGAAGTAATCGCGTCAACATGTCGTCTTCGTTTAAGAGCTCTCCGAGTGTCGCAAAATCAATTTGCTAATAACAATTGCTTCTGGCATGTTGCGATAGGGACTGTGAAGTCGACGATAAGGCGAACTTAATGCCAACGTCGGTTACTCCGGGTAATCTGGTTAGTTTTATGACGATCTTTTCCGATTATACACAGGTTGTGCGTGAACATTGTTCATACCCTACACCCATAAAACTCAAATAGACTATCAAACAATAATGGTTAATTTAATTTTTGACAAATCCTCACATTCATCTCTCTCTCTTTCACTCTCTCTCTCTCTCTCTCTCTCTCTCTCTCTCTGGTTATCTGAGAGCTGCACAAACAATGGAAATTAATGATTACGGGTGAAAAGTTAATGAGAAAATAATACTTTGTTAAATTGTATTCAACATAAATAATTATCAATATCGTTTTTATTATCAATTTCATAAATTTGACAATTAATTTTTTATTGATATTAATTATAATTATTGTATATATTTATAGTTAATAGAAAACAATCCAAACATAATTAATGGCTATTGGCAATTTATTTATTTATCAATACTATTCTTAATATAGTTACATTTATTGCTTAATTTTCTTTAAAAACATTTTGTTATTCAATGGGGAAATTTAGCAAATTAGTTAATAATCATTTGTCACAGTTCCTGGCATACAGGGTATGCTTTAATCGTGTACAGTCCACAATTTACTGCAGGGATATGCGTGTGTGTTGATGTCATTGCTGTACACTGGCCAACACGTTGGATCCCAGTCGGATTCACAAAAAGCTGCAATAAAATTGTTTTATGTGACCCGCGCACAGCATTCAGATATCCAGCGGTTTTTGGCTTTGCCATAATACGGGGGTTGATCAAAACGTTTGCTGAACAGTTAATTACTCACATGGCTATTGCAACTCAATTGAATTATTCTAAGAACATTTCTTATTAGTTAATGCAAATAAACGGAAAAGTGAAAACATTTGTAAAACACCTTAAATATATTTTTAAAATATATTTTTCACCTACATTTCTCAGTAGATTTCTTGACACAAGTAAAATTACCCTCGAATAAACTGCTTGATACCACAAGGACATAAAGAACCTCAGAGCCTTTATTCTTCACGCAATAAAATCAGAAGGCCTAAAGTTCATGTACGTGCTCTACTTGCGTTTTGACAGCTGTCAACTGTGACCGACCACTCACTTGACATTTTCCACAAAAAAATGTGTGTATACATATATACAATATTGTCGACTTCATTTTTTGACAAATTTTTTGCCAGCCCACGACCATTAATAATTCAGAGTGCTCTTAAATAAATTATATTTCTTTAAACTTACTCGCATTTAGTTAATTAATGAAAGACTTGTAAATACCCGCTGTAACGAAATACCACAACATTTAAATGTGCACGAGTAGCAAGTTTAAATCGAATTCAACAATGTATGAATACTTGTAAAAAGTCTCCATTTGTTGTGGTTCTATATTCATTTAATTACATCTCAACAATATTCTAATTGTCGTAGAACACAAACAAATTTAGATAAAATATAAAATATTTAAAAATTAATATTAACTACAACTAGTTTTGGGGTGTTGACTATTTCATGTTTCTTCTTATTTTATTTCAATTTATTAGAGAAAAACATTTAAAACATTTCTTGTCATATATATAAATAAGTGGCAATCAAGTAAGAAAAGTTTATGTGTTAGTTCAACGTCAAAATAGAGAGGCCCAGATATATGAGTTTATTTCCATATGTCTATTTTATTTATATCAATTACAGGACATACTTTAATTTGTGCAGTGTTGATCATATAAATGTTATATTATTATTTACGCCTTCAGTATGTTTTTTTTTATGTAAATGAAGACATTAAGTTAGTTAACGGTTTGCAATTTTATTGTGAATTTATATTGCCCAATGCAGGGAATAACCGAATCGATACACACCAAAGGTATAATTATAGAAACCAATGTTTATTAGCTTTGACATGTCTCCAGAAAACTTTAGATGCTCACATGCATGCAGTTTGCCGTCGTCAAGTGACAATCGTTAACTTGATTGGCCGGCCAGAAAGGGGCCTGTGTTTTTGGCAACGATGATGAGTTGTTGATTTGAATTGCGAACAAGTTTGGGACAATTTGAACCCGTTTGCTCAGCCCCGTTATTGATGCACTTTAGTATTCGCATTAATTCAAAGATTAAGCTGCGTCCGTATCATGTTATCGTACTGTTTCTAAGCGAAGCGTTTGAGAAGTGGGCTCGCCATAATTCAAGGCAATAACTGTGTGATGAGATCAAGCCATAAACTGGGCGTAACAATTAATATGGGCCCATATTTGCATTCGCTGGAGTTTTGTATAAAAGACACTCTCCGACCAGAGTGGAGTATCAGTCAACGTTCGTTCTCATCGTTCAATAAACTGCACAATCAAATCAAAATCAAGATGTTCAAAGCTGTAAGTAGCACGGACAATCGATTCATTCAAGGATTGTCAGTGACTCGACATTTCATTTCTTCCAGGTGATGATCTGCGCTCTCTTCGGACTTGCCCTTGCTGCCGTCCACCAGCCACAACCTGCGCATGTTGAGCATCGTGTCGTTGGAAACCCGGATGATGTGCACGCCGAGGTTCTATCCCGCAAGGATGATGTGCGTGCCGATGGCTTCGATGCTTCCCTGGAGACCAGCAACCACATCACTCGCCAGGATAGCGGTGATGAGCACGGCAACATCCAGGGCAGCTACGGCTGGATCTCTCCTGAGGGCCAGCACATTGAAATCAAGTTCGTTGCCGACGAGAACGGCTACCAGCCCACCGGTGATGCCATTCCCGCTGTGCCCGATCATGTTGCCCGTACTCTGGCCTGGAATGCTGCGCACTCCCACGAGGAAGTCCATCCCCATGTCCACCATTAAGAAGGTGTCACTTTTTGAGATGACGCTTAACAATGAACCTGGATCGTCCTATTGATTAATCTCCGATATGTCTTGATAGTCCTTAAGCTCTTCAATTCAGAAAACCCTTTTTTTTGGCAAGCATAATAAATACGTATTTGCAACGAATCACACTCTGGTATTATCTTCTTATCTTAATAAAGTTTTTGACAGTAAACACTTTTCAAAAGTTATAATTTGTTTTCCATTACCATCGCCTTGTTATACAAACAATCCTTGTAACCAACTGTTCTCCAAATAACATTAAATTTAACAACAAGCCCATACCTACATATTCGCACACACATAAATATATGGAGCTCTTTAATCAAATTGTTAGATACACATATGCTGACTTATTTTGCAGATTTAAATATCTGTATATACATATGTTCTTATCATAGAAGATTAACATTGATTGATTAGAAGCAAAGATTAATGTTAACCACTTTCGAGCTCTTCAAATATTAATTAGATTATCTTACTCATTAGCAAAAAACTAAAAAAAATAACTTAAATCTAATCTAACAACCCAAATTCACTGATATATGACCATATTAAACTTGAAAGATAGTAGTTACGCTTTAGTTCAGTTTATTAGAAGAGTTTTGTTTCAAGTATTTTCAAATATAAATTTCTTAAAAACAAAACAAGTGTATTAAAAATATTAACAATATTAATTAATGATATAAAGTTTAATAATACATTGAGTAGTCTACTTGAACCGCAGCTTTGGAAGGGTTACATCCTCAAATAAATATTTAATTTTTTTTTTAATTTTCATTTCATTGAACTATTTCTTGTGCAAACATTATTACATTTCTACTGCTTAAAAGTCCCATCACATTTCAGCACCTTTGAATGGAATAATTAAATTTTCATCGAAATTTATATGTGGACTTTTCAAAGAAAGCTTATACGGAACAATTTGTGATTGATTCCGCAAAATCGCATTAGTCAGTTATTTACACAGAGAATGGCAAGCCTGCAACCAAGCTATTGCTCCACTAAATTGAGATTTTATTTACTATCTGTCAATTTATTACTGAAAACTAAAAAACCCAACTCCACCAAAATACAATTATGTATAGAATTAGGTAAATTTAATCAACAAATCTGAGAGGTATAATAAAACTTCACTACGTTAAAGGCTAATGATGATATTTCCAATGACTGATTTACCAATGAGATTACTTGCATGATCAAACATTGTCAATTTGTTAAGTAAAAATTGAAGCTTAGCTTTAATTGTTTTGGGATAGATACATATATGATAAATTTAATGATAGTTATTCAATTACTATATCAATTAAATAGCAATTCAATTTTAAAACATTGCATATAACAATTTTCGAATTTAAATTGCAATAAAAACAAATATTTCCACATATTACCGATAATTTAGGTAAATTTTTCTTTAGTTTCAATACATTAGCTTCAGGGCATTGTAAAAAATTGATTTACTAATGGTTTATTAAACGACATTTACAAGGTTACCCAAAAACGAAATCTTTAACTTGAGTTTTGAGATTGTATTAACGAGTTGTTTATAACGATAACTGCTTACCCGCATTCACCGTTATCTTATAATGAGCCTCTTACAGATAGATGTAGTAAGGGTTTTGAGCTGGAGTATGTTGACTATTCTTTTGGGCTTCCTATCAGATGATTAGTGCCGGCTGACTAATGCCGCTGCACACTTCAAATGCACAGTGACAACAAAAAACAAGTAGGAAAGCTACAGTCGAGTGTGCTCGACTGTGATATACCCGCCCCCAGCCAAATATAATAAAATATAACAAAAAAATTTTTGGGTTTTTTGGGTTATTTGTGTTTTTTTCCCACCCCCCAAAAAATGCAAGATAAAAACCCCCCCCGGGCCATTTTCACCAAAAAAACTCCAGGGGGGCCGCGGGGCCCAAAAAATTTACAACCCCCGTTTCCCGGCGGACAAACTCTCGGGCAAAAAAAAATAATTATTTTTCCCCGAGGGGCGCTTTAAAATGCGGGGGTAGAAGTGTTTGTGGGGTTGGGGGGGGGGGGGGGGGGGGAAAAAAAAAAAAAAAAATGGCGCACACACAGGGGAAAGGTGGGGGGGGGGTGGGGCAAACAGAGGGAGGGGAGGGGTGGGGCGGGGGGACGAGAAGAAAAATAAATATGGGGGGGGGGCCACGGAGAACAAAAACCCCCGGGGGGGGGGAACAAATAACCAGAAGTACAAATTTTCCACAATCGAACAAATTGATGTTGGGTAATATAACATAGAATGGTGGCATTATCTGATTTCCCAAAGTTGAGTACTGGGATAAACAATGACTATCGAGAGAGGTATTAGAGTCCAAATAGAAAACAAATGTATGAGGTATTTGTCTAGCAATTGAAATGGACACTCCAAAACAGTTACGGTCATGATATGGACTTATCGGTCTCCAATAAAAGCCCACCTTCAGCTGAGAGTTGAGTCAAATTCATTCAACATGCGAGTGGCGACAGTCATTTGTATCGTCACAGTGCTGCTGGGCATCGCCACAGCCACCGAGTGGTGGGAGAGTGGCAACTATTACCAGATTTACCCACGTTCATTCCGCGATTCCGACGGCGATGGCATTGGCGATCTCAATGGCGTCACCGAGAAGCTGCAGTATCTGAAGGATATTGGCTTCACTGCCACTTGGCTGTCGCCGATATTTAAATCACCGATGGTCGACTTTGGCTATGACATTGCCGACTTCTATCAGATACATCCCGAGTATGGAACCATGGAGGACTTCGAGCGTATGATTGCACGCGCCAAAGAGGTCGGCATTCGGATTATTCTGGATTTTGTGCCCAACCATTCGAGTGATCAGAACGAATGGTTCACCAAGTCCGTGGACAGTGATCCGGTCTACAAGGACTATTACATCTGGCACGATGGCAAGGTGAATGCGGAAACCGGTGATCGTGAGCCGCCGAGCAATTGGAACTCGGAGTTCCGCTACAGTGCCTGGGAGTGGAATGAGGTCAGACAACAGTACTACTTGCATCAGTTTGCGACGGCTCAGCCGGATCTTAACTATCGCAATCCTGCCGTAGTCGCTGAGATGAAGAACGTCATGACTTTTTGGCTGGCCAAAGGAGTTTCTGGCTTCCGCATCGATGCGATACCTTATCTCTTTGAAGTCGATCTTGATCGCTACAATCAGTATCCCGATGAACCGCTCTCGAATGACACTAGTTGCCCCGATCCCGACGATCATTGCTACACTCAGCACATCTACACTCAGGACCAGCCCGAAACCTTTGACATGATCTACCAATGGCGCGAATTGGTCGATGAATATCACACAGCGCACGGCGGAGACCCGCGTCTACTTATGACCGAAGCCTACACCAGCTTCGATAATATTATTAAGTTCTATGGCGATGGCACTCGCAATGGTTCGCAGATCCCCTTTAACTTTGACTTCCTTTCGAATATCAACAACGCTTCGACAGCATCCGATTATGTTGAGCACATCGAGAAGTGGATGAATGCCATGCCAGCTGGAGTCTATGCTAATTGGGTGCTTGGCAATCACGACAACAAGCGGGTGGCTTCGCGATTTGGGGTGCAACGCATCGACTTGATCAACATTCTGCTGCAGACACTGCCTGGCAACGCTGTCACCTACAATGGCGAGGAACTCGGCATGACCGATGTGTTCATTAGCTGGGAAGATACCGTGGATCCGCAGGCCTGCAACTCCGACCCAGATCAATACTATTCACGCTCCCGCGATCCAGCGCGTACCCCTTATCAATGGGATGCCTCCTCCATGGCCGGTAAGTATATGAGCTAATCATTTGCTGAATTCGTTTTTTAACTGGTTTTGATATTACTCGATTAGGTTTCACCAGCGCTGATCACACCTGGTTGCCAGTGTCAGATGATTATAAGACAAACAATGCGCTGCAACAGTTGCGTGCCCCACAGTCGCATCTACAGATCTTCAAGACCCTGGTGCGTGTGAGGCAGGAACCCTCGTTCCGCTCTGGAGCACTCAAAATTCAGGCGGTGGGCGATAATATCATTCTCTACTCACGGTAGTTAATTAATATTCTCATTTGGAAATTCGCCACTAATCGAACTCTTTGTACAATACAGGCAAAAGGAAGGCAGCGATCTTTACGTCATTGTGCTTAACCTGGGTGATTCGAATCAGACCATTGATCTAACCCAATACTTTAGTTTGGGAGCACAAGCTGAGGTTATTACCAGCTCATTGCAATCGCAGTACACCAACGGCGAAACTGTGCAGACTGTCGAATTCAATGCTAATGCCAATGTGGGCACAGTTTTAGTAGGTATCAATTGAATTTCTAACAAAAATTGGTATTTTTTGTTTTTGGTTATCAATAAAGCTGTGTGTATTATACATATAATAAATATAGAAGAAGAGGAATCTATTTTCTTTTACGTAAACGCAGATACAAGCCATTATCTGACTTCAGTGTTAGCACCGCTGACAAAATAGGATCGTACTTATGGCCCTTCTTCTCTTTTTGTATTTTCTCGGCCGTCGGCAGTCCGATATAAGTGTTTAAATAACCGTCCTTAGAGGCAAGTTCATCCATTGCAGGTAGTACTTCAAAGCTGCGTACCAACTTCGAGATCACAGTTTTAATTTCAAGCAGAGCAAACTTCTGTCCAATACAGTTACGAGGTCCTGCACTGAAGGGCAAATACTCGAAGGGTCCGGGTTTCTCGTGCTCGAAACGTTCGGGATTAAAACGAAGGGGATCCTTGAAAGTACGATCATCGTAGCCCAAATTTATGAGTGCCAAATTGAGTGTTGTGCCTTTTGGCACAATGGTACCATCTAAAATTTAGATGAAAGCGATGAAAATAGGCTATAGATCATTGTTAGCCCACTGTTCACTTACGTATATTATACTCCTTATCAGTGTACCGACCAATAAATGGAACGCTGGGATACACACGTTGTGCTTCTTTGATAAACAAATCCAAATACTTCATCTCAGCGATTTCTTGGAAAGTCGCATCACGATTCATTTCACTTCCCATCACTGCTTTCTGCTCCTCATACAATTTGCGCTTTAGTAGTAGAAAAGAAAATGGTAGCATACTTTTAGGCAGCGCTTTTAATGCCTACTTACCTGCTCTTCGGGGAACCGCGAGAGCAAGTAGCCAGCAAAAGCTACACCCGATGTAGTAGTGTCGTGACCCTCAAACATAAAGGTGGACACTTCCTCGTAGATCTCCTCCTTGGTCAAGGGTCGACCATCAATAGTGGCGGAGAGCAGCACGTCCATGAAGACCATTTTCTTACGTGAAAATTCATCGCCCTCGATTTTCTTGGCGGTGCCAGTGCGATGTGCCTCAATGCGCTTCTCGATGATCTCATTGGTAAAGTCCCGTAGAATCTTCAGAGTTTTGGCATTATCAGCATAGTCGGGAGCAAAACGATAGAGCTTTTCCGAACGCTTTAGTGGATGGAATGCTCTCATATTTAGGTTGTAGCACATACTAAGTTGAATGAACATGATTAACAGAATTCTGTCGCACATATTGAATAAGTTACTTACTCCTTAAATGCTTTCACTACGCTAGAGTCGTGCTGTCCCATAGCATTTATGGGAACTCCCATGGCGGTCTCACAAATCACATCCAATGTCAAATAGTGACTTTCATTTTGAAAATCTATGATGTTATTGCCGGCTGAAACCTTCTTCAGCTGCTTGATAAATTTGGTCGAGTTTTCATTCATAACTTGGTGGAAGTCTTGGAGAATATTAAAGTGAAATGAGGGCGTTATCATTTTGCGATGTTTATGCCATTTGCTGCCTGTTGCCGTTAGTAATCCAGTTCCCAGCCATGGATGCAGCATATCGTAAATATCCGATTTGTCAATCAATGTATTGCTGCTCAATATATACTGAGAGATGAAAAGACCCATTCTTATTTTGCTCCCAACTACCAAATCTAGGAGACTTACCTCAAGATGTTTGGGGTTGCAGATAAAGACATTGGCATAATAACCAACCCAAAAACGGAAGTTATCCTTGTCATAGAGGTGCCACCAATCAAAGAACGTATTCAAAATTTCTGTACCGATTATTAATACAATATATTATTACTCATTCAACTTGAACACTCTTTGCACGACTTCGCTTATCAGCTATTTTGAGGTAATAAAGTTTGTAATTAAATATTTTGTATGGTATCAAAGTATTCAATTTTATATCTTGAAGATTCAAAGGTTGTATAGAACACAATACAATGGAATACACAAATAATTTTGATTATATGTTATTATGCCACTATCTGTAATGTCTGGCATACAACTATACAATTTTGTTTGTCGTCGCTAAAATTAAAACAAAAATTAATCTTATCCTGGTTATCAGTATATAGCATTATCAGTTTTAATTGCGGGTGGTATTATTTTTTTTGAATTTAGTTTCTAGAATAGTATTTGATGCCAATCTTGTAATGCTTTAATCCGAATTGCATTTCAACTGATGTCATACCACATCCTCATCAGCTCTAATACAATTCGAGAAAATGCAATATGATTCACATTATTTATTTGCAGTATTCAGTTGGGTTGTTATCAATTTGAAGCTTTTACCGGCTGGATTTTTGCCAATTTGATGAGCATTGCCGATGATGGGCATTGTTGGCGGGCCCTTTATTTTGTTAATCGCACGTTTTTTGTTACCGACGCGCAGTTCGAAATACACAAACAATAACACTGGCAATGCCAGTATGGCATACAAAATAAACCACATTTCAAACACTGGAGTGAAACTCGTTCCGTCCGCTCCAACCGAAGATTCGACTGACAATATGACTAGTTTTCAGACGGCGCTGGACTTAAATACGGGCATCATCGTGTATACACTTACAGATTAGAGTTACTTAAAAACGCGAGGTTTTCACAAATCACAATGAGTCAGCAGAAAAACTTCGCGAGAGCGCCAATCGCCAACTTATATGAGATTTCGACTTCATCTACATAAAGGGTATATGTGATAAATATGAGATATTTTGTGGGTGACTACAAATACACTTAAAATATGTTCACATAATAACACAAAAAATGACCTGTTTCGTCTCGGCAGACTGAGAATTGCACTTGAACTATGGTATTACTGATAAAAAGTCAAAACAAAGTACAACAATTTTGTAGGTGTACTTTGATGTCTGTTAACATTACGAATAAACAAGTGTATTTGTTTGTTAATAATAATTAATAATTAATAATTGATTCAAGCAACATTCTTTTGATTTTTTTTTTTTTCGTAATGAGAGAATTGCATAACGATTATGGTGTTATTTTTCCTTTTTTTTTTGTATTTTGCATGCGAACTTTGATCGTCTGTTTATTAAGAGTAATCAATTAGACTTGAATTCTTGCTCATAATAATGAGTCGTCACAAAAAGCAAGAAATCTTCTGGTTTGTGTCCTCCATGTTGAGATACCGGAATAAAATGATACACAAATCCTGATTGGCAGCTGATTTTCACACCATAAGATTAATTTTTTGTATTTTTATGCGATGGTACGCGACGGAAACAATTGGAGAGTTATCACAGTCAGTATTCTCAAAATGCAATGTCCGGGTTTTAATGTAAAAAAATAAACATGCAAATATAATATATTTCGATAAGCAATCTTAGTATACGTATTTCAACAAAACCCAATTTTTTTCGTTTTTGCTGTTGTAATATCTGAGTGTTCCTTACCTAGGTTATCTAAAAGACTCGCACACTTAAGTTTTCTTACATTTCAAAAATATATAGAGATATTCTTTTCACGCTTGTCAAATATGACTAATTTCTACAGCCTGGCTATAAATAGAAATAAGTATATCTGATTACATTGCTTTATTCATTTTACTTTTCGTAAGGGAAACAATTTGAATTATTGTTACTGTTTCTTTTATTCGTTTTTGTTGTACTTATAAGCATATATATACGAAAAGTAAAATGAATAAAGCAATGTAATCAGATATATATATATATATGTATATATATATATGATTAATAGATGTGAATGGTATATTAAATTATATAAAAATAGAATTTAGTCCAATATAGTCGTATCAAAAGCTCAGATTATTAAAATTGAGTATTGGCTTAGATAATGAAAATAAAAATAGGAACGTGTTAACCAACAAAACAAACAAAGTATAAACAAACGTTGGTAATCGAAAAATTTACAACCTCTCTTATACCTAAACGATTTAATCGGCAAGAGTGCAGACGCTCCTCTCTTATACCTGAATAGCATTTTTGGTTTGCTTGCATATTCGAAATCAAGTTTTGGGCACAGCGAGGCATTTATATATACAAATTTATTACTCAGTTATTTAGCAAGATTTACGAAATTCAGATGTGTAGTGAAATTAAATTATAGTTAATTAAGAAGCTGGTCATCGCATTTTCAATTGCCAGCCATAAGACTGTGTAGTTCATCATTTAAAGCACTTTTAATAAACAAGAAAACAGATACATTAACAATAATAACAATAAATACAAAACAAAATAAATATAAAAAAATAATGCAAATAATTTTGATCATAAATTCTTTACAATAATCAATTCGCAATGAAAAACACCACATTAATATGTTTTATTATTACGAACAAGCTTCATTTACTGCGGCCTAAAAGTATACAATGTTTGCATAAAAGTGTATCCACGCTTTCAACTTGGATAAGTTCAATCAATAATTGTGGTAAAATATGCACACATATAAATATTTTTGGGTAATTGGAATTTTTTACAGATTTTGATTTAATACAATGCGCTATTAAAATTGTCCAATTTCGTGCGAAACAATTGGAGTCCAAATTTGAATAACTTTGGTTGAAAAGTTTTTTTAATCAAAATCGCAATGCAAAATCAAAAAAATTAAAAAAGAAAGAAGCAATCGACCTCCACAGTATTCAGTTTCAAATATTAATAAATTATCTTATAAACAAGAAGTCCGATTAAGATTGGTTCTTTTTGAGTCTCAAATTTGATTAAAAATATTTTAAATACTTTTTTTTGTTAGCACCTTCTTTTTATATAGAGAATTTAGAAACATGAAAATATGCAAAAATAATTTCTGGCTAGTAAATAAAATAGATTATATTTCAGTTGACGAATTTACGAGATTAAATTAAATTCAATTAAAAATGTGCAGAAATAATTTCTATTTAGTAAATGAAATAGATTATATTTCAGTTTTGTTTAGTTGTTTTAAAGCAAATATCACTTCGTAGCTTGTTTGGACTATCAAATTTGTCATGTTTTATGGCCAACTGATTAGATTTACCAGTCCAAAGAATAATTTGCGATTTTGCAGTGCACTTTAAACTTTTACGTCACAATCTCATTTCAAGAGTGAGTCAATCAACAAGTCAATTAGTCAATTACTATTGTAAACTAACATGAGCTGCTAATAATACTTATAATTCAAGTGTCATAATTAAAAATGCAATTAAAAGTGAGTGTAATTGGAACCTGTGATAATTGTGCGAGGTGTTTTCAGCTTATTACATTACAAACTAAAATTAGACCGACATACTTATTTGGTATACAATTTATCTTCATATAGTAGCTAGGTATAATAAAGATAACGTATCGATGATGTTATCGCCAGCTTGAGCACGAAATTTGGCAAATATTGAAGACATTTCGTATGAGTCGATTAGTTACTACACATTTCGCGAATTGAACGGACTTGATAACAACTGAAATTATGTTCCTGCTAGCTGCGGCCATTATCTTGGCCACCCTTTTGGTGTTCAAGGGTGTGAGGATATTTAATTATCTTGATCATATGGCTGGGATTATGGAAATGATACCGGGTCCGACGCCTTATCCATTTGTTGGTAATCTCTTTCAGTTTGGACTTAAGCCAGCTGGTAAGTAGATAGCCAACTGCCTATATTTATGAACTATTTAGCCAAGTGCAAGCAACTGAACAGCTTATGGCACTCAAAACGGCAATTTATGGATGCAAAGAAAATTATAGCCATTTCGCTTGTTGGATTCAGATATTAATGGAAAACATTCATCGCAAAATATTTCATATTCAAATATCAAATGCCAAGATGCACCTAGAGAGCAGTATTTACTTTTTTTCATTACTTTGCAATATCGTTTTGTCATTTCCATTAGAATTCAGAGATTTTTAGCTGCGGTGGATTTCCCCACAGACAGTCAACAGTCCCCAATTGCAACTCCTAGAATAATTTCTGTGCTGTTTCCTTACCCAAGTCTGTTGAGCAATCATTTCAAATGCACAATAGACCGAATAGAAATGACGCACAACAATTGATAGTTTTGCTATGGTTGGATAGTAATGAATGGCTCATGGACAGCCATGCATACTCGTCGTACTTCAATTCAATCTCCAAGTCCCAGTTTGATGTTACTCCCATTGCGATTCAATAGATACTTGATGCAGCCATTGTGCCATTGCAGCTCTTGCTCATTTTCGTTTAAATCTATAGCAATATTTTTATGTCTTGTTTGCCTAAAGCCTTTTAGATTGAGTGAAATTTAATTTTATTTGTAAGCAAAATTACTAACATTTTATAATCTATTTTTTTCACAGAATACCCAAAAAAAATTTTGCAGTATTGCCGAAAATACGATTTTCAAGGCTTCCGTTCGCTGGTGTTTCTACAATATCACATGATACTGAGTGATCCGGCTGAAATTCAGGTAAAATTACTCTATCTCAAACGAAAACTTTAACAGAGCGTTATTTGGATTTTTACAGAACATGTTGTCGAGCTCTTCATTGCTATACAAGGAGCACTTGTACTCATTTTTACGCCCCTGGCTGGGTGATGGTCTGCTGACCAGCTCGGGTGCCCGATGGTTGAAGCACCAGAAACTATATGCTCCCGCTTTTGAAAGGTCCGCCATCGAAGGCTATTTGCGTGTGGTGCATCGAACTAGCGAGAGGTTTGTGAAGAAGCTTAACCAGCAAGCGGACACACTGCATCCCTTTGATGCACAGGAGCTGGTTGCCAAGTGTACCCTGGATATTGTGTGTGGTAGGTAGAGTCTGTTGCCTCTTTCGTGCCTTTTGACTGTTTGAAGAAAAACTTTAAGCATTTGTCATGAGCATTTGGCTTTTCGTTTTCCCTTTTGCTTGCCTGCTCATATGGTTAGGCCACAGAAAGTGGGCTAGATGGTATTGCACTCGTATATTTTTGTAATTTATTACAGCCATTTTATAAATATGATTTATTGTCTAGAATATTGCTAGAAGTGCCAGAGATTGTGTGGTAACAAAGTTTCACAGAGCCTAAAATGTGAGCAGCTTTAAGGAAGGTTTCGAATATGCTAAACAGCCACATACAAAATGATGCAATTAATTTTTTGATAATTTTAATGGAGAAGTGCCAAACTGAACTGAGCATGACTTAAAACTCTTACGTCTTGTTATAATTCTACTAAGATTGTTGACAAAACGTGAACTTAAGTAATTTGAGAGAGATTTATTACAATAATGCAGTGAATGATAATTCCTTACTAAATAAATCTATTCTCCACCAGTACATATTTTACACAAGTGTAAAACTATCGTAACAATAAAATCATTTGTGTATAGTCTGAAATGATTATATAATTTATGACAGAAAAACTCTACCTAAAAATGAACCCAATATATATATAAAAAAACAAGTTTATTAAATTAATAATTAATTCGATTTATAGAGAATGCTACTGGATTAGCCAGCAACTCACTGAATAACGAGCCCTCAGATTTGCATAGTGCAATCAAAGAGTAAGTGATTTCGACCGCACATCTTAACAAAATTTTCTTTTTTAATATTTTACCCCATATGATAGCCTCTGTGACGTGGTGCAAGAGCGCACTTTTAGTATTGTGAAACGTTTCGATGCTCTTTTCCGTTTGACTCCATACTACTTGAAGCAACGACGGGCATTGCGACTACTTAAAAAGGAGGTTAAGAGAGTAAGTTTGCTTGGATGTAATCTATTGAAATCTTCTTGACTATTTACCATTCTGCTATTAGATTATTGCCCAACGTAGTCAGCAGTTAGCTAATGCTAATGAGAGTGACTCAGCCAGGTCTATTAATAAACCCTTCCTCGATATTTTATTGGGTGCGAAGCTGGATGGTAGAGCGATTAAAGAGCGAGAGATTATCGAGGAGTTATCGACATTTATATTTACGGTAAGATTTAAGTTTCACAAAGTTTGAAGTTGGTCATCAAAAAGACTTTCTTTGTATTGTTTATTATAGGGGCATGATTCAGTAGCGTCTTCAATCTCCTTTGCTATTTATACACTGTCGCGTCATCCACATATTCAACAAAAAGTTTACGAGGAACAAGTGCGTATATTTGGCAATGATTTGGTTGGCGAATCAGATATAGAACGCCTACGGAAAATGCACTACTTGGAATTGGTTATTCGTGAGACTTTGCGCCTCTTTCCAGCTGTGCCATTGATAGCGCGAACTAATCGCAAATCAATTGACATCAGTTAGTAATTTGAAGTATTCATGGGATAGTTAATTTCTAATGTTACTCCCTTACGACTTAGATGGCACTAAGGTGGCAAAGTGCACCACAGTGATCATGTGTCTCATTGCCATGGGCTACAACGAGCGTTACTTTGAAGATCCTTGTGTTTTCCGTCCTGAGCGTTTCGAGGACGTCGAAAAGAATGTAGGCATGGATGCCTTCAAGAGTGTGCCATTTAGTGCTGGACCCAGGCGTTGCATTGGTAGGTCAAATTGAATATGTATTTAATAACATTTAATAACATGAAATAATTGGAAACTACACTTACAGCCGAGAAATTTGCCATGTATGAGCTGCTGGCGATCCTCTCTCAGCTTGTGCGTCAATTTGAAATACTGCCACCAGTCGATAATTTGCCTCCTGGCATCAATGACTATTCACGCATCGATTGTATACCGGAGAGTGAATACGATCCCATATTCAATATTCGTGTCACGCTCAAATCGGAGAACGGCATTCAAATAAGACTAAGAAAACGATGAAGTAATTTAAAAAACGCGCAAGTTCAAAATACATCGATCAAATGTAATTTTTTTATATTTATTAAATGGCCTGTTTAAGATAATGAACTTCGTTACCTTCAACAAATTTGTATAATCTATGAAGCAATATAAATATATAAAATAATTCAAATTTATATTCATTTTCGTTGATTAATTTGATACCTAAATAATACAATGAATTACTTTTATTTTTTTCAAAGACAGGATAATAACTGTCGTATAAAGCATATATATTTATTGTCAACTGCAATAATAATTGTCAGTTCCATAATTCAGTGAATGAATGAGTCACGACAATGCATTTTTGTATAAATTTATTCCACGCCAAAAAGTATACTCCCGAAATAATATTTTATAAATGATATTTTCTGTAAAATATTAAAATTAGAATAAGTAGTTATGGTCGCTTTAGAAATCGAACTGGAACACCAGTCATTGACTTGAGTGTTATCGGCATTTGGAGCTTCAACTCTTGAGGTCCAGGTTGATACTGATGATTAAAGACTTGAAAAATAGTCTGTCTGGCTAAAGGTGCAGGAAGAATTTGAAATTTTCTGAGTAATTTTGATAGTGTAACCTTAAGCTCAAGTAGTGCAAACTTTTGACCTAAACAGAGAACACTAAAATATAAGGAAATGCATCAAGACCAATTTGAATTCTCTGCAACATACCTATGCAGTTTCTGGGTCCAGCACTGAAGGGTACGTTGTCGAAGGCGCTGGCTTTGGACCGTTTATCGACTTCAAAGCGTTCGGGTCGAAATTCGAAAGGAGCCTCAAAACTATGCGGACTATGGCCAATAGCCAAAATGGGCACAGCAATAGTCGTCCCTTTTGGTAAGTACTTGTCCACTTGTAAAGATAGAAATATTTTTGAATACTAAGAATTTGCATTGCATTAGGTGCAACTTACAGACAACGGTCGATTCGCGAGTTGTACGGAAAATAAATGGCACACTGGGAAATAAGCGCAATGTCTCTTTAATGACAAGATCCAGATACTTCATCTCTAGAACTTCATCGTATGTGGGATGACTTGTTTTGTCATCTCCAAAGATGTGCAGCTGCTCCTCATAAGCCTTTTGTTGCGCCCCTGGCGTTAATGCCATGCAAAATATTGCAAATGTTATGGCTGAGGCCGTGGTATCGTGACCCTGTGGAAGTAAAATATATATTGGCAGGAGATTACTGACTTCGATAAAATAAACTTACAGCTATTATCTATCTTACAGCTCTCATCTTACATTTTCTGAGACCATTAAGTTAATTCATAGTAGAAAATTTGGAAAACGATTAAATTACGTATGCTATCAGTGAATCAGAATAACAAACAAGTCTGAAAGCTCAATTCGAGCGTTGTATATATTTGTTGTATATCTTGCATATCGATATTCCGTTATATCCAAGGCAAATAAGCACGTACCGTTATGTTTCTGTCTTTAAGATCTAAGACGGACATGGCTACATGGACTTGCATTTTGAAATCTATCTTAAAAATATAAACTAATTCACTTACCTAACGTTAAAATATTTTTAATTTATAATGAAATTAAATACCTCAAACATAAATGTTGAAACTTCCTCAAATATATCCTCGAATGACATTGGTTTGCCTTCCACTTCAGCGGTCAAAAGATTATCAAGAAATGCCATTTTAGGCCGCTTGGAGTCGAAAGTATCATCGTTATTTACCGAAGCTTGATAACTTGAAGACTTGATTAAGCGGCGGCGCTCTTCGATGATCTACAGATTTTATCAAAATATATAAATATATATTAAACAGCGATAGAATAGAAGAAATTCTAAAACGATTACCTTTGCGAACTCGTCACGCAAAACAGTCAATGCCTGCTCCTGCTGTTTGTATAGTGGAGTCCATTTAAAAAATAAGTCAATGCGCTTCACAACGGATAATACGCGCTCAGGAATAATTTGGCAAAGGGTATTAATGGCGTCTACAATCGGCGATGGATTCCCCTCAATGCTGTTGACCCGAAAGCCCATTGCAGTCTCTATTTAAATTGTAAAATGAAGAGCAACTAATTGAAAATGATATAAATAACGCTAACCACAAATAACATCGATGGTGTTCCTTGAGGTCAGCTCTTGTATGTTAATCAATTGATTTTGAGCACTAGTGGATTCCCTTTCCAATAGCGTCATAAAGCGACTGGTTGTCTCATTTATAACATGCAAAAAGTCCTTAAGGATTCGAAAGTGAAACGAAGGCGTAATCAACTTTCTTCGTATGGCCCATTGACGATCATTTGAAGTGAGAAGTCCTCTGCCCAGCCAAGGATACATCAAGTTATAAGGATCGTATTTATAAGTCAAAGATGTGCTGCTTAATACATGCTGTATTTTAATAAATCAGTTTAGTACTAAAAACCAAATTTGTGTAATAGTAAAAAAAATGCTTGCCTCTAGATACTTGGATTCCATCACAAACACATAAGGCAGCGGTCCAGCCCAAACACGCATGTTTTTGTAATCGAACTGCTGGGACCATTTCATTATTTGTCTTAGATAAGCTGTATTGTAAACAAAATAAAATAATATAAATTAAACAAATAGACAATGTTTAAGTTATTGTTTTGATATTATTTGGCTGTATGATGGCGGGTTCCAATAGATTTTAAAGGGAAAATTATTGGTTGAGGTAAACAGTTGACAAAAAAAAGTTTTCAAATTAGAGGCACTTGAATTCGAACATGAAAAACATAAGGTAATTAAAATTTCAATTTTTGTCAATATATGACGCAAAATATTCGTCTGCGAAGAAACACTACACGTTCCAAATGTATTTTTAAGAATCAAAAATAGATCTGCCTACATACTTATAAGAATGAACAAAAAAAAAACCGAATGTACATATGAAATTAATTTTATCGATTTATAGACCGTTAAGAGTTTAAGTAAATATTCAATAAATATAAAGCGAATAAACAAAAAATATATAAACGAAATGAAATAATAAATTGGTCAGGTTTTAAAATAATGCCTTTGCGAATTGGAATATATTATTTATGACCATGATATCATACACACAGTGGCCCGTTTTCCGAAAACTAAATTGTGTTGCGTAATTAAATTTAGAGTTGAAGAGAAAAAAATTGCAAAATGAAGTAAAATTTTGTTTGGTTTTATTTTTTGCAAAATAAATTATAAATAACAAAAATTGTTCTGTTTAATACAAAAAAAATTACGTTTTTACTAATGAGTTTTGTTAAAACGAACCACAGTGCGATTCTAATTCCATATTTTATTGCCTGCCATTTGTCCTTCTTTCATATAAGGTGTTATTGACATTGTCCATAAGATTTTCAAATTAAATAATTTGACAATACCAAAAATGGACAACTTAATGGTAAAAACTGGTATAAATAATGACACAAGAGCTATTTAAAGAGTTTGCAGTGTGAATTTATTTTCGTAAGACTTAAGAAACTATTTTTCATCAACGGGATTCCAAAGACAAGTCAAAGTCCATTCAAGTGGCTCAATCAGCTTTTAGTGATGACCGTAGGTCTCAGGTGCTGGGGGATGCGCTGCGATCCAATCAAGAGCTTTCTGGATCTCCACTGGAATTGGGGGTGGAGTTGGCAGATGGGCACCAGTTGGCTGGTAACCGTTCTCATCAGCCACATACGTGATCTGGATGTGTTCGCCTTCGGGTGAGATCCATCCGTAGTTGCCGTGAATGTTGCCATGCTCATCACCGTTCCTGGACTCGCTGATGTGATTACTTGTCTCCAAGACAGCACTGAAGCCATCGGGACGCACATCGTCGGCACGGTTCAGAGTCTCGGCGTGCACATCATCGCCACTGGCATGGGAGACCACTTGGTGCACGACCTGTTGCGCCACAGCACGTGGTGGTGCACGAGAAATAGCACGAAGAGCCGAGGGCTTAAGTGGTGAGGCAAGAGCGATGCCAACAAGGGCGGTGAAGATCAACTGTAAACAGGTCCTTAATTAGCCATTGTGAAATCCTTGGGCTTGTGCCAGATACTTACAGCCTTGAACATTTTTGTTTGTGCAGTTGAAGAACGTTGAGAGCGAACGGTGACTGATACCGACCTCTTTTCGTGCGGAGTCTTTTATACAGCTAACTCTGTTGGTAGCCACAATAAAAGATGTGCGCTCTGAGACTTCGAGACCTGTTCAGGCGCATCACACAATTCTTATTGCTATGAGTTATGAGTTTAACAAATGCGCCCACTAATTTTATTTTATTTTTTTTTGTTAAAATTATTGAATTACTACCTTAATATTGAAATGAATGCTAAAGTGCATTATTTCGAACTGGTTGCGAAAACCGCGCCCATTTGTCACAAAAGCCATCTGCTTGGTGGAATCAAGTTATTGAACGGTTTCAAAATTAGTCCAAACTGAGTCAAAAGCCGATTTATTAAATTAATGACGTCATAAGTTAGACGCATTTTTTGCTCAATACCAGAACTTGTTTCACTCAATCACTTGAGCTTTATATGAAATATATATCACATCTTTGAAATATCGATGAGTACTAAAAAGTATGCAACGCTACAATTTTGATCAATCGAAAATGTTATAATGAATGTGTTCGCAAGGGGAGTAATTGGAGGACTAACTCGAATACCATAACGAACTTTTAATTCATTATAACTACCCTAAATGGTAATGGTAGCAATTATTTGAGCTAATAAAGATAAATAATAAGTGTTCCCGAGAAAAATATTATTATTAAACATATATTGTAAAATATGCCACTTCAAAATGATGATCTACTTTGAAATGTAATGCTTTCAACGAATAAAAAGTTGTGTGAATTTATTGGTGTTTGATAAAATTTAGATAATTAGAATCTCAATAAAACTGACACCATACCACATTATATAGCACAATTTACCTAACCATATTTACAGTGCAAACGAGTTTGGTGAAGATTCAAAACCTGCATTGAATTAAATTTAAATCATATACAATTCGAAAAGGTTCTATCTCACTGTGTATGTATTTATACGAATACCTAAGAGAGCAGTATAAAAAGCCAACTGTTGCTAAGCCAAATCATTAGTCAACGTTCGATCCCCGATCTACAACTGCACAATATCCAAAATGTTCAAATTCGTAAGTACACTATTTGCAGGAAAGAGCACTATATGGCTAATCAAATGTATCCGATTGCAGCTTATGATTTGCGCTATTGTTGGCCTGGCCGCGGCCTACCCTGGGGGTTCACCCTCTGTGGATGCTGATGTTCTTCTTCGCAGTGAGGATGTGCGCCCAGATGGTTTCGATGCCAAGCTGGAGATCGACAACGGCATCAATGAACAACGTTCTGGTGATGAGCACGGCAACATCAAGGGTAGCTTCAGCTTCATCTCGCCCGAAGGCGAGCATGTCCAGATCACCTATGTGGCTGATGAGAATGGCTTCCAGCCTTCTGGAGAAGTTCTGCCAACCCCACCACCAATTCCAGTTGAGATCCAGAAGGCCCTCGATTGGATCGCAGCTCACCCTTCAGTTGAGAAGCACTAAATGAAACCTTATTTTGTAGTTGCGAACCGGATTGATCTTTAACTATTCTTTAACGGCAAAAATATTAAAATTTTTGTATGATTAAAAAAATATATGCAGTAAATTGCTAAGGCAACATTATTATGCTTGTTTCATTAAAAAAAAACAACATAAATTTCGGGACGGTTATTGATCAGCAATATTTAACAGTTAAGGACTTAATGACAGTTTTAAATTCCGAATCTTCAGAAATTATATAAGATTTATAGTGTGATTTTTTTTCTATCTGTCTAGTATCTTGACTCTATCTTAAAAATAAATTCGTGCTTAATGGTTTCAATCTTAACAATTATGGCAAATGCAGAGATAAATCTTAGCTCTTGCTTTTAGGTTCAATCTGTGTTGATTTACGCCAGCTCTGTTAATTAGCAGTCATTTAAAGTGGAAACTAGTTTGGTAATGGCTTGTCAAGAATCTATCAAACAAAAATCAACATGTTCATTCGAAACTATATATCATATTATGTGTGATGCAATCGGAAAGACTTCGAATCGTATAAAAGCCAATCGTAGCACAAAGTGGTTCATCAGTCAACGCTCATTCTTCGATTTAAAACTGCAAAACAACCAAAATGTTCAAAGTCGTAAGTGTTGCACGCGCATCTATATACAAAAATAGTCTCTCAGTGACCTTCAATAATATGAAATACATTATAGTTGTTAATCTGCAGTATTGTTGGCCTGGCTGCCGCGTACCCAGGACAATCGGAAGACGTTAACGCCGAAGTCATTTCCCGTAGTGAAGATGTTCGCCCCGACGGCTTCAATGCCAATCTCGAGACTACCAATGGCATCAAGGAGGAAAGAGTTGGCGACGAACGCGGTAACATTAGGGGTAGCTTCAGTTTTGAAACACCTGAGCAGGAGCCGGTCCAGATTAGTTATGTGGCTGATGAGAACGGTTATCAGCCGACGGGTTCCGTTCTGCCCACCCCACCACCAATTCCAGTGGAAATCCAAAGGGCCCTCGAGTGGATTGCAGCTCATCCTCACAGCGAAGAGTAATAATTAATTAGTGATTTTGTTGATTGGACTGCTGAAGAATCTCTTGCAATTTTTCATAATAATCCTCAACAGCAATTGCATTAACTTAAGATAGTCGACTCAAAATTAAATAGCGATTTTGTTGATTGAGCCACTGGAGAATTCAGTCTCTTGTAATGTTCCCCAACAGCAATTGCATTAAGTTAAGTTAGTCGACTCAACATGAGTAATAAAATATATACAGCAAATTGATTATAACTAAAACTCAATTCTTGAACCATTTATTTTACAAATTTGAGCAAACTGATAGAATTAAGAGTTTTTTTTACATATTATGACTATCAAGATTGCTCAATTGCAAATTATCCACGCTTTTTGTTGTTTTTGAACAGTTACATTGAAATTCAAAAACATTTAACTAACTGCACACAAAATCACAAGATATGTACACAACATTTTTTCGTTCTGTGATTTATGGATGTGATAAGTTTATGTCAAAATTATTTAAAAAAGAATTATTCACTCTATTGCATATATACATTGCAAAATACCATAATACTATTATAATAAAATAATGTTCATCATTAAATTACAGACATTTGCAGCAACAAAGCTGTTTTTTTTATAACTAATTTAAAACGTAATTAGTTTCATTGAAATCTGTAGCATTCCCAATAAAATATTTTGTAGACGGAAATGTAATATACGATCATTTAAATGATTTTAACAATGCTAAACTGTATGTATCAGATAAAGGTCAAATTTAACAAAAAATAAAATGGTTGAATTCCTTATTTTTATGGGTTTCATATCAAATTCAACCTGATTCGCTCGTGAGTAGAAAATTTGGGATGGTCAATTATAAACATTTATATAAAAAAAAAAATTCTATGCGCAAATTAATTTCAAATAACTGAATTCTAATACATATGTTATATACATTCAATAAAAACAAACCAAATAATGTGCAATTTTGGAGCAGTTTTTTAGCAGTTATTTGAAATGAAAACAAGTTTGATGACGCTTATCCAAAGGCATTAAACCTGTATTCTGTTAATTTGTACCCAAAATTTGCATTCACATTGCAACCCAAAAGGTCTCAAACTCTCTTTGATTCCCCAAAAGTACTATAAAAAGGCAGATATTGCCATGCTGGATCATCAGTCAACGTTCTTCAACCGTTCGATAACTGCACAATATCCAAAATGTTCAAAGTCGTAAGTACACTATTCGAAGCTAAGATCACTATGTAGCTAATTAAATTAATTAAATTTCAGCTTATGATCTGCGCAATTGTTGGTCTAGCCGCGGCCTACCCAAGTGGCTCATCCCCTGAGGATGCTCACGCTGAAGTTATTTCTCGCAGTGAGGATGTGCGCCCAGATGGTTTCGATGCCAAGCTGGAGACCACTAACGGCATCAACGATCAGCGTTCTGGTGATGAGCACGGCAACATTAAGGGTAGCTTCAGCTTCATCTCGCCCGAAGGCGAGCATGTCCAGATCACCTATGTGGCCGATGAGAATGGCTTCCAGCCTTCCGGAGAAGTTCTGCCAACCCCACCACCAATTCCAGTTGAGATCCAGAAGGCCCTCGATTGGATCGCAGCGCATCCTTCGGTTGAGAAGCATTAAGTCAAAAGAGATTTAGTGCATTGGACGATTAAAGAACTTGACCTTGGTTTATTGCTTGACATTGGAAATATTTAAGTTTTTCATTGATGAAACCTGATTTCATACGTATATAAAAATATATGCTGCAACTTGCTTATGGCAAAGAATTTCGTGTAATTTTTTAATTCTTCCGGACACACCATTATTCATAGTTATAGTGCGTGGAAGGAGGAGAATGTCTACTCTTCTGAATGCAAACAAATAATAAATGTAGGTTAAAAGACCGTAATTATGACAATTAAAAAGAAAACATAATAATTTAAGAATTGTATGAAATGAATGAATTTTATGAATAAGAGCTTTTTTAATTCTAAAATTAAATTTAAGTAAAATAAATAACAAATTTAAAGAAAGGTGATTATTTAATTTTCATTATAAAAGCTGAATATAAAATTTAATACAAGACGTAATACATATTGCATATACACAATACATATACATAACGATTCGTATCGTATATATATATATATATATATATACTGCCACTTACATCGAATTCGAATGAATTCTTAAAATCGTTATGTATTGCAAAATTCATACAAAAATATGAGCCATATATATTTATTTGTATATATTTGTATTTGTCCATATATATTACATATCGACCGAAAGAATTAATATAAAGAAATATAGCTAAGAATTTGAATAAAATTGTTATTTAAAAAGTTGACTATTATCTTAAATTTTCAGTTTTAAAATAAAAATTGTATCAAATCATCGATTTTAGATTTTGGATATAAAAATTGAATCATTACTTTTATTTTCCAATCTTTAGTCCAAAAAAAATTGTATTGTATTTGATATAATGTTATTTTTTTTAATTATTTTATTTGAATTAAATATTGGAATTCGAAATAGAAAAAATTTATAATCACTTTTTTGTGCAGTTTCCAGAAAATTTTTATACCCGTAGAGAGATGTATTATACCTTTGTGACTTCAGGAAATGTATGTAACAGGCAGAAGGAAGCATTTCCGACCCCATAAAGTAAATATATTCTTGATCAGGGTCACCAGCCGTCTGTCCGTCTGTCTGTCTGTCTGTATGAACACCTAGATCTCAGAGACTATAAGAGCTAGAGATTCCAAGCTTGGTACCAGTATTGGTGTATATCCTACGCAGATCAAGTTTGTTTTAGATTTTTGCCACGTCCCTTTCGCCCCTCGTCTCGAGTTTTGGCACAGACGAAGATAATAACAGTCTCGATGATTCCCGAAAAAACTTGGAAGTTATTTAAGAAACAGTTTTGTATGGGAAAATCCATAGGCAGCTGCACGTGGCTTCTTTCTGGTGGACAATGTGACCGTGCATGGTATATTTTATACTTTATGCAATATTTAGTATGTGATGGAAAATTAATGGATAAATATTCCAAATCTTTTTGGTATATAAGTTTTATATTTCAGTAGATCATAACTGGGTAACGGATATCTTAAAGTGAGCAAACTCGACAGCGAGTTTAAATTTGAATTTGGAATCATTTCACCAAAAACAAGTCACAAAGCTACAGCGGAGTGTGCTCGACTGTGAAATACCCGCTATTCAGTTCGAATATACTAAAATATACCTAAAAGTGTAAAGTACAAAATATACCGTGCACGGTCAAAGTGTCTACCAGAAACAAACCATCTACCAATGGATTCTCTTATTCAAAACTGTTTCTTGAACACCTGTCAAGTTTTTCATTCGATTGCAACGAAATTCTCGGGAATCATTAAGACTGTAGTTATCGTTGTATATACCAAAATTGTGAAAAGTGAAAAGGGACGTGGCCAAAATCTAAAACAAACTTGATTTGCGTAGAGCATACACAAATACTGTTACCGAGTTTGGTATCTCTAGTTATAGTCTCTGAGATCTAGGTGTTTATACAAACAGACAGAGAAACGAACAGTCAGTCGGACATGGCTACATTGACTCGGCTATTGACCCTGACCAAGAATGTATATAAAAGTACTCTTCTACCCTATGGGTAGCGGGTATAAAAAGTATATTTGGTAAATTGATATTGCACAACATTTGACATAAATCATGAAATATGAAATATGAAATATAACATTCACAGTGATTTTGTCCACCAGTAACAAATCACAAACAGCTGCATACAGATTTCTACATGCAAAATTATTTTTTGGATAACTTTAATTTAGGGGGCGGTCATACATATGGAAAAATGATTTTAATATTAGTATATAATCTTGGCTATTTGGCTGTTTAAGAAAATATTATATGTTCTAAAATTGTGCAACAACTGAAATGAGCAAAGCAAATATAACAAATAACTAATAAAGAGTAATCAATGATAACATAACAATAGCGAATTTAAGCTTCATACTTGCTATTATCAAAATATGAGCAGAACGGATACCGGTTTAGCAACATTAATAAGACATACACATGTTATGCAATTAGCTTTTAATAGTTTGCTGCATATTTTTTTTTAATTCAAATAATTTTAAATAATTCCAAAGCTTCCAGTATTGAAAGGGAAGTCCGTTTCTACGATCAATTCAATGGTTTAATTGTAATTTACTCCTTGGAAGGGTTGGCTTCGATCCACTTAAGAGCGGCCAGAATAGCTTCTGGGGTTGGGGGAGGAGTGGGCAGCACATCGCTCTTTGGCTGGTAACCGTTCTCATCAGCAACATAGTCGACCTTGATGTGCTCGCCTTCGGGGGAAACCCACTCGAAGTTGCCGTTGATGTTACCATGCACATCACCACTCTCGGAGCGAGCAGATCCGTCGGTCAGCGAAAGCTGAGCGTTGAAACCATCGGGACGGACGTCCTCAGAGCGGCTTTGAACTTCGGCGTTGTCAGCAGCAACGAGGCAGACGGCAGCACAGACCAACAGCTGTTGGAATGTTTTTTAAGTTGAATTAATATGTATATTGTCAATCCGGTGGAACCACAAAAGTACTCACAAGCTTGAACATTTTGAATTAAGGACAGTTGTAGAAGGTTGAAACCAAAAGTTTACTGATGCTGCTGTCTATTCAGACTTTGCCTTTTATACAGAATCTTCCCGAGAAACATAATACCAGTTTATAATCACTTATGCAAATAATAGCATCACACAAATAGATTGAGATAATTTTTTGTTTTAGTATATAAAAACTTGAACGCATTGTCATTTTTGTTATAGCAGTTGCATTTGGATAGAGTTTTTATGTAGTTTGACCAGGTTTATATTTCATATACATTTTACTTAATTAATTTGTACCGCTTTCTTAAAAGTTTTAAATTTTCTATTTCGACATATTTGCTAGATTTGAACAGGTTTAAAGTGTATAAGATATGCATTCTATGTGAATATATTTTTAAATATTTACCTAACACAATTTTAGATTGCAATAATGTCAATTGCGATTTAGTCAAACATAGACAATTCGAAAATGATAATTCCAATTAATAGTTTGAAGTTATGTAATAAAAAAGATTTAAAATTTAAGGCATCTCCTAAACATTAATTCTACTGAAAACGAGTTTGCTTAGAAACTATTAAAACCTTACTTTTTATAATATTCGTAAAATTTGCATTCACTTTGTGATTGAAAAAATCTCTAAATTTCAATGATATCTAAATAAAAATGTATAAAAAGCTGTCATGCTAGATCATAAATTAACCTTTGATAAACTGCACTACTTCAAATTGTTTTACAATCGGACTTCGCTTCGAAACATTAATTTCTTAGTGGGTGATTTATTAAATCAGATTTCCTCCGATTTCATTGTAAATAAAGTAATTGGAAAGGAATTTCATTCTTTAATAGATACCTCAAGAATTGTATATTAGTTTAATTTTTTTAATATAGCAACTTTGCTTGTTAAGTATGTAAAATTATTCTTAAATTTTTCGAGGGTCCTTAAACACTATTAATTCTGTATAAAATTGGGATATTTAAAAAATATAAAATAAAATAAGTATATGAAAACATGTTAAATAATAAGATTATGAAAGGGAAAACAAAAATTATATATTCGGCCATGATTTAAGAATTTAGCTTCTTTATTTCTGTATGGTATATCCCGGCAATTTTTTGCAATTGTGCATTTTTCGTAATCGATGACATGAAATTCCTGAACTTGGATTCTTCATTGACATTGTTCATATTTAAGCTTTTCGTCTTTACATTTTGATTTAATATAGCTATGAGAATATACAAATTGTCAAAAACTTGAGAGTATTTTTAAAAGCTTATTCGGAGACATTTTAATTCTTATACTCGTAGTAACGTCAGACGACTTTATGATTTCAATATTAAAAAGCAGCTATGCAGTCTTTGCAGTAGTTTGATTTTTAGTTCAGACAGTTAAAAATCAAGTTTAGATAATGCAAAAAAAATGCCAGAGATATAAACTCAGAAGTAGATTAATATGAAAACAGCGAAAAGGTCTTAGTGTTGATTAACGTTATTTTAGTATTGATACCAATATATCCTAAATAAAGCACAATACCGTTAACATAGAGAGTAATAACAGCGCACTGTGATCTGATTATTTAAAGTTATATTGTACAAAGGTTTAAAAAAAAGGAAAAGAGGAATAACAACAAAGTATCCATAGACGAGATCAAACATGTCTATGGGCAGATTTCTACAAGATCATTTACACAAACAAAAATCAAACACACCTATTTCCACAAGCAACATCAAACATGACCACGGACAAAACAAAACATGTTATACAAAATTTAACATGTCTATGTCCACAGACAAAATCAAACAAGTCCACAAATAAGATTAAACATGTCCACAGTCAAAATTAAATATGTCCAAACAGACAAGAACATGTCCTAATATGTCTACAGATAATGGAAATGTTTAACAATCAATTATTTCACTAAGCTAAGGAGGTCGGCCAAGAATATTAAGCACAGACCACCAAGTTGGTGTCGAGCAATAGCTTAATATCAGGCAGTAACCATGCTTGATTTAAGTGGAAAATCTGTTGGGAACTGGACATATTGGAGCTAAAAGAATGCAACCGAAATTAGCAAAAAAAAACCAATGCAACTGCGACAATGAAAACGCAAATGCGTTCAGGTTTTTATATACTTAAAGAAAGAAGTATATCAATATGTTTGTGTTATACTATTATTTGCATTAGTAATTATAAACTGGTATTATGCTTCTGGGGAAGATTCTGTATAAAAGGCCAAGTCTGAATAGACAGCAGCATCAGTAAACTTTTGGTTTCAACCTTCTACAACTGTCCTTTATTCAAAATGTTCAAGCTTGTGAGTACTTTTGTGGTTCCACCGGATTGACAATATACATATAAATTGAACTTAACACACATTCCTACAGCTGTTGGTCTGTGCTGCCGTCTGCCTCGTTGCTGCTGACAATGCCGAAGTTCAAAGCCGCTCTGAGGACGTCCGTCCCGATGGTTTCAACGCTCAGCTTTCGCTGACCGACGGATCTGCTCGCTCCGAGAGTGGTGATGTGCATGGCAACATCAACGGCAACTTCGAGTGGGTTTCCCCCGAAGGCGAGCACATCAAGGTCGACTATGTTGCTGATGAGAACGGTTACCAGCCAAAGAGCGATGTGCTGCCCACACCTCCCCCAACCCCAGAAGCTATTCTGGCCGCTCTTAAGTGGATCGAAGCCAACCCCTCCAAGGAGTAAATTGCCATTTACCACATTGTGTTGATCCTATAAATGGAGCAATTATGTTTAGAATTATTAAAATATATGCAAACTGTTAAAATCCTCAAAATTCCGATATTTTGCTGCCACTACTACTATAAATTTCAGAAAAGAGATATAGGCTTATGACTTAACATACCAATTGTTACGCAGAGCTTGTATGCCAGTGCACAATCAAGTGATAACTCATTGATCGCATTACAGACATGGTGTGTTTGCATGGAAAACTTTACGAAGTGGTTTCGACCATATGAATGAATTTATATGTGCATTGCATTTACATTTCATGACAGATATATTATGATGTAATGTAAATACACTAACTGCATGTATTACATGGATACCAATTTACATTTGTTAATAGTGAAGAGATTAATCGCGTGTTTTAGAGATATTGATCAATAAGGTGAAAATCCAACTTATAACTCTATAACTCTTTTTAAAATATTTTTAAATTGAAAGTTCTAAAAATGTGGATAGCATATGCTTCCAATACAACGATCAACTAAGAAATAGGATATAATTTTGCTTATTTTTAATTTATAAAGTGCAATTTTATACAGTATTGCTCAGTACGGTCGCAGTTTCTGTTTACTGATCTCTTTCGTTGAAGTTATCCATTTTGTTAGCTTCAGCATTCCACTTGGCGGAGTCACATGACTCCAAGAAACATGGCTTCAAAAATGTTCAATACGATGCTGATGTGTATGATGTGGATGTGGTGACCATTTCATACATAAATTTATGGGGTGAAAGTCCTTTTTTATTCTAATTTGGACTTTGATGTTTATGAACAAATATCCACATACAAAATAAAGCACATCCAAAAATGTCCACAAGCAAAATGAAACATGTCCCAAAACAAAATGAAACATGCATAAACATTGTCGAAAATGTCACTCAAGGATCGATTGACAAGCTTCTGCTGTGGTCTAGCAAACAAGCTTATCGAAAATTTCTGAAAATTATACTAGTACTGGCAGCAATTTATCGGAATTTAGAGGATTTTAACAGTTTGCATATATTTTAATAATTCTAAACATAATTGTTCCACAGCATATTTTCATTTATAGGATCAACACAATGTGTTAAATGGCAATTTACTCCTTGGAGGGGTTGGCTTCGATCCACTTAAGAGCGGCCAGAATAGCTTCTGGGGTTGGGGGAGGAGTGGGCAGCACATCGCTCTTTGGCTGGTAACCGTTCTCATCAGCAACATAGTCGACCTTGATGTGCTCGCCTTCGGGGGAAACCCACTCGAAGTTGCCGTTGATGTTGCCATGCACATCACCACTCTCGGAGCGAGCAGATCCGTCGGTCAGCGAAAGCTGAGCGTTGAAACCATCGGGACGGACGTCCTCAGAGCGGCTTTGAACTTCGGCGTTGTCAGCAGCAACGAGGCAGACGGCAGCACAGACCAACAGCTGTAGGAATGTGTGTTTAGTTGAATTTATATATTGTTAATCCGGTGGAACCACAAAAGTACTCACAAGCTTGAACATTTTAAATTAAGGACAGTTGTAGAAGGTTGAAACCAAAAGTTTACTGATGCTGCTGTCTATTCAAACTTTGGTTTTTATACAGAATCTTCCCGAGAAACATATAAAAACACATAAATAACAGTTTATAATTACTTATGCAAATAATAGCATAACACAAACATATTGATATATTTTTTTCTTTTAGTATTTAAAAACCTGAACGCATTTGCGTTTTCTTTGTCGCAGTTGCATTTCAATTTTGATAAAATTAGATTTAATGTTTCACTATTTGAAACTAATTTGTATAGTATTTAAGTTAATTGCTTAATTTTTTGAATAATTGAATAAATAAGAAAATTACCACCTGCAATTAATTAATTTATTTTTAATTAATTAATTTTTATTTCTTCTTTGGAATACAACTATTAAGATCACCAATTACACAAAAGTCATTATTAGTTTACGATGTTTAATAGTTCTCTAAATATAATGGTTATAAATTTAAATGTTTTAATTTACAATGTTATCTTTAATTTATTAATCTTATTTTCTGAAAATAATATTAGTTTAAATAAATTTTCGCGATATTTAAATTATGTGTTTTAATTTAGGACCCGAAAATTTATCGACCTATATCTCTCCTAAGCGAAAAATCTTAACATTTGTTAAACTTCAGATTCAGAATCTGTGAGTAATTTTATGCATATCTTTACTGCTTTTTGCAGTGGCATTTATTATGTGAGCACATAGCACGCAAATTTATAATTTCTGAAAATACATGCAACTTTATCATCAAACCTGAAATATTAATTTGAATAAAAAGAGACTTTCGATTTCTAGCTATGTTATTAAAAATACTATTTAAAACAAGTCAGAAGGCTACAGTCGCGTATCCACGACTGTGAGAACCCGTTACCTATTTCTAATAAACTAAAATATACTAAAAATTTTTAATTAAATATAGTGTCAAGTATTTTCTGATTTTTGACACGATTATTAACAAATTTCCGGCGAGTATCAAGACTATAAATATTATTGGGTTACCGAAACTGAAATAAACTTGATTTGCGTATGACATACTCTAGTTTCGTCACAAAGTTTTCTTTTCTTGTTATTATTAATTTGATATTAATCATCAACGCTAAGAAATAAATAAATTAAATATCGATCAATTTATTTTTTTTTTATTGTAATATTTTGTATTATTGAAATGGCCCTTCATAGTCAAAAAGTATCATAAGTGAAACTCCGCTCTATTTTGAAGGCATTACAACTTGCAAAAATTGTATCTTGTAAATAATCTTCATAAACCAAACTTACAATTTCAACACTAAAGATTTTTGACTTGGAAATTATTCCGAAATCAAGTAGAACTTTGTATACAAAACAGAATATGCAATATACGAAACGATACGGGGCGGAAAGGGTGTGACTAAAATTTAAAACAAACGAGCTGCTTAGGACATATTGGAGTACAAAATTAGGTGAAACTATCCTGTATATTCTGTGATATCAACAGGTTTCTGTGTTATTTTTGTTCAAAAAGAACACCAGCAGAGAACAGCAGCATAAAAAACCAAAACAAAAGTTCAGGGATCATCAAGTTGTTATTGTATGCAACACTTTTCAATAGTGTTTCATGTTTTCATTTCAGCGGGCGTAAGGTCCCATTGCTAACATTTGAAAAAACTTGATCTGTGTATACCATCCACAACTATTGTTATAATGTTTCACAAAGTATTTCACTGAGATCACTATATATTAATTGATGTCAAAAAACTACGTTGTATTGCAAAGTTATTTAAGCAACATTTTATCAGCCCATACAACAAAAATAAAACTTTTAGTTGGACTCCTAGGCTTAAATAACGATTCAGTTGATGAGCAATTTTTGAACAGTCAGACACATAAAAAAAATTAGGCTTTTAATAGTTCAGTGCATATATTTTAATAATCATAATAAAATCATGCTTTAAATTCAATAAATTCTCAACATGATTGCTGTTTCATTGCATAATTCCAAAGGGATGTCCATTTGTACGATCAATTCAACGTGTTAAATTGCAATTTACTCCTTGGAAGGGTTGGCTTCGATCCACTTAAGAGCGGCCAGAATAGCTTCTGGGGTTGGGGGAGGAGTGGGCAGCACATCGCTCTTTGGCTGGTAACCGTTCTCATCAGCAACATAGTCGACCTTGATGTGCTCGCCTTCGGGGGAGATCCATTCGAAGTTGCCGTTGATGTTGCCATGCACATCACCACTCTCGGAGCGAGCAGATCCGTCGGTCAGCGAAACCTGAGCGTTGAAACCATCGGGACGGACGTCCTCAGAGCGGCTTTGAACATCGACGACGTCAGCAGCAACGAGGCAGACGGCAGCACAGACCAACAGCTGTAGAAATGTGTGTTAAGTTGAATATACATATTGTCAATCCGGTACAACCACAAAAGTACTCACAAGCTTGAACATTTTGAATTAAGGACAGTTGTAGAAGGTTGAAAACCAAAAGTTTACTGATGCTGCTGTCTAGTCAAACATTGCCTTTTATTCAGAATCTTACCGAGAAGCATACCAGTTTCTAATGCAAATAAGAGTATCACACAACGCCTTTAAAATATTGTTTTACTTCCTAAAACTTTGAAAATTTTTTTTTCCACTGTTGCATTTCGTGATACACTGTGAATATTGATTGAAAGTGGAACTGCTTTAATATAAGCTGTATTAATTATTCCCGCTATTATTTTTATCTGTTGGATATATGAAAAAATATAGAAATGCACAGCGTATTTTTCACAATGGAATGTATAACATACAGTCTGTCTTTTTTTCATTTTTGTAGATATTTGACTTATTAAAGCATCTTGTCGTTATTAATAGATGATAGAAATGTATTTTTTAATTTACTTATTTATAAACCGTTCTGACCTCATGACTTGTATTGAGTTGCATTTGGCTTAACGTTTATGTGACGTCTGACTTATTTAAGATAATTAAATTTGATTATCTAATTTTGATAAGCATGATGCAAGATATCCGTTAATTTGCGTTGATATTTGGAAAACAATATTTCCAAAGGGAGTCAACATTAGTTACAAGCTCGTTTATAATAATTATCAAGATGCTAAATATATTTCAATAAATATGTTGCGTCTGCGATATATATGTATATATACATATATTTTTATACCCGCTAAATAGGGAGAAGGGTATATAGTTTGTGTGGAATGTATGAAATTTGGTGGTGTGAAAAGTTGTTTGGGTGTTTTTTTTAAAAAATTTAAAAGTGGGGGGGGGGTTTTTTTGTGGGGAAAAAATTTTTTTTTTTTTTTGGGGTTTTCTTATATATGAAATGTACATATGAATATATAAATATTTTAATAGTATTTTAATTTTTAAAACTGTAAAACAATAACGAGTTATAGCAGGCACACAGACCCGTTTTTTCCAGATCACACATTATGCACTTTAGCATTAACACATTGCCAAATTATCTTTAATACCCTGTACGTCTACACTTGTGATTAAAACATTAATTTAATAAAATTGATCAAAATATGTGTAGCAAGAAAACAGGTATTATGTTTTCGAAAATGATCTGTATAAAAGACAGACCCTGACAAAGTTTGAGTATCAGTAAACATTTCGCTTCAGCCTTGTACTACTGCCTCATTCTCAAAATGTTCAAGATTGTAAGTACTCAAATCAAGCGAGATGTTAGGGATATTATTTAACAAAACTGCTATTCTTTCAGTTCGTTATCTGTGCAGCTATTTGCCTTGTCGTTGCTGATGTTGAGGTTGACAAGCGCTCTGAGGACGTTCGTCCCGATGGTTTCAACGCTCAGCTTTCGCTGACCGACGGATCTGCTCGTTCCGAGAGTGGTGATGTGCATGGCAACATCAACGGCAATTTCGAATGGATCTCCCCCGAAGGCGAACACATCAGGGTGGACTATGTTGCTGATGAGAACGGTTACCAGCCAAAGAGCGATGTGCTGCCCACTCCTCCCCCAATCCCAGATGCTATTCTGGCCGCTCTCAAGTGGATCGAAGCCAACCCCTCCAAGGAGTAAATTACAATTTAACACGAATGGACATCTCTCTGAACACTGGAAACTCGCTATGAAGCAATTATAATTAAGATTATTTGAGTATGAAGCAAGAATGAACTATGAAAATATATGCAGCGAACTGCCAAAATCTTATACAAAGTTTATTGTGAATTTAATCAAAAGTATAAAATCGGTCTTTTATCGGAAAGAATACAATTTTGTCCGCTTAATGGATGTTAACAGCAGACAAACGGGGAACGTGTATTTTAAAAAACATGAGCATCCATTGCGTTAAAGAACTAACTGTATTTTATTTTGAGCAAGCCAACCGGTTATGCGGCAATAAGATAAATTTCGCTTTCAATTCACATATGACTTGCTAATTTCAAAACATATAAATTAAATCCAGCGGCTGGACTAAATCGTGATGGTGAAAACAAGTTTGGTCATATACGAGATGACCCTGATCTTGTGATCGAATTTCGCCGGTTGATAATCAAATCGCATGTTCTATGAATTGTTTGTACAGTTTACCTGGATAGTAATTATAATTATTATTATTTCATGTTCGAGGGATCAATGGTTGCTTTATGATTGGTTTCGCTTTGTCAGTTGCCAATTAAATAATCATGAAAATTGCTTTGTTATGATTATTTATAATTCTAATTGAACTGGTGTTTATTTTTTTTTTTTTATTATTTTGCTGATTGTATATATGACTCGAAATATTACTCATTTATGCGAGTGCGGTAAAACCGATAAATTCTTGATAAAAAAAAAATAAAAAATTAGAAACGCTTAGTTGTTATGTCTATCGCAAATTTTATTTAGTTTGTTTTTAAGTTCATTTGAAACTAATTCTAACTCGTAATCAATGAATCTTTGATGCTGACATTTTCATAATTCAGATTTCAGATCAAGTCTTATCGAGAACAAATTTAATTTTTGCCACCGAAATGAAAGAAGAAACCAGTATGCAACTTGCCCTGAGACGAAATAACATATTTGTATAGAGTGCACATTATCACATATTTAACATTTGCACGAATCATAAGAGAAACTTGATTTAAACTGGTAAGCAATTGTTTCACATAGCACAAGATGACAGCAACCAGATCCGAAAATTGAATGCCAAAAGGCGTTAAATATCCGAATATATTAGCAATTTGTAGTCTACAGTTGACAACACCGAAAACTTGACTTCAATTAACACAAATAAACCAGTCAGAATGCATAGATCTGCACGAAATCATAAAAATCGAGAAGTCATAAAAAATAACCGTTGACATTTGCACTCACCGTCTGGCGTAAAGCCCAACTGCAATAAATTGCCGACAATCGGTAAGGCTTTGGGACCCGGAAACTGTCCGTCAATGTGCCTAAGGACCCGCACATATCTATGAGCGTATAACACTGCACACGATACTAAAACAATAGCAGCGAAGCCAATTAGAAACATTTTAACGCGCTCAACGACTCGTTGTAACCAAAACTAAAATGCACACTGTGTAAATGCATTTATTTATTGATGCGTATCAATCTAGAATCTAAGTTCCACCTATGTATAAAATCAAATGAAGCTGTCAAGTAAAACGAGTATGATTTGCGTTGCAACTGACCAGAGAACGAGAGAGCAATATCAACAAACAGAACTCGATGAGATGACCTATAATTATATAACATATGTACATACGTATTACACTTTGTAAACTAAACATTGCTGAATACTAATGGAGCGATAAGCTCTCACTAACGCTCACTCACCATAAGACGATTGTGAGCATGTTTACAATTTTTGAGCGCTCCCTGTGCTACTTAAATATATACTATTAAATACATTAGCTACACGGCAATTTAACCATAGAGCTAGCTCCGTGTTGCTATCCCTTTAAATGTAATGTGTGCAATTTACGCAAAGTCGAAGCTACTTATAATCAAGAAATTATACATATGTTTACGGAGTTATATGAAATTTGTGATACAATGCTTAAATGTAAATGCCATTGCTTGAAACATTGAAGCAGCATTTATTACAGTGAAAACTATTTGGGAAGCACACTCAACACTCAACAGCGGGGAAATTTCATCCGGCTAAGAAGATTGTTTGGTTAAAAAATAATTTTAATTGTTTAATATATGGTATAATAATAATTATACCCACTACCCATTAGGTAGAAGGGTATTATAGCTTTGGGAGGAAATGTATGAGGGAGAGAGGATCCACCAAAAAAATTATTGCCGAAAGCATTCTGCGGCGGGGATCTCGGATAGAGGGCATGGCGTTTTGGGGGGCTTTTTTTTTGTTCCCCCCTAAAACTAGCGCGGGGGGGGGGGGTTTTTTTTTTATTCAGTTTTTTTTTGGTTATTTTTTTTTTATTTTTTTTTTTTTTTTTTTTTTTTTTTTTTTTTTGGGGGTTACTTTTTTTTTTTTTTTTTTTAATATACTTTCAATCTTCATTGCTTCAGACATAGACCTGCTTATGAAATATTCATTCCAACAAGTTCAAACAAGTAAGAAAGCTACAGTCGAGTGTGCTCGACTGTGAGATACCCGCTATCCAGCTCGAATTTCGCATATTTAAATATCGCAGAAAGTATAAAATATAACATGCACAGTCACATCATCTTTCAGAAACAAACCACGTGCAGCAGCCTATGAATTTTCCCATACAACAATGTTTCTTGAATAACTTCGTAGTTTTTCATCCGTTCGCGACGAAATTCTCGGAAATTTATCGTATATACCAAAATTCGAGCATGTGTATTTAAAAGGACATACAGACAGAAGGACAGACGGACATGACTATATCGACTCGGCTGGTGACCCTGACCAAGAATATATATACATTACGGGGTCGGAGATGCTTCCTTCTGCATGTTATATACATTTCCCTTCTACACTATGGGTAGGGGTATAAATAGTGTTCCCTTAGTACATGAGGCTTAATAGTTTGAGAAAGCTTTACAAATACCATCGTCACCGTCGCATGCTTGCAATTGAAAGTGACTCGTTGAGGGAGATTTCACTGTAATAGGTCACTGCCGTTTTAGCAGCACAAGCTAGTATATTTAAATTTGCAGATTTGAGTCGAGGGGAATGGAAATAATGAAATAACTGCTTTTCAAATCACGGCATTGAAAAGTGTAATTAAGTAATTGCCTGTGGGATGCCTCTTCTGTTGCATGAAGACTCTGGTTTTACCAATGAAAACATACAATACTTTATTGTTGGGATTGGTAAGGATAAGATGAGCAAATTTATCTGAATAGGGGATATAAAATGAGCATATGCTTATGTGTATACAATTTATATGCATTTATTTAAAATTATAAAGATAAATTTTTAGTTTATCTACCAGAATACTTACTTTATTTGTATACATATTATGTACATATCGCGGGTTAATTTAATCATGCAAATTATAACCAATATTTGTTGGTACACTAATTTAATTGTGCTATTACTTCAGAGATGGTGGTGGAGATTCCTAGAAAAAGTATATTACAAAACAAAATTTATTTCCGTTGGAACCTCGATTAGCGCGAAGTCTTTCAGCTTAAACTAGGATAGCGCAGTAATATTTTGAAGATTATAAATTTATCTATGTCAGCATGTATGGAAAACACGTTTAGTCGATAAAAAATAACTAGCAGATATTCCATCTGCAATCATTTATTAATCATGAGCACAATCGCATTGTCTGCTATGCTACATTTTCACAAATCACACACATCACTCTTTTTTCAATTAAATAAATATTTGTTAGTGTGGTTTCTTCTATTATGTTAAAGCTGAATGTAATGCTAGCGTTGTACAAATATAATCAGCTGCAAACAAGGTAAATTAGCACGATAAAATCAAGCAGTATGATTGTGGATATTTGATGAATTTTCCTTTTATTTATAGATAATTTTAATGACTAATGAGTGCTAGGGCTGTGATAAGTCTTCCAACGAGTTCCAATTGGATTTGCCGAATGTGCCAATGGCTGTCAGTTTTCAACAGTTCTCAACTGCCACGCGAGGCCGCATTGGGTTTGAGTGAGCTACTGTTTGGCACTCGGCTAGCCTGCACTCACTTGCTGAACTTTAGACCAACTGAAATGAGTGTTAAATGGCACAACGTACAGATGATTGACATCAGTTATCTATTTGCAAACGTGTCACATACCCGCACCAGTGCGAGGATTCTTCATTTTTGATGGCTTCTTGCGCAGTTCCTGTTGATTCATGCCGCCACTGCCACTGGGGCCAGGTCCATGGGTATCAATTTGCATGCTCTCATCACTGTCAGAGGCCTGGCTCTTCAGCACCTTTTTTAGATTGATGAGCTAGACAAGGGTGCGGGGTGGGAATGAAAATGCGCTTTACCAGGTAAATTTGTGAGTTTGTCTCTTACCTCCTGCTCGATACGATCTTTGTTGTACAAGCGTTTGGCCTTCTCGGTATTTGCATACTTTATCTGCATATCAATGCAGTTGGAGACCCCATCACAGGAGTTAACCCACGCTTGCAGGGTCTCCACTATCTTGCCCGTGTACCCCGGTGGTATGTCACGCCCCTGAGCGTAATCCACCTCCAAAATGCGAGTATTCTGAAACAGTTTTCCATGTATTATGTCTGGAGAAAAGAAAAGAAATGCTTCTTTAGGTAACTGATTTTTCGATGAGTTCAAATACAATTTGAGTGCGAAACACATTACAGTACAGAGACAACTAAGTTGGATTTACTTGCATACAATTTTTGTTACTGTACAGCACTTGTTATTTTTGTTTAGAATGCTGTTAAAATTATATTACTTTTGAATTAGTCGAATACATTCCTCTGGGCAATAACAACAAAAATTACTGCCGCTTGATTTGCATATAAACAATAATATATATGACGTAGATATGCAAATGTCAAAACAGGCGAAGTACGATTAAGCGTATGTATGTCTAAAGTAAATAACACTGTTGAACAAAATTTGAATGTGAATCAATTTTAAACTTCATAGTCTACATAAAATAATGAAGGTTTCATATATTTATTTGGTAATTTATTTATTTAAAAATAAAAAATTTGGAAATGTACACTATAATTCACTGGTTTGATTATGGACATTTTTATATTATGAATAGCTTTTTTTTGTATATTTTTTTAACTAGTGTAATTTTAACGAACAATTTGTATTTCTGCTACTTGTTTTTAAGTGTTGCCGAACGGGTACAAAGCGAAAATGTAGTTCATTAAAAATCTTATCTAATTGAATGACAAATCAACTTGAACTGTCTGCAGCTAACTTTAAAGCTCCTTAAGTTCCACTCGCTGTCAAGAAATGGATATAAACACCTCAGAACTATGATATACTGAACAGTGTACATATATTATTTGTTTACAATTCGAATTGCGTTTCTGGATCGATACTTGTTAGTCCAACGTAGGGACAGTTAACCTTTTTAACATGAACGAACTAGAAAAGTTTTCTGTGCATGTTGTGCCAACATCTCGACACTCACGTAGGAAACGTTTTGTAAAAAGTATTGAAAGTGGACCAAACGAAGTGGCACTCGCCGTCATATTGAAAAGAGCAGAGTTCAATAAACTTTCTGCATTATGCATAGACAAAAGGTAAAGTTCTTGTTGTGCGTCATGTTTAAACTAAGTAGCTTTAAATCGTTGGTAACAAAAACATAACTCATTGTTTATGTTAATTCTATTTAAAGTCTATACTCAACAATCTGGTGGCAACTTTGAATAATCTAGTGATTCATTAGCCTGCAGAAATATCGAATAAATGCTTCCATGGAATTTGGAATTTGTCAATTTCCAAAAGCCAGTTCAGAGTTTAAGCCAGAAAATGCATTGGACGAATAGCTTACTGCTATGGTAGTATGTAATTAGTTCGAAATCGCTTGACGAGTTCCGAGTACGGATTGTGGAACGCTTTAAATGGATAACAATGGATTAGTTGAAAGTTTTCTATTGGACAGTTTGTTAACGGGTTGATAGTGTTCAATAAACCAGTTTGATAGCAAAGGCAGCGAGGCATCAAGTCAACCAGTTAGAAAATGATAGCAATGTCAGAGGCACAGTGGTACAGCAGCATAACGAATGCTCCAAAATGATAGCTGGTAGAAAGTTTTGGCCACGGCCAACTGAACCCATTAAACGTCAAGGGTGTATGCCCCTTTTTGCCATGTCTAAGCACAAGTTAAGACCTTAAGCGCATTTTGGCATTGACTTAACGGCCACTTGGCCTTGAACGTGCCGCATAGTGTAGAGCCAAGTTTAGCAATAAATACACCACCCTCACGCACGCACACATCGTATATTGTACAAGAGAGTGTGTTGAAGAGATTCAATTACTGCATAGTCTCTATCTGTGCGATGGCAGTTGAATGCGCCTCTAGCGATTGCTTTAATTAGCTTAAGAGCCAGCATTTTGATTGAATTCGGCGCCTACAAGTATGCAACAAACAATTGAAAAGCTTGCTGTAAAAAATACAAACTTAACCACCATCAAGAAAGACCCCTATCAACACGCTATGAGCCTGTAACGCTTGTACGCGTTGCATGTGTGGGCGTGTTCCACATGTTGCTACAAGTGTTGTACAACTTTGCGGGTATTTTTGGCGTTGACATGTGTCTTGCTGTTAGCCCATAAAATGTGGGTGGTTTCTCCTTGAAGAGAAAAGCTGCAAAACTCAACCGGCGCAACAATCAATCATGCTTTTTTCAACCAGCCATGCACCGCCAGAGTATGCCACAAATTCTCCCAAAACTTGTGCGCAGCCCAAACTGAAATTGTCTAGGGGGTCTAATGTTTCTGGCTTTTGTAGATGGGCTGGGACCGTGTTTCTTCGTTCTCTTTTGCCGCAATATTTAAAATTAAAATTGTTAAAGTATGTACAAGGCCTTATGAGAATAAACAAATATGCGTATTAAAATTCCAAACACAAATATTGCCCAACGTCTAAACGCTCCGTTTACACTAAGCCAGAATACGATATTTAGTGTAAAGAACATTTTTGAAATATGTAAGCAAAATAGTTGTTAATCTGAAAATTTTTATTTATTTTCTTAGGCAGAAAACATTTTATTCAATGTCAATAAACCTATTCTAGGTTTCTCATTTCCACACTAAACAGATAAAAAATTTGTATTGATTTATTTTTACATACTTTAAACAAAGTATAATCTCTCCAGCTATAAGAATGTGATTACTATATCTTTTTATTTGAAATCAGGTGCCAAACTTAAAAGAGTTTTTACATTCACATTCGCGTTTTTCATAGGCAAAATGCTATAAAGTTAAATATTGCAATTGTAGTGCTGCTGAATTTCGTTTTGTTCAAAAATCATCAGTGACTTTATCAATAGATCAATTACTCATTAACTGCAACAATATGTTGCCTCTCAAATAATTTATTCGTGGAATGTTTTTTCTTAAATTTGATCACCTATTTAGAAATTTAAACCATATAAAGGCTTCGGAGACCTTGATCACATATAATATAGAGATGTATGAATAACTGAAGTATAACCAAAACAGAGAAACCTTATCGGTTTACAAGTGCTCCAACAATATGAAATATTACTAAAAATCAACAATCTGTTAAAGTTATAGATGTTCTCAATATATTCATACATGCACATGTAATTTTTAAAAATGGACGCTAAACCTACGCAACCTTATGAAATGTCGCGTTTAAATAGCCAGTCTCATCGGAAAAGTCTTCGCTTTATGGAAAATTTACAGACACCTGTCGCTGACAGCTTAGGCGAAAGCTGTCTTTAATTTTTTTAAGCGAAAATAAAATGAAAACTTATTAATTGAAAATTTAGAATACCGTCAGCAGGCGACAGTGCTGGGGAGATAGGTAAAAACAAGCACCATTTAAACTTGTTCCATCAATAAAAAGCCAGCTTCGTGCAACTATTGGAAACTTTGCACCTAAAACTGACAAACTGCTGAGGCAGGTTCGCGAAACTTTCAGCGCCAAAGCCACAGCAATGACTTGCAGACACCTTCAAGTTTGCAGCATACACACAAAGTAATCAAAATTCAGAAAACTGTACACGAACCTGGACGCGACATCCTCTTCAAAGGCCAGCGACTGCTAAACTACTGAGATGTATATACAAATATAAGTAATCTCAAATATTCAAAAACGTTTTGTATAATGCACGATTTGACATTCACAAAAGTAAATTTACTAACAAAAGAAATTAAACTGACACAACCAACTATGAATAGCCTCAGCATCGGATGCAATAAAAGTGAGAAGAGAAAAAAGACAATACATGAATAAGATTGGAAATTATTTATATAACAACTCCAGTAATGATCGAGTTACACGTTAATATCAATAAAATTAAGTGAAGGTGCAAACACATACTCTCACATACCGCTACTCATAGGGTAGAAGCTACCCATAGGGTAATAATAGCTTTGTGACTTCAGGAAATGTATGTAACAGGCAGAAAGAAGCATCTCCGACCCCATAAAGTTTATATATTCTTGGTCAGGGTCACCAGCCGAGTCGATATAGCCATGTCCGTCTGTCTGTCTGTATGAACATTTAGATCTCAGAGACTATAAGAGCTAGAGATTCCAAACTTGGTACCAGTAATGGTGTATGTCCTACGCAGTTCAAGTTTATTTTAGATTTTTGCCACGCCCCTTTCCGCCCCCTAAAATCGAAAAAAACTATTTACTAGCGCAATTTTAAAGATAGAGTCTCGAGTTGGTACATACAAAGATAATGACAGTCTCGATGATTCCCGAGAATTTGGTAGCGATCGGATGAAAAACTTGGAAACAGTTTTGTATGGGAAAATCCATAGGCAGCTGCACGTAGCTTGTTTCTGGTGAACAATGTGACCGTGCATGGTATATTTTACACTTTATTCGATATTTGGGATGTGATGGAATATGAATGTACAAATATACCAAAAATACTAAAAATACTTTTTGGTAAATATTAGTATATTTGAGCTGGGTAGCGGGTATATCACAGTCGAGCACACTCGACTGTAACTTTCTCACTTGTTTTTCAATGTTCCGATGAATGAGGTTACCTCTAATACGCCCGTCTAAGCGAAGGCCACAGGGTATTGGTTTGGACAACTACCGCTACAAACATCGTGGCACAAGGGATTTACACCACAAATAGACTTTTCGAGCATGTTGCGTTTATTTTGAGCGCTCTTGCGCTCGCGTAGTTGTTTCAATTGTTGCTCTATTTGAATATGCATTTTTTTGACAAGGTAAAAACAAAACTAACAAAAGGAATTCAAAACAAAGAAAAAAAAACAACGAAAAATAAACGGTGCTTAGTTAAAAGTTTATGCAACTGACAACGGACACAAACGCTTCAACTGATTTGATGAGGGTTAACAGCAGTGTAAAACACAGAATGCCAACCGCAAGGACAAGAAAAATTCTGAGGTTTAATCAAATAACGGTTTGTAATTTTAACTAAGATGATTGCAAGTTAAGTAAGCGTTTCTTAGAACTTTACTCGTCCGTTTTTTTTATTTTTGTATTATTTATTGTAAGTTAAAAAATATTGAACTAATCAGTATTTAGACCAAACAAAGGTTGTTTGAGAAATATGCAGGTAATCAATCTTCCAGCCAGATTGTCTCCAATCCTCTATCCTTACTCAACTTACCGAATTTCAATTATAAAACGCATTTAATTACCGCTGGCATCTTGCGACGCAATTTACCCCTGAGTCTCTCATACCTGTGAGAAGACAAATGATGCCCTAATGGATCTCTGAAACGTGAGGCAGGCAGACCAAGGAGCAAACATTAAAAGCATGGAGAGCGTCTAAAAAGCCTACAACAAACAACAGGAGTCGTGTCCTGTGGCGCCCTCAAGCCGCCTAATGACAGCTTATGGCCTCAGCAACCTCAACCAAATCCCCCCAATGCCACCATCCAATTTCGATTCAAGATAACATCACCTAATAATATGCAATGCTTTTTAGACGCGCCGTGATTGTCCTACCTTTTGATGGCTCAATGATGCCTATCATAACACAAATCTTGGCCATTGCCTAGAGCTCTCTATATTTGCTGTACATTCACTTTGGATTTGAAAAGCAATTAAACAGGTAGTAAGACTGGACAACAGGGACTGTCTGACCTCCGAGTGCTTGTTGTTTTTGGTGACACCTGTATCCTGCGGGCTTACAGCTTACACTTGTCACTTTATTTGCTCTGTTGATTAATTGGGTAATGGATGTGAAGATTCCATTATAAAATTTGCTTTCTATTTGCTTATAGCCTTCGTATTGCTGCAATTTGAATATGCACGTCAAAAGAATAAATAATCGTGTCGTAAGATATTCAGTACCTAATGTAATCTCTAGCTAAATGGTTCTGGGGATGTTTTTTTTAACGGTTAACATTTGGCTACAACCAATTTTAATACTGAAATACTCATTTTCATGGTGTTTGTGGCTATAGATCCAAAAGTCAACACCAAAAGCGTAAACACAATGCGAGTTTTCTAATTTAAGCACTTCCCAAAAACGGTGCTTTTGGGGCCAGTTGCGTTTAACTTGCGGCATTTAGCAAACAACACAGAGTCAATGTGTTGCAGCATTTGCTTGAAACTGTTAGAATGCTGCGCGGGCTCAGCAAAAATTAATTAAAATGGTGTGAGATTACATTGAAGGGCAACGAGAGAGAACGATGAGCATTTTGCTTCAAAAGTATTTCGTGTAAACAGCCGCACAATGCACAATGTGCAGCAGCTGCGTTTTGTACTCTGATTTTGAGTTACTGTGTTTGTGTTTTCGCATAGCACGCGAATTAAGCAACAAAATTCGTTGAATGCCAACAGCAGTGAACTTAAAAGCTAGTTATCTAAAAATTCAGCCAAGCGTTTAAGACTACACAGATTAATTATAGTGCATGCAATTAGTTTATTCTCTCAAAATTTATTTTTTATTGCCATAAATTTCAATAAACGAAAAAACAATCCTATTTTTCTATTTCAATAGCGTTCTTAAAGTTTTAAAATCCTGAAATTTATGTCGCGACTACACTTTAAAACATAGATATTTATTATCAGCGTCATCAGCCGAAAATATTTTTTAATTGTCACACAACCCACTACAATTGTAAAACAACAAATAATGAATTATTTAACCAATTTACATGAAGCATACATCTTAGAAGTTATCAAACAAAGACTAAGTTACTGTCTTTAGTATGTGTATATTTTAATTTTAATCAAAATAACTTTCCAATTCTAAGCTGTACTGTTTGTTTAAAAAAAAGGGACGAAAGATACTCACTGCAATTTTAGAAAACAAAAAAAAAAATATTAAAATAGACGCAAATCATTGATTATGAAAACAGGTTTGGAACATAAATACAAATATATAAATTCCAACATCAAAAATGTTCCTTATTAAAAATAAAATCAATTTAATCTAAAATCACTGATTTACTATTTTCTATTTTGATTCAATAGGTGGGAAATATCAAGTGGAAACACAATCTAACTTTATCCCTTAAAAGTGCTCAAGATGTTTTCTTTTTTTTATGTGCTTTAGAAAAAGAAATCATTAGAGCAAAGTGTTTGGGCAGCTGTCGTCAGAGCACTTTGAAGGCGCAACTGGTGAGAGTGCCGTGGATATTAGGATAGCCAGACGTGATTTTGACTGTTGGTCCGACAGCGACCCACGTCACTTAATGAATCCGGTCAAACACGCGCAACGGCCGGTTCTTTGTTTTGAGAACGAACGCACAAGGATACGACACAGTGGAATGCCTTGTTGTCCTGGCTAATCAAGTGCACTGCCTAGGCAAGGCATGGGCGAGGGCGTGGGTGTGGATGGAAATGCGAAACATAACACGACTTATTTTGTATTCGCTCCAACTGTTACCAGATAGAAAGCCAGGCGAGGAGTGACTTCCTCCACCTCATTGATGGCCGTTTTGACACCTTCTCAGCTGTTGCTTTGGCTGCAGCTTACAAAATGCTAATTGAGGCGCTTTTGACTCGCTGGTTAGTGTTGTTCAAAATGTAGAAAAATTAGCATTTTATTTAATTATTTAGAGTGTGATGCGAAGCTTGACTACCTGAATTTGTCTGACAGCCGATAATATATAAATGATAAGGAGGGTTCACTGATGACGAGTTTTTGAATGTCTATGAGTGTAAGTCCTCTAGAAATTCTTATCACAAATATACTATCAATTACATTATATTAATTAAATAAATGTGTTTTAAATTTCCTTGAATTGCATAACGAGATACCTAAAATATTTAAATGCGACCTTGGTTGAACTGAGGTATTCGCTTTCACTTGCTGAACTTAACGTGACTTCTGCTAATCACAAATTCAAATTAACGCATGCACGACAATCATTTTTATGCTTATATTTTGAATTGAATTAGAAAACTATGGTCACGCTCAACTAGGCTTGAAACCTGAAATCGCAATCAAGTGGGCCAGACGTCCGCCCGCTCCATTTACATGAACTTTTTCAATTACTGCGCTAATTTGCATTTGAGCACCCTAAGAATGCAAATTATTGAGAATTGCCATTTCGGTGTATCAAATAGTGTGGATTGAGCTATTTGTACTACAAATTTGATTACTTGTATCATAATTACCAATATGGTAATAATATACCAATATGGTATGTAAACCGTGCGTATAAAATATGTACACTGTGCAGTGTTTGCAACCATAATAATAATTTTAAAGTATTTACACGTCACAGAAATTGAAGATGTGTTATAAGGCGGAAAGGGGAAAACACAACCAGTGAGTCAAAATAATTAAAAAGTGTTATATCTCTGAGTATCGGATAAGTAATTTGTATCGCCTATACAAATTATATATAGTGAATGCAATCTGATTGCCAAGATTTCACAAATATGCAGATTAAAATGCCACTTTTTAGTAAGTACTACAAAGTGGCTGACTGTTTTAATAAATATAAAGGAATTTAATCATTGGAAAAAGGTGCTAACTTGAATGCAACTACATAAAGATTATAAAATAAAAAGCACATTTAAGCACATTAGCAAACATTCAGATGTGAAATGGATAATTTCGAATTGAACATTTCATTAAAAAATATATTTCATCTGCCTAATTTCTCCCAAAAAAATACACATACATTTAGCTAAATGTTTAGGGTCCCCAAGTGCACAGGCAACTTACAGAATCTTAATCCCTTTGTATTTCGAATATTTGGCTCACCTGCGTAAATAGCCTCAATGATGATGTCCTCAAGGTGACGCACATTATCGATTTCCAGCTCATTCAATAACACTGCATACGGAATGCTTTTGGTTTTAATAGCCAGTGAGACGATGGTCAAATGCTGTAGCTTCTTTTGCATCGCCGGCGTCAATTCAATGTAATCCTGTTGCTGTGCACGGAATTGTTTGTAGGTACCGTACGCAAAGAGATTTAACGTATTGTAATATTTGGCCTCGGGTCCGTCCTTTAACTGCAACCATATCAATTAGATAAGAGTGTACTCCATTGATAAAGTTTAAAACTTGAACTTACCTCGGCAACATTTGGTTCTGCCAATAATTCGCCGAAAACAAAGACGTTCGGCGCGTCCAACACTTGTTTGATGACATCGAGCAGCGCATCACCGGTTGCGTTCTTGGCGAGTACACAGAATTGTTGTAGAAATGTCTCCTTGTTGGTGCTGGGCTCCTCATTGCCAAGAAGCATATCCTGTGCCATTATGTTATTAGTTATTAAATATTATTCTTTCGACAATTTGTTTTTATATTTGCAATTGCACAGCTGCTTTGCTATCGTTTTATTTTTTTGTTATATTTATCGATATGCACAATACACGCTTGAATATCGATATTAGAGCCACGAGCACGTATATCTGGTTATCGATTTTACTACAACAGCTGTTTGATGCACGGGTCAAGGCTGACTGCTATGAGAAAATAAGAATTGATATTTAAAGCGCGCCCTATTTGAGTTGAAGCCAATGTTTAAACTGTTAATATTTAAATTTCTATATAGCCAATATATTAATGCAATTTTGAACATTTAAAACTTAAAATAAACGAATACGTTAAATAATATATACCTTTTACAATTTATAATGTTTTAACATATGAAATTTTTTTCTGAGTTTCTCTCTAATAGAGCACTCAGCTTTCTTTATTAATTTTTTTAACCCTTTCAAGTCAATAATGTTAAATTGTAGCTGCTTCCCTTTTAAAACACTTTGCACTTTCACACATTTTGTGCGCCGCACACACACAACACTCAATGGAGAACATTTTTGGGGAGCGGTTGTAAAAATGCCGGTAGCCATACACCCCTTAGCGACTTGCAGTGCTAAACTTTTTGTACGTCTTTATGCTTGGGCCACGCTTATTATTATTTGCCGAGTCTGCATAAGAGATATACATATAAAAAAAGGTGCAGGTCAAAGTTGGAAACCCTTTATTATGTGGCGCCGTCTGTGAAACTCTTCGGTTAGAGGCCATTGGGGATTTGCCTGCTCATCGATTATGAAAAGTTAAGCAAGGCGCACATATAAGGTCAAAGGCCTTGGGGGACAAATGCGAGACCAAAGAATGCTGCATGACGCCCAATCCGAAATCCAAAATCCTCAAACCTTTAAACCATCAAACCATCAGTGGAAAGTCACATTTCAAATTCAATGGGTTTCGCAAAAACCCCAAAAAAAAAAAAAGAAAAAATTGGCAAACCAAACTCCGAAGTCATTTATTTTGTGTTCATTTCGCACTATTGCGTCCCTGAGTGGCATGCAACAATGCAGTTTGGTATGCAAAGTACCGGCAACTCTTTGACAAGTTGTGTTTGTACCAATTTAGTTGGCCACTGTGTGGGATTCACAGAGAGATAGAGAATGAGAGACGGCGAGAGAGAGTCGCCAGAGGCAAGAGCAAATTACATTTGCATATTTGACACCAGCCACAACACTTTCCCATAGGCTGTTTGTCCAGCTGTGTATTCTTTGGTTCAATATGAATTCCAATTGGAATGTGAAATTCGCGTCAATTGGTAACGCGCATTTTATTGGATTTCCTTTCCTCGATTTCGCGACTCTTTTTTGCAGATTTCGTGTAATGTTCCGTAATTAGTTTGGCACGATTTTTGGCAAACATTACAGCACTTTTCATTAAAGTACCATTGTAGTTTTTCGGATTTTGTTTTGCTGGACATTGGACACGCACAATTTCCGCTGTCGACGAATTTGCAAATAATGTTTCGTCATCGCTGGGGCAACTTTTCTGTTTTGATATTCTACTTTTTCGCAATTGCCTCGTCATTAATTTGACACACCATGACAATGCAAGTTGCCACTTGTTTGAAGTGTGGGTTGCACAGACGAAAAGCATTCATTCCTTCGCAGCATAGTTGTCAGTTCCCAAGGATAAACAAAATGACAAAATGATGTTCAATGCCGCACAATTCAACATTCATTTTCAATGTCGATAAGAGGCTCTATCTAATACAGATTAAGAGCTGCATAAATATTTATTTAAGATATTTGCAGCATGAGTTCAGCAATGTTCTAATGTGAGCTATTAATGAATACATTCAATTGAAGTGCAATTTCGAAACATTCCTGTATTGAATGAAACTGACGATTTACAATTAGTTTTAAGCAGCAGAAATTCAGCAATGATATTTTATTTGACAAGTATTACATATAAATTATTGTATAGATCTTTTACTGAACACATTAGAGCTAAACAAAAAATTAAAGCTCTTAAATTAAAGGCACGTGTCTCACAATTTTGTTTACTATGCCATATAAAGAAGAGCAGAAACACAAACTGAAACTGAAACAGAAGCACAAACAGAAACAAACAAGTAAAATTATATCAACGTGCTTAAATGACTATTAAAAGATTCGAGCTCATCAAAACGCGCACAGCATGGTAAACTGTTGGCCTGCTGTGGTTTCTGCAGGAGAAATCAAACTGTTATACAGCACTAGTAGAACAGTGTGCTAAAACTGTTCGCTCTGCTCAATCGACTATCCCCTTCTTTCCGTGGGTGTGGGCGAAATGGCGAGTGGCAGCTGCCTTTGGCTTATCATTTTTATCATCATTGAGCTGCTAGGAGGACAATGCTGTTCGCTCTGTCGCGGGGTGAGGGGCGGTGGGTTGCACGGGGGCGGTTCGCTGGTCGTTTGACTTTGCCTTTGAGTCGCGCGCTGCTCATTAGGGCAAAAATTGCTTGTGTACGCATGCTTATATAAATGTGTATATATATATATATATGTGTGCGTGTATGTGTTATTTGGGTCACTTTGTGGTTTGTTATTGCGCTGGTTTTTCAATGCTGTCGCAGCTTTTGGACTGCTTATCGCCGCAAATGACCAAAATTGTATAAATAACGAAATATATATACTCATGCATACGCGTAAGTAGCTGTGATTATCCTGCCTTCGCTTCATATTATAGGAGTTTGCTATTGTCGCTTGCTTCAATAGAATGAATGCCAATAGCAAGTGTCACGAGCTCAAACTCATTTGAGTTGCAGCCAAAATGTCGCAAATGGAATATACAACAATGAAGTCGTAAAGTTGCCAAAGGGTTTTTGCCATTCTAAACTTGCCCTTTGTAAATTTATTCTGCAATTTTTCAATGAAAAATGAAACTTTTGCGTTTGCGAGCGAAATTATACAAAAAGTGCAACAAAATCGCTTGAAATTGCAAGCGTATTTCACTAATATAGTTCAAATGAAAAAAACTATATTTGAGTTGAAACAAAGTGATATTTATTTTATTTAATTAATCATGCAATTGAAATCTTTTGTAGTTCATTTAAAGCCATTAAGCAAATTAAGGCTTAATTTATTTTAATAACTTTGTGATGTGTGATTATTTAAATTGATTTTGAATATGTAAAAAAATAAATACATAACTTTACTTATTTTATTATTATTTTTTTATTAATGCTCAATTGGCATCTCGAATAATGAGAGTTATTTATTGCAATTGCACAAAAGCCATAGCCCCAAAGTATCAGAAATACAAATAAATTTTATTACTAATTTTTTATAGAAGGGAATATTCCACTGAGAACACAAGCCTGTCACAGCGCTTCAAATATAATCTCAATGCCAATTAATTGATTTTTCTCTTCAAATAGCAAATAAATTTAAATAGCACGAAGCACTGGAATTTTATAAATTAATATTCAAACTGGATAAAGACAAACTTGGAAATTTGCTACTACTAGACATCCATCTGCATTTTAAGCGAAGAGAGTTAAAACTGAAGTTAAATCGAAAAATTAAACGACTACCCCAAATACGAGTAACTCATCCGGATCTCAATTTAACTGATACTGTCTGACTGTCAATGTTTTTGACAAACACAATAGAAAGCGCACGGCAAAAATCACAAGTTGTTGCTTGCGCAAATTCAACAAAAAGTCTCCACAACAAAACAATATTGGGGAAATTCCCCCAACACTCGAAATAGTTATGTGTATATACATATTAATATATTTGTGTGTTTGTATGTGTGTGTGTATGCAAATAGAATCCTCATGGTTGTGCTTTGTGTATTGAGTTGGTCAAGCGTCCCACATGTTTATTACAAATTTGTTTATTATAATATATTGAGGGCTGAGAAGACAAATCAAACGAAAGTATAAAATAATGCTGCCTTGTGGGGCAACCAAAGGATTGTCGATTAGAAAACAGCTTACACACACATGAGACAGCTAATAAATTTCTCTAATTAGCATCGGCTCATTAGTTTTGGTTAATTTCAATTAATCTGATTGCCATCAGTCTGTAATTAATTTTGAACGTTTAACCTATAGCCAACCATTCATTAATTAGTTCGTTGATTATAATTGAGCGACTATCGCCGATATTAAATCTGTTTTGACTTGATTGTGCATGCTGAGAGCAGCTTAGGGCTGTAATCAAAACTTAAATAATTTACAATATCATAATAGGTACCAAAAATAACTCCGACCAATGCTGCAATCCACGGTTGCCCAGAGCAACTTGGCGGAGCAGAGGGCCATCAATTTCAATCTGTATTGGGCTATTTTCGGGATGTGTAACATGTTGACTAAGCACCTGGAAATGTTTGCTAGCTGCCAGCCTAACAATCATGTTGAATGCCTAAGCCAAAGCCTTCATCTAAGCGAGAGCGAGCGTCTTTACCTTTCGAAGGGGATAACAAAAATTGATGAATGTTTTGCATGATTTGTTCCAGTGCGGATTAGGCTCTCAGGGAAGCCCCAAACCATGTAGCCAGCAACTTGGCAAAAAATTTAGACAATACCAAAAGCTACAAAATACAAACTAAAACGACAGGAAAAAAAGACACACACACACACACAAACAGCCTCTCTACTGAGTACGTAGAAAAAAATGAAGCTCAACTACAATCTCATCCTACGATGCGATTCAATGCGAGGTAAAACGGGGGAGTAAGGCATAAAGAAACCTATCAAAACAAACGATAATGTTGCTGTTCATGTGGCTGCTGCTGTCATTGATGATGTGAACGATGGATAATAAGGATGTCGGAATGTGAACGCGATTGCGTATGAGTGTGTGAGCGAGTGTGTATGTGATCCAATGCTACTTTAATGACACGTGAGGGTTTATACCTCAACCTCATACTCAGCCGCATGTGGATGATGTGTTGATTGCCCCAGCGGATAGCAGCAACGCCACCAAGTCCGTCCACAGCAAGGCGAATAAGTCAATTGGTCAGCAAACAATAAAATCAAGCGGAAAAGTGGCCAAAGTCGCGCCGGGCGAGCCACCTACCCCAATACAAGTACAGTACTGGCAGAAAATCATTGAGCGTCGACTTGTATCGCAGGAGAATGAAACTGAAATTAAAGCACGTTTCAATTGCGCTCCAAATGGGAAAGTGGCCCAATTGCTGAAGGGAAATGAATAGCAATTGCTGCTGCTCATGCGGCTGTTGGTGTTCTTGTTGCTGCTACTGCTGCTGCTGCTGCTGCTCTAGGGAAATTGACGTGCAATGATGATTAATGTAAGCAGAATGTGGAAATCGTGTAAACAGAGCAAATCGGACAACAATTATGGCAAATTCAACTGGCAAGTTAATTAGGGAAATTGCATCAGATTATTTATTTATTTATACTATTGGCAAACATGAAAACTAATTAAACAAAAATATTATTTGATTCCAATAGGCTTAGAGCTTCTTTTGACTTTTATCACGCAAAATATCGATTTGCATTTGAGCACTAATTAGGCGAGAAATGCGCTTAAAGCGGCGTCTCCTCCCTCCGTACAAATATATTTAAAGCATTTGTCAGTTATCTGATTTCATTCTCCACCCATACATACACCCTCACACGCACACACACACACACACACAAACACACGCGTATTCTCATCTAAGGCCACAAACTGCAAATTAGCTTTCGCAATTCGCAGCTCATTAAGGCAGACAAAATGTGTTGGCGACTTTTAGGGCGCAAATTAAAATGACTAACAAAATCCGTGGCCAAACTGAGCGAGAGCATTCAATGCGATTCGAATGGAATAGCTAATGTCATTGGTCTTCGTTTCATTATGTTTGAGGTACTCGTAATCCTCGGTCCCTCACAACCCATACCCCATCTTATATATAGCATCGTCAAGAACGTCGCCATTTTCTTTACACTTTCAATCGGTAGCTGCTGTTGCTGTTGTCGCAGCCGCTGCTGCTGCCGCTTTTATTGACAAATTTATTTATTAACATTCGAGTTCATTAAACCGAAATATTTCGACCGGCATGTCCACGGCTTTCACACGCTCCGTTGGCTTCACCACAGCCCCTCCTACCCCGCTCCCCGGCACATTTAGAAGCCACACGGCGCATAAATCACCCGTCGCTCGATTCTGGCAATCGCCATTTTGTTTGATTTTGTCTCGATCGAACCCTCGCATATGCTTTCCTCAGGCCTCCTCACTGTATTATCTAGTTGTTTGGTAAAGCGAAAAAGTTTTTCGGAGGTTTCGCGCGGAAAGTAGTTTTAAAGCTCTCGAAATTCTTTTGTTTGCGGCAGTGTTAATACAACATAAAAACAAGTGAGAAAGCTACAGTTGAGTGTGCTCGACTGTGATATACCCGCTACCCAGCTAAAATATACTAAAATATACCGAAAATTATTTTTGGAATATTTGTACATTCATATTCCATCACATCCTAAATATCGCATAAAGTATAAAATATACCATGCACTGTCACATTGTCTACCTGAAACAAGCCACGTGCAGCTGCCTATGGATTTTCCCATACAAAACTGTTTCTTGAATAACTTCCAAGTTTTTCATCCGATTGCGACCATTATCTCATTATCTTTGTATGTACCAAAACTCGAGACTCTATCTTGAAAATTATGCTAGTAAATCGTTTTTTTTCGATTTTAGGAGGTGGAAAGGGGCGTGGCAAAAATCTAAAATAAACTTGAACTGCGTAGGACATACACCAATACTGGTACCAAGTTTGGAATCTCTAGCTCTTATAGTCATGTTCATACAGACAGATGGACAGACGGACAGACGGACATGGCTATATCGAGTCGGCCGGTGACCCTGACCAAGAATGTATATACTATATGGGGTCGGAGATGTTTCCTTCTGCCTGTTACATACATTTCCTGAAGTCACAAAGCTATAATACCCTTCTACCTTATGGGTAGCGGGTATAAAAAGCAATAAGAACAAGAAGAACGGCATGAATACACTCATATTCTACTCGATACTATATACTTGTAGCATGTCAGGGCACTTAATCCATAAAGATTTATTCGTTCGGTCAGCAGGCCAAACAAATTGTTGTTGTACTTCTTTGTGCACTACAAAAACTTTTTTAATTAAATGTAAAGCGTTTTTTTTAGCTTTTGCTTTGCGCGTTCACTTTAAAGAAATGTATTTGTTATTGAACTAATAGCTAATGGTTTTCAGCCACTTTGAGAATTATATAATAGACATAATAACTGCTCTTGAATACATACAACAAGTGAATATAGTTAATCCTTCACTGAAAATTACATTTCGACTAAAGAGAAAAATGTGTCAAGGATTTTTTTGTTGAATATTTCGATAAGTGTATCATTTATTTATTTGACTATGGAGAACAGCAATGGTTTATTGCGAATGATAGATAATTAATACACCTACAGAAAAAAATATACAAAAAGTACTTTTGAATCTTACATTCAGCCTTTTCGTTAATGCACCATTTAAAATGCAATGTAAACACGATTGACAGTTAACTGCAATCTTTTCTTTAATTGATATTAAACACACCAGCAAATTGAGCAAGTGTTGAACCAGTTAAAAACAGAAACACACATTGATAAATGAAATGTCAGATACATGGAAAATTCATGGTATCAATGTGATTTTATTTACTTAATTAATTTGTCCTCCTCAATTCGTTTGTTGTCATTGGGAAAAAGAGCAAAAATATCAATTTCATTGTGCACATATTTCAACATATTTTGCGGTCGTGTTTTTTTCTTTTTAGTTTTGTGTGTGTGCGAGCTAACTTTTTTATGTTTTTGGGTTGGTGGCATTTATTGTTTGTTTCCCATTTTCTTCATTTTTTCAACTTTGCCACAGGCAGATTCGCGTTTTCTATTGTCAATATTTGTTCAGATGGCAAATGCGACCCTCGCACTTAAATCAAGGAGGCTACGATGAAAACACGTACCAAAGTAGTCTATGAAATGATGACTGTTCCTTGACACTGATTGATGACAGTTGAAAGGGCTTCAAAGTTGCACAATATGTGCGTGTGTGTGTGTTTGCGTGTTGAAGTGTGAAAGTTGCTGCCAGATTTTTTGTGAATCTGCCTGCGCTCGTGAAATTAATTTAATGGCATTTTGCAATATCACCGGCTCAACCGTATACGGGCCTAATTGCCGAAACAAGTTTTGCGGTTGCCTCGCGTCCTCCCATTTCCCAAATTCGCCGATTCACATTCCGTCGGAGGTTTGCAAATCTGCATATGATTCGTTTTAATGAAATTCTATGCCGAATTCATTACCACTAATTGGCAGCCAAACAGAACAGCATTCGATGATTCCTCGATATACATTTCGGAATACTGCGAATTTAGCAACTATTTAATATAGACGTACACATGCTGCAAATTCCCACCCGATATTCTGACAGTTGATTAATTGAACTTAGATGGGAAGTGAACACCTTGTCGTAATTGAATTATAGTCGAGAATAATAATGCACATCTCGGCCGTCACCGCCTTCCCTCCTCCGTCCTGGCGTCAGGTGAAGTTTGCTCTAAATGATTGTGATTTTGCAAATGATTGTGAGCTGATTTGAATGGATGCCAATGGGGAAAATGTGCCGGAAACTTACATCTCATGAGCAGCTCAAATTATCAAACCAGTTTCTTGACAACCAAATGCCATTGTTTCACTGAGCAGATCTGATCGGAATTATCGTCCTGTCAGATAATTACAATTAGGAAACTGCAACAATATGTTTGTAGGTCCGACAATTACTGTCGGCTGAGTAGTTGTTGTCGACTTCACCTGAAAACTTTAGTAGTTTGACTATTAATTTTGAATTTCTCACTTTAATGTGAGATAATTGAATAGGCTGTGGAGGTTTTGTTTTAATTCTATAGCTCTGTTCATGCACATCGATTCATTTAAAAACCATTGACAGCGCATCCATTGTTCTGAGGCAGCTTCTAAGCTTACCACTCACCCACTCGACACTGCACGAGTTCCGAATTTTAATTATCAAAATTGATTTAAATTATTATTGCATAGGCGCATTGAGCATATGCTGTTGCTAATGTGTAGGATAGCAATCTTAATTGAGTTATTATATATTCATTATAATTTCGTGAACAAAATTGTATATACGGTTGCATTCAGTTGCAATGTTAATAATTTATTTATTTTTGTAAATTATGGAGTAGAATAAATTTATTCAAGTTTCCAGTTTTACATAAACGAACTCGAATATATCTATATGAAACATATAAAAATGTTTTCAAATATTCTTTCTTGTGTGAGCTAAAATTCAATTTATAGGAGTAACGAATCTAATTAAAAATGTGATTTCTTCATGGCTGTGTGTTCGTTCATTCATGTTTGTGCTTGGAAATCAGACTCTATTCGACTATTTTTAATTGCATTGATTAATTCATTGGATAAAAAAAGAAACAATCAATAGCAATAGCAAAAGCAGTGCATGATAAAATCTTCAATACTTTTCTCTTTAATAACGATAAGAAATATTGTAATAAAAAAGGTCTGAACAATAGTATTCTCGACAATAGTGTGCTTAATTGTAAAGATTAATGTTTTATTCGTGTTATTATTCCAATTTATTTCAATCATGATTTACTAAATCAACTATTTGCAATTTAATATTGCATGATAATAAATTCAATATTTCTAAATATACAAGAACAATTCAATGAAAATAACGATATAAAAATAATAGAAGGAATCGTTTCATGTTAATATTGATGAAACAGGTTTTGGCGTTAACACCCGCCAATTCTGTTAAATTGCTAATAGGCGGAGTTAACAGAGTCCCAAACACTGGTTTGTGTATAGACTAACGAAAGCTTGCGTTAACTTTGGCCAATTTGAACGTATGTAAAAACAGGTAAGACAACTAATAAATGTAAAAATATCCACATAAAAAGTCAATTAATAAGATTATAGTTATTAATCAATTCCAAACACATTTGACAATGCTTAAGTTTAATAATATAGTCCGCTGATTGCTCTTACACCTCAACTAGATCGTTGAGTCCGCTGTGTGGCCACCTGTGCGACATTTGTTTAATCATTTGAATGTTATGCAAATAAGATCAATGGCAAGCGGTAGTAAGCAGAGTGGGGGTGTTTGCAAAGCAGTTTTTAACGAGGCATAAAATCAACATTTGCAAATCACTTGCATTCGCAAATAATTATAAATCGAATGAAAATAAGATGTTGGCAAGCGAATTGCACACAAATAGTCAACGTCTTAAGCAAACATTGGCCAGCTGCAACAACAATAGATGGCTGATTTGGTACTACATCAAAACTGCGACAATATTTAATGTCATGCCATAAATTGATTGAAACTGTCAGTGAAATTAATTAGCGAATACGAAGCACAAAATCTGACTAGTTCATTCATAAATCAAAAAAGACAATGTTTGAACATTGATGTCTAGTTATAGTAAAACGTAGACTAAAACAAATTGTTTGAGTCACTTTAAATGAATCTGCATTTGGTGCCAACTCAGATAAGCTGAGATAAGAGCAGTTGGCAATTATTTAAGTGCATCATTTAATTTTGTGGTAAGTAACTCGGGTGTCTCTCAGTGAAATTTATTGCTTTGTGATAGATCTGTGACAAACGACGTGTACCACATATTAAGAGTCCAAACCAGTTTTGCAAAAATTTCAAGCAAGTCAAAAGTTAACAAATACTCGTAGTAGACGAGACCTTCAAGCAGTTTTATGGCATCAAAAGCTAACTTGCACACAGTTTCAAGTGAAAGGTCTCGCCAGTTAAAATCGATGCCAGTCCAAAGAACCACTAGGGGCCCGCTACTATTGACCAATTCTTCAATCTGTCAGTCTGCCAGTTAGTCAGTTTGTCAGTTGACCAGTCTGTCTGTTCGCTAGTCGAATGTTTGGTTTTGGTTTTAGCTCCGAACATGTAAGCGGATTATGCAAAAAAGGGCAAACGTCATATGAGCTCGACGAGTGCGTACTGGACGGCAACACTTATCGAGCTACTGTTCGAGCAGTACTAACACTCAAAACACACATAAAACAAATGAGTACAGTTGAAACAATTGTGTGCGACCGCAGGATACTCTTTGGACAGTCTAAAAAAATGCGTGTGCTTGCGAAGGTCACTAAAACAAAAACAATCTTTAAAGCTACACTTATTTAAAAAGTTTTCAGCAGCAATATTTTAATCAATAACTCAAATTCCCTTCGTCCAGTTCGCTCTCCATGGCTGTGTAGAGTATTAACATGCAAGCAAGAATCAGTAAACAAGCAAAGCAAACAGCATCGTCGAAAGCAATAAACTACTAAACCCAACTGACGCATCGTTAAATAACTGGGGAAATACCTAGAGCTGCGTTTAAAGCCTGCAGCAGAAGATATTCCGTGTCATATCTCAATTTCCAAACCTGTTAATTAGAAGATTTATATCATGGAGGCTTTGACAAGACAGGGGACCTTTTAAAATTGCGGCTGCGTAAATCGTTTTGACTTTCGTGTAATTTTAAGGGGATGATAGGCGATTATTAATTAATGAATCAGTTTTGTGGGTTATTTGGTTTGCATTTTTCCAAAGTTGAGTTTGTTTACCTTTGTGTGTGTCATAAATACGAAATAGATAAACAGAAGTATCGACCGATTTTTTTTTAAAGATTTGAACTTTTTTTCCTTTAAAGCTTTTACTACTACTTTTAAATACTGATTGATATATTCGTGCTCAAATCAGGCATACCTCAGAACTGCTGCTTATATTTGTTATCTACTTTGTTTTTGCTATCTAGCAAAATATTCCGAGTGTTCTCTTATTTGTTATCTAGATCTTGTAGAAGGAGTTTTAAACAATGTTTCTCTCACCTTCAAGCCAAATTTTAAGGCCCTTACTCTCTTGCAGTTGCCTCATTGATTAATTAATGTACTTCACTGCATGCTCGTTGGATTTAACATATTCTACGGATAACCAATGTGACCTCGTCAAATCAATAAATGCAAATTATATACTTATACGATCATTACACCCATCCGATAAATTGTTTCGGGCTGAACGTCAATAAGACTGGCAGGCGATGAAACGGGTTAGGTTTTGTTTATAAACACTGCTCACCTGATGTGTGGTGAGCCCGAAAAGCCACACGGCGTAAGAATAATCAGGTGCAAATTCGATCTGAATCTAGCCTCTCGGTCTGGAAACGCTCGACTAACCACAAATTGTGGTTTGTAGGCGGAGTATTTACTGTATGCTACGGTGGGTGTGCCGCATGCTGGCTGAGTTGAGTTGAGCCAAGAGGTCGAAGACGTCACGACACACAGCAGCCAAGAGATAGAGAGAGAGAGAGGAAAAAAGTCAATGAAAAACCAAAAACCAAAAACCGCAATAAAAATATTATAAAAATACTTGTATAAAAATCTGAAAAATGTTAAGCATTAGACAAACTGCGGCTTGCCAACGGCAGCATGCAAATCAGCGGGAACGCGACAATCTGAGCCTCAGACATAAACAAGTAAACCTGTCTTGAACTGCTATCGTGCCCGCCCTCTTTGCCGTTGCTTTGCCTGTGTATCGCATTCATTTCCATGTCATTTCATTTTTAGAAGTTTGCCAATCGAGATTTTAGTTCAGTTATAATTGCGACACAGTTCGGTGCGGTTCGTCTCGAGACTATCTAGAGTTGACTATCTCAACTCGCTGACCTTCATTCTTCATTTTTGTCGTTCTTCGTTCGAGTTGCGCATTGGAAATAGATCGAATTCATTTCGAATTTTATGTGAACGAAGGTGTGTTGTAAAAATCCAAAAAGGCGATGACAGTGTATTGTTTTTCAATTGGCAAAATTACATTTTAAGTTATTTAATGCAGTTGCCATGAATTATGCATAATTTAAAGATGACAAACAGAATATCACGTATACGGCCGAGTGTTTAAAGGAAATAACATTAATTACTCATACATCTGCTTACACGGGCATGATTACAATTAACATGTCTGACTGATGTGTACACACATTTCATATTTATGCGAGTCCGTTCAATAACAACGCTCTGCTCGGAAATAAAAAGTAAACAAAAATGCAAAATTACGGAAAATACACTTGTGAAAGGGAAATAAAAATATTCAACTATAGACGGCAGTTTCGACATGAATGTTTATTAAAGCAGACAATAAGATGCTCGACTCACAAGGGCGCGTTGATTTCCATATCTGTAACGTGTTGAATTTCCAGTTTAATCGAAATATTTGCCTTAAGTGTCTTGTGACGCCTTCGTGTTGAAGTGTTTATTTGCATAAATCTTTATTTAACAACAATAGGAGACTTTTAAATGAAAATAGCAATTATTGTGTGTGGCTGAAAAATATTCAAGATTAGTAATCAGAATAAAGAACAACTTTATTGCTCGTCAAATTATTCCTCGGAGTTGAATAAAGAATCGAAATTGGTTCTGAATCTGGTTTATTTGCCATCGTGGGCAGTGTATTTTAATATTGTTCTCCCGACCTTGTCTTCATTGTGCCAAGAATGCCGTCTTCATGATGATGCACTGCACACGCATTGGCTTAATTAAAAGGCATATGACTTTCCCAATTATACATACAATGGCTTTCACGTGGCTCAAACAATTCCAGAAATGTTGTGGTGGTCAGCAACATTTTATTTGCATCAAGTTATGGGGGAGAATTCGTGGACTATTCAAAAGCAGGCGAAAATATATGTTAATTGAAGCATTCATTGGCAAGAACCTGACTCCATTGATGCGTATCCGTTTGTCTCAGACGAGGTTGACTTTACTTGTATCCGCAAAAGTTTGAAAGTTCAAACTTGCGCAAGTTGGCAGCTTAAGTGAGATAATAATTACGTTTAATTTCGAAAATTTCGCAATCAATTTAAGTGACCAACAAGAAGAATTACAGTTTATTAGTTGATTACTATAAAAAGCCGAGATAAAGCATTATGATAAAGAAAGCGTACGAGTAATGTTTAAGTAAATGTTTAAATCAGCTTACAGAATTACAATTCTTGTACTTCGAGATATTGTAAATTGGAGTTCGCACATACTACGACCTTCCTTTCACTGACCAGCTTAGGCTAGCCATCTAATTGGGTAGGTTCAATGCTGAGGCCACGAGTAGGCCTATTTGGCTGTAGCTCAGGTTCAGCACGCATGAAAATCTCATTAAAATTCGCAACGAAAACGAAAACTCTGTTGCCTCGACATCACGCATACGCAGCTTGCACACGTGGCCTGTAGAGGGAAATGCCGTTTTCATTATGCCCGCATTTATGTATGTATTCGCATGTAGTTACAAGCAGAGCTAACACAGAGTAGCGCAGTTTGCAGTCTCGTCATTGCTCTTACTTTTTCATGTTAAATAAGTTACGAGTTTGTCACACAAGCGTGACTATCTCGCCACCTTGCTTACTTGCCGCTGTGTTTGTGCAACTTCGCTGCTCATTTGCCTTTTGCCATAAATAACATTTTCGAATACGCGGCAGCAACCAATTTAAGGTTATAGTTTCTTGTACTTCACCTTATTAGAGCTGATGGTTTAATATGCTGCAGCCATTAACTAAATTTGCCAGCAAATTGCATCAGCATCAACAGGAACATCAAGCAACAAACCTGCTTATACCAATTTATCCATAAGCCTCGACTATATTTTCGCACGTTCAGCTATTGCAGCAGAAGCTAGCTTTTGTTCTTGTTGTTTGCATTTTAAATGCCAATTAGAAAATTGTTCGACTCCCGCAGCTGCCTGTTAACTAGTGAATTATTAAGCGCTTGCTCGGATTCAGCTATTGGGGCAGCCCGTCAAATGAGTCGCTTATGGCTAGGGATGAGATTTACTAACAACAAATCACGATTTGAGTATTTGCAATTAATTGGAACTATTGATTAATTCAAAGATTACAACAACATAACGAATTTCATATGGACTAATTGGAAATTATGTAAACGATTAGTGAGAGCTACGATTAAAATGTTTGTATTTTTATAACCGCTACCCATAGGGTAGAAGGGTATTATAGCTTTGTGACTTCAGGAAATGTATGTAACAGGCAGAAGGAAGCATTTCCGACCCCATTAAGTATATATATTCTTGGTCAGGGTCACCAGCCGAGTCGATATAGCCATGTCCGTCTGTCTGCCTGTCTGTATGAACACCTAGATCTCAGAGACTATAAGAGCTAGAGATTCCGAACTTGGTACCAGTATTGGTGTATGTCCTACGCAGATCAAGTTCATTCTAGATTTTTGCCACGCCCCCTTCCCGCCCCCTGAAATCGAAAAAATTTTGAAGATAGAGTCTCCAGTTTTGGTACATATGAAGATAATAACAGTCTCGATGATTCCCGAGAATTTGGTCGCGATCGGATTAAAAACTTGGAAGTTATTCAGAAAACAGTTGTGTATGGGAAAATCCATAGGCAGCTGCACGTGGCTTGTTTCTGGAAGACAATGTGACCGTGCATGGTATATTTTATACTTTATGCGATATTTAGGATGCGATGATATACCAAATATACCAAAAGTACTAAAAATACTGTTTGGTATATTTTAGTATATTTGAGCTGGGTAGCGGGTATATCACAGTTGAGCACACTGGACTGTAGCTTTCTCACTTGTTTTATCAATAATTCTGATAATTAGATCGATGATTTGAAATCTGTTAGCTGTGCTCACATCTCTTTCGATGCTCAACCCTAACTATCGACAAATTTTGTTTGATTTTCCAGTGGCAGGGGCAGCGGCAGCGATTTTTGAATTGCAGGTTAATAGACTGACTGAAGCCAGGGGTTCGACCCTTTACGCTCTGGCTGTGCAGTCATCGTTATTGGCCATCGCCAGCTGACGGGAATAAACTTTGTTAGTTCCCTAAACAAATGCCAATAATGGCGAGTAAATGGGTTAATAGGCACTTCGGAATTCTGCCAAATTAGCAAATTGATTTTGAATTAGTTAGTGCATCTCGTGGCATTGCCTTTTCTCTGCCATGCATTTTTAAAGTGGCGTTCATTAACAGGAATTAATGCCACATTTAGGCAAGTTTTAAGGCGAACCAATTAACCAAACATCCCTAATGAGCGTTTAAATGCATGTAGAGAAGTTTGCTGAAAGCTAGTTATGCTTTTAATTAAAAACAATGGAGATTGTTCACACATTTTTTGAATTTCTCATCTGGTAGTGTTAGCATCAGTGTTTGATAGTATTTGAAGATGTAGATTCTTTAGGACATTTTTAAATATCAAGAACATTATTTTTCCTTTCTTAATGTCTTATCAGATTGCCAATGCCATCTGCATTATACATACTGTTTAACCCCCAGCTTGAGCTTAGTGTGCATCTGAAAAATGTTTATTTTCACACAATACCCAAAAAAGTCGAATCAAAAGTTGGCGACAACAAGCACATAAAGTGCAGTCTCCACAAGCCAGCGATGCAAAAGCAACTCAATGATGATGGGAGGAAGCAAGCTACAATTCACATATTTAACGCTGGATATTCGAACGCATTCACTTGGTAACTCAGTCAGTTAGTTGCTCGACAAAAAATTCAAGCAGAAAATAAGAAACATGAAGAGCATCAAAGCGGAAGTAGTCAGCATATAAAAACCAACGACTTCTTCAAATTTTCCCTTGTTGTTGTCGTTTTTTTTGTTTTTTTGTTTTTACTGCTCTTCTAAAACTGCAGACTAGCATTATGTTCCTTAAGCCAAACAAAAAAATAAGGAAAAATAAATGATGCGTAAATACTTTCAAAATACTCCAAACGAACTGATTACATCTGCAATTTTATGTCTTGACGGCATATGATTTTTTTTTTTTTTGCCAGTTAAGGTGCACAACTTAGCTGCATGCCACAGAATCCACTGTAGACTGGTTTGTTGCTAATGCTTTTGCCAGAATGCAAATTTACTTTTGAAGCACATTCGCGTACGTTTAATTAGACGAAATTATATGCATAAATGATTCCTCCATCAGTAATGCATGAATAATTTGGTCCATTTTCCGTGTCTTCCGCCAATTTGCATATATTTCGTTGGGGTTTCATTGTTCATTAATGCGTTGGCTGCCCACACGTGTGGACGAGCACAAAAATGTAATAAACACTGTGAAGTTAAAAGGAATTTGTTTAATTTTCCAAGCTTCCATGCAGCCCGAGTATTAAAGTGTCTTCATCAAGTGCAAACTGGCAAAATCGACTTTCGACTTTCTTGTCAGTTTCCTAGAACTATATTATTGGGTTCGATGTCAAAATGTTTGCACATTGTCAGACTATCCGTTGATGTCCCATTATTCTTTTCGAGCCATAAGCTTTGCATGATTTTGGCACTTTGCTTTTGGGCATTTGGAAGTGCAACGAAGTCTGTAAATGCAGCGCATATTATATCAATGAGTATGTCTTTTAATTTTATGTGCGTAAGCCGACAGTTTAATTTCCGTTTCCGTTTCCATTCTCGGCTCTCGGCTCTCGGTTCCGTAGCTGCATCGACTTTCGTTTCCGGATTGCACCATTTTTATGATTATTATTTTTTGCATGTGGCTTTTACTCACCTTTGGCTGCCTTCTCGCAATAACACTTTGTTGCCAGCTGCGAAACGTGTAAATTAGTTGTGGCAGCACTTACAGCGTTTCACCATCGCTCCAGTCTACACATAAATGCGGATACTTTGTTGCAGCCGTTGTAAGTTGCAAGTGGCCAATGCCAATGCCAATGGCAGAGCAAATACATTTTCCATTTTATGCTCACGAGCCAGCAGTCAATCAATATTTCATCAGTATTTGCTATGCGGATGATTGCATTTCGCAGCAGCCAAGCAAGAGTGGTTGAATGCATTATATTACATACATCAGTTTTATAGATTTGATTAACAGATAATTAGAGAGCTGATATCATTTGTCCAATGTGCATTGCAAGAAACAAAACCAAAACAACATTAAAATGTTGTCGCAACTTTGCATTTAACTTGCTCAAGCGTCTTATCAGTTTTGATAACGGAAATTGCTAAAGTTGCTCGTGCAATCAGCGAGCAGCCGCTCAGTCGTCTGTCGGCTGTTAAACTCTCTTAAGCTGTTAGCAAAGGGAAATTTTAACAGCACGCTGCTATTGCTGTCTGCCAGCGTAACAGTCACTGTTGCGCCGAGAAGAGAGCAATAGTATTCAAATTAAAGTAAGCAGCCGTTGAATTTGTTTGATTGAAATTCTCGTACATAATAAACCAGCTTGAACTCGTACTGCCCGTCGTATGTTTGGCACGCTTGATTTGCTTGCGCCTTCGACCGGCCCCGCCCCACCGCGTCGACTGTTATTATTGTCATTTTTTATTGGCCTTCAAATTCCGCTGGAGTAATGAAAAACGTTTATGTTTGCGTTACATTTGGCAGTGCTTATTTTGTTACGACCAAGTTCCGTCAAAGTTTCGACGCACACGGCCTATAAAAAGACGCCGAGTCTCTTAAGTAACTCTGCGCCCCTTTTCGACCCGGCGACGCTCCTTGCTCCTTGCGATGCTAAACATAAAAATGCTTATAGATTTTGATGACATTATAAATTTATGATTGACACTCAGCGGGGCCGCATTGATTTGCGTTTTTGTGTGCCGCAAGCTGAAGTTGAAGTCCTTTATAAAACGGTCACATGTCTTTTTGTGCTCGATGCCAATTTGCAACACTTACTTATGGGGCACGGTTCATTAGGAAGTGCCAAAACATAAGCTGAATTATGGTCTACTCAGTGTAACAACCAACCAACTCATAAGCATGCAAAATACTTAAGCCCCAGCCTGTGTGAGTCGTCAAAGTCGTCAAAGAATCACACAAATGTTCTGCCGGACAGTGGTAGCAAATTTGTCAACTGACACAAAGCACAAGCCGTTGCTAATCCGTGCCGTGCCCTGTATTGGCTCTCTGATTAAAAACACATTGTACGCTGGTGTAATACATCTTCGTTTAAATGATTTGCAACTGTTTTTCAAATGTTTTTTTTTTTTTGTTTGTTTGTTTGTTGTGTGTGCTAGAAATAAAGAATTCAGGATGATTCATGTACTACTCTCCGGCTCTCTCGGTTCGGGTTGCTGCCGCACAAAGTTGCCAGACCTATGTACTTGCTGAGCAATAAAACAATTTCGCCAGAAAGTATGCTGTTAAAAATGTAGCATATCCCGCGGCGCCCAGAAGAAATCACAGCTGCAGCAACAGCAGCAGCCGCAGCAGCAGCATTAAGAACAACAACAACAGCATTGGGGGTATTTCAAAGATTTATTCTTCGGCCTCATGGTTCTTCCATTAAAATTGTATTTCATTTTTTTGCTGCCAAAACTTTGCCGCTTTTCGTTTCGCGTTGCGTATTTCTCACTTTTTTGGTAAACACACATTCTTCGTTTTTTATATTTTCGCATCAACTTTTCGGCTGGAACTTTCTTGGTGTGCGCTCTTTGCATGCTTATTGCCATTGTTACAATGTGCAGGGGGCGTGTCTCGACTGCCTCCCTGCAGCTTAGCACACAAAGTAAGTTTACGCATTTTTTGTTTGGGCCGTTTCATTTGCTGTTATTATTCTTGTTGTTGTGCTGCTGTTGTTGTTGTGACAATGCAAGGACACAAAAGCATGCATTGTTTGCTTTGATGTGCGTTGTTTGCACATGTCTCGCTAATAGCTTTGATGACTGCATCCGGCTTTGACGTGGAATAGCAAAACTATTTAATGACACATTCTTAAACCAAGCAGCTGACTACGAACTGTTTGCCGCCGTCCACAAATCAAATCTGGCGGCGACCCAAATCCGACTGCAGCAGCTAGCTAAATATATCAATAGAGATTCTCTATGCGCCTCCAACACTGAATTTGCAAATCAAACAACAATTGTGCTATTGACTTCATATAGTTAAAAAGGGGTATTTAATCATCGTTTAGCAAATATAATTATTGATATTACAAAAATCAAAGGACCAATTTATTGTTATTTGCAGAGTCTTAGAGAAGAAGAATTCAAAATACAATATTTTTATCGCATGTTTTAACAAAACTGTTCAATGAGAATTTATTATACACTTAATTCTCTAGTCTGTGAAAAATATCTGCCACTCACATGAATGCTTTAAGCTTATTTGAGTAAAAAGTAAAAGTTGCAATTTGTAGAAAAAGTTTTAAATATTTACAAATATTACCTTCAAATGTTGAGACAGGTCATTAAGAGTGAGCCAAAAAGCGATGCATGACTTCAGAGCGCATGTATCGATTGTGCAACATACAAAAGGAAAATTTCCCATTTTTTAATTGTTCTCATAAGCTTATACATTTTTAGTCGCTTGCGAAACACGCTACTAAAAATTATGTCAAATAAAATTGAAACATAAACATTGTCGAGTGTTAATGCTATATCAGTTATTGAACAGTAGATTTACCTTGCTTGCTTTAACTATCGTTGTTAATATAATATATATGACAATAATTTAGTCAATGTGCATACAGGGTATCAGTCAGTCGGATACCTCGGGCTACACTTGCCCCAATTCTCTCTGCGTCGATTTTCATCGAGTGCAGTTGCTTTCCGCTTTCAGTGCTTTCGAAATTCTGCCGAGTTCCTTTGTCAGTGTAAAACGTTTGTCAAAAGCAATTAAAAAAAAGGAAAAAGGAAGAACCTTGTACTCTGCAATTTTTGGTGAGTGAGTCAAGTGAAAATTGATGATCATTTAATGACGTAACGCTTGAACCGCATGTCAAGCAATTTGAACCTCAGAAGTCAACCACAAATTGAACAGTAGAAAAACACACTGAATGCGCTTAGAGCCTTTTTCTTTTTTTCTCCCATACTTGTGGTTGGTGGTTTGGGTCTGGGGGCTGGGTGGGTGGTTGGGTGGTTGGGGGGTGGCATTTGAATTCAAGTTGTGGCGAAGCAAACGACTCATATTTCATTTGTTGCCCACTTTCATTTCGATGATGTTTTCGAATCATTTGTGTTTGCTCTGCCGTTTCGAGTTGGCTTCTGGCTGCTAGGCTGCTTGCCTGATTGGCTGCAGGCCTCTATCCACATTAACTATGAGTGATCTATAGTTAATTACGAGCATTTTTGTTGTTTAACTCATGCTGAGCTCAGCATGTGCTGATAAGTGCCAAGTTATACGTATAATTACCAAACATTTTTTGCACAGGCCTCTTCGTAAGTCAAAGTATTTGTTTTTCTTTTGGCTCTGTTACCATTTTTTCTTCCCCAGATTGTGATTGATTGGCTGCTGCTAGGCCAGCTGCTGTTTGTGCTGGTACGAAGGTGTTTTGATGCCCAAAATTGTGTGTGCTCTTGGAATGCTGGCTCTTCTTTAATTCATGCACTCCAATTTAACGAGCAAACGGCCAAGAGGCGCCTAGAAGGATGCTCATAACACATAAAAAGCACAACATAGAGCAAATATCAAAATTATTGTTATCATGCTGACACACACACACACACACACACACATACAGCAACACACACATTTGGTCTTTTATGGTAGAGAGTTGGCGTTATGCGGCCTCGAGTTGGACCCAATGTGGTCGAGTTTTTCATTGTTTTATGCGACGAGAAACGGGAGACGGGAGGAAGAGAAATGGTTGCCTCACATTTGCTCCTTCACTTGGTGATTATGCCTGATTTTCATTTAGATGATGGACGAGAACAGTCTCCCCCCCCCCTCCCCTCTTGCCACGCTTATGGCTGGCTGGCAATCTGGCTCACCACCAAATAGGCCGGCCAATTGGCCAGGCATGTGTTAAATTTTATGTCTGCGTCGCGTGAGCTGTCAACAAACCATAAAAAGTTTTATTTTTAATGTTCGCCCCTGGCTTCAATCTGGCCACAATGTTGCAGATGCCTGGCCACAGAAGCGAGCACATGTGTGTGTGTGTGTGCTACTGAGTGATTTTATAATTTCATTTCATTTTATGCCTGGCTCTGCTGTGCAACTGATAAGGTCTGATGGCATACAGAGCTACGGAAAGAGTCGAGTTTTATGGATATTTTCTTTATTTTGCATTTTGCGCATATTGGAAAAACGGGCGAACTTCAAGGCTATTAATTTCGAATCCTGGTCAATTAAATGATTTCCCTTTCTTCCTGGAGTTTATGCATTAGCAATTAAAAAACTTCCACTTAAGGCACATTCATCAAATCGATGCAAAAACTCGATTGTCTTTTGAGAATTTTCGCATTAATTAGGTGAAAGTCAATGTACTTCCTAATTAACCTGGAGCAATTAGCTGCAAATGCATGGAGAGCATGTTAAGTCGATCAACACTGCGTATGATTAATGTACGTGCTAGTTAGAGTCCCAGTGCGATATGCTGGCAATGGGGGGACAAAGCAGCGTGTTTGTCATGGGGAAATGGCTCATAAAACTGATTTACGACCCAGAGTTCGAGTGAAGTTAATTGCCCATCAAAAAGTTCAGGTTGTAAGTTGTTGCGTTTATTTGAAGAGTAATTCAACTTTGGCGCGTTTTAAATAGACGCAATTAATATTTGTTGCTGTCACGCCTTCGAGCAATGCGAAATCAATTTCACATTACTCCCCCCTTGCGACGGTGTATCGCAAAATCTCGAAAACAAAACAGTAAAAGCAAACTCCTGACAGCGCGGTGAGGGGTTGAATGGCAGACAAACACGGGAAATTGAATTCAATCAAGACGTCTACTTCGTCTACATTAGATCAGAATTCCAAATGCCGGTGGGCGCAAAGCCTGCCGGGCTGCAGGAGGGGAAGGCCACTCAGCGGCACAGTTAACGGCAGCGTCACCGTCACCATCACCGTCAGCGTCTGGCAAACAAACCTTTAACTTTATCAAAGGTGCTAAATTTCACAAAGTGTCGTTGGCTTCGCGCGAAATCAAATGCAAACAAGTTGAGCGAGTTTTCAGCGTTGCCCAAACAGTTTTCCATATCTAAGCGAGAGTGTGTGTTTAGGGGTGTGTGTGTCTGTCTGTTTGTGCCTGCTGTATGTGTGTGTGTGTGGGCGTAGACGCGCATAAATTTACGCCATAGTCTGAGCTACGTGCTGTGGCACAGCCTAAAGGATTACTCCTGGCACAGACACACTCACAGTCAAAGTCACAGTCACAGCCCTCGCTTGGCCGTGATACTGTAGCCAAAGGCAAAACGGGCCAGTGCCTCAACTTCATATCACTTTTGTCGCTCTGAGGGGGCGTAACGCACACACACACACACAGAGCTGCGAAAATGTTACACGCAACTGATTGACTTTGTTATACCCCAAGCAAACTTGTCTTCCTCCCCACCCCCTTTGTCTTCGTCTTCAGCTTTCAACTTTCAGCTCAACAGCTCAGCAGCTCAACAGTTTCTGCAGACTCGTCTTTTCCTTTTGCTCCGGGTATCTCCGACGACTGTCAACGCAACCACAAGTATTCGAGTATTTGCGGTCCTTTCGCTCGTGTCTTCCATAAAGTTGCGTGAGTGCTCTTCAATGGCGATAAACAGTAAATGCAAATTCGAATGGCGATATAAATAGCACACACAATTGAATACAGCTCCGAATACCACCTATTTAAAGAGCATTTCATCCATTAAATTAAACCAGATAGCAACATGTTAATGAATTAATCCTGTTTCCAGCCAACGCCAGCCAGCAAACAACATGGTCAATGCCAATCACTCAAGCGATCCACACAACGAAGAGCTCGCCTTGGACACGACAATTTCGCATAGAAATGGCAACTCTGGCTCGCCCGGGATTGTCCATAGCTCAACGACGGATGCGGATGGGGCCAAAGCAACTCAACGGCTCTATGAGCCGCGAGAACGCTTCGTTATTACCAAGAACGTAGTTGTCATCGGCCTTGCGTTCATGATACACTTTACCGCCTTCCACGGCACATCGAATCTGCAGAGTTCGGTGAACGCCGATAAGGCACTCGGAACCACAACTCTTGCCGTCATCTATGGCTCCCTCATATTGTCGAACATATTTTTACCCATGACGGTGATTAGGTAAGGAGAGCTCTGCTCCAATTCCCAGCGCAAAAAAGCGCAGCAAAATGCGTAAATAGTTATAGAGTAATTAGGCTAAAAATAAATGAATGGATGCTTTTTGTTGGCAAAGACATAGGCAGATTATTATTTCAATCACGTGCATCGCAGTAATGCGAAAAATGTTGGTGTTTTATTGCCACTACGTGGATATTAATATCAAAAATAGATGTTGTTTTTTATGATTTGCATGAGAGGAGTAGATCCTAACGAAACAAGAATGACTTATCATTTATATGGCATTCTCATAAACTTCATCTGTCATTCGATTATCTTCTATAAATTGTGCAATCTTAGTAACTGATGCAAAATAAAGACATTTTCCTAGAAAATTGAATTAAAATAAATACATAATATATATTTTATGTGATTGCCTTTACAATCGAACAATCGAAGAAGTATTTCTTTTTATCAGGCATAAATTCAAAAATCGATTAAAAGATAATTTATCGTTTATTTATTTAATCAGACCTAAATTTAGTCATCACCAATTGAAAATGATTGTGATTAACGAAGACCTTAAGTCGCTGACTTGTCAGATTTAGATGAGAAATGGTTTAACTAAACGAACATTAGTGAAGTCACCATTCCAAAATAATATCTGAGTTTAAAAAGTGATTTATTGCGAGCACAACCTGTTAACGAGTGATTTATTCGAATGCGAATTATATTCTTTTATTTAGATGGCTTTAAACATCGAAACATGTCGATTTATATGATGGCTGATTTCAAGTTAGAGTATTTCGCTTACTCCTGAAGCTCATCTGCTGCTGCTCAAGTCATTGGCATATAATTGCTTCCATTCTCATCGAGGCGAACGCATAAATTTTCGGGTTGCTATAAATGTTTGGCAATTGTGTGGCATTTTTATGGCAATTTTATGCAGATGCGACAGTTAAAAGGATGTCGGTAATCGGAGAGGGGAGACAGGAGCCTGGAGGCTGGGGACAGTAGGCAGTCGGCAGGAGTAGCTCAACGTGTTCGACTGTTAAATGTCAACAGGAAGTCCTTGGATTAGGAGGGCAGACAATATTGCATTCCTCCACACCTCATTTGCCATTTGCCCGCAGGTCGCCCCCGATTTTCGTGCGTAATCTTTCACTGCTTTTTGGCAGCCAGCCATTTTGTTTTGGCTGACATTTAAACAAATCGCTAATTTATAGGAGACGTTAGCATTTCACCCCCTTCTTCCTTGAACCACCCAAGCCACACAAGCAGCCAGCAAACGCATCCACCTCTCGACAGCCACAGGCAACAGCACAAGTTTCGACCCATTTTTCCAACCCGTTTGACTTATTCCAGGCACGCACACAAGCCGCTGGCCCAGAAATGCTGACCGTGGCAACTTTAATCAGTTAACTCGATTTATTTAGATTTATGGCCGTCCTTGCGACTACCAACCCTCCGACGCTCTCTCTCAGTCTCACTACCCACTTTGTTTCGTTTTTCACATATGCCCATTGCCAATTACTCTAATCAACAGTTGGTTCGGCTGCCGACTCACCATGGCTTTGGCTCTGTTTGCTTATATGCCGTACATCGCTGCCCAGTTTTATCCACGCTTCGAGACACTCATCCCGGCTGCCCTGATGGTCGGCTTTGGCGGCGGACCGTTATGGTGCTCAAAGTGCACGTATCTGTCCACTGTCTCCGAGGCACTGACCCAGGTGCGGGGCAGCAGCTCACGCAAGGATGTCAATACGGTCAAGTTCTTCGGTTTGTTTTTCATCTTCTACCAAATGGCCCAGGTATGGGGCAATCTGATATCATCATCAGTATTGACGCTGAGTGCATCTGAGACAGTGTCGCCCGCCAACGCGACTCTCGATATGGAGGAGGAGGAGCAGGAGCTGGAGGCGAGCTTTAGTCGCGTAAGCGAACTATGTGGTGCTCAATTCTGCCCAGGCATTGGTGCTGAGGTGAATCCTAATCTGGTGCCACCGGCGCCAGATCAAATTCGATTACTCAACTCCATATTCCTGGTGTGCATGGCCGGAGCGGTGCTCTTGATGATCTTTGGTGTCAGCTCCTTGAAGCGGTGAGCTTTAGAGCAAATATGCCAAAAGAATATGTATTCATTATTTTATTTCTATTTCGCAGCTATGGCGTCAAGCGTGGCGATACTGGGGATGGCATCTCGGGTCTGAGGCTGCTCACGGTAACCATTAATCTGCTGCGTAAGCGGCGCCAAATTCTAATGCTGCCCATAACCATGTTCATTGGACTGGAGGAGGCTTTTCTCGCAGTGGACTTCACTCGCGTAAGTTAGCTTTTTAGCTTTTAGCGAAGACTGCAACCACTAACACGCTTCGCTTTATTCACCACAGTCGTTCGTTGCCTGCGGCTGGGGCATTTCCAAGATTGGCTTTGCAATGATCTGCTTCGGCATTGCGAATGCCATCGCTGCTGGCCTCGCTGGTGCTTTGGTGGAACGCTTTGGCCGTGTTACACTGGCGGCCATCTGTGCAGTGTTGAATCTGTGTCTGCTCACGTACATGTACAGCTGGCAGGCGCGTGAGGGGGACTACTTAAGCTACTGCGCCTTCGCTGCAATTTGGGGTATTTGCGATGGCGTGTGGTTGGTGGTTGTCAATGGTGAGCTTTCGGTTTCACCACAAGCACTAACCATAGAATGCATAGGCATACACATACACATACATAGAAACGAGAGCACAGAGCATCGTTCCGCTGTCGATCTACGACTGAACAGCATTTGTGACGTTCGCTGTGCGCTGTGTTCGAACTTCGAATTTCGAAACGAGCCGAACGCTCTGGGTTTCTAATCGCAGCGCTCGGCTTCTCTGGGGTCGCAATAACGCTGTTGCAAATGAAACCACTTAGCTCTATGAGTTGACACATCTATGTATTTTATGGTTAGTGCCACTAGTGTGTTTACGCAATTCGTCGATGTACTAAGCTTTTCAATTTTATAGCTTTTTATGGCATCCTGTTTCCCAACCACTTGATTGCCGCTTATAGCAACTTCCGTTTATGGGAAAGCACCGGTTCGGTTATTGGATACGTAATAAGCTCACAGTTATGTACATCCACCAAGCTCATAATTCTGATGTGTGTGATGATTGTAGGCTGCATAGGGTATGTATGCACTCTTCTAAACAAACTTGGGTATATATTCACCAAGTATTCACTTCCGTAGCTATGGTCTGATTGAATACCGCGTGTGGCAGAAGCAGAAAAACATGGAGGCGATGCTGCGGGATTGATGCATGCAGTTACAACATGATTACCAATTACTTCTAACTTGATGTGATATTGCCAGCCTTACAATAAGTGCGATTAAGAACAATGGTTGTCCTAGCAATCTAGAATCTAGTTCCTTGTTACTGCAATTAAATATGCATAAACCGTTGAATGTTTCCCCCTGTTATTAAATACATACGTCGCTCACATTTTTAATTGTATTGATTTTTTATTACAATTATTTAAATATTTGTTCAGTTGTTCATTTCATCATGATTTTGTTTCTTTTTGTGTACCATTTCAATTTTGTAATTGAAATGTTTATCTTCTGTTTTGCTTCGGTTTTATATTTTGTATATTCCATTTTTTCTGTCCATCATTTTAAATTGCTACATAAATTTGCTTATTCTAAATTTTTAGTGCGGTGTAATACAATTTGTTGCTTCTTTTGTTGTTTTGAAGGGAAGGGAGGCAGGGAAGGTATTGATGCCCAAATGAGAATGTTGTTAATTGCTAGAGCTAATAATTCGTTTATGAATTGTTTAAATAAAATACAGTTTAGTATACATGTTATTTAAATATAGCCAACGCATTTAATGCCAATATTATTAATCATCGCTTAAATGTATCAAGAATTTATCAATTGTGTCATTTTGTTATGATGCCCTTTTGGTATCTCTTCGCTTATCCATACAAATTGTTAAATGTAAATTTTATGTTTTTATTTATGAATTCATTATATATTTCTCTTGTATTTAATTAAATTTAATATTTCGCTCCGCCTCGCATTTTGTATTGGTTTGTCGTGTTTTATAATTTTTGGGAATGGCACATCGATATCATAAAATGGGCCCTAAAAACAGCACAAGTCTGCGCCTTGAGACATCCGACTTTAGACTACTTTTAGGCTATTTGGGATATGGTTAGATTTTAGTTTAGACATAATATAATTCGTAAATAGTAAATATTACACATATACTCGCATTATTCATTTATATATTTCGTATTGGGGACATATGCTGATACACTCAGACGTACTGTACTCATTGTAAATGCTATGACACACCTTTTACTTTACATGGCCTAAACTCTAAACACTAATTGTTTAAAACTATCACATAATACACACAAACTATATACAGTATGCTCTCTATCTCTCTCACACTTCCTCTCTCTCTATGTACACGCGCTACTAGACCATGCCCTTGGACATCATTCGCACGGTGTTCTTGAGTGCTTGCCGCTTGTTGCAGAACCAAATGCGAATCACTTCGCGTTCGTAGCCCAGCTGATGTGCCAGTCCAGTGATCTCGGTGCCTATTTGCATAGAAGAAGATTAAAGAGATTTTGCTTAATATCACCTGCCCAAAAGTATGCATTGGTTTTTTGTTTGCACTGAAAGTTACCACTCACCCGATGGATGCGTATTGCGCTCAAAGTGCGCATTCAGTAGCTCCAGCGCCTGAGGTGTGAATGAGGTGCGACGCTTGCGCTTCTTCGATGGCTCCACGCCAATGTAGTCGGTCAAATGGTTCTGGCCTGATTTGTAGCGGTTCCAGTGGCTATAGTGGAGATAGGAGACATTCAGTTAGTATTGGTTGTCAATTGTGTGGTGGAACGGCGCGTGGAACTGCCTCCATACTCTCACCTCTCTTCGGCCTCCTTCATCCAGCGCTCGAGGACGGGCTTGATTTTCTGCGCACTCTTTGGTGTGATGTCCAGTTTCTCGAACCTAGAGGTACAGTATCTTTAGTATTAGGGCTACTCACTCGCCTGCGTTTTCGCGAATTAAACGAACGTAAAAGAAACGTAACTAAAGTGCCAGGACATTGTCAAGTAGCATACTTTTCGCATTTTCTTTTTTTTTTTTTTTGCTAGTCTTGTTTTGTTTTTGCATTTGTTTGACCAGAAACTCGTACAATATAACTTCGTTTGAAAGCTGCTGAAATTGCTCACTGGCAATGCCCTGGCCAATTTGTTGTAGTTATTGTGTTTACATCTTTTTTTTATGGAAAAGCGCATACTTGTAAATGAAAATTGGAAAGAAACTAAAAACGGAAATAAATGAGCTCGAGCACTTTAGTTAGGTTTCTTGCACTCACGCACCACAAACATACACACACATAATACACACACACACACAACACACATATACACACATACATGTTCTGTTGTTGCGTCGACAGTTGAGCGGCATACATCTGCGCAGCGAGTGCACTGCTTGCATTTTGGCATTTGGGGTGTGTTTGACATTTTGACAGTCGCAGCGATGTCAGCGAGTGAGAGAGTGTGAGAAGGAGAGAGACAGTTGGCGATTTGACGATTTGGCGATTCAAAAATAAACAAATAAAATAAATAAAATTAATTTTGCATTATTTTTGATCACTTGATTTTACAATTAACTAAATTAGCATATATCAATAAATATTATTACTGTATTTTTTACACTATTCATATGTACATATATAAAATTATTTGTATTTTATTTCACTTCTTCAAAGCATGTTTGAAATGTCCTGGCACTCTACGAAATTGTTCCAGAAATATTATAAAACTAATTAAAATAAAAGCGTTTGGAATTTGTGGCGGTCAAGAAATAAAACTCAAAATCCTATACTGTAACGTAAACGAATCAAAACGAAATTTGACTATATTCAAATTGAAAATGTTGAAAATTGAAACCTTGAGACTTTATCTAAAGTTACGAAATCAGAATAAGATTAAATTATATGTAATAAGTGTACAGAAAAATTCTCTATGAGATCGACTTCACTACAATGTTGTTCACAAAATTATGTTGTTTCACGTGGAAATTCAATAATTTAATTAGTTCTCCAAATTGTAAACACTTTTCACATTTGCGAATAGAGTACTTATACGAGTAAATTGATAGCTAACGCTTATTATCGTTATCGTCACTTTTGAATAGACGCGGTGTGAATAGCTTAGTTGAATAATGGCTGTTTTGTCATGTGAATCAACTGTTCTATTCATAACTCACCTGCATATGGCACTCTGACTGTAGGCAGGTCCCTCGGTCACCGATAGAGCCTGCCCCACCTGGGTCTGGGTGAGGCCCAGCGAGAGGCGACGCAGCTTAAATGCCTTGGCGAACTCCTTGATCTCATCCAGGTCAATGCCGTCGACAACATTTGTGGTTGCCTGATTGATGGTGGGTTCATCTGGAAGATGCGTTTAGTTCAAGAGTTAATGTCAACACTGCGTATACGTATTTGCTACTTAGTCAATTTCATACTTAAGTGCTAAGCTACAAACAGACAAGAAGAACAAGAAGATGAAATATACAACAGACAACAGTCTGAATAACTGTCTGACTGACTGTCTGCTAACGGGGCCGGTTCAAGGTAATAAACGTCAATGCAAAATGACGTCATTAATTGCTGCCGAGTCGTGGCTCTTAATTACAGTTAATTGCGGTAATTGCGAAATATTATTAGAGTGTCGTAGGTAAATTGATAAAACTCATTTGCCCTTGCCCAGGAAACGACATTGGAGGTGGTTGACGTTCCCGTTGCCGTTGCTGTTATTATTATTGCTGCCACTTAGCTCTTGTTATGCTTGTCTATTAGGCAAAACGCGAAACTTATTGCCTTTATCTGCTTAATTTGTTAGCAGCTGCTGCTGTTACTGCTGTTGCTGCCGCTACCTCGGATGCGACACTCTACAAGCCGTTGTTGTTGTTCTAAGCAAACTACACGCACACAAATTTGATTTATTTATTAATGATATGCAAGCGACAACAAGGAGACGACAACGACGCGGATGATGACGCTAGCTCCGGCATCATCAGGCAGCCAAGCCAAGTCATTGCGAAAGCAAAACCATTCACTTGACTGTAACTGCAGCCTGACGCTTTAGCGGTAATTAAGATGCACCCCATACCACAGAGAAGAGCAACAGCAGCAGCAGTAACACCAACAATATCAGCAACAGCGATAGCTTCATTCCTCAAGCCTCCGCCATCCTTCATTCCCAGCCCCAAACTCATCTGCATCCTTGGCGAGGCAAAGGCATAACTTGGGCTGCTGTCGTGGCAGCTTTGTTGTTTGTTTGCTGGCTTCGAGAGTGAAATATGTCATTAAATACAAAAACATCTTAAGTTTTTGTACGCATCAATTAGTAGTAATTAAGCTGCATATTGTCTGTAATTTGTATGCGCTGCGTCACTAGACAGCTACCCATCAAAAACGTACTAGCCGAAGGCAAAAGCAAACGATCCATCAATGCAATTGAAACCATGTTGCGTGCTACTCAACGAAGCCAGTAGATGGCAGGAGCGTGCGGGTTTGAATTCTTGTTGTGCTGATTGCATTTTTAATGCATCATCCAAAGTCTCAATTAAGGACGCCAAGCGGTGACTGTTCGCTAGCTTTGATTCAGATACATGCCTTGTATTGGCACAGACCATCGTGATTTATTAAAAACTACTCTAATTAATTACCAAAGTGTAGTGTGTATTTAATCACACAATTAGCTATCTAATTTTATTTTTAAAGAAATCGCTATATAAAAAAAAATGTTATTTTTCCCAGTGGCAACTTTTTAACTTTAGGTTAATTTGATTTAGTACTAATATTGTTATTAATTTGTATATACAGGTGTATTTATTTGATCCTATTTTAGTATTTGTGTTTGTGCATAGTCATTTAATTCATTTACTTACGTTTTTAATATATATTCAGTTTTTTTTAAGAGGATACAATTAATGCTTGGCTAGCCAAATTCGAAAATATAAATTAAAATATTTGCTTACACAATTAGTATGAATATTCAAGTATCAAACACACACACACACACACATTCACACACCTAATGAATGCGCAATGGAAAGTTGTTAGAAAAAGGGCAAAATGAAATTTGAGTGGTGGTCAGTGGCATATCTGACTGTGGGTAATTTTGCATTGATGCAGTTGCCTTGTTGATTTGATCTTTTAAGGTCCTCAACGGAGCTTGGCCAACGTGGCATATGAATGCCATATGTAAACAACAAACCATTTTCGGCAACTTTTTCAACATTAATTAACGCAATCCAACATGAAAGTTTTGGCTGTTTGGATGGATTTTATGTAATTTCTAAAAGAAAATGCATGGAAAGTTCTGGGCCGAATTAGCGGTAGTGTGAGACGGTGTGGAAAAGCGGCTGCAAATATCTGAATTTGACGTCGTCCTGGTCGTGGATGTGTGCAAAAGTTTCGCTGTGCATTTACACGACGTCTCCGGGACATAGTTCATAATTGATGCAGCCGCGAGCTGCTGACAGCAAGTGAAACAAAATTGCCGGCAAGAAGATATTTGGCAAAGTGTTGCCAAAACTTGAAAGATGTCAGGCCGAAGTGTTAGGCAAATTAGCAGCATCCTCGAAACTGTCACGCGTCACTAACAAGTCAAGACTTGGCAGCCAACATTTGGATAAGTTGTTGCGATTAGGTGGATCAAGTACCCCTAGTTATCATAGGTAAACCATCGAACCCCTTCTTTGCCCTCAGGTATGTATTAAACTACTCTAACTTATCGCTTAGCTTCCAATTAAATGCAGTAAAAAAAGAGTCGATCTTTACTCACTCGGTGAATCCATGAGCAGGTCATTATCATTCTCGTTCCCATTGGGTGACATATGCGACGGTTCACTGCGCGACGAGGGACTCAGCTTAAGCGGCTGCAGCAGTGAAACACCAGAAGTTGAAGGTCCCGGTCCAGGGGAATTCCCACGTGGCGAGGCAGAAGACGCACGCGTAGCTGTCGAAGTTGGCGGGCCGTGAGACTTGGTTATGGTCAGCTCGCCATTTGAGGTGTTGAGTCTGCGAGGAGAATCATTAGTTGGTTGATATTAAAATAATCAGAGCATTGGAAGTCTCGCCATAATCACTTTTCTTCAGAAAGAGCAATTGCAAAATTACAATTTATAAATGACATAAACAGGGTAAGAGTCATTATTTATTGTTAAGCGAATTTAACACAAAATTTTGTATTTATATTTGTCCAATAATTGTTTTGAATATATAAATGTGAATGGTACTATACATTCATATGTATAAAATAGAATTGGGAATATTGAAATATTGACGATTTTTAAGTTAAGAACACAAAATATATTACTTTGCTCAAATCAATGTCTATCGCAGACCTTTAAGAAAACTAAATTACTATATGTTACTTAGAAAAACAGCGAATCAATCAAATTATGGCGTAACTTTGTCATTCGTATTCGTATTCGAAATATCTCTTCACTCCCTGTCTCGCTATCGTTTGGCCAATGCTCACCTATTGATGCTGCTAAGTACGTTGCCCGTTGAGCTAGAGGTGGCCGCTGCACAGCTGGTGGCAGCAGCAGCCGCTGAGCCAACACTCGAGCCACCACTCAGGCTTGGTCCATTGCCCAGGTAGTCGCGCTCCAGGCGCGGAGAGCTGCCCATGTTGAGGGCGTGCACAGGCGGCGAATGCGTGCGAAATAATGGTGATGAGAAGCCTCTTTCATTGCTGCTGCTGCCGGCAGCTGTCGGTGCTGCGGTGGTGGGCGTCAGGCGTCCAGTGCTCGTGCTACTAGCTCCGCGCTCGTGTGGCAGATGAAGCACTGCCGTGGCGCTCGCAGAGCTCAGTCCGCTGCCCGCTCTCGTGGCTGTGGCCGTTGGCGTGTGCGAACGCCGCTCGAGTCGCTCATGGTGCTGGCTCAGATTCATGCCTGTCGAGCCGGACGAGGCACGTCCTGGACTGTGCTTGGGCGATGAGGCCGCTGCGCTGCGTAGATTGTGCCCGAAATGGTGTCGCGCCAAAGCCGCGGATGGTGGCAGCGCTGGCGGCGAGACACTGCTGCTGCTGCTGCTCAGCTCCAGCGGCTTTAGGTCCAGCTGTGGTGCGGTCAGCTCGTCCGGGTGCCGCAAAGTGATTTGCGGATGGGTGACCGACGATGTGCTTGTTGCCGTTGTGCTGTGCTGCAGGTGGTGATGCAGATGCGTCTGCGTCTCGGGCTTGATGTGCAGCTGCTGTTGCAGCAAATAGGCAGCACCTGGCGGCGGCGGTGGCGGCGGCTGCTGCTTAACTGGCAACGCTGGGCTGCCCACGGTGGGGGAGCCGGTTGGAGGCGAGCGTTCGGCAGAGCGTCGCAAATCGGCGGCAAGATGCGCGTGTGGCAAGTGACTGGCTGCCGCAGCGGCGGCTGCTGCTGCTGCCAATTGTTGCTGCTGCTGCTCGCGTTGCTGCTGCTGGTGATTGGCGGCAGCTGCGGCAAACAGCTCGGGATGCAGTGCGGTCAGCAACTGCTGAACGCCCGTCGAGAACAGATTGGGCTTCAGTAAATTCGTTGGTGTCTGCGCCAATTGTGGCAAGGCTGGTGCATGCTGCAGTGCAGCGAGCGGGGGAGCTAACAGCTCCCGCTGCTGCTGCTGCTGTTGGTGCTGCTGCTGTTGCTGGTAGCTGGCGAAGGCGCCGAATGCATTCGGCAGAAACTGTTCGCTGGTGGGTATCTGTGGACTCACAGGGATCGTGAGAATCGTCTGCACAGCAATGCCTGGCGAGGAGGAAAGAGCGAATGTTAGATTTTATTGTCAATTTCGAATTATTATTTTATTGTTCATTCCGTTTGTTAATGTGACAAATTAAATTTCAAAGCTGGCTGAAAATTAATTAAAAAAAGCAAATAGAATCCCCAATTAAAATAGCCCTTTATGATTATAATAATAGTTATCGAAATATATTTTCTGTTAAATGCGAAAAAATACAACTTTAGAGCTACAGAAAGCATAGCACTAGGTGGCGCCACTTCATTTCTTTTCATGTATCTTTATGAAACGCCATCTGTTGTTAAATATTCCCTTTTTTTCTCTTCAAACTCGAACGCGGTTTGACGGACATCTTTTTCTATAGTTTTAAGTATGAAGATGATTTCCTCCAAATTTTTAATGCATTATGCACTAATAAACATATTGATTTCCAAGGAAATTCGAGATATTAGAATATGAATGGATTATTGATATGCCATCGGGAGAATTGCGTAGGAAATTAAAAGTCCAACTAATCGCTTTACCTAAGGCTCTTAGTTCACCCTTTGCCTCAGACCCCGGATCCGGCTCTGGCTTTGGCTTTAATAACCGCGGTGAGCTATTGCCCTGGTTTGCGCCATAAGCCGGAGCCAAGTCAAGTCAACTATGTTATTGATACCCCCGCAAGTAAAGCGAATGCTAATCCTATATGCGCGCCCACACAAACACACACAGACATAGACACAGACAGAAAGAGAGTGAGAAAGGAGCTTCTACTAGTTTGCATCTAGCCGTACCCACCTTGGGCCGTGGGGATGAGCAGCTGGGCGCCCTGGACACCCTGCACCAGCTGGCCGGAGGCGAGTATCAGTTGCGGCATCTGGGCGCTGGCTGGAGGCGCTTGAAGTGCTGGCGGTGGCGATGCGGTCGCCGCAGCTAAAACATTCGCCAGGGTTGTCGCGTTTAGTGGATGGGCATGTGGCGAGCTGCTGCTGCTGGGATTATCCTGTGGCTGCTGTTGTTGGCTGTTCGAGGAGTTGCCGCCCGCCGAGCTGCTGCTGTTGCTGCTGCCGTTGTTGTTGTTGCTGCTGTTACCCTTCGATGTCTTGTGTTTGTTGCCGTTGTGGCAACTGTTGGTGTTACTATTGTTGTTGTTGTTGTTGTTATTGCTACTGCCGCTACCGCTGCTGTTGATGTTGCTGTTGTTGTTGTTGGTGCTGTTGTTGCTGTTGGGCGAGACACTGGCTGCCGTGGCCGCAGTCGCTGTTGCCGTTGCTGCCGGTGCTGCTGTTGTCACAGCTTCGGCACCGACGCTTAGATTCAAGGGCGAGTTGAAAACGGAGGCAGCTAAGCCCTGAAGACTTGCCAGTGCGGCAGCCGTGGCGGGATGATGATGGGAATGATGCTGATGTTGCTGATGTTGTTGCTGCTGTTGCTGTTGATGCTGCTGGTGCTGCTGCTGCTGCTGTTGCTGCAGCGTGGCCAAATTTTGTAATTTTTGCAAATTTATCATGTCTTGCACTAGATGGGAGAGGGAAGAGCAGACAGAACGTTGTCATTAGTTGGGCTGAAGCTCTCGAAAAGAATACTTCAAATGTCAACCAAGTTGGTGAGGGAGGAGTGAGGATGGCTGAAGCAGCCCTAAAAGCTGCCAACTCTAATTGCCAGTTTACGCTTTGTGAGGCTGAGTGGAGTATGTGTGCTTAAATGCTAAACAGGAATGGAAACTGCTGAAGATACAAATTCATGCAGAATTATAGTATACAAATTTTTCAAAATTTTTAATTATTTCCATCCCCATGTCTTTGAGTTTATCGTTTTTTTTTTTTTGGCGTTCGATATGTACTCACTAGTTCCATTCAGATGCGCCGCAAACGCCTTGGCCTGTGCCTGTTCGTCGTGCCGTATGCGCAACGCCTCAGCTGAATGATCCTCGTGCTCATCCTCATCGGCATCTGCATCGATTTGCATGGGTAGGGGGGACTCTAAGTTCGTCTCGTGCGGATGATGATTCGCCAAGGACGCTGCTTTCGCCGCCAGATTCTTGTAGAACTCTAGCTCTTTGACGTGTTCCTTCGAATCGAAGCCTGAGTGAATGGAGTGGGCGGGTGAGAGCAGTGTGGGCTCCATGTCATCCTCATTGTTGCTGTGATTGTGGTGCAAAGAGTGTTGTTGCTGATGCTGCTGCTGATGCTGCTGTTGGTGCTGCTGCTGTTGATGGTGGTGGAGGTGGTGCTGGTGGTTGTGCAGAGCATGCTGCGAGTGACTGCCGCTGCCTGGCGAATGAATCTTGTGGCAGCTGATCTCCTTGTCATAATCCTGCAAGCAATAAGAGCAGAGCAATTGATTAGCAACCAATTAAACGAGGACAATTCATGTGACATTCAGTTCTGAGCAACTGCTAGAGCACCTACTGCGTATATTCCACATATGCATGTGGTGGGTGGAGCTTAAAGAGCGAGCGCTGTGATTGCATTTATTAAATTATATTTGCGCATTTGGTAATTACATAATGTCCGCAACCACTGTCAATTGTTTGACTACGCCCCCGCCCACATCCAGGCGCATTCATTGGGCCCCAGGGGTCCCAATGTTTGCTGATTGGATTATTATTTAAGCGACAGGCACAGAGCAGCGCATTGACTCGTATTACATTACACTTTGTCAGTCGAGTGTTGCGCTATTGTGTTCATTTACATGTTTAAACATATCACGCGCGGGGCTATGCGAGTTAATAAGTTAATTTAATTTTTGTTGTAATTGTCAACGCACTTTTATTGTTCGACACTTATTGTGTTCTTCGCTCGCTCCGTAGTAATTTATGCAAATTTAATTGATTGCAATTGCGACCATGTGTTCGAGGCGCATTCCACATGCTGGGAGGATTTGCAAACAAAATAAGGAGGCATCAACTAGCCACAGTACCTAAATTGCTTAATTTACCTGTACCCTTAATATAAATATTACACGAACAACAAACACAATTACCATCCACCCAATCAATATCTAGCAATATTTATTACTATCTTAAATCCGCTCAAACATTTTATTGTACCTTTTTAAGCTTTGGCAATTTAAAGAAGAACTTGCCCCTTTGGCGACAGGATCCCATGGAAAAATATTTGCAAAAAACAAAAAACAAAAAGAAAGAAGAGGAAAAAACGTCGAAAGGTAAACCAATATAATTATTGGCAATTAATGCTAGCGACGTTCTCTAAATGGGAGCAGAAGGACGCAGACCATAAGGACCTGACAGGAATGGCCAGGGGGACGAAGGGAGCATATTAATACCGGGGCGTTGAAGTTGCCTAAGTGCGGGTTGTTGCCGGCGCCGGCGTCGTGGGCCGCGACGTGTCCCGGCCAGAGCTTCAATTAAATTTTATTTGCATAGGAAATTAACATAATTGTAGTGCAAAATAACAACAAGAAATTCACCGAGGACGAGGTCAAAAAAGGGGCAATAAAAATAAGCAGCGAACGTGACAGTGTAGAAAAAGTGTAAGAAGTAAATACAAATACAAATACAAATACAAATTGAAATGTGTGCGTGTGTGTGTGGCAATTGCGGTAATTAAATGAATTTTTATCGGAGTGTTAAAAGCGCGCTGAACCAATAAAAATACAGAAATTGAATGAATGCTTGCAATGCGATTAAATATAATCAAATAGGACTCATAAAATATGAAATTCTTCAAGTTCCCTCGAGTGCTTAGCCATTGACCATCTGTGTGCATATAAAGCAGGCAATGCAATTTGCAAGGACATTAATTAAGTGTTTAAAAAGTTGCAGTGTCTGCCACATGCTAAAACTAGATTAAAAACTTGACAGTTATTGGCGCCGACAGCAGCAAAAAACAAACTGTGACAATTACTTAGCTCGCAGCACAAAATACATTATAAACCAGGTGCAGGACGAGCTTGGTCGAGGACGAGCACGTTAATGTCGTTGAACAGCAAATCGAACTAAATTTATGACACACAGCAAAAGATGTGAGCGCGCGCAAAAAAAAAGTGAAAACTACAAAAGAGGGACGAAGCAAAAAAAGGGAAATAATAATGAAAAGGAGGCAACGTAAATGTGCTATGTGCATGTCCTTTATGCAAACAGGCGGCAAACAGACGGCAATCGCCGTCGACACTGACAGTCACTATATGCTGCCACACACACACACATTTACTGGGTCTGATGCATTGATGTGCAATGAATTAACTTTTCAACATATTTACACACGCTCAATTGAATGGCGGCCATCCTCATTGGGCCGCTCGAACCATTACCACTCTTACTCCCACTGGGCAACAAACGCTGAGCCCGCGGCTGAAAAGTTGAAGAATAAAACGGGGCTCTGCAGCTACTCTATGCACGTATTGCTGGTAATGAGGCCTTGGCGTCGATCTATTGTTCCAGCCGTCGCAGTAGTTTCGCAAATGAGCGGAAATTAAAAGCTGATTTAGTCGTGATGACAGCGTGCTGTTGCAGGGATGTTAGCCTCATTGATGAACGACGGACTGCAGCTTGTCTCAAGTAGCTTTCACTCTTGCTGCTGCAGGCGGCATTACTTTCATGGCTAATTAAAAATTTAAAAATCTCATTTCGAACTTATTAAATAATATTTATGTACTCTTTTTAATTGTTCTGAATCCATATAGTAGCTGTCAAACATTCAAACGCTAATTTAAATAGCAATTGAGAACAGTTTGTTTGTAATTGTAGACTGACACATACAATGCAGCATTTTAGCTGAGTTTGTCCAAACTTTTACTTTTGGCAGATTAAGTCATCCATCAAGTTAGTATATCAAGCATTGGCTGAAGAAACAAACTTAATCATTGTATTTTATATTTGTATTAAGTATTTGTCAATGGCATGCAAAGCAGAATGCTTATGTCTTATGTATTTTTCAGTAATTTTCAAAACTTATATCTTTTATTTTCAGCAGCTTCTGTCTGCTTGCATTAATATCTCAGTTGCGCCTGAATGTATGCAATACGAATTCTCTCAAAAAGGTATCCCGGCAAATTTATAGCCACGCCACTTGCGCTAAGTTCGGGCAGGAGCACAGCCTCCTCCATCACAACCCTACCTCCATCGCCATCTCTAGCCAACTCCCCTTTGCTCAACTTCTCGACGCGCTTTTCCCATGTGAAGCGTCCACTTGAGGCCAGCGCACGATGAATGTCCAACAACTTTTACTTTGTTGTGTTTTTTGCTTTTTTTTTTTAGTTTTTTTTTGCGACGCCGTCAAATAAAAATAAGTCAAAAAATAGAAAATGAATTGAATTATTGCAAAGAGCACAAGCTGCGTTACTGCGAGCAAAGGTACTCAATTGTTGGGTTGTTGGTAGGCAAGTGGAGCGATGGGGGTGAACGATGGTGCTCGGCACTTGACAGCCCCAGTGATAAGTAAAAGCCCCGGCGCCAAATGGAAATGCGATGGTGGTGGCAACGGCGTCGCTGCGACGACGACGACGGCAGTTTTTTGCTGCTCTTGTTATTATGCGCCTGGCGTTTTTTCTCTGTGTTTGCACTGAGCTTGTTGTGTTTCTTGTTTTGTATACCCTGCAAGGCCCGCACAAAGTGAGACTAAGCAACTTGCAAGTGCTGTCGGCTGTTAAAAAAATATGACTGAACATTTTGCACATTTCCACAATATACAAGATCTATTTAAATAAGTTTAAAACGTATTCTAAAGTGTTTTCTTTTAACATCGTCACAAGTTTAAGAGTTCTTAGTTCTACTTTTGAAAGTCAACTTGAGTTTGCGTGGTGTTTGTTTCAAGTCTACATTTCCCAGGGCATTACTTAGTCCATCAGTCGCTGCTTGTTTAGTTTTGTTTGTTTCATTTCATGCTTTTGAGCGCGACGCCGAATGCGAAATTATAATTCACACATGTGACCAGTGCGAAAGACTTGTGTGGCAGTTGGGTTGCGGGGTGTTGTGGCATGCCTCTTCGGTTGTGTCGTGAGTGCTAGTCGAATGGGCGAATGGGCAGCTTGGGCGCTTGCCCATTTGCAGGGTGTGGTTCGGACGCTCTGTTAAAAAATGCAATTGCCAAAAAAGTAGACAGTAAAAAGAAAGAAGGCAGCGAAAAACCAAAAAGAAAGAAAGTGGCAGCGGCAACAGCAGCAGCAGCAGCAACGACAACGACAGCGTCAGTGGCGAATGCGTTGCTTGTTTGCTTTAATTGCAAATGGCATTTTTTGGCGGCATGGTGGTAAGAGGTGATAAAAGGTGAGGGGGGAAGGAGCACGAACGCGAACTCGAACTCGAACGTTACAAGCCGGGCAACAGCCACCCGGGGACCCCTGCCCCGCCACAGACACTGAGTGGACATGCATTTTGATGGGTGGCATGGGGGATTTGGGGCGAGGGGAGGTCAGGCTCATAAATTGTCGAAAATATTTGACTTGTTCTATTTTTGGTCGCCTGTGCCTGCTGTGGCCAGCAATATGCTATATGCTCGCCTCCCTACCGCCCATCCTGCCTCTGCCTTGCCCCCTGGTTCCCTGGCTCGTTGCTTGTGCGCATGCAAACATATTTGGCAGCCCCTTCAGCCACCCTGCTCAGCTCTGCTCTGCTCTGCTCAGCTCTCCACAGCATCGCCTCAGTCTCGGTAGCTGCCTGCACTTTTGCATATTTAATGTTTTGTTTAATGCAAATGTACATAATTTCATCAGTGAGCATGCGTGTCTGTGTGTGTGTGTTGTGTGTGTGTGTTTGTGTGTGTGTGCGAGTGTATAGTTTCTTTTATTTCTACTTTTGCGCCTGTTAAGTCGCAGAGAGATGTGAAAATATTTTTCAATTAATATTTATGTTGCTTTATATGCCTGAATTGTTAATGCCCAAGCTCAAATGGAACAAAATGGTAAATGGTAAATGGCTTTGGCTTTGGCTTTGGCTACTCGATATTGTACAATCATGGGCGTTGTTATTGCCTTCCCCTTGGGCGTGGCCATTGTCCATTCCACTAGCCCACTCGCAATGTCTCGCAGCTGCAGTTAGACAATTGGCTCGATCCACCTATCGGCCTGGGGCGTTCACAGCTCGTCCACGTCGAGCTTGCGTTGGGCACATAAGATTGAGGGGCAATGCTGAAACTGTACGTAACAAGTGTTCTTACTTAGTAAAAGGAATGTTTGTCATTCGATAATATAGTTGTTACGGCCTACAAAAATAAATAGCTGATATCTTTAGAACTAATAAAAATTTATTAAGCTTGTTGGTAAACTATTTTTATACTTGAGGAATTTGCAAATTTAAGATATAACTATCTCATGTTTTTTTTTTGCTTTACATTTTCTTTAAACAATTCCAATTACATTTAATTAGAATATTGAAAAATTATCAGAAGTTTTTGCAATTTATTTTCAATCGATCGAAAAGTAAATATTTATTTTATAATAACTACATGTAAAGATTGAATTCGAGTATATTTTCTTTCCTAAAACCCTAGCAAATGAAATATTTAAGATTAATTTATATACAGCTTCTTAATAAGCATTCTCTTGGTTGTTTATGAAAGAATATATCTATTTTTTTCCTGGTGTCACTATGTGTAAATCGTTTTACTAATTGATGGAATTTAAGTTGATTTTTTTCATTAAACAATTGTATTTTTATCGAGCTTGTGATAGTGACATTCCACAATCGACAATGATATTCTACTCACTGCTTGTTTCTATTGCTGCTTAGCAATCGAAACTCACGCCCCTTGCGCTGCACATTGACCAGATCCATTGACCTGCGACATCATCCAAAACAAGCGAAAAGACAACAAACAAGTGACACAGAAATAAAACAAGAACGAATGAAAATAAAAGCATAAAGCAGAGACGCGAAAAAAGAGTGAGCCGCCATTTTTGCAATAGCCGAGCGATTTCTTGCACAATTTCCTCTACACACAGTGTGAATAAAAATTTAAGCTTCACTTGCAGCCAGAGTTCGAAGTTGCAGCCGCTGCCCAGCCACCACTCCTTTGACGCCCCCTCTCGCGCTACTATTCAATCAGTCGACAACAAACAAAAGCTACAAGCTGCAGACATTGCAATTTTCCCGAGCATTTGACCGGCTCTCTACTCATGTATGTACTATAGACAGACAGAGACACAGACACGCACACGCACATAGACACACTTAATGCCACATAGCTTGTACATAGCAAATCTGCCAGGGGAGGGAGCAAGCATGGGGTGAAGGGTGGGGGACAGTCGCAGCTGACAGTCGCATGGCGAATGGCCAAACGAAAACAAAAAAGCGTGCCAAACAACAGCGAAGCACAAAAACCAAAACAAAAATGTGTAAAAAATAATGGAGAAATGAGCGAGACCCCGAAAGAGACAGAGAGAGAGAGAGAGAGAGAGAGTGAGAGCGAGCGCATAAAAATGGAGCAAAGCAAAGGCCGAGAGCGAGCACTGGGAGGGTGCCCAGCTGAAGGTACTACCTCCTGTTGCCTTGGTCCAGCCGATGAGCCCATCAACGCAGCGACAGCCGCAGCAACATCAATGGGCGCGCCACTCAATCAACCCCCCGCAGCAGGCCGAGTTAACGGAATGGCGGACGGGGCAAAGGGGGGCTGCTGCTTGACAACAATGAAGCCCAAGTATTGTCCAGGCCGACTCCCAACCCCCTGTTGGTAGCACCCATTTTTTTTCTTCCTACTGTTTTGCTGAGTATTTTTTATGCGCCGCTTCATTTAATTTTCTTTCGTTTTTTTTTTTTTTGTTTGCGTTCGCCTTCTTTATTTCTTTTTCGCTCCCTCTTTCGAGCTACGGCGCTCACTCTCTCGCTCACTGTACTTCCTGTTGGGCCATTTTTCACGGTCTGAGCCTGAGCGCCCAGTTGGCCTGCTACAACTTTCTGACTGCTTGGTCGCTGGTCAGCCACAGTTATTCTTGGGCCCCTCTGGTCGTTCGCTGGTCAAATAAATGCAATTTCAGTACGCTCCCCCCCGCATTCGCTTCTATTCAGCGAGGGGAAGAGAGCAGCACATCAGGCAACGCCCTCGTGCGTTGCGTATGCGAAAGTTTTGCTTTTGCTTGCTTTTCACTTTTGGTGGCATACTTTTTTGTTTTTTGGCGGCTCCAAAATAAAAGTAAAAGTTGGACAGCGCAGTACATACGCAGCGACTCCTTCCAGTCCTTTGGCTGGTCACTCTGTTCTCCCCCTATGCATGTGTGTGAATGTGTGTGGGTGTGTGTATGTATCTCCTCCTGCCGGCTTTCTTTCATTTCGGCTGCTTGTCGCGGCATTTATTGCCACGCTGGAGGCTGACTTGCCGCAGTCGAGTCTGCTGCTCATTTGCATCAAATTTTTAATTGGAATTGCTACGACAGACCAGCTAGCCAAACAGAGCGGCAGGCAATAAGCTGGCGATGCCTTAGAAGCATTGATTGGCATTCGGCTGTGCTTTGTACAGAGAGAATAAAGTGTGTGTTCCCAATATTACACATTCGCAGCGTAGGCTAATCTAGCAGAGTTTGCTGGGCAAAGTACAAGCAATTTTATTTTCCAATTCCTTTCTAAGTGCTACGACTTGCTGCGCCCACTTTTACTGCTGCCTTGTCACCTTTGGCGTCGAGCCGAGTTCTTTGTTCGCACTGAGTGTCCGTGGAGTCAAGCTGACAACACAACATCTCGCCTCCTCTGGCTTTGGCTTCTGTTATTTTTAACAATTTTTTCGTACGCAATTTTTTCTGACTTTTTTAGCAATGTCTCCTACCTCGTCTCTTGACAACTGTTTGTTGTTTGTCTGACGATTTCTTTTACTCGTGTTGTGTGTTGCGACGTTTGCGTTATCGTTGTGCGCTGCTGCTGCCGTTGTTATTGCAGCGCTGTTTTTATTTTAGGCGCCCTCGTTGAGACAATACACAATAGCTTTGTGTGTGTCCATCCATTTATTTTGTGTCGCTTTTTTGTTTGCATGTGTGTGCGCGTATTGGTGTTGGTCTACTACGCTCTTTTCTCTACATTTCTCATTCGCTAGCGCCTCTGTGTTTTTATCAAGAAAACGAAAAAGTAGCATTTGTGCGCCTGCCGCTGATTGGTCCTCTTACCCAGCCCCCACTCCCCCATTGAGCATCCAGTCAATACCCCTAACTGCCCACACGTGCTACGACAGCGACAACGACAACGACATCAACGACGGCAGCAGAGCAACATTTTTTGTTTTAGCCGTAGAGCAACACACCCGTTTTATTGTCCATTGTCCCTGTCGCACGCAGGAAGCTGCTTCCCAGCTGCTGATGCGGCTCCAACGATTGGCCATCAGCAGCGCTGGAGTGCGTTTAAAGAAATGCCGATGGCCAGGTAAAAATATCATGGTTACTACTAAAATCATCAATCGTAAACTCCATAAAAATATTACAAATTTTGTTGAACATCAATCAATTACTTCGTTGAAATCAATCCCTTCAATTCAAAGCCAAATAAATGTAATACAAAAAGTCAGTTTGTAATCGTAAACATTTATAACAATGTATACATATAATTCTAACTTAAAATATGTATCAATTTCCACAACGTATATGGCGCAGTGGCATAAACAAGGATAATTTCGACATATGCCTAAAAGTATGCCTCTCATTTAAATTTCCAAATATCTATTCCTTCCAATCCTTTATGGTCGCTCTGCGAGCGGTAAATGTAATTACTTTGCATTGCATATTTGCAGCATGTCTCATGTTAGTTGGCAAGCGCATAGCCTCATGACACTACAACACTTTAAAATTAATATTCCTATTTTTCAATTACAACTGACACTTGTCTATGGTAGCCAGGCCCAAGTCCCAGGCCCAAGTCCCAGGCACCAGCCTTCCAAGAGACGGCCTGGCATGAGTTGCAATTGTTGTCGACGTCATCGTTATAGCCATCGCCATCGCCATCGCCATCGTCGTGAACGTGGATCGTGTGGATGTGTGGCTATGATCGGCACACACCCAATGTAAAATGTCATTACCGTTGACATAAATGAATAGCTGCATTCATTGCATTTGGCAGTGGTGGCGCTCTACAAGATTACAACCACCTCAGACGAGCTGAGGGAACTTACCGTCTCTCTAGTTCTTTTGTAATTTCACATTAGTGATTAGTTAATTAAAGGCAAGCACCAGTGGCAAATAAACGCAAGCAAATGAGCGATAGAAAATATTCGGCTGGATATTTAATGTGAGTGCTCTAGAAGTGGTGATATACTCAACTGGCTGGTATCTACAAATACTTGAATTGCTTTGCATTAATGCAGCATTTAATCTAGATGGCAACAATTAAGAAAAGTACGGATTGTGGCTGTTAAGACATTATAAATATTTATTGAAGACTGGCAAACCGTTCAAGTATAATCAGCCGGCAACTGGCTGTCTGCCCCCTCAGGACTCTAATCACAGACGATGGAATGACCAGCATATAGCATATACTACATATGGAAGGAGGCGAAACGTGCGCCTCATATAACATTTCTAATTAAAATTTTGTACAGCCCCCCATTGCCCCATCCGAAAGAGGGTTATTAACATATTTGCCATAACGTGGTCCATTTGGCCAGCAGCCCTTCCAGCTCCAGTCTTGGCCCCGTCAGTGTCTGTGCTATTTGCCAGAACATTTGTGTTCCCCAAACTGTTGGCTATTAGTTGCCATGCAATCGAGCAACTTGTCCGAAAACCATGAGCAGCCCAACGCAGCGCAACTAAGTAGGAAAGTTCTATAACCAGATTTCCAATGCAAACACAGCCAAATATACGAAAAAGAGTGAAGAGAGAGAGAGAGAGAGAGAGAGAGAGAGAGAGAGAGAGAGAGAGAGAGTGGCTAGGAGGTGGCGACATGCATGCATGCATGGGCGCCTAAGTAGCTTCGCTGTCTTCATTAAAAAGTATACTCCGCCAGCAGGCAGAGCACTCCTCCCAAGCGGGCAAGAACAACAACAAATTGAGCTTCATTCCTAATTTAAATGCAAATGAGATTCATTTGCCAACGTTAGGGAGGCGACGATACTGTAACATTGGGCAGCCTTTAGCCATTGCACCCCTCAAGCTCATGCCTTGCAGCCCAACAGTGTTCAGTGTTGGCCTGTGTTTTCCTATAATGGGGTGCAGCCTAGCTGGAGGTTAAAGGCTGTCCTGCTGCTTGGTAAGTCAGCAGCTTGGTAGCTCAGCAGCTCGGCTGTCCGAGCTGCAGCTACATTTATGCAAGTAGCTTAAATGGCTACAAAATGCGTTGCTTCGGCGAGATTTGTTGCATACATTAGGGCCAGCCGACTGTTGGCAACGCTTAGGCGCAACTTACGCCCAACAATGCGAGTGGCTGGCCCAGACTGCAGCAGAAGAACCCCGAGTCCATCCGGCAGTGGCCTCGGCACTGGCAATCATGTCTGCTGTTTCTCACTGCGATTGCATTGCTCTGTGCAGGTGTGACGCCTCCCGCAAGCCCCTGCTGTCGACAGCAAATATAATCAGCCTGAAAATATGCTATGCTTTTTGGATTTCTTGATTAGTACCTCTGCAGCTTTGGTGGCTGGAGCTTAGCCTGGTTTTGCCTTTTTGGCGTCTGCGAATGAGCCTATCTAGCTAATAGCAACTCCATTCCAACTGAACTCCAACTCGACATCGTTACAGTAACCGCACTGGGCGAGAGAGTTGCTTTGGCCAATTGCGAAAGACATGCTTGCCATTAGCCTGTAATTAGGAGTTGTTATCTAGCATTGTGCGATGTTAATTGAAGTGCGACTACAATGAATATCGATTGAGCTTAAGCCTTGGCATAAGCCTTTGGACTTGAGGGGTTAAGGCATAGAGATATTCGGAATGTTGTGTATACAGTGTGTACATAAGCAGAAAATGGCTATAATGTCTGTAAATAAATGTGCACAAAATGTATTACTCATGCGCCACGTTGCACCGAGCACCAATCAATATGCAAGCCATCAAATATTTAAACTAAAAGTGCAAAATAACAAAAATGGCTGCGAGAATTTAACACAAAATACGAGACCAGCATGTGTGCGAGCGAATGAGATAGACGAATTGTGAGAGTAGTGGTCGACACAATAACCAAAGTCTTCTAATTGAGTGCAATGGCATTGTGAGCGACAGAGAGAAATTGCGATTGTCATTGAGAAGGAAGGAGCGAGTGCGCAAATGAGCGAGTGAGAAGGACAGTCAGAGAGATTATATAAATGTGCGAGTGGATAAGGACAAGCTCAAGGCAGGCAGCAGGCGGCAGGCGGCTGAAGCAACGTCGTCGACGGCGGCGGCAATTGTAAAGTATGCAACAAAACCTAAAAAGCTCCTCAATTCCACCCACCCTCCTCAATCCTTTCACCCTTGTGGTCAAAATGCATTTGCAGTTATGAATATACATGTGTATGTGTGAGTGTGTGTATCTTGTTGATTTTTGAAATTATCAAGCTGGTGGAAAGCAGGCTTGAGTGTTTTGTGGGTCTCCCTGCTTGCTTGCTAACTTCTTTCTGCCTGCTAGCTCGCCATGTGCTTGTGGCCATTTTTTGAATGAATTATTAAATGCTTTGTAATTTATTTGATTGTGATTGTGTTTATGGCAAACGTATACATATCTCTCTCTCTCTCTCTCTCTCTCTCTCTCTCTCTCTCTCTCGCACTAACTCTATGGTCCCGCTCTATTGGTATTGCTTGCTCTGTCACTTTTGCGAGTCATGTATTTATTGCACTTAACTGTTTGGGGTTACATGCCAGCAGCCCCCTCCTTGCCCTCCTTCCCCCTGCTCGCACAACACACTGCGTCTTCGCCACATTCGGTTCTATTGTTGAAATCTTATGCATTTGTCATGCATTTGAAATATTTTCGGTTGGTTGAATGGCTCTGTTCTTCAGGTCTCTCAGATCCAATGACAAGGCGTTCAACTGCACTGGTATGTGTTTTTGTGTGTGTCTATAAAATATACAGTGTATATGTATATAGAGAACTGCAATTGTTGATAGCTGTAACTCACAGCAGGCTTGAGTTTCAGTGTATTTGTTTTCCCATTTCCTCAATATATTTATCAATATTTGTGCGAGTCTTATATGAAAAGCGTTGAATTGAACAAATAAATATCCAGTGGAATTGTAAAAATTCTTTCAGCAATCTTAATGTCATCTTATATGGAAACATTAACCACTTTTCCTTATTTCGCAAAAGCTTAAATTGTATTATGAACGAATCTTAAATTTAAAATTGGCAGTGAAAAATAAAACGAATTGGGTTAGTTAACATAAATTATTTTGCTGTAGATTAGATTGTAGATTAGATGTACAATTGGTTAAAATACATAACATATACTACAATTTATGGCTATCTATATTTACAGATTCACTGTCAAACATATTACTAATTTGTATCTCAGTTAAAATGACAATAATATTGGTTGTTTTTATTATACTATACAACTCCGCCATCTGCCAAAGGACTTCAGCTAAGGAAGCCGAGTTGACATTTTGTTCGAAATGACAGACAGGATAGTTACGACACACACTTAAGTACGTTCTGGCAAACATAATTAGATTGCATTATGTAAGTGTTTTGGCTGTACCTGGGCGAGCAATCCTTATAACTAACTAACCCCTGCTCCGGGCAATTTCAATAAAACTCAGCTCAAGTCTGGCCGAACTAAATCCCAAAAAGCAGTCAAATGTCTCAGACACAAAACCACAGCGATGTCTCGTCCTGGCATTATGCCTTGTCCCCACACCACACACACACACACATACAGTCAAGCGTACACACACATGCACGCACACACTCACACTTGGGTTAAGTCTGCGGGGCTGTTGGATTTGGCCTTTCAAAATTTTCGAATTTACGTAAATTTAACTTTCTTGAAATACACTTAACTGTAAAATTAATTATAAAAGGCAATTGTGTGTGCGTGTGTGTATGTGTGTGTGTGTGTGTATGGGAGAGTGACTATGTTGTACACGCACACACACACACACACAGACCTATACACATTACCACACACCCACTTAAGGTCTTGGTCTTTGGCCCAAAAGGTGTTGGCATGGAATTTGCATAACCAACTGAACGTCAATGTCTTCTGCATGCGACCAGCACATGTGTATGTACTTATGTACTGTGCTGGGTATGTGTGTGTATGTGAGCTTGTACAGTTGTGCGCGTCGACATTTGCATAGAGTGTGAGTGAGAGAGAAAGAGAGAGCTAGAGCTAGAGAGCCACGCTGTATACATGACCAACAAGCAGTTTCTATGTATGCGAAAACACACTAATTAAATGGTGAAGGCAGTTTATATTGATGCCCCCGCATGGCCATCGGGCAGACGTTCCCTGTGAGCAGGGACATGGAATGGGCGATGTGTAGAACAGGTAAATATATGTATGTATGTGAAGTATATAATAGATGGGGCGTCTTCTTGGCTGGCCTAAGAAAATCTATAGCCGACGGTGCTCAAACTCAAACCGCAAACTGAAATGTCTTCATTTGGCACATCAAACCAAATGCAGCCGCAACAGAGCAACAGAGAAAGAGACAGTGAGAGCAAGAAATACATGTATATTTGCTAGGGATTTTGTAATTACATTCGGCACCATTCGGACTTCTCGTTGTTGTCCTCGCATGGCCATCACAGCGAAGTCTCAAATGAATGCAGTACGCATATTTAAGACTTATGTACAATGGCTATTTCATTTGTCGATAAATTCTATAATGTCTCTTGCATAAGTTGCAAGTTGCGTTTCCTATGTTATACGACAGTTGAGCAGCGTGATAAGGGGACAAGTGTCTTGAGTTGCCAACGAAACTGACTGGAAGCCGCAGCATTTATATATATTATGTAGCCGTATAATTTATTTTATATTTTAATAAGATTCACCAATTTTATGAGTAGACTGGTTCTTGCAGCTTAGTACATAATACTAGTACATGCAATTGACAATGAATTATATTGAGAATCAGAAAACAAAACTTGTATTTATATATTTATTTGTTATTTATATATTTATTTCGTATATATACTACATAAAACATCCTTTAGTGTTGGTGTTTATTGTGAGTGAATGGTTGTGGCTTTGTTTAGCTCAAGCTCGGGGGCATAATTATATATTATGCAATGCAATTATCAGTCTGACAGTTCGGTTAATACCGCCACTGCAATGGCTAACAAGCGTCGAGTCACACATTCTAACTGACGGACTGCCTGACTGTCTGATTGTCTGCTTGGCACATTCCAAACTTTTAAGCCATTGAGCGAACACTTAGGCATAAACAGGGCCTTTACAATAAAACAATAACAAACTGGAAGTTTGTCTTAAGGCACTGCCACCTGCCCGGTTTACACACCCAGACATTTTTAATTAAAGCTAAAATTTTGCCGTATTGATTAGTTTCCCCAGGATTAGTTTCGAGGAAGTAATGGAATGGAGCGGGAGTGGGAGGCAGCGACGACAGTGGAGTGTGGGGTGGGAGCCATGCAAAAATGTGCAGTCATAGTTATTGCCAACGTATTAGTATTAGCGCCTCAAATGACGTGACTTGCCTTTGGCAGTGGCATTGGCGGTGGCAGGAGAACAACTCCTTGCAACGTCGTCACGACTGACACGCAAACACAGTCGGGCTACCAACAATGGGCCTGTCATTGTTCGGCAATGGGCAAAGAGCCCAGTGCCCAAAGGGGGAGTGCGGTTCATTGAGAGTTGAGTTTTGGTTGCCAGTTTGGCGTCTTTTTAACACAATGACAGTTAATTAGATTGTAAAGATAGCTAAAGGATACACTATATGGGTAACATTGTATTTGGCATGCAGGTGCAAGAGTTACGCCGAGGCGAACTTTACCGTCGCCTGTAAATGAGCCTAATTGACTTGGTTGCCAAAGTGGTTAAGACTACAAAACTGATGATGACGTTGACTCAGACTCTATGCAGATGCTTAAATGTAGAATATGTCTGCTTCGATAGGCGGCTTATTTATCTTAAGACCTGACTGACGTTCAATTTTAGTAGACAAATAAGATTCAATTGAAAACAAGTAAGATATCAAAAAAATTTATTTTAAAACTAATATAGTTAATGCAACGTTATTGAAATAAATTCGTGACCAATAAATAAATAACTAAACAAATAAAACATTTATTATATTATCGTCAGTCAGCAAAAGCCCTTAAGTCTTGTAGCAATAAAAAATCAATTTCTTGCTCACCAAATTGCGCTCATTAAATCGCCAGTTCCATGCATTCAACTAATGAAATCATTAAAACTGTTTAAAACCAAGTTTTCGCCTGGCAAACGGACGCATGCAAAATTTATGTGGCAACTAGAAACTATGTTTTGGCTACATATAATAAGCACATACAAACTAACAGACACTGACTGTGGCACGCACACCCGCGCTAGGGATATTCGAGCAAAGGACATTGCCTTGAGTCGGTCGAGACAAAAGTTGCGGCGTCGCAGTCTCAGTCTCAGTCACCGTCGCAGTCGGCAGCGCTGCCTGAAAAGCATTTAAAGGCAAAGATACATGAAACTACCCCACTGTGAAAGCGAAGTGCTTGCCGCGTGTGCTACTTAAAACCCTTGCCCAAAACTATCTACTGACCCCCTCCAACAATCTCAACCCAAGCCAGACATCGAAAACATGATTTTAGTGTTTTCAAATTTGAATTTTAAACAAGTCATAATATAATTTGGCTAAACAGCAAAAGCAGAGCCAAAAGCCCAAGTCGAAACCTCACACCATTGTCCTTGCCAGGGACCCGGGACTTGTCTGTGTGTCCACTTGCCGCGCTTTAATCCGGCACAGAACCCGAACCATGCACACACCCCAACCGCTCAATATCAATCCCAACCCTAAGCCCAGCCCCATTCAATCCAATGTGGCACCCGAACAGCTCGGGAAAATTAGCTCTAGCCAGGACTCCTCAGGCCCAGCTCATTTTTCGTTTGGCGTTTTTCTTCCAGCTCAAAACTGTGAAATTTAAATGATGCACAAAAGTATCTATGGCCTTATAGCGGCGTAGTACATAGATAATACATATATTTACATAACTGTGGGTGTCGGTTGAGTCAGGCAAAACTATCTCTCACGAAATATTGTAAATTTCTTTGCAACTAAAGACGTACACGGATATTAGCCGTAAATGTATCCTCACGTCATTTGTAGTCATTGGTGCTGTGCTGTCCTCCTGCTGCTCGTTGGGCGTCTTCTGCTATCGAATAAAAAGAGCTGTTGCCTATTACAAACCTAATCGAATTATCAATTAATTGGACAATTACAATTTGCAAATTTAAGGAGTATGATCTAAGAGTGAATTTAATTGCGACCTGGAGTTCTCGAAGCGATAATAATGTTCTGGACAGTCTCAATAGTGACTGGGAGACTAATATCAAGTAAATTATAAAATATGCATTTTTCAAATTATCGAATAGTTACCAAAGTCAATGAGCAACTCGTTTAAAAACAATTAATCATTGAGTGGCTAATGAATGAATAACCGATTAAGAGTATCAGATAGCGCATGAGTATAAAATCAAGTAAGAAAGCTACAGTCGAGTGGGCCGCTGTGATATGCCCCCAATTCTAAATTCCCAAAAACTTTTCTTTCCTCACCCCAAATATCGCATAAAGCATAAAATTACCACCGCCCAAACCGGTTTCCCCAAGTACATTCCCACATCTCGTTTTTTTTTTTTTTTTTTTTAATATAAATATCCTTTTAATTGTTTTAAAGCATTTATTATTAAAATCCGAAACATATATAGTATACGATTATTTGAAATAGTTGTGCGATTGAATAATGATTTATCTGCAACTGTACACAATATTTTGGTTCTATCGAATAAGTTGTCGATTAAGTTAAGTAAGATTAAGAAAGAATTGATTATTTTTATTGAGTTACAGATAGTAACTCATATAAAAGTGGGAATATTGACTATTCGATACAATAATGTTAAAAAAAAGTATCATCCCTGATTGCCCGGCTTTGCTTCAAAGTAACATAAATCGAAACTGCTTTTGACATTAGCAAGAACTTATGGCCGAACAGCAGGCGTGGCAGGATCAGAGTGGGGATAGTTGGTATACAAGGCACAGCTACAAAAGCTGTTTGTGCTCAGTAGTAGACATTTTATTTTAAATACATCGCTTCGATGACTGTGCGGAGGCGTCGCATTTCCAAGCGTTGTTATCGTCAACTTCGTTTGCATACATTTTCCATTCTAATTTCTAATTATTTCTATCACGTATGTGTGTGTGTGTGTGTGTTGCTGTTGTCTGACCAGTTGGATGGGCTATGGCCTCCCCTGCTCGAGGCCTTGTCTGGCTGTGCGAATTAATTAAGTGCTTCGTGCTAGGGCAAATCCTTTTGCGGCTCGCTTGCCTCGTCGGCTGTGCTGCTCAACTTATAAGGCGTTCCCTTAAGTAGTTTTATGTGCGTGTGTGTGTGTGTGTGTGTGTGTGTGCGTGTGTGTATTCATGGCTAGGGAAAAATCAATTATAAATTAAACATTTATTAAAGAAAGCATTGCCTTTTGCGAAAGAAGCCTATGGTCGCTAGGCCTATGCAAATCAGTCGCGGTATAAATAATGCGACATCATTATTTAGTCAGGTAGGCGAAACTTATAGCTGCAGGCTACATCCTGCAAAGACACATATGCAGCCAGAACACATTGTCGTCAAGGCAACAAGCGAGCAGAGAGACGATGATGATGAAGAGTACACCGAAGATGGGGAGGATCGAACCATCCATCCATCAATTATGTTGAAGCCGAGCCTCTACGCATTGCCTTTTGGCAGCTGCTTACGAGCAAAATGTGATTCAACTCATTTCGATTGTCTTTCCATGGGGTTTCGCTTGATTATGCACATGCATTTGGTCCAAGTCGCGTTCGCGCTCGCGCTCGTACATCAAACTCCAAGTCGAGTTTTATAAACTGGAAGTTGGGCTCGAATAAATGCGACTTGCATATGCTGAAAGATCCCGAGTATAACTGATTTGTGTATACTCGTATATATCTGCATTGGTAATTTGTTAAAAAGCGACTTTAATATGGCACTCAAGTCTCTCTTTCTCCACTTCTATTTTTTGTGTATTTTTATTTTATTTTTTCGCTTCGCTTCGCTCCGATTTTGTATTTTTTTTGCATTTACACATACGCAGCAGGAACTGCAAAGATGCTTTGCATGCAATGCAGAACAGGCTGCTGGTTTGGTCGTTGTTGTTGCTTCGCATTTACATGAATAGAAAAAAGGGGTTAAGACTGTCAAATGCATCCCGACTATAATGATTTTCAGTGATCTTTGGATTCATCAATACTGTGCAACAAATGAAAAATCAAAAATGTTGATTCATTTCAATTTAAAGAGTGAGCATAGTACACAATTCTTTATTTCTTACTCTTTCCACATTGTTAATTGTACTAGGTATATACCAAGTATAACTTGCTGCCAAGAATAAGGAAGTGAAACCTGAAGGAGACTAATTATAAAAGATATATGATTAAGCCTACAACCAATCGCTTTTATTTCTAAAATGATTTTTTCATAAAATTTGTGGTTTATTGTTACTCGTTTAGGTTATCCCACTTTTGTTTCGAGCATATACTCGAAATAGGTGCTGACTAAATTGTCATCGCTCTCGAATAGAACTGAATAAAGTTATTTCCTCAGTCTGGTTTGAACAGTTTTTCACTCCACGTCAATAAAATTTTAGTTCAAAATTCAAATAGTTTTCATTTTGGGATTCAAAATTCTACCATAGTCCAAATGGCATTTTGGAAGTCCGTCGCAAACGATTTTGCACCTTTGTTGCGTCAGATGCGAACATTAATCACAACTTCAGCTCGAACGTTCAAGGCCACAAAACACAATCCGCCGCCAACGTGTAGTTCGAAGGGAAAGAGCGTAAAGAAAGCAGATACGGAATGTGTTGATAACCATCCGAAGGCGCGAAGTCGAAAAAATATTGAGGAAACCTTTCCTTTCTACAATCTGATTAAGTTCAAGGATGTTTGCTGTGGCGATCCGTGTATCGACAGGGACTTTGCCAGCTTCGATGAATGCCTATATAAGGAGAGTGACAAGAATAAACGCAAATATCAAATAACCTGGGTAGAGTGTCCGCCTGTAAAAATCCAGCCCAAGAAAATTTGCTGTTTTGCGAAAGTAAAACGGCCCCCAGTGCCCCGTCGCAAGCCCGTTGAGAAACCAGACACGGCTTGCCAGTATACCAAACCCTGCACACCCAAGAAGGAGTTGAAATGCCCGCGTATCAAGATGCCTGGCTGTAGACCCGTTCGGGATCCTGTCCGTTGTCATCGTATCCGTTGGCCCAGCGAATGCAAGAAGGTGAAGGCGCCGTATCCAGCATTCTCTGAATGTGCTCGCGGCAAGTTGCGAATGAAACGTCGCGCTGAATGTCAATGCTATGATGAGATACCCATGTGCCAGCTATTGGCGGTCATGAATAGACGCCTTCGGTCCGGCAGCTTGCAGCTAAATCCATGTAAAAAGTAGATTCTGTAGATTCTGAGACAAAACTCTGTATTTAAATTGAAAAAATGCTAAATTGTCAATTCTATTGCAGTTTATTTACTGACATTTCCAATTTTACATAGTTGATTTGCTACAAAAATTAATCCAAATATAAATGGCAAGCCGAATCATCGCCATTTCATTTCATTGCTACTGTGAACTTGCAGACTGTTCAGTTAATGTTCTGTTAATGGTGTTTCCAAACACTCTGATATCCCAGCTGTCATTTGAATTATTTCCATTATCAAACTTAGCAGGCCTTGACTGTCAGATTAAATCACAAGCTCGGGGGCTAGGAATATTTTCTTTTTTTGGCCCTAACTTAGTGATGACAATTTCACAAAATTTTATTTTATTTTGGACCTTTGGTTATTTTACAATCTTCAGGAATGTTATCCGCTGCAAAGAATGACGCTTTTCGCACCGTTAGTCCAATGTGTCGGTGTTTATCTACCGGTTCTACATTCATGATACAAAGGAAAAAGCATGAATGTGCTTCAAGTACTGTGGATGGGAGCGCTTTCTTTAGAAAGACAAGCCCAATACAAGATAAAGAATTCACAAACAGCAACAAAAACCTCGATCAGCTACGATCAGCATATGACGTGAAGTTCAAGAGCTATAGGAATAAAGAATTGGGAAAAAACCCACTTAGCTCAATGACGAACGAAATATATTCACGCCATCAGCTCGAAAGAAATTCGAAGAAAGAATTGCAATATTCTGGGATTCAACGGTTTGGCAAAGATTTAAAGAATAAAAGACCAAACGTTGAACGTCGTATGTGCTGTCAGAGAGATGAAAAGGCATATGCCGTGAATATAAGAAGCTTCCGAAAGCAGTCAAACGATCGATTTCACTCTTCTATTACCGAAATATTCAACAGAATGCCGATGGACGAAATGCCAGTTGATGTGTATGGTCAAATAATTATCAATGAACCGAAAGAGAAGGCCCCAATTGGTAAAAAAATTAAAACAGAGATATCGAAAATTGAACACAAACAGCATAAGGAACCAAACTCAAAGTTAAAATGTCCCTTTCAGCTAATTTCAAGCAATACATTCTCTTCAAGGCAAAATAGCGAAAATCAATTAGTTAGTAAACACCAGGCAAACCATAGAAGATATTCTTGGAAAGAACCAACCATTAAGTTTAGCAAAATATATAATGAGAAAAAACCTTATGCTGTAGCTGTACAAAAATTCGTTCAAGAACCTGCACAACAATTGTCATTTTACGCCGCTCCTAATTTGGAAATCAACAGAATTCGAAAGGATGAAGAGCCAGTTGATGTATATGGTCAAGCTATTACTGGAGGGGAGGAACCAGAAGAGCAATTTTAGCCATATACTGCAAAAGAACGCTTTAGAGAGGAAATAAAGCAAGTGACCCCTGTAATTGATTCGCTGAGCAAATTTTATAAAAACAAAAAACCATATTCCGTATACATAAAAAAGTGCTGTCAAGTACAAAAATTCCCATTTTACAATTTGCCTAACGAAACATTCCGCCGAAATCAAAAGCTAGAAAAGCCAGTTGATGTCTATGGACAAATCTTTAGTGGTGAAGATGAAAGTGATGAGAAGGATTCACTCGACCACAAACTAAAAGTAGGAATTGGCTCATCTTGCTGGGAACATAGCCAAACAAGTCAAGCCAATATGGGTGCACTTTTCAAACTGATTTCGAACAATAAGGATTCAGAAGATATACATGAAAAAAAAGGAAAGATGAGCGCAATGAATAACGACTTCAACTGGAATTATGGAAGGGGGGGCAACCCTGCACACATTTCAGGCAAACTTCAGAATAACAAAACGGCTCAAGAGAATCGGAGCGAGGAGAATTCGGAAGAAGTTGGCGATATAATTGACGACAACGATTCGATACATAATAGAAATAGTCCACAAGTTATCGGCGAAAATTCGGAAGCACAATGAGAAGACACACGAAAACTTCCACGTCACTAACGACGACCAGAAAAATTAAACTTTTATTGCTATGGGTGAAATATTAGATCATTGATTACAAACGGCGGAAGGAAAGCTCACGATAATGAATCAGAACATCCACTAGAATCAGATAGAAACTAACCAAAAAGATTTTGTTTTTTCTTGCGGACTACAGAAGGAAAGCACGCTGCTTGCAATGAGTTAAGACTTGAACCAATAAGATAATCAAGCGGGAGTCTTCCATATTTCAAGCAGTCTATAGATTTTCCTTTGTTTGCAGGGAGTAACCAGTTTTCACAGAGGTTAACGGGATATTCGTCGCCGATTGAAATTATTAACCATTCGTCGTTAAATTTATTTCACTTTTTTAAAGCTGAATAAAATTTTATTGTAATTTATGTAATTTTGGGAAAATGTGCTTTTCTTATGCTTGGTATGGAAAAGGTTATAAAATTTTATGCAATATGAGAACCTCTAGTTTTCGTGTATGGCATAGATTAAAGTACACCTTTCCGTATATTTGCAAATATTTTGTTATTTTGTGCTATATGTCGCGAGCACACTTGTCTGTAGCTTCTTCAATTGTCTTCGATTCAAAATATGCTATGCTATGCTCTTAAAAAATGATCCTTGTTCATCAATCGCATGGTACTTTTTATACCCGCTACACATGAAATGTATGTGACAGACAGAAGGAAGCATCTCCGACCCCATAAAGCATATATATTTTTTGTCATGGTCACCAGCCTATCTGTCTGTATGAACACCTAGATCTCAGAGACTATAATAGCTAGAGATACCAAACGTGATACCAGTATTGGTGTAAGTTTATTTTAGTTTTTTGTGACGCCCTTTCCGCCTCCTAAAATCGAAAAAAACGATTTACAATTCAATTTTGATATATACGAAGATAATTATAGTCTCGTTGATTTTCGAAAAATTGATCGCGATCAGATGAAAAACTTGGATGTTATTCAAGAAACAGTGTTGTATGGGGAAATTTATAGGCTGCTGTACGTGGTTTCTTTCTGGAGGAAAATGTGACCGTGCATGGTATATTTTATACTTTATGCGATATTTAGTACATGATGGAATATACGAAATATACCGAAAATACCAAAAATACTTTTAGGTATATTTTAGTGTATTCGAGCTGGGTAACGGGTATCTCACAATCGAGGACACTCGACTGTAGCTTTCTTGTTTATTACTTATAATAAATAAGTTAACACGTTGTCATTGATTTTTTGTCATTCTAACTTTTATTTGTAACACTAGTAGGCCTTGTAATTGAAATTTTGGGAAGTTGTACACTTATTCGAATTTGTATCATTATATTTTGGTGTTCGTTAAATTCACATCTTTACATCTTTTCTTCAAAATTTTTGTAGGTTTCTGTAAAATTCCGATTTAAATTTTATTTCATCTATTCTTATCGAATTTTTGATTTGAAAACTGAATTTTGAGATGTTATCCATTGCGAAAAATAATGGTTTGCGCACTGTTAAGCCTATGTACCGATGTATATCTTCCGGTGCTACTTTAATGTCAAAGTATTCCAAACTGCAAAAGGTGGAGAATCACAGAGTAAAGACTGTGTTCACTCTTAATCAAACAGTTAGTACACAGCAAAATGACAGTATCGATAAATGAAAATATTGTTGGTACTAAGCAAAATGAAGAAAAGCCTTTCGCGGAAAAGATCTATGACCTGAATAATAAAGAGAAGCGTTGGTCCGCCCAGAAGCGCTGCGGTTTAAAGGACTTATGCGATAAAAAGCGGAATGGAGAAAAGTCTCTCACAGAAAAGATCTTTCTTACCAAACAAAACGAAGAAAAGCCCTTGATTTTCGGAGGAAAAATAAATGATGAAAAGCCATTCGAGGAAAAGGTCATTGGTCTGAAGGAGAAAGAAGAAAAACCCTTCGTCGAGAAGATCTACAACTTGAAAATGAAAGTGGTGAAAAAACGCAATGAAGAAAAATCCTTCACACAAAAGATCTTTGGTACCAAACAAAATGAAGAAAAGCCCTTGATTTTGGGCGGAAAAATAAATGATGAAAAGCCATTCGCTGAGAAGATTGTTGATTTGAAGGAGAAAGAGGAAAAACCAAAGGTCAGTGACATATGCGATAAAAAGCGAAATGAGGAAAAGTCATTCACAGAAAATATCTTGGGCGGAAAGATAAATGATGAAAAGCCTTTCACAGAAAATATCTTTGTCAGTGGCATATGCGATAAAAAACGGAATGAGGAAAAGTCTTTCACAGAAAAGATATTTCTTACCAAACAAAACGAAGAAAAGCCCTTGATTGAAAAGATTTTGGGCGGAAAAATAAATGATGAAAAGCCATTCGCTGAGAAGGTTATTGGTCTGAAGGAGAAAGAAGAAAAACCCTTCGCTGAGAAGATCTACAGCTTAAAGGAGAAAGAGGTTAAGCCGAAGGTCAATGACATTTGCGTAAAAAAACGTAATGAAGAAAAGTCCTTCACAGAAAAGCTCTTTGTCAGTGACATATGCGATAAAAAGCGAAATGAGGAAAAGTCCTTCACAAAAAAGATTTTGGGCGGAAAGATAAATGATGAAAAGCCATTCGCTGAGAAAATTGTTGGTTTAAAGGAGAAAGAGGAGAAACCGAAGGTCAGTGACATATGCGATAAAAAGCGGAATGAGGAAAAGTCTTTCACAGAAAAGATATTTCTTACCAAACAAAACGAAGAAAAGCCTTTGATTGAAAAGATTTTGGGCGGAAAGATAAATGATGAAAAACCATTCGCTGAGAAGATTGTTAATTTGAAGGAAAAAGAGGAAAAACCAAAGGTCAGTGACATATGCGATAAAAAGCGGAATGAGGAAAAGTCTTTCACAGAAAAGATCTTTGTCAGTGACATATGCGATAAAAAGCGGAATGAGGAAAAGTCCTTCACAAAAAAGATTTTGGGCGGAAAGATAAATGATGAAAAGCCATTCGCTGAGAGAATTGTTGGTTTGAAGGAGAAAGAGGACAAACCGAATGTCAGTGATATATGCGATAAAAAGCGGAATGAAGAAAAGTCCTTCCTAGAAAAAATCTTTGGTACCAAACAAAATGAAGAAAAACCCTTGACTGAAAAGATTGTCGGCGGAAAGATAAATGACGAAAAGCCCTTTGCGGATAAGATCTTTGGTCTGATAAAGAATGAGCAGAAACTAAAGATCAGTCACATTTGCGACAAAAAGCGTAATGAAGAAAAGTCTTACAATGAAAAGATTGCTGGTAACAAACAATCTGAAAAAAAACAGCTGAGAAGGTGTTCCGCCTGAAGAAGTCACTATCGGAAAAGGGTTTGGCGCAACCAAGAAAAATGAAGAAAAAGCCGCTCGGGCTGAAGCAGAAGCCAAACAAACTAAGAAGCACAGTTCATGATATCTTTAACAGAAGACTCGCAATTTTGTATTTGAGATATCAATTATTTCAAAGCAATGTATAAGGGACGGGTTTAGCTAATTGCACCCCATTACTAAACATTACATTTTCTAAAAAGGGCTAGCGGTTATCGCACAATAGTGAATAGATTAAAATATTGCCTTTCAACAATATAATACCACCGTTTTGCACCCTTCATTTTTGAATAAATAAAAACTCGATTTAATCCCGTTTATTTAATATCTTTGGCATTTTACTTTCATAGCGGTCAACTCCCAAATATAAGATGTAGGTACTTTTATACCCGCTGCCCATAGGCTAGAAGTTGTATTATAACTTTATGACATCAAAAACGGCTTGGAGTCTTCTGGGCATACCCTCCACGAGACTTCGACATACCTCTGGTGCTATTTTATTCCAGGTTGACTCCACAACTCTCCACATTTCGTCCGTATTTTGACCAGCAAATGATTGGTCCACTAGGGCGCGTTTTAAATGACCCCATAGGTGCACAATGGGGTTAAGGTCGGGGGATTGTGGCGACCAGTCGAGGACACTAAATTCATTCTCCGACATCCATTTTTTTGCGATTTTAGACGTGTGGGGTCGTTATCCTGCTCCTGTTATCCGAAAGCTCTTTCCGCCATAAATTAATGCTGCCTTTTAAACCCATATCCAATATGTCGCATCATTCGTCCATCTATTTTGAACAGTTTGCCTACTCCTTCCATGGTCATGCAGCCCCAAATCATAATGTTGCCACTTCCAAATTTTAGCGTAGGCATTATGTGTCTCTTTGACAGTTTTTATTCTTCCCTTTCCAGACCCACTGTCGTTCGTCAGAGTTAATCTCTATTAATTTTAGTACATCCGACCATATTACTCTGCTCCAATCGGCAACTGAACAATTTTAATATTTTTTAGCGAAATTTATTCGTAACAGTTTATGCCGATCCGTTAAATGAGGTTTTTTTGTTTTTGCGCGCCCATGAAAATCGTGTTTGCGTAGCATTTTTTGAATGGCTTCGGTGGTTACGTCAATACCCATTGTTGACTTTGGTAGCTGTGTCATGTATGCCCATCTTTATTTGGCGCAACACACGTCTCTGAATGATCTTATTCACGATTGGCTTCCTGCCTGCCTTGTTTTTTTCTATGTTTTCACTCATATTTTTCCGAATATTGGACACTTTGCCAACTGAAATGCATAATTGTTGTGCAATTTGGCGATGAGGAACCTTTTCCTTTACCAAGCGCATGGCTTCTTCCACAACAAAATTGGAAACACCCGGCATCTATGAGATGATCCGAAATACGACGATAATTGTAAAAATAATAACAACTAGCACTAAATTATTAATATACCAACCTTGATTTGTTCAACGAAACACTTAACTTTCCAAAAAATAAAGTTAATTGCAATTATTCACCAAATTCATACACGAAATCTTGCGCAAGTCATCTAATTGATCACTTTTTGGAAAAAGCTTACCTTTTCTTAGAATAACGGATCCTAATGACCTTAATTACCACGAAATATTTAGTATTTATTCTTACAAGTATTTGATATTGGCGGGCACTAAAAAAAGCATCCCTCTGAAAGCTCTGGCATATAAAATCACTAACATGTGAAAGCGTGATCAATTAGTTGAGACACTGTATATTCTTGGTCAGGGTCACCAGCCGAGTCGATACAGTCCATCTGTCCGTCTGTCTGTCAATTTGTCTGCATGAACACCTAGATCTCAGAGCTAGAGACTCCAAACCAGTACCAGTATTGGTGTATGTCCTACGCAGATCAAGTTTACTTTAGATTTTTGCCACGTCCATTTCAGCCTCCAAAAATGAAAAAAAAGAACGATTTACTGGCGCTATTTTAAAGATATAGAATCTCGAGTTTTGGCACACATGAAGATATTGACAGTCTCGATGATTCCCGAGAATTAGGTCGATGGGATGAAAAACTTGGAAGTTATTCAAGAAACAGTTTCGTATAAAAAAATCCATAAAGTGCTGCACGTGGCTTGTTTATGGTGGACAATGTGACCGTGCATGGTATATTTTAAACTCTATGATATATTTAGGAAGTGATGGAATATAAAAGTACAAATATACCAAAAATAATTTTTGGTATATTTTAGTATATGGCTGGGTAGTGGGAATATCACAGTCGAGCAGCTTTCTTACTTTTTTTTTTTTGTTTTAATTCCTACAACTTTTTTCAATCCAATAAATTTTTAATTCGTGAATTTTTACGGAGTTTCTAAAATTTAAATTACTTCTCGTTTCTAGTTGGGCATACATAAAGACATGTTCTACTTTAAATCGAAGTAGGCGATAGTTAATTAAAACTGACGGGATGTATTGTTGTATTGTTGTTGTATTGCAGATGCAACTGATTTTAAAAATTTTAGGTTTGGTACTTTTAGATTAAGTTTTCCTTCACTAGAAAAATCCAGTAACTGAGACCGAAGATATATTTTTGCAAATCGCTAAATAATTGATATTTGTTTTTGCGGGTGCTTAAACATTTATGGACACTAAAAATTAATCGAGTTGGCCTTGAATTTTAAAACTTTATCAAAGAAGGCGATGATATACTATAAAAATGTATACCTAGGTCTATCGTTGGCTGGTAACTACCATATTTTCTCTTTTCGGTATCTGGCTAAACATTTTTAATTTTTTCCAATAAAAATTTTCTATACATTTTTCATATATCAGATTAAATGTTTTGATTATTTATTTATCAATAAATTTATTAACTTATAATTTTCAAAAATGCTGAAATCGGTTTCAAGAAATTTCGGTGGTTGTAAATTAAGTTCTGTTGTCCGACTTGGATCAATAGGGTTACTAAATCGTCCGTTTCGAAATTATTCGGATTCTGAGAAATGTGATGAAAAGCCGGAGCCGAGGTGCGGACCAACTGTACTGAAAGAGTATCCCTGCGGTAACTTGAAGGCAAAGATCTTTGTCAGTGACATATACGATAAAAAGCGGAATGAAGAAAAGTCGTTCACAGAAAGGATCTTTGTCAGTGACATATGCGATAAAAAGCGGAATGAGGAAAAGTCTTTCACAGCAAAGATATTTCTTACTAAACAAAACGAAGAAAAGCCCTTGATTGAAAAGATTTTGGGCGGAAAGATAAATGATGAAAAGCCATTCGCTGAGAAGATTGTTAATTTGAAGGAGAAAGAGGAGAAACCGAAGGTCTGTGACATATGCGATAAAAAGCGAAATGAAGAAAAGTCTTTCGCAGAAAAGATCTTTGTCAGTGACATATGCGATAAAAAGCGGAATGAGGAAAAGTCCTTCACAAAAAAGATTTTAAGCGGAAAGATAAATGATGAAAAGCCATTCGCTGAGAAGATTTTTGGTTTGAAGGAGAAAGAGGAGAAACCGAAGGTCTGTGACATATGCGATAAAAAGCGGAATGAAGAAAAGTCCTTCCTAGAAAAAATCTTTGGTACCAAACAAAATGAAGAAAAACCCTTGTCTGAAAAGATTGTCGGCGGCAAGATAAATGATGAAAAGCCCTTTGATGAGAAGGTCTTTGGCGGAAAGATAAATGACGAAAAGCCCTTTGCGGATAAGACCTTTGGTCTGATAAAGAACGAACAGAAACTAAAGATCAGTCACATTTGCGACAAAAAGCGTAATGAAGAAAAGTCTTACAATGAAAAGATTGCTGGTAACAAACAATATGAAAAAAAACAGCTGAGAAGGTGTTCCGCCTGAAGAAGTCACTATCGGAAAAGGGTTTGGCGCAAGATAAATGACGAAACACCATCTAAAAAGAGTCCTTTACAGAGAAGATCGTCGCAACCAAGAAAAATGAAGAAAAGCCGCTCGGGCTGAAGCAGAAGCCAAACAAACTAAGAAGCACAGTTCATGGTAGAAGACTCGCAATTTTGTATTTGAGATATCAATTATTTTAAAGCAATGTATAAGGGACAGGTTTAGCTAATTGCACCCTATTACTAATTAAAATATTAAAAACATAATTGGTGTATTCTCTAAAAAGGGCTGCGGTTATCGCACTCTCGATTAAAACTTTCAATATAGAAAAATTTTTCCTTTCAACATATATAATACCACCATTTTGCACCCTTAATTTTTAAATAAATATAACCCCGATCTAATCCCGTTTTTTTCTCAATTTTTGCATTTTACTTTCATAGTGGTCAGTTTATATTCCCAAATATAAGATGTAGGTATTTTTTTTTAGTTGAGAATGCATAAATACATGTTTTATTGAAGTAGGCGATAGTTAATTAAATTGGGATGTATTGTTGTATTGTGGGCAGATGCAACTGATTTCAAATATTTTAGGTTTTGATATTTTTTGATTTAGTTTCCCTTCACTACTAAAATCCAGTAACTGAGACCGAAGATATATTTTTGGAAATCGTTAAATAATTGATTTCGGGGGCTTAAAAGTTTATGGAGAAATTTTCGAGTTGGCCTTGAATTTTAAAATTTTATCAAAGAAGGCGATGATATACTATAAAAATGTATACCTAGGTCTATCGTTGGCTGGCAACTAACATATTTTCTCTTTTTCGGTTTCTGGCTAAACATATTTAAGTTTTTCCGATAGAAATTTTCCCATAAATTATTTTTTTTTTTTTCATATATCATATTAAATGTTTTGATTATTTATTTATTAATAAATTTATAAACTTGGCAAAAATGCTGAAATCGGTTTCAAGAAATTTCGGTGGTTGTAAATTAAGTTCTGTTGTCCGACTTGGATCAATAGGGTTACTAAATCGTCCGTTTCGAAATTATTCGGATTCTGAGAAATGTGATGAAAAGCCGGAGCCGAGGTGCGGACCAACTGTACTGAAAGAGTATCCCTGCGGCCTGAAACCTGCGGAATTGCATATACCAAAGCCAACACCCAAGCGTCCAAAATTGGTATCAATGTGGAAGTTTGAAAACTGCGAACCAGATCTATGTGTCATGGATCTCCGCTATGACATGAAATACTATAGCATATCTGATAAGCGAAAACGCAAGTATCAAGTGACTTGGAATGAATGTCCTCGTCTCCTTATTAAGCCCAAAAAGGTTTGCCTCTATGAGAAACTACGTCGTCCCAAAATCAAGCGACGTCCGCGTAAAGTTCATTCTGGGGGTGGCAGTGCCACAGAAATAAAGTCTTGTGCTAAGGAAAAGGAAAAATCGAGAAAACCTTGTGTCTATGTCAAGAACCTTTGCTGCAAAGAAGGTCGCAAGCCACCAAAATGCAGAAGTGCATTCAAATCACTTGGAGGTTGCACCAAACGCAAGGCTCCGTATCCCAGTTTTTCGGAGTGCAAGAAGGACCCACCACTTGAAACCCATCCCATTGAATGCAAGTGTCTTCTCACACCAGCTACTTGCGATGCCTGGGCAGAGCTTAGACGACGTTATGCGAAAGGTCAACCACCCGCTAAGCGATGCGGAGAAGCATAAATCTCTATAATAACGAGCGAAAACAGAACGTTTAAATTAAAAAAATAAAACGAAATTAAAGAACATTCACTTGCACATTATGCTAAGTACAATATAGTTTTTAAGAGAAATAAATTTAAACAACACAAAATTACTCGAAAACAAAAATTGTAACTATAGTAGGCGGATTGGAGTTTGAACTATAAAATGAACACATTGTTCATAAGTTTTTGAGACACACTCAACTTTTAAATTATGTTGAAAATTTTGGTTCCGGCACTTGGATCGCATTTGCGATACACAAACGGCGCAATAGGGTTTATTCGTCGATTATATGCGAAGGATTCGAAGGCATGTGAAATGGGTAAACCAAAACATAGCTGTAAGCGGGGAAAGAAAAAAAAAGCAAAGTGCAGTAAAGTGCCAGCACCAAGTCCAAGTTTCTCTGAGTGCAAAAGGGACCCCATGAATCCAAGGAAATCAATCGAATGCGATTGACACTCACAATACATTAACGGAATAAAGACTTTTATATTATAATCAATTTTATTTTTATATATGACCCACAATTAGTGTTTGCACCAAAATACACAAAGGGCGCAAATCAACAGGTTACAGTAAATTATTTTGAATCATATGGATATTTAAAGGAACGTTAATATTTTAACGTAATATTCTAGATGGTTCAACAAAACTCAGCAACCCAGTCTGAAAATTCGAATATCGAATTGGAATCAATGCTTTTTTAAATTCATGAAACATCGTATCATTATTATTTTTTCTTGGTGTTCATTAATATCAAAATTCTAAAGTTAGAATGAAGTCGTTAAAATCGATAAAATTTGGTGATTTGTTGGGTAAGGCGAGCCAAGCTCTTCCCATGCCTACTCACTCAACGGTGTTGAATAATTCTTGTTGGAGGCTGCGCAACGAAGCCCGAAAACTAGCTGTATTACGGAGACAGAAACGAGTTTCCCTCTTTGATCGAGAGTTCTACAGACCCCGTTCTATGAACCAACGTATATTTAGCCGAACCTGGCTAAAAAAGATAGGTAAGTATATAACAACTTATATCTTTGTCTTAACCCGTTAAGCTCAACTCTTCAATAGAACCTGAAGATGAAGAATTGGTCACACAGCCTGTTGCTCGAACTGCGTTGGCACCGCTTTCAAAAAGAATTCCCGTTTGTGAACCACCTGTTAACGATTTTGTATCTAGAAGTGATAAACGCAATGTGAAAGCTTCACGCTTCCCCAAAGCAGAAGCATTGGCGGTTGAAAATATAAAAACGGCTTGGATAAATAATCCCCACACGTTTCAACGTCCAGATATTCGCAAAAACACAAAATATTCTCGAGGAAGTGGGAATGGCAAACAAACGAAACCATCCGTTATAAATGCTCATAATCATACGGATCGGGACAATATCCCCTTAAAACAAAAGTCTATGCGAATTTCTAATCAGCGTAATTACTGCTCTATTAGAACAAGCGCGTTTTCTTTGGATAGTAGTACGTACTAACATGTATACCTTTAAGTCTTTAACGTGTATACCTGTTAAAAGAGTAAAATATATTGACAAATTTATGTAAATTATATTGATTTATTATTGTATATTGCACAGAATTTTGTATTGAATATGAAAAACTTAGCAACCCCAGACTAGAACTTGATTTTTAACAAAGTATTCGACCATCATTTGTGTTCAAAATTACTCAAATTCTCTCAAAATTAACAAAAAAAATTTTAAAAAATATTAAGCAAAAACAGAAATGCGATCATTAAAGCATTTCGTTCAAGTACTAAATAAGGCAGGACGCGGCGTCCATGTGGCTGTCAATTCAACTGCTCTCAAGAGTAGTTGTTGGGAGCTGCGTAAGGAAATTCGTCAGGCTCCAAGTAAATTGAACGGATGCTACTTTAGTGGCAATCGGCAGCTCCCTCGATCTAGTCCAGTTGGACAGCAAGTAGATGATCGCCTAAGGGTAAAGGCGATAGAAAACGCTCGCTGTTCAACCGGTACTTCTCAATATCTTTCAACTTTGACAGAGACGTACGAAAAGCGTATGGATCGTACGCACTATAAGCCAACGTCTTTGGGAGATCGTAGATATAACCGCACTTGGGACGATTACGGGAAATGCATTAATTTCATAAAACCAAAATTTCAGATGGTAGAATGTAAGCGACCCCCAGTGCGAAAACGTATTTTAAGGTTTCCTCATAAGGCACAGACAGTTGAAAAACAGGAAGTCAAGGAAATACTCCGGTATAATTGTAATGGACTGGATCATGGATCTCTCTTGCTTGAACTTTAAGATATTCGTAATGTTTGACACAATATAAATAAATCTCTTCGACTGTACTCGAAGACGTCTTAACTTTCACCAATTCAACCGCAAATCATTTGTCATAAAAGAGGGTAATTAATTTGGCGTCAATCGAAATTGTATGCGGCAGTTAGCTTTAGAAATGTGTGATTTGCCATTCTGTACGTTATAACAGATATCTAGTTACAATAAAGTTCATTCAGTACTGTCAGGAACATAAATGGAATGCCATCTCGTCTCGATGAATGTATATGTATAAATAAAATAATTTCAAAAAATGTTAAGATCAAGTAAGCCTCGAGTTTATTGACTCATTGGATGTTGAGGCTTGTTGAGCTCCTAAGCTCGTCATTATTTTACTTAGCCTTTCGGCAATCGCATCACTTCGACGGGCAACATGAAAATTAATCACAAGTAAAGTTTTTATAAAATTGTTAAAAAATAACATACATATTTTCTGGCCTTTTAAATTTTCTTAAAATTATATATTGAGGTGCAAGTTTGAAAGATCGATGATGCAATCCTTAAAAAAGAACTTTTCGCAGCTGACCTTGGCAATAAAGCAACTTTATCAGCAACCGCAGCATGTCGGCCTTCTGTCCGTCACGAGTTGTTCGAACGTCGTGAAGCACAAGCGCTGCATGGATACGTTGTACGGCGTAGAATCATGCGAGGATTGTGCAGAAGCATATCAAATATCGGGGCCGCGTGAAGATTTGAAGCCAATGGCGAAGCCGGATCCCTTCAAGAACAAGGACCCTTGCTGGCAATCCTTACGACGTACGGAGTACAAGTGTCGGACAGATCCAGAATTCATGTTGGATTCTTTCATCGATGCAAAAAAGAAATGTCTATCAAACCCCTGTGCATGGGATGTGCCGCGTGCCGACTTGACCCACTATCGACCCTCTGACAAGCTGAAACGCAAATATCAGCGGACTTGGATCAAATGTGTGGTGAAGCGACGCAAGGTCAAAATGCAGTGTCAGTGCAAGCCCGTGATGCATCAACGACGCAAATTCAAGAAACAAGCGCCGCTACCTGGCAAGACGATGAATGAATGCATTGGTGGCGGTCCAGACCTGGGCTTAGCCCAGTGCGTGAAACCGAAAAAAGTATCAGCAGAGCCATGTCCTCGATTGGGTGCGGTCGGGTGCAAGCCATCCAGATATCCCCCATCGTGCCAAGAAGGCGGTCGTAAGCCGTCTAATTGCCGCAAGCGTTTGACAAAATATCCAGCCTTCTCAGAGTGTCTAATTGATCCACTGCCCGACGCACCGCCCGTTGAATGCAATTGCCTAAAGACTCCAATGATGTGTCAAGTATGGGAGTATTACCGAAATAGAAAATCCTAACAAAATGAATATAATTTTATAGGTTTTTGGTTGCTGAAATTTAAATAAAAAAAAAAAAACCACCGACAATATTGTCTCAAAGAAATATATATGACAAAATTAAAATTAAAAATAAACTTTTACGTCGTCAATAGTTTTGTTTACTTATTCAAAACTCCGATCAGTGTGGTCATTTATACCCATCTGAAAATGCCTTTATTTGGCGCAGTGTCAAATTCATAGCGTTTTGCTATCGCTCAATCTTTCCAAAAGACTATCGCAAATATTATTAGCTATTAGGCAGTTGAGTTATGCTATATGAACGAACAGATTCCGGTTATCGGTTAGCGGAAATAAAGCGAAATATACTATCTGAGAACTGAGGCGACACTTATCAGAAGCGCGGTGGAACTTCCGAAGTTCGGATCACAAACGTCTGATAAAAATCCTATTTGACTCCATGTGGAGCAGCAACGTCAATTGATTGACAAAATTTTGACTGATTCAAATCGACAATCGCGGATAAACTCTTTTCACTCTCACAATCTCTGAGCGCTTTCCATTCCAACAGGACGTTGAATGCAGCATATATGTATGTAACTCATAATAGTATGTGTTAATAACATGGAGCTTTTATAGAAATAATTCAATTGAAGATCGTTTTTGGTCTCAAGCGGAATTATAATTTTTTGCTCATTTATGCATTTTTCGAAAAACTTAACAGACTCTGGTAAATTTAAGGTCGTGGGTCGAAATATGTCAGGGCATTTCAGACCCGACTTTTCAAACATAGCTATGCTTTCGAATCGAATCCAATTTTTGGCACTTCTAAACTAAAATTTTTGTTCAAGTACAGGTTGAGATTAAAAATGCTTTTAACTTGGCGCTTGAAACCACAGCAAGTACTGCACTTGGCGCCGCGTTTCTGTCCAAATTGTTTCTATCACTGGGGCAACTACGATGCCAACTCCGGGGAATGCTGCAACATGCAAACTAAATGCGTGTATCAGACGCATTGTGGCAGAACTACTGCGATACCGAATCTCTGTTATAAACGAGTGGACCATAGTCAGGTACTGCAAGAAGCATATCCCAAACAGTTGATGGAGATCCTAAACAGAGAACAGGCTGTTATCGACTGTGACTTATTCAAACACGACGTAGTCTACTATCGGCCCTCCGATAAATGTCGACGTTACCAACGTACCTGGTGCGAGTGCCCACGTATTTGGCTGAGACCCAGACCAACCTGTTGCTATGACAAAGAGTACTACATGCCCATGAAACGGCGACCAAAAATACCGCCTCAAAAAGAGAAAACACCTGCCGAGATGTATGCTTTTCAAATGGAGCAGCTATGCAAGTACAATACACGCGTGGGGATGCATCCGAAATTGAAATGTCACATTGTTAAAATACCCAAAAATTGCAAAAAGGTGAAAGCGCCGTTTCCCAGTTTTTCAGAATGTGATACGGACTGTATACCCCAATATTGTCCCACTGAATGTGCCTGCAAGCTGAAGCCAAATCTTTGCGATATGTGGAAACTATTCCATCATAACGCCGGGCTGATCAAGAAATGCTCAGAGGCATTAGTCGACTACTGTCCATTCAAGAGGCGAGCTCGTGCTCTAATGTAGAGCTGCGATTAGGCCGAGACAGATTGGTTGTGTGAAAGTCTGACCAATTTTCGAAAAAGTTATTTTAGTCTCTGACCAAAAACTACAGATCAGATATGGATTTTTTTTTTTTTTTGAATTGTATTTAGTCTCACTTTGGCCATTTGGATTCTAATCAAAATTCAAAATTTTTTTTCCTAAATTTTCAATTCGGCACCAATTATTCAAAATGCGCTTTTATGGACGAGCTTATGGCAGTCGCATCGGTTTAATTACGGTACGCAATTTCTCCTGCAAGAAGCCTGTACATCCGGATCCCCCATGTGTTCCAGCCAATATCAAATGCTTTGCGGTGGAGGACAAATGCAATCCGGCACGAGATTATCTGAGCAATAGAATACCACTGGATAAGCATATGCTGGAAGCACAAAGGCAGGCGAAAGATGGTGAACATGAGCCCCCTTGCTGTGTGTCGCGCTTGGTGTTTCCGACCGACGAGATAAATAAGCCAAAAGTCATCGAGACGAAGGAGAGACCTCCCTTTCGCTCGATGTGGGAGCCCAAGTGCAAGCCCAATGAGCAGCTTTATTGCAAAGACATGTTGCCGCGCTTCGACGAGATGTTCTACCATCCGTCGGATAAGAAGCGAAGCTTTCAGCGCACCTGGGCCGAATGCCCGCCCATAAAGGAGCGCCTGAAGAAAGTCTGCTGTCTAGATGCGATCGAGCCGCCCGAGATACAGCGGCGCGTCAAGGAGCGTTGCCCTGCGGTCACCTGTACGTTTGACTACGTCCAAATGCGTCACATCTGCAAGAAGACCGATCCAAATCTTGAAGGCAAATGCACCAAAACTCATTGGCCGTGCTGTAAGCCAGCACGTTGTCCACCCTACTGCCATCGGGTGCGTAAGATAAACACATGCCTAAGGTTGCGTGCGCCGCTCAAGAGTTTCTCGGAGTCCAGAAAATGGCAGCGACCGCTTCGGGCCAAAGAGTGCAATCGTATCCCACCAAGCCTCTGCGACATAATCAGAGAAGGACTTCATCGCAAACAATTTAAATTGAGGTCGGAATGCCCATCGAGCTAGGCTGAAGAAACTCGGTAGAATTGATTGCAAACGTAAAATGAGTTCACTTTAAGACCAGAACTGAGATTAGAACAATGTGGGGCAGCTATGCCCTTCGACAAACCATGCGAAGTTATTTAAATTGAGAGGTATTACCAATAGGGAACTTTTCCATATTGAATTTTTTGGGCTTGCCGAGACTAGACGATTGTAGTCTGATCACAGCATAAGCTATATCCAATTGTTGGGAGCAAACTACAATCGGCTGTCTTTGAATAAACATTATTTTTCTTAATAAAACCAAGTGTTTTTTTCTTTTCGTTTCTTACTACATCATGTTTATGCATATCACGATTTTCTGGGATTACTGAATACAACTTTAGCCTTACAATTTGTCCCGCCCGACTCTAAGACATAGAGTGCCTTTAGAAGAGCATAGCGCATTAGGATTCTTGACTTGGTATCATTCAGCACACTTTGCATCTTTGTCTGTTGATTTTGCTCAGTTTCCGGTTCATCGTTGCTCACATCATATCGTTTCGGATCTAATGCCTCCGTTGAATCGTATTCCTTGTCCGGCGAAGTCAATGGTACCTCAATTGTTGGAAAAGCCTTATAAGTGTAGATGGTTTCATTTTCAATTTTCCTGAAACTGCTGGCGTCGGTTTTAACAATTTTAATATCGCCTCTAAATGTAAACTTGGACTGCTCCACATCCTTCACGTTAAATCCTGCCATTTCCAGTGCATCTTGCACTTCGTTAAGATCTCGTTCATTCAATGGCTCCGTGGCTTTCGTGCTAAGGAATTTTTCCAATTCCGCCACTGCTAATGCACATTTATTAATTAGGGTGTCCATTGACTTGCTATTTACATCCGTCCAATCCATTTCTTCCTCTCGCTCTTCTCTTGCATATTCTCCGTGAACGTTTTGAATTGCATTACCCTTGAATGTGCACATTCTGGTGCTACTCTGTTCATCCGATGTCACAGTTTCGTTGAGGAAACCTGGTGTCAGTTTATCGACTTCACTGTCGCCATTAAAATGCGATACACCTCCAATATTCATAAACGCCTTCGAGTCTGGCCTGAAATGCTTAGAAGAGGCATGTCGCACTATGGGCTTATAACATTTCTGAATCAGACAATATCCACAGCGTGTAGAAAGACCCAACTCTGTTGCGTAGGACATTCTGATCGATGATAATGTATTCACAAATTAACCAAAATTTTGCAAAAAAAAAAATAATAAAAACAAAGCTGCGAAGTTACTTAGACGATAATATTAGAAGAACATAACGTATAATATGAAGCAAAAGGCAAAGATATACTTATAAGAATAGATTAGGAAAATTGAAAAACTGTTAACTCGATGAAACGATGACAAACTTCAGGTGAATTGTTGGATTTACAAAAATGCAGATAATAGCTGGCTTATTTATTGGCTCCGTTCAAAATTTTGTGAAGTGTTTGAGATATGTCTGAAATTGCTAGCAAATCATTTCGAACTGTTTTATAAATACTGCGGGATTGAGGCAGCATAAATACAACAGTTCGCCACGATTGGCATTATTGATCATTGATCAGCAATATGCTAAACGCACTTGGGGCATGGACACATCCTCAGCTGCTCGTGAGTCATGGACGCTTTAGTTCGTACTGTTTCGCACTGGGATGGAGGATCTAAGCAACGACATTCTGGCGGCCTCTGGGGAATTACAGCCGCTTCCATTTGCTGGCACTCAGAATAGCTGGGAAACGGGCACTTGGTCTTCACGCAGTCCAGCGGACGACGCACAATATTGCACACTGGCGGTACTCGGGCTGCCCGACAACAGGGCATCGTCATTCGCATGCAATCCTTGGCCTTCCTATTGAGACAGGCCAGGCGCATCACCTCGTGCTCCTGATTGCAGGCAGTACGTGGGCAAAGTGGCAGGCAGCGTCGCGACTTCTCGGGCGGAATGGCATCGCAGTAACAGCACACACGCTTCGGCACCATACGCGGACAGCACTCCCACCATGTGCGCTGACATTCGCGGTTCTTATCCGACGGTCGATAGTAAAGCACATCGAAACGGACGTCGTCGCACTTCGGACAGCACTCGGCTGGATAGTCCCACATCAGAGCCGTCTCCTTAATGTTCGCTGGCGTCGCCTCCCACATGGATTCCCATTTGTGGGTTTTTTTGCCCTTCTTCGTTGACTTCCGGCAAACATCCTCGGACAGTGAGGCATTTCTGCAGCAGGCTACCTTTGGTTCTTGGGGACAATCCTCTTCGTTGCACGATCGAACTGGCGGATCAGTTGGACTACATTTGCGCTTATTTAGCGCCAGACATTCGGTTGTCTTGGTCTTTGGGCAGTCCATGGGTTGCCGTGAGTCATGCACATCCTTTGTAGACAAGGTGCTTGTGTTGTGGAAGAGGGCTTTAGGCAAACGCAGTATATCGTTTTTACGAGCCAAAATGCAATTCCAGCCCGTTCTTAGCGGCTTGGTCGCGATCGGCATCTTAGTGTCAGCTGAACCAATGAAACCAACAAATACTTTCAATTTTGTGCAAGGCCGAAAAATGTGTGTATAATGAATGTAATATAACTTGGAATTTTTAGCTTATCATTTCATTGAGCAGCAGCACAGCCAACTAACTGACATTAAAATAGCTACATTCGAAGTAAGAAGCAAGGCAAAGGGTTTAAAATAATCATCTTGTATTTGGATGAGCATATTAAGAGCAGCAAAAGAACTTCCGACAACAAACCGACTATAGTTTGACAACAACATTAGAACATTAACGTTTCAATGTTGTTGGCAAACTACAATGGGAAGATCGACTCGTAAGATCAGCCACTGATATTTCTGTTTGCTGCTACTGCTGCTACTGGAACCCAACAACCTATCTGCACGCATCACAATAGATGGCTGCAGGGACCATCAAAGAAGAACCTCCGGAACACCCGATTGCCGCACAGCACACTCGCATATTTCGCCAGCACTTTGGCGAGTGTTGAATTTTGAACAGCGGCCTTTTGCTGGACAACTAGCTGTCCGGATCGCAAGACAGAACGCTTGAGCATAGATCGTCGCACAAACTCCAAGAATTTGCCACGTTGCTGATGCTGATGGGATCGATTGCGCCAACCAAAGATACAACTACAGATGCTCCCAACAATCTTGGGCTTTTCGTCGCCGGACTGCCAGTGCGAATACTTGCGGTTCATGGCAGTCACACGGCGATCTTGGCTGTCGCTTGACGAGTTACATAACTGGGCCTTAGAGTAACGGGTGAGGAACTTGGTCAATCGCTCGGCACATATTGTGGCCAGAAAAGAGGTACCAGCCATAACCATACGTAGTATGAATAATAGTCTTGTTGTTAATGATTTTGCAGTTGGTAAATTATCGAAAACCACAATTGATTTAGATAGTATTTGTTTACTTTGATTTTAAACATTTGTCGTTTCTGAACGTGAAGCACAACGTGTCAACTGAAATAATCATGGATAGATCGATAAGCACATACACAGCTAGAGAGATACGATTGCTGAATGTTGTTTTGTGGTGTCGCCAATTGAAATCGCAGCTGCGCCTTTCCTTGCATTGATGCAGCGGCGACTGCGGCTGCCGCTGTTGACAGTGAACAACAAAACAAACTGCGCATGTTAAGCTTTAATTGAACATTTAGCCAAATTAAAATGCATTTTATTACGCAGCCATCAGACGAAACTTTTCCAAAGAAATGCAAAACAAGCCAAACTCGCGCCCAATCAGCCAAAGCCAGCCAAAAAGGCTTGCAGTGAACCAGAGCCAGGGAATTGCTGTGTCAGTCCGCGCCCGTGTCTCCGTCTCCACTTCCTTCTCCATCTCCATCTCCGGCTGCTACTGGGACTGAGCTGTTGACTGAAGTCTCAAGTTGCTAAGCCACGCAACGGTTTTTCGCCGTTGTTTTTTATTTTGTATTTTGCATTTTTTTTGTTTTTTTTTTTTGGCTCCGAATTGTTGCCTTTTTTTATGCGAAATTTGACATAGATTCGAAGCGAATTTGAGAGACGGAACTAAGAGCCAAGTGGCCAAATGGCCAAAATCGAATTGTGGAAGGCTCGAACTCAAACTGGTTTACAAGTGGAGGCGGCGGCAGCTCTTAAGGCAGCTAACATGCGTTCTAAAATTGTTCAATAGCCTAATTAAAATGTGCTCGGGAAACAGGTTAGGAGCCTGAAAAGTGGTATGCAAAAAATGAATCCAACAATTTCCATATACTGTCCCAACTGCTGGCGCCTTGTGACAGCTGACGAGTTGCAGACACTGTTTGCACTGACTGCTGGCAGTCACTGTCACTGTCAGGCGGATGGTTGATTGTGTTTCTGCATGCTTATTTTTTTATTTCTTTTTTTTTTTTTTTTTTTAGTTGATTTTTTCGCTCTCGCTCTTCTTGCTTTTCTATTTTCTGTGCTCGCAATTACATTTGGTTGTTAATTGCATTATGCATATTTACGGACGGCAACATCTCACTACCCCACCGGTTAGAGACTCGACTACCCTGCGGCAGGACTCGGACTAACGGCACAATGCGGCTCATTAGCATACATCAGCGCGTTAAGCGCAGAATGTGTCTCAGTCTCAGTCGTAATCGCAGTCTCAATGGACGAGTTTGACGATGGGCATCAACATGGGTCTGAATGAGTTACAACAGCGTTGTCTGCCACTGAGTAGCTCTCCAGCATAGTGTGAGTGCCCCAGCCCTCTGCTATCTCCCTCGCTGACAAATTTAAATTAAAATATGAAAAATACTCGAGGCGACACAATGCCAGTGCGAACGACAGAGAGAGAGAGAGAGAGAGAGAGAGAGAGAGAGAGAGAGAAGAGAGAGAGGGAGAGAGAGAGAGAGAGAGAGAGAGAGTTTTGCGTAGCGCGAATTATTACTAAAAACGTGTGTGAAAATCAAATCTAAAATAGCTGCCGGACATAACATAATCAAATTCAATGTGGGTAAGTGAGTGAACGAGTAAAAGCACACATTTCTCTTCTTTTCATTCTTTCATATTGTTCTGTAGTGGCCAGCAACAGTGTGTGTGTGTGAGTGACTTATTCCCATGTTTTCCAGCTGTTTGTAAGTTTAATTTTTTTAGTTTTCCACAACTTAAACATATGCAAATGAATCAAGATGAATCTAGTAATGTTATTAAACTGTTCATTCAATTTTAAAATCATCCTGTACTTATACTGTACTTAAATTGAATCAATTTTATTTTTATACTTATAAAAATATCTATCAATAAAGCTAGAGGTTTGTGAGCCTAGTAAATAGATTTTAGTAAGCCAAGTTTTACCTCTTGTGAAGAAGAAATCATGACCATGGCTATGTATATTTTATATTGACATACATATGTACATATGTAGACTATATATATCTTTTTTTTTAATTATATTATTTTTCTACTATTGATGTTAATTATATTTGTTTATTTAATCATGCATAGTATTGTCAACTTCCTGCATAAACTCAATTAAAAAAAATTTACATTTCTATTTTTAAATTCAATCTCTATTGACAAATAGTTTCTATTAAAAAATGAACTATGAGCAATACATTATCAGATGAAAACAAATTATATTATTTTACTAGTATTTCAAATAGTGTAATCGTCAAATAAATAACAACACTGCACCCACTGTTCCACATGCCGAAATACAACACACAAACAAACACATTGACAACTGTCTCACAAACTTAGAAATCGCCAAATATATGTTCTCTGTGTTTGTGCGTTTGAGTTGACTTCGAGTCTCTATTGTGCGTTGTTCGCCTTGCCCTTTGCTGTGCGCCTGTTACAGAACTCAGCAGAGACGAGAGAGAGCGACAACAAGATAGAGAGAGAGAGAGAGAGAGCCAGAGAGAAACGGACCAGAAGTGTAATAAGTAGGAAATGGGCAGAACTGAGCACGTGAGTGCAAAAAAGACGCTTCGAAAGCAGCGTCAAAGTCGCTGCAAATGGCGGTAATAAATAAATATGCCATTAACCCACTTCGAAAGCGGACCCGCTGTCATTGCCACAAGCTTCTTGCCACATGCAAAAATATGTGGAAATATTAGGCGGCATTTGTATATCAATATGCCGTGGCAAGCGGAAAACTTTCTAATCGCACAATAATTGCAGGCAAAAAAGGAGAATAAGCTGCGCAGCGTCGACGGCAGCAGCACCAACAGCTGCCATGCCAAGCAACAATTAATGTTGCGGCAACATGTTGCGTGTGCATGTAGCAAAGCTGAAGTGCCATTTCAATGCAACATCTAAGTTCTTTGCGAAACTTACTAATGTGCATTTAAAATGCACATTTATTTATTATATATTATGAGATGTATTATTTTATTCTGGAAACTTAAAATTAGTTTATCAGTTCTTAAGACTGCAGTCTTCACACTTCGCAACATGTTGCTAGTTATATTGCATAGAAACATTCGTGTTTGACTGCTGCAACATATTGACGTTGTGGCGATTGTGTGTCCACATTAATTTATATGCCGCGATTAGGAACAGCTCCAAAAAGTTTTGCTTTAACATCAGTGGTAGTTTAGCTTTTAGTGGTTGGCTTTTGGCAGTAGCAAGTCGGCTTGCAATTTACAAGCGTTGACTAAATAAAATTTATTGTAATGACAGTCGCACGACATTTTATAATTAAGTCAAATTGTTGGCCAAAAACCGGTTGTCCATTGGACGGGCATAGCATTTAGCTGATCTGGCTGATTGATGTGGTCAGCAGTCGTCAGTGTGGTAGTCCATATGCGGCTGGCTCTATCCATGATCGCTTCACGTTTGACACGTCTCGTCGCTCGACGAAGAGAGGCAATAAGCTCAGTCAGTCGCAAGCCAATTAGGCCGACCTTAATTCGCGGGCAACCCCACAGCTTGTGTGGATGGGCAATTAAACGGAATGAAACGGAACGAAACAGGACTCGCTACTGCCAAGAGTTGCGAGCAGAGAGGACCGAGAGCGGAGAGCCGGGAGAAGGGAGCCAGGAGCCGGACGCTAACTTCGAAGAGGGACACTGTATAGCAAACGTATCGCTTAATTGAAATAATTACACATTAAATGCATTAATTATTTTTTCACTCGCATTTTGCAAGCACATGCAAACCGATGACGCGCCTGAAAGTCGCCTGCGCCTTTTCTCCGTAATTATTAATTTAAAGCATTCAGGGCCGCTGGGTATCGTAGGATATTACCACATTTTGTTATTGTTTGCAACACACACAAACACACTCTCTAGCCACTAATGGCAACAGAAACTGCCAACCGGCTGCTTGCAACCCGTTTTGTTGTTATTTTGGCTTAGGTCACCATTATTTACGTAAAATCATAATTAAAAATGTATTTAGCTAGGCTTTGAAATATGCTTGGATGGCCGAGGGGCAACGACTTCAGCAACCAGCTCCAGCTCCAGTTCCAGCAAAAAGCCAGTTGTAGTTGACTATCTATCTGATGGTTAGACAGCCGCTAATTATACTGCAAAACATTACGATGACGAGGATGCCGTTGACCAAGCAATTCGATACTTTGATAGTTTCTAAAGAACTGCAGACATCTTTAAGTTCAACGATCTTGTGAAATTCAACATTATTTTCTAACTATGAAAGAACATTTTATATTTCATTTGTCAATGTTTGTAATATCCTTCAATTATTTGACTAACACTCTGGGAGCTAAAAATCGCTTTCACAGCAACATTGATTGTATATAAAAAACACAAGAAATTGAAGAAACTATCTAACGCAGCATAAAATCTGTAGACTGTATTATTGGAAATATTTTTATATATTTAATATATTTTATTTAATTTAAAGTGATGACTGAAGTTCACAGTGTGTTCAACAGCTATGTATATGAAATCTAATATAGCTAAAGAAATGGAACCGACATATTTTTTAAAGTGTCTAATGTGCTTCCAAAGACTATTTATCAAGTATCGATGTCAGGCTTTCAAAACAACTTAACTACGCATAATGTTTGCTCAGTAATTAATCATATTGCCAATCAAAGACCTTTTATTCTCAATTTTCATTAATTTAAGTGATAAGAAATTGCAAGTAACTAAGGCAAATAATTAGTTATTTTAAGCTAATTGGAAGTAATGTATAGCACACATGAGAGCAGAGACTACTGAATATTTACTGTTGTTGCTGGCATTTTATTATTTGCCAATGTCAATTAAGTGAAATTTATGTGCTTCAATAAGTTATAAGCGCTGCAGCTGACATGTGCGCAGTGTCAGAGTGAAGTAAGCAATCCAAAACAGAAGGGGACAGACACTTTTTGCCCAAGGATAACTGAAAAATTTGTGTGGCGCGATGGTTTTTCTGCGGGAGGGGAGGTGCGACATATGTCGCTAAGGTAAAATAGTTATTAGTGAATATACATATACGAGCTGAACACCAGAATATTTGAATAGAAGACACATGACGCTGAAACGTCACGTTGCACATACGCCGCGTTGTCCCCAGGCCAACGGCATTGTACAGACTAATAAAACAATTGACGTGGCCAGAGCAGCTTCAGGAACAGGAGCCGGGGCAGGAGCAGCTCGTCGCCAACGAGCCCAAGCACAGCCCACAACAGTTGACTGCAATAATTATTCAAACAAATTTCGTTGGCATCACAGCAGCAGCTAGGTGACGTCGCCAATGCTGCTGTGACATCGCTGAGCACAAGTGGGATGCTTTTGGTGAGGTTCATTGGCAGCCGTATTGACGTCGCCAGGTTGTGGCCGCTATTGACCTAGCCAAGTGAGTGGATAGACGACTATTATTGCGCACAAGTTAACCTGTTTTAGTAATTAATTTGGGCATTGTATGTTTTAATTAGCGCCATAGAGCAAGCATCAGCCGCAGCAGCCGGAACAGCGGCAAAGTCAATCGAGAGACGTATACCAAAGAGAGTCCAGGGAGTGAGACATGATGGCTTTTAAAAGCAGCTGAGCAAAGACAATTATTTGCAACATGCATCACACAATATTACAAAGACTAGTCTATAATTGTTAATATTGCGAATGTTTTTCAAACATACGAAACAAATTCAAGAGCTTCATTAACAGTGATTACAAAATTAAAATACTTTCAAATGATTCATGGTAAAATTTTATTTTCATTAAATGTAATACATCAAATATATTGTCTTTAAAAAATATATCATTTATATAGGCAAAATAGACAAAAAATAAATGGCGAATTTATTGGTCATTTATCGATCAACGACAAACAAGAAAACCGCTTATCCAAATATTTTAGTTTTAAATGTTATTTTGATCAACATATTTTCGCATTTGTATAAATCAATTACTGCATAAATCGAAATTATATCGATAATTGTTTTAGAAAGCACTTTAAATGCCAGTGTCATTCATCAATTTGACTTTATTTAAATCTGAATTTCCTACTCTAAGTTTCCATTTCTTTGCCATCTCTGCCTATCTGAAGATATTGAACAAACAAAAGCTGCGCTTTATACGTTAGTTGTTTTCCCACTGTCATTGTTTGTGCATTTCCTCCTTGGCGTGGGCCACACCCAAGCAAGAATACAAAGTAAATATTGGAAAAATTATGCATATTCCTTGGTGAATTTGTGAGTGCGGCATCTGCGGCAGTGGATCTAGGAAAGCGGTTTCTAGAGTTAACCAGTTGGAGAGCTCATAATAAACGAATTAGCGCCTTTGGCTAAACGGCCAAAGAATGCGCCTTTATTGCAATTATCGAGTTGCAGTTTCTACGTTTCTACATTCGAGTTGCAACTGCAAGCTGCAGCTTGAAGTCTTTTCCTTCTTGCGTTGCGTTCTGTTGCATGGCTGAGTTGAATAAACAACTGGGCTTCTGCCCTCTGTCCCCTCATTGGCCTCAAATAATCACATAAAATATTAATGCCGGCTTAAAACCTGGCCGGTTCGTTTCGCTCATGGCCAATTTCTTTTGGGGCCACAAAACGCAGTGCTAACAAATAGAAAAATTATCGCAATTGTGGCATCTTTTTTACGTTTAGTCGTCGTTTGTGGGTTTAGACTGTTACTGTTGTTATTGCTGTTGTTGTTGCTGTTGCATTTGCAGTTGTGGGTTTTTCTGTATGCCAAACCAAATGTGCATTTAACTTGTGACGCAGACACAACACACTCGAAGAAATCCGAGCATAGTTGTTAAAATTTACATTTATAAAAGCCATTATTATTATACACATTTTTTGAACTTAATTTATTACTTTCTTTTTGTAGGTGTTCCTGAAATTTACAATATTAATCTCAGTTATCTAGACCAAACTGAATGGGTATTTAAAATGTTTAGAGTTTTAAAAAAAAATGTGTAATTACTTGAGTGATGTTAATAATACTATTTAATAATGTATTCCTCTGTCTTTCGTGGAGCTTTCATTTAATTAATTTCTCGTACTAGCTGATAATAATCACACAGTGTAATCCAGCGAGTTGGCCAAATTGTCCCGCTGATGCATAAAACATCAATGCGATGGCCACGTACGACTCAAAGAAACGCAAAATAAATGCCAAAAACAAAAAGAGCAACAGCTAAATAAGACAGCAATGGCAGCAACAATAAAAACAGCAAATATTATGCCTTTTGGCAACGTTTTTCATACTCAAACAACTGAGGAGCCGAGACTGCCCGCTAACCGCTACCAACAACCGCCAACCACCAACTACCAACCGACCAACCATCGATGCAGCAGGCAACGAGTACTCATAGTCGTAGTTGTAGTCGCAGTCGCAGTCGCAGTCGAAGTCGCAGTCATTCAAACATGGTCATAATCACGCGTTAAATTAATGAGTTTAAATGCTATTTTTGGCTTTAACTATTGCTGGCACACAAACACAAGCGACGAGACAGCAGCATAAGCATACGGATACTGGAGGGGCATTTAATTGAGTGTAGCAAAGTTGAACCAACTTCGTCGTCGCTGTGGCACTCTGCCACACTGCCACTCGGTTGCAAATTATGAGAGGCCCGGCCAAGTTCAGGCTCAAAACGTGGCGCATGCGCAACTCTCGAACTTGCAACTGGCAACTCGCGACTCGCAACTCGCGACTGGCAACTTGAGTAACGTGCAACCGGCTCCATGCGGCAATATTAAATTTATTTTAATGCGCACGCTCATTGCCTAGCCAGCTTTAGTTTTCATCTCAGACTCAGATCCATATGGATAGTTTGCAGAAAAAGACTCGAGTACCCGTACCCAAAACTCCTATTGTTGTTCACCGCTTTGAGTTTCATGATTGCTATTTTCCCACAGCTTTACATTTTAATAAATACAAGCCACACGCTAATTAATTCTCTCTCCATCTCCCTCTCTCTCTCTCTCGCGATCTCTCTCTCTCTCTCTCTCTCTCTCTCTCTCTTCTCTCTCTCTCTTTCTGGCCGAGAAAGAGGTCATTCTGTGTGTATGGCAAGAGGTGCATGCAACAAAGCTGGCTTCAAGTGGCAAATGGATAAGGTCAACACTGCTGATCTTTGCATGAACACTCAAATGACAATCGACTTGATTTTTGAGAACCCACTATAATGCTAAACTAAATAAACAAAGCTTTGCTTCTGAACATTTAATTAATGGCTATTTGTTGACTCTGCTTAAATTTAATTCAATTCAATAAACGAAAAACAAATACGCACATATAAATAGAGTAACTCAATTTTAATGGTCGCCAGCTGTCGCTTTTCACACGCTTGGCCTGATCTCCGGCTGCAATTGAGGCTTATTATCACGCATATCGCATTTTAAGCTGCAACAACAACGGCAACAAGAACCGCAACTACTCCAGCAACTTGGGGCAGCAAAAATGTCGACAACGTCAGGCAGCATTGTTAATAATTTTTTAATACTACCATAATTAAGACGAAGGCAATTTGCTATTTGCAGTTTGCATATTTTTCATCTTGCGTAAATAAAATGAAACTAAGGCAAGTCATGGCAACGACGCCAGCAAAACGAGCAGTGAGAGGATATGGAGATGAAGATGGAGAGGCATAGGGGAATATGAAAAATGAGTTTCACGTCAAAATCAACTTGGCATATTGTATTGCCCCTAAATGCACCGCCTGATGATTATTGGCATTACGTGGACGTGCATAAGTACAACTTGTATTATAATTAATTTATAATTAAATGCACTGCAAATTTCAAGTTGCATGCAGCTGACGGGGTAACCGCAACAACAACAGCAACAACAATCCGACACACAAATTGCTTTGTAATTTATTTGCAATTAATTTTGAATTAATACAACAACAACGACCACAACAACAATAGCTACAAAAAGTGCAAGCCACAAATTGTCCGTTTGGTATTTGGGTCTTGTCTTTTCTGGCTTCAACTTGCACTCTTACACTTGAGACACATCGGGATACGATACGAGCTACAGAGACGAGATACGAGTGTATTATCCACATAAATACTGGGTTTTTGGGGGCAACCGAAGAGCCTGTCAAATGTGAGCCATGTGAAAGCGTCAGTGAAGGCGTGTCGAATCCAGAAAAAAATACAAAATAAAAACAAAAACATAAGCTGAGTAGCTGTCGAGGTAGTCCAATGCAATGTGGTGGACAGGGGGAGGAAGACATCCAAATATATTAATATTGAAAATCCGCAAGTGAGGATTAATTAATTTTCGAAGCGAGGGAGGCACGTCAACCAATGAAGTTGGAATTATATTATATTATTTGATATAATTGAAAATAAATGAGAAACGGAATAACTTAGCTCAATTAAAAGCATTGAAGCTTTCCGCATTTGCTTTAAATTTTAACTGAGCCACTATTCAAACAATAATCATGAAAATTTTATAAAAATGTAATATAATTATATATTATATATAAATAGGTGGATAATTGGGAAAAGAAATAACTCAGCTCAATTAAAAGCATTGAAGCTTTCCACATTTGATATAACTTAAACGGGGTCTCAATTAAAATAAAAATGATTATACTATGTCATACTCTTATAAAAATTATGAAATCAATAAAGGATATTCTACAATACAATTATTGTTAACGTCTCCTCATATTGCATGGGAATCATATGTTTATACATATACGATAATAAAATTCCCAATTATTATATGTGATCATAAAATAATTAGATGTTATCTAAATTGAAACTAATAACAATGAACAATCTCAACATATGGTAATAATTATTTCTTATAAAATTACGTGAACTATTTATTCGCATTTCTGCATAATTTGTTTAGGGTCTACCGTTCGTATCGGCAATTTGAATTCATGATTGCTCCGTTTTCCTAGTCATAAAACTCGTTGCAGAAGACATTCTTTTTAATAAGCAATTATTGTCTGCTCCTTTTAAACGTTGACGCGTCGAGACTTTTAACTAATTACAAACGATTTACATGCGACGGAGCTGTGTCTTGCAATTCCCCCAACAAACAGAGACACTGAGGTAAACGGCAAGGGAGAAAGAGGGAGGGAGTCAGAGAAGTGGGCCTACAGAATTGAGGAGGCCCAGAACAAGGCCAGGCCTCTGCGGCGCTCGTGGATAATCCCGCTTTAAATATTTGCAACATTTAAAATAAATGCAGAAACCGGTTGACAGTTAGCAGCCAGTTGCTTGCTGATCATCATGATGATGACGTTACAGATGTGAATGTGAATGTGAATGTACACACTCACTCACACACACACACACACACACACACCCACCCAGCACATCAAATCCGCTTGGCACGCACGTATTCGCAGGCTGTCAGACATGGAAGCCACCGCATCGCAGCCTCATTGCACATGCGCAACATGTGCGCTGTAAATGGGAGTATGACTTGAGTGTGAGTGCGAATACTCTGGCCACAACTTGTAATTAGCGACTTTAGATTTTAAATTAGAGTACACACTCGCAGAGTGCTTTCACCACATCGGGCCGAGGCTGGAGCTGAAGCTGAGGCTGGGGCTGGGACTGAGGCAGAGGGACTAGCAACGGTCCGCAATTCAGATCCGGGCCAAGCCTACGGCTGACCAGGCTCATTAGACGTTCACAGTGCGGCCAATATGAGTCACACAGCGAGCTGCCGCCTTGGCCTGAAATTGCATTGAATTTGCCGCTCCGTTACCGTTGCCAGAGCCGTCAGATTGCGTAGCCATTGGGCTGCCCGACTGCTCCGATCATAATTAGCTGTAATATATTGTGAACTGCAGCTAACACCCCTCCTCGACTAGCTGTTGTCTCACATGTCCATTGTCAGGGCTCAGCTATGCATACTCTAAGCTGGGGTCTCCGAGCTTTATCGTCAAGATTTACATAAACTATCATTGCCAATTTCATTTTATTAAGATAATTTCAATGTGATTTCAGATTGATCATAATTATTGTATGATTTCCTTTAGGGATGATTTTTGTAGCTGTCTTAAGTGAAAGAAAAATTAAGAACGAACAAAGTGACTAAGGACATTTTATTGGTATTAGAGTTAAAGTTAAAAATAAAATTAATGAGATATGTCGTATATCTTTATAATGAGATATGTCGTATATAACAACATTTGCTTCAGATAAAATGATAATTTATATGAAAATATTTGCTTCCAAAAATTCAAGTGGGTTATTATTATAAAATATAGAACATATGTTAAATATTAATTATTATTATATTAGAAAGTTAGGACAATACTCAAATAAATTGCGATTTTTAAAATATTTCAAACAACCAAAAACCAAATGTAAAATAATCGCAAATTATAAAATAACCATTATCTTCTTGGGCTATCCTTATCCAGCAGATAAGAGTAGAATTAATTCGTTGTTAAGGCTCTTGCTTGTTGTGGCCTTTGATACGATGTTTATTGCACCTGAATTTTCTTGTTTGCAGTCGCCAATATAAATTTATTTTTTACATTTTTCGACTCCGCTCATGAGTGTGTGTGGTTGTGTGTGTGCATGTTTGTGTTTGTATGTGTGCTGTTTATTTTGTGCTTATTATTTGCCTTATGCGACGTTATTGTCGTTACTTTATTTTTTGCATTTGCCTTGCTTAATTTTCAATAAATGTTGCGAGTTTATTATTGTTGCACTTATTGTTGTTGTTTGCTGTGTGAGTTGTTTGCTATGAGTGTGTGTGTGTGCGTGTGTATCTGTGTGTCTGTTGGCCCAGGCGATTACTCATTTGACTGCAAGCACATAAATTTTATGCACTTTTTTGATTGCTTTATTTTTATTAATTGCTTTTTACAAGATTTTGCTTGGCTTTTTGAGCGTTACAAGTCGCATTTGAGTTGCATGATTTGCCCAATGCTCAATGATAGCAGCGCTTGAGGTTCAAGCGATGCAAGAGGAAGAGGGGCCAAATAGGAGGGTGTCATTCGATGTCTGTGCGTGTCGAGTGAGCTGATTGTGTCATTAGAGTGCATGTGGATCAGACAGAGACAAAGCGGCCAAAAGCAAAATGCGGTCAAAGATATCAAATTCAACTTTTGGGTTTATCGAATGCGGCGTGCGCAATGGTTAAGTTGCTTAAAATTAATGCCAAGTGAGGCCAAACTAATTAATGATACTATAATTAGACATGAACTCTGCGCGCACATTTTCTTAATTTGCGTACAAATTTGAGTCATTAATTTGATAAAAATGTCGATTTTTTTGCAAAACCACCCAATTTATTTTTGTCGATTGAAAAACTTGTGCAACGAATTTGATTATTTGGATTAATTCTACTATCATTTACTTAGATGAAATATTAATATTGAATTCATATTACGAGAAATTTAAATTTGCCCTAAGTGGTTAATATATAATTTGGAATGCTGAGACAATTTGCAAGAATTCTGTTTTATTCAAGTATAAATTTTCGATTTCAGCCATCGATATTTCGTTTATCTGCAGCCCTTCGCTGCCTGGCTCGTAATGTTAAGCAGAATTTACGAGAAACGACAAATATCGCCTTAGACGAAAAATTAAAGAAAAATAAACTTGAAAACGGAGAAACATAACAACAAGCGCAACAACAACTGATTCGGCTTTCAACGGATCGCCAAAGAGTCTTGCTATTGTTGTTGTTGTTGGCTCCACTATGCGCCAGCAGGCACAATTCTAAATCCAAATCCAAATCGAACCCAAGAGCCCAAGCGAAAAGCAATGCGAGTCGAAGCGAACGAGGACATGCGAAATTTTTATTTATTGCTGACAATTGCACAAATTTTTTTATGAACTCCGCTCGCAGTGCTTGTCGCTGTCTTTTTGTGTTGAGTTTTTATGGTCATTAAAATTGGGACAAATATTTGACCGAGTGCTGGCGCAGTTGTTTTTATATCGTTTTTTTTTCTTTTTTCTTTTTTTTTTGCTCTCATTGGAGCACGACATGACTGAAGCCTGCGGCTGCTCCAAAACATTTTGTGGCATAAAACATTTGACGCCAAATTTGCCCTTGATGCTTGGCCGCCGCAGTTGCAGCAAGCAAACAAGCAAACTGTGCAAGCTGAGCGAGATTTTATGATTAGCCAGTTTGGTGCCGCAACTAATTAATGAACACTGCACCGTTTGCATGCTAATTAAAAGCAAACCAATTCAAGAATTCAAGAAAATTTAAAAAATAGAGATGCACGCGTGATCGCTTCATTGTGCCAAGCGACTAATTCTAACAATTCTAACAACATTAGTATTGAAAATAGTAATTGGAACTAATAATATTACTACTCATTTGTTCTATCTACATTAAAAGAAATATTAAGATTCAAAATATGTATGTGAAGTTAAAATTAAATTAGTGTTATAATAATAATATTCATTTGAAATCGTATCGTATTTAGAGAATCAGTATATCATCATCACAAAAAATTAAAAGAATAAATAAAATAATTGTAAATAATTTGTTTGTTTGTTTTGTATAGAAACATTATATATGTGTATATTAATTATTCCCCACCAAACCAATAATTGGATTTCCAAACTTGAACTGCTCAATGGGGGCAGTTGCTCAGATTTGCTAGTTTTTAATGAGAATTGATTTCGTTTGGCGACTCACCGACTCGGTCTTAATGTTGAGCGCCAGCACATGCGACGAATTGTTCGAGGAATCAGATGGCGGCGATGCGGGCGTGGCACCTTCACATGGCGACTGGGCAGCAACAGCTGCCGGCGAGCAGCGTCTGGGCAGCGGACTGACGTCACGCATCGGGCTGGCGAGGGCGACTCCAATGCCCATGCCCATGCCCATTCCCATGCCGATGCCGATGCCGCTCTGGGAGTAGGGAGAACCGGGCGATTTATTGGCATTTGTGGAGCAATTGGAGGGCACTATGGCCGCCGTGGTGCAGCTGGTCAGGGTGCTGGCTGATGAGCTCGACGACGTAGATGAGCATGACGAGGAGGAGGATGATGAACTGCTGCTGCTGTTCGTATTATTCGAGTTTGCGTTGGCGTTAGCGTTAGCGTTGCTGTTGCTGCTGTTCCTGGTATTGTTGCTAATGTTGTTATTATTATTGTTGTTACTGCCAGCACAAATTAATGCTTGCAATTTGGTATTGTTGTTGTTGTTGTTGTTATTGTTGTTGTTGCTGGTGGTGCTGTTGTTATTGTTGACACTAGCACCAGGCATAATGTTGCCGTCGCAAAACTCTCGCTTCACAATATTGCTGTTGTTGTTGTTGCTTGCTGCTGCTGCTGCCGGGCGTCGCGACAACGGCCGCCTCACAGGGCAACACCGTACCCAACATCTTGTCTAGCTTATACTGTGACGTGGTAGATTCTGTGGCGCCGGCAGAGTCCTCGCAGCCCTCGGCCATGTCACTGATCCACTTGCATTGTGTGCGCTACCTGCAAGCGAATGAGAGAAGATCAGAAAGTCAAGAAACGTCAAAGAATTTAACCAATATTAATTGAACGAATAGTGTATAGACAATTATAATGTTTAATTATTCAAAATGACGCAATTTTAATTGATAACTGATAATTCTTTTTGGGTAAATTTCATACTCATTGCATAACTCTTCGTTTTTTAAGTTGAAGTATACCTAAAGCGATTATTTACCTAAACATGTACACAAATTGAAAATGTTTTTATAATATATTATTATTTAATCAATTTACATTTCAAACTGAATAGAGACATTTACATCATGTATTTTTTGTTTCTCTTTGTATGTTGAGAAATCAGCCTACATTAATTTTTTTTTTTGATGACACAATAGTTAATTATAATGATTGTATTTTTAAAATATAAGTTTTACAGTGCAACTTGAGTAAACTGTTGCATATTTTATAGATGTATGGATCACTTTTAACTTGAAGTAATTCAAATTGAAGTTATGGTTGTCTCTGAGAGTTCACTAGTCGCGGTTGCTATTTATGTCTAGTCAAGCTTTGCATACTCTCAGTGTATATTTTCATTAGAATACTTCAGGGGCAGGGCATCCCAAAGTTGATTACGTGTGACTGGCAAATACCTTCTTGTGGATAATGAATGCGGCAGCAGTTAATTGCAATTAAACTGAATAAACCACCCTATTAGCTGGCATTTGACTCTGCTGGATGGCGACTGTACCTGTGCCTTTAGCCCGCTCTTGGCTCATAATTTAGAATTTGCATTTATCGAATATATTTCGTGCACTTAAAACTCATGCCCAGGCGCATTAATTTCATTAATTATCCCTGTTGCCATCCGGTTGACCACAGCAACACACAAAACAACAAAACCCAAAAACGGCGCCAATGGAAAAGAGAGAAAAACAGAGGGAAATTTTGATAGAGAGAGAGAGTGAGAAAGAGTGGGGAAAACGTCGCACACATGCCACATAATTTTGCAAATGCAAAACGCTGCTTCGAGCTTGAGTTGGAGTTCGAGTCCTGTGCATGTCCTTGCGACCGACGGTGTCCTGCACCGGACAACGACAATGCACAGCCAAAGGGGCTTGGAATGTAGCTACAACAGCCTGACGGGGGTGAGTGGGGGTGAGTGGGGGCTGCTTGCCCAGTCGTAATCGGAAATTTTACACCTACTCCGCATTATAATTTATATGCCTGACGGGGCTGACCAAACGCCTGACCAAGGAGTGAGTCACGTCTGGAAAGAAACTTTTTCTTACAGAGAGACAAGAGTTTTGTTGTGTGTGTGTAGAGAGAGAAATAGAGAGAGAGAGAGAGAGGAGGGTCGTGTGCCTGAATTTGAGATCAAAGTATGTATGTCCGAATTTTAGCACATAAATTATGCAGCGATGTACTTAAGATTTAGGTAGATCGAAACTTTATAAAACTTTTAGACAGTCCAAAACTGCATACGTCTTCCTTAATTTATTAAAGACGCTCTGTATTAGACTGGAGGACTGTATTTTAACTGGAGGACTGACTATATTTAATAATAAATAATAATGTTTTCAGGTCAAGACAAATGTTTACATTATATTAAGAACTTGTAAATATTAATATATATACATATATATATATATATATATATATATATATACTTTCAGTTTCCATTTATTTCTAAGATTATGTAATTAGAAAATTATTCAGTTTTGAGCACTTACTGCTAGCAATCACACCTTCAATCAATTTATATACGGCAGCTTTCGCTGTTACATTACATTAAGAGGGATACTTTTGAAATATCGTAAATGCCTCAAATACGTGGTCACTTCTTCCATGTCTATTTTGGAATTCATTCATCCATTGATGTTCATTTTGTAATTGAAATAACCTTCTAATAAATTGCATTCATTCAATTGCCAACTCTTTCGTGCAATGAGCTCTCTAAGAGTTAAGATGTCTTCAGTTTCAGAGCAGATTCTGATGCAGCTTCAAAGGAATTGTAGAATTGGGCAGGCAGCATAAGCTGCTGGGCTCAACTGCAAATTGACTGAGCCAGTAAATGCGCCTAAATGTAGGCACACAACATAATACCCAAAATGGGTCTATGTATTCTGAAATGCACACACGGAGGGGCAAGGGAGTGAGAGGAAGGGAGAGAGTAAGGGAACCGAGTACGAAAAGAAAGTTGGGTCTCGATTCTGCATGTGTTGCTGCTGCTGTCTTCGGCTTTGCCAAGGCATTGCCAAGCACACAAAACGGGCGTTGATTTTAATGCATAATACATTGTGTGTGAATGTTTTTGTTGTTGATGATGGAAACAATGCAGGCAACTCCCCTACGTCTGTCTGCTGTTGGAATAATACAAAGCCGCCATGACCAATGCGCCAGCAACAACAACAACAAACAGACGCAACCAATGCACTCAAACTCAAGCTCAGAGTCAGAGTCAGAGTCAGGGGCAGAGTCAGAGACAGAGACAGAGACAGAGACAGAAACAAAGTCGGGGGCAGAGCTACTCCTGGTGTCAGACTCGGAGTCATTGTAGAAACTGTAGTCGTAGCCGTAGACGGAATCCGATTTCAGAGTTACAGTAACTACGGCGACGCTGACCAGGCGGTAGCAGTCAACGAACGCACTTTTCCGGCCACGTCGCAAGCATCGTTGGTCATAATGAGCTGAGTGCAGCCAAAGGGTCTAAGAGAGAGAGAGAGAGAGAGTGAGTAGGAGACAGAGGGAGAGAGAGAATGCGGGCGGGGTGGCAGTCAGAACGATGCCTTGCAAGTTTTGAGCAGGACATGCAATGCCTGACTCAGGCCAACAGACGTTACGTTCTGTTCTGTTCTGTTCTGTTGTGTTCTGTTGTGTTTGTGTTGTGTGGTGTTGTAGATTTTGGCCAGGAAGTCGACTCCAGCAGACGGCGAGGAGGGAAGTTGGTCAGAGCAGGCGTAATAATTAATTTTGTACATTGCATGCAAATGTCTGAGCCAGAGGTGGTGGCATGTGGCATGTGGCATGTAGCATGTGGCATATGCATAAGCAGCAAACAATGCGAACAGCGAAGCCAAAACCCAAAACAACAAAATCATTGCGTCTACACGGAGCGAAATTAAGAAGTTGTTGTTCTCGCCAGGAGATTAACTGACAGCACATAATGAGCAATAGTTGTTTCTACTGCTGCTGCTGCCGCTCCTGCTGCTGTTGCACCTCGGCAATATATTGTGAAAGTGCGCCAGCAACATGGCAAATTGCAGCGACAAAAATGTGCCAGCCAAATTAAGTACAATTTGCGCATATTAAAAGTCTGTCTAAATTGCAGTGGCAGTCAGCAACTGGCAACTGGCCACTTGCAAGTGCAGCATGCAACAGCAGCGCTTCCTGGGTGCAACGAATCTAATCAATAACCGACAAACTGGTAGAATTTCATGTAGCACACTAAATAGCACGATTAATTATCGCTATGGCCAACCAGCTATAATTTAAATCGAGTGCACTTCTTTTTGCTGCTGTTGTTTTTTTTTAATGCACGCGGGCAACATGCAACATCTGCAACATGAGCAAGCCAGTGCTTTGCCTATCACAACAACCACTGCGAACGCATTACAAAACCGGTCTAATTATACTCATTTTGTTGCCGCAGCAGCAGCAACAGCAAACAGAGCAGAGCGCTTGCAACATGTTGCCGCTGTAAAGTCCAGCTATAAATTGCAATTTCCATGCAACTTTCTATTGGTACAAAATTTATCATTTGCAAGCGGCCAATGTCTTGGCCAGCGTTTTGTCAAGCCTCCGCTTCACAGAGACGCAATAGAGACGTGTTCACTGCTGCGGCAGCTTCCACAATTCGTTGCCAATATTCAAATTAATAAAATCATCAATAATTTTTGCATAGCTGCCACATGGAGAACATGTTGTTGCCGCTGCTGCTGCTGGTGCAACCTGTCGTAATTAATAGTCAAACCAAATTGTAGCATATTCTGCCATCCATTTAGAGGTATCGCTTCAAATGTGGCACAAAGCAATTTTTGATTAGAAAACAGCGTCCGGCGGCATACGTCTTCAATTTATGCCTCGCCATTAAATTGCCTTTGATTTGTAATTAGCACAGAATGCAGAGCATATTAAATGCAGTCACAGCGCTGCAATGCCACCAATCGACAAACTTTAAGGAAGTGGCCGTTGCATGCAGCATGGGAATGGGGAGGCGGCAACTCTGCTGTTGCTTGCAACTTTTTTGGCAGCTAAAGTTTTCGAGTGGCGGCTTGAAAATAATGAATAATGCGCCTCCTTGCCGCTGGACGGCCAGAGCAGCATTAAGTCATTGAGTTAAAATTATTTATGCAACATTTATTTACGCACACTCACAGACAACAACAACACACACACACACAACCGACTACACACATGTGAGTTAAAAGTTTTCTGGGCGAGTTGCATTGTTTTAGGGTTGTTGTTGTCGGGGATGTTCGCGCACTTGACTGTGTTTGTGAGTGTATTTGTGTGTTCCTCTGCTGGTGTGGGTGTGTTTGTGAATAAACGTGCAATTTTCTTAAAAATTACACACGATTACACATTAAATACAACCCGTGGAGGAACATTATGAAAAGTAGCTACTGCAGGTGGAATGAGTTGCGCTCCCCGACGATGATAATAAAAAGTACTTAGTCCACAGTTTTCGAAAATGAGCCAAGTCTCGTAGAGGTAGGAAGGTGCAGACCAAAACGGATTACGACGAGAATATATATAGTCCAGGCAAAGGTTGAATGCGATTTTAAGTACAAGTAGATTAAAGAGGGAGAAATAAACTTTATTCCAAGAGCTGAAATGAGTCGAAATAATGCACATACTGAAAAAGTTATGTTAGTAGCTAAATTCAAACAAAGCAATAATAATTAAAGTTAAATTAATTATTAAATTTTTTAAGTCAGAATATAGCCACTATTATATTCTATTGTATTTATTCATTAAGTTGAATGAAAAACGAAAATAGGTTCAGCCAAATACTAAATGGAAATTGCATTACTTGAAGAAATCTTGATTAGCTATCATTAATTAAATATTTTAATTATTGATAGAGCTCACATTAATATCGAGTTTATCTAGAATGGGTTCGAACTGCTTAAATTGACACTGATATATTAGCAGGGAACGAACGCAACACTATTAATGCAAATACAACTGCGACTGTGGAAACTCATTTGCTTGGCGCAAGCTAAATTACCTTCGGCTATATGGCGAGGAAGCATCATCAAACGCATGGCACGGGCCATTACATTATATTACGGGTATAACGAGTGCAACGAGTACGTGATCCGCTCTGCAGGTTGACCCCCCACTTAATGCAAACAAAATGTATAGCAATCCGGTCAGTGGACTACTTAACTGGGTGTTTTCTTGTTCTTTTTTGTGTTTTGTTTGGGCTGGTTTTGTTCTATTGTAATTTGTTTTAATATTGTTGCTTTTGGCTTGGATTTGTATGGTTTGTTTCATCGTTTTTTCTATTATTATTATTTGGATTTTTTTTTGCCGTCGACTTTTTTCCACTCAAATCATTAAAAATAATAATAAAATTTGCGTGATTCAAACTGAGCACGCACTAGGCGATGCCAATATAACAGCAACAACAACAAAACAACGACGACTACGCCAACAATAAACATGTGCAAGCTGAACAGTCAAACGCCCCCAGAGAGCTCAGCGGAAAGGAAGTCAAAGTCATGGCAGGCCAGGCGAAGTGAGACCAGACCAGACCAAGGATGAGGGCCGAAAGCAACCCTCTCATAGCGTGAGTCCTGCACACACACTCTCACTCGCACACCCATTCACACACACACACACGTTGCCCTTAATGCGCCTCGTAATGAGTTATTCGCATTTTGTATTTGCATTAAAAAACAAGACTCTCCCTGCCCAAACCCGCCTACATTTGGCAATTTTAATTCATTTAGAAGGGAAATAATGAGAAAATGCAAAGCTCATTCGAGCCACACAGATTTTAAAATACCCTTACAGGAAAACAATAACCCTACAAGATGATAAACGAAGTATAAGTAAAGGAAAATATTTTCTCTTATAATTACTATTCATTGACAACTTTATGCAGGAACAAGAGAGTGCAACTCAAATATGTTTAAAGCATATATTCAATTTCAGCAAAATCTAAACTTACTACTCACTCTCTTTTGACATGAAATCTCATCTTGAATCGCACAACAAAGCCGCAAATACTCTTTAGATGTCTTTGTAAGTGCATGAGAAATGGCATAACCATAGGTCGAAAATTGCATGCCCCGTTCGTGTTGCAGTTGTATAATATTATTGGTTGAAGGAACGAGAGAGAGAGAGAGAGAGAGAGAGAGACTGACTGCAACAACACGACATGAGAAACATAATTTTGCTAAATTAGCGAAAAACAAAAGAAATGCCACGTGGACTTGTGGGCGGGGTTAGACATTCCCCCTAACTGAAAACTCCCCAATTGAGCACGCACCGAAAGCGTTTGCCCAGAGCTGTGTTCCCACCACGAATCCAGTTGGAGGCACCATAATCAACGTCTAAATATTTGGCAAAAAAAAAAAAAAAAAAATAAGAAAAAGTGTAGAAAAAATAACGTTGGCAGAGAAATATGTAAAACCTGCTGATGGCTTTGGATTGCATTTAATGCCGGGCAACGGGCAACGGCCAACTAATTATAAAACATTTTTTGCAACCCCTTTCTCTGCGCACAATAAGAATTATGCGAAACCCTTTTGTGAATTGCATGCGACCAGCTCCCAGGGTCTGAGGCCAAGTCCGGGGTAAGTGATTGTGTACGTGCTCATTATGGAAATTTCTTTCTATTTTTTCTGCTTTTTTTTGTGTTGAAATTCATTTTTTTTTTTTTTGTTTTTTGTGTTTTGCATTTTTCCATTTCTGGCATTGCAAAATTAATGCAAATGCCGCTTGGCATGTTTGGATCGCAGCTTGAGCAGTGTGGGCCGTTAATGATAACTGTGTGTGAGGATGGCAACTCTGGAACGCAGTAAACACTCGGAGCTTAGCGAGGGGTGCTTGACAAAGGTTTATTGGAGCTTTGACACAGGCGATACGCGATTATAATTAGAATTTAGCCACGGGGTTCGACATGGACAGCAACTGGGAATTTTTTGGCAGAACAACCAGCCAAGGGTTGCTGTGTTGTTCAGCTGGGGTTGTAAAAGTGTTTTCGGGTTGATTGCCAAAAAACTGCGCGGCCGACTGACTTGAAAGTGTTGTGCTAATCGAATTCCAAATCGATTAACTGGCCAATAAATTGGCAGGCAGCTGCTTGAACCGATCTACCAACCATACATTTAAGATAATCGCAAATCCATAGCTGAATCTGCAAGAGTTTCTTGGAAGACACGGACCTTGGTTGCGGCCCTCGACCGAAGTCGTTAACCTAGGCCCCCAATGGGCTATTAGGAACGTAACGCAAACAAACAAAAAGTGCATGTTGCAATAAAAAAATATTGTGTGCAATTAATCGATCGTTCATAATTATCGATTATATATTAAATACAATTATAATTTACATATAAGTCCAGCTACGACTTCGACGCAATGAGGAATGTCGTGTCTAATGGATTGTCAACAAAGTTGCAATGAAATGGCGTCTTTAAATCGCTTAATAAGCTATGATTAAGTAGGCTAGCTATTAATGTGGGCAAGCCAGAGGGGGGCCGCACTTGACTTCACTTATTGCATTGTCGAGTGCGGCATTAATTAGTTGCCTGGCCAATGTAATTAGCGTAGGTACAAGCGAGACGACAATAACGACGCCAGCTGCGAGCCAAGTTCGTAACTGACTGTACCTCCGAGCTAGGAGCATTTGTAGTCGTTGTTGTTATTGTTCTTGCCGCTGCTGCTGCTACGTTCTCAGCTAAGTATTATTCATTTTTTATTTATTATAATCATTTATTTACTTTTGCAACTGGCAGCGCTCATTAAAAGCAAATCAATTCAAAGTCATTATTAAGCACGCCCCCCATGCATCCCAACCGTCGCCCCCGCATACCCATGCACTTGTCTAACATAATCCACCCGTAATAACCATGTGTAATATTATTACTTACATTAAATGCATTTACTACCCTGTAAACAGAATTTAATAGCGATAATAAAGTGCAACTCGAAGGTAGAAATGGAAACTAGAGCGATTAACGTTTTTTAATTGTGAAATGCTTTTAAAGTTGATCACAATGTTCGTTCTTTAGCTAATCTAACCCATTCCATAAAAATAAATTCAAAGCGATGTCATTTATTTATAATGTTCACTGGGAATAATCGGACAAACTATACATTGGGTGGGATAAGCTGATTACAAGTCGATTGAATTGTGAGTTTTAATTAAAATTGGAGTTTTAATGTCAAGTGAAGTTTAAAACCAAGATTTCATTAGAGGCAGAAATAATTTATAGTTTAAAGAGAAAATACCAAATGGAACAATGCGTAGTTAAGCTCATGCTTTGAGCTTTATCGCAGATGGTATTTCCAACTAGAACTGTTTGCTGGCTTAATGTCGTGAAATTTTTGATTTCAATTGAAATAAATTTCTATTAATATTTTTAATTGTTTGTTAAGCGAAAAATTGCAGCCGCTTTCGAAATGGCGAATGTACTTAGAAGAAAGCGAGAAAGCAACAGCGAAATCGTTATATTTGTTAATTGAGATTTGACCTGATGATATAGTGAAATGAGCACAACAGCAACAACAATCGCAAAACAGCAATGGCAGCAGCAGCGGCAAATAAAATTGACGTCAACGAAAAATTGTCGCGAGAAAGAAAGAAATGCGCTGTGAAAGTGTGTTAATTAATTGAACGAGGAGCAGACAAATAAACTGTACTACGTCGAGGGTATAAGTATAGTGTAATAAAACTATTAATTTGTGTATGCAAAGTGGAAAACTGTTGCAAAGTGCCCAATAAGTGTCGGTGATAAAGAAAGGAGAACGAGCACGAGAAAGATTTATAAGTTGTGAGTAGCAAAAGTTAAGAGTTCACTGGAGATGGAATGTGTTTGAATATTATTAACATATGATCATATTAAATATGATTGTTTTATAATTAATGTTAAGGCATTAAATGCAATTAAGAATAAGTCAGTTACCATTGGAATTGCTGGAGTACCGATACTAATCATTCTAATTAAAAAAAAAACTAAAATTTTTATTCGAATTTATTGATTTAAGATTTATAGGTTACTGCATTATCTGGTAACCGATATTTCCATATGTATGCGACTGTGTGCCCAGCAAGAGAATGTCTCTTAGACGGCCTAATCGAATGCAGTTTGCTGTTATATAAAGACCTATAACTAGATGCCTAAATATGCACGCCACTCTATTCCTTGCGGCGCCCCAAAACGTACCCAGTATCGGGCTATTCAACGCCCCAATGCTTTTGCAACACTGCGCACTAAAAGTTTGCAGGCATCGTATGTTTGGAACGTCGTCACACTTTTCTATAATTTGCGCTCATAGTAAGTAACTACAGCAACAACAGCAACGACTACAAACTGCAAACACATATGCAGCTAAAATCAAATGGCACGCATGAAATTAAAGTTTAAGCGCGCAAAAAATTTATATGTACGACGCCGTGTGCCAATTAATGTAAATTACGCGACGTCGACGGCAACAGCAATAGCAACAGCGGCGACAACACGACACCAACACCAGCAACGACAGCAAAAGCGACGCCCAGCGCGCGATATGGCAACGCCGTGGGGGCCACTGCCTGCAAACTGCACGCATGCGTTCATCTATGCGTCTCCCTCTCTCTCGCGCTCGCTCGTGATAGAAACACGGAATTTTGAAAGCACTCACAACGCCTGCGAGAAATTAGCGGCTACAAAACACACTGTAAACGATTATTAAATGCGCCAATTTGTTGTCGCCATCGCCCGCAGACGCAAACGCAAAAGTAGACGCAGTCGAAGACGAAGTCGCACTCGCTTTTGCAGTGGCAGTTGCAGGTACAGTCACCGGGAAGGCTCATTAAGTGCGTGACGGCCTAAGCTTATACATAAATGCATGAGGCCGCTTAAGCAACTTGGGCAAAACTGAGGCAACTGTACGCACTCAATAAGCAGGTGGCATGACTTTCAAACGTGGATACAAAGTATTCACGAGATTGATCGAATGGGATGAGCACTAAGTGTGTTCGACTACGAGACACCCTACAAATATGGTGCACAGCTCCGAATGCAGCCTTAAGCAGCCACACATAAGAATATTTCCAAGAAAAATAATTTCCTATTTTTCTATTATTCCCTATCGCACAACAACTATCAATATGCCCTGTGTTGTTGTACACATATGTACATACATATGTAAACTGCGGTTTACCGCATTATGAAGTTACGTTTAGATTTATTACGAAATAGTTATTGAAAAAATAGTTTCATTTATTAATAAATTGTACTATGAATAGACATGCACTTATGAATAGTACGTATATGCATATTAAATATTCATTATGTTATCTGCATGTACATATTTCAATATTCATCTTTGTATTCTTTAAGTTACTTTTGCGCAGTTTGAAGAAATTCGGCTTTATTTTCTAATGATCACCGATGCTGGCTTCTCATCAAAAGGTTAAATAACTTTGCATTGAACTCGTTATCGCAATTGTCTGGCCATTATCAAGAACATCATCGTCATAATAATAATAATGCAAAAGCCAATCAACAAAATAATATATTTATTTAAATGAGTCTAAATTACGGCTCATTGAAAAATATTGGACGGGACGCCTGCTTTTCTGTGTAGCTCTGTCTATTTCCCTGATTGGAAATCAACAGAAATAAAATTGAAGAAATAGCAAACAAAAAAAATACGCAGTGGCTGCTTGTCAGTTCAATACGTAAATTAATAAAAATCAAAATCAGTGAAAAACAGTAAATGCTCAATTTATGCGACAATAATTGAGAGTGAGAAAGAGAGAGAGAGAGAGAGATAGCGACGCCAGTGAGCCAAACAAAGCAAAAAGAACATAACAGAAACCAAAGCACACACTCATAACCAATCAGGGCCATATTAATCAACTTTTAATGAAAGTCATTTAAATGTGTTAATTTTTGTACGCATCCAACCAAATGTTTTCCACAAGCGTTCGATGAACGAATGTATCGGTTTAATTCTTGGAATATGTTACTTGTAGCTATCACCATATGCTGGTGGCCAGGCGTTCAACGGTTGTGTGTGGGTCTGTACTGATGTAATTTCAGATCCAGATGAACAATAGCGCACCGAGGGAATGCTTAACTATGGTTATATTATGTGGGGAAAGTACATGCATTATTTTTAGGACGTGCAAATTCAATTGTTTGTAATTAAAGTTCAAGTGTGTTAATTGAAAATCAAATATTATTATCTCAACTTGTAATCTTACTCGAATTGTCAGACGTGAACTAAGCCATAAATATGTTAATTGTTGAGTAGTGTTTTCATTTACATAAATGGATGGTTATTCATTATTCAATTTACATATGTTTTCAAATTTTCGACTTTCTGCACTGATTTCATCACATTCCAAGTAGCGTCGATTACAACTTAGTCTCGTTTATTCTTGATTTCTCTTTTCCCTTATTGATAGTTTCTATTCCAGTGTCGTGTATAAAAATAACGTTGTTTAACTGCTGTGTGGTCTATAAAGATTGGAGTATTCTTCCATAAATACTGCAACTATCGTAAATATTCGATTTATTTTCTGATGCTTTCGTAAGTTAATGTACTATTCATAACTTATAGTCATTTTAAGTTTCGGTTCTGTAAGCATCTTATTTTATTTGTATTTGTTTACTATTCCTTGACCAAATATCTTCTTTTGCATTATCACACAAAGAGTGACCAGTTTAAACCTTATTCAAATTTCCATGTGTATTGTATATCGATAATGGGAATATAGTTTTCATAGTTTACTTTAACGGAAGTTTTGCTTAGAATCACTCCATATTTTGTTCAATATCTCTCAGTCCCCCATGTATGTAATTGTTCTTGAAATCATGCGAGGGCCAAACTTTTCCCTTTAGTGAAATCAATGATTCGCCTTGTCGTCGAATTTCACTTCTCATAAATTTGTGAGTACCTTTTGATTTTCTCTTTTGTTTCTTTCGTCAGATTCTCTGCTAGAGGCGCGTAGCAAATAATTGCTGCCCGCGTCATAAATGACGCAATTTAAGAGATGTTCACTTGCTCGCACTGGCAATAATGTCAATTAATAAACAACAATAAGGCAATACATATTTATTAATAATAAGTAAAATAATTTGACCAATTAACGGCGACAGCATTCCAGTTTGCCTTCCAGCTTCCAGCTCAACTCCAGCTGTCGGCCAATCACAAATCACAACGCGTCTCGAGAGTGGCTTCAACAATCCAACGGATTGTTGTTTGTTTTTCTTCTTGCTGCTGCAGTAATTGAATTCTCTTTTTTTCAAGTATTTCTGTAAATGTGCTACGCACTAAGCGGCCTTTGAGATTGAAACACATTTCGAAGCTTGACAAATTTAATTATTGTAAATAAATACACGCAATCGGTAATTAACTGTCCACATTGAGAAAGCGACCCCAAGGGAAAACTAGGCTGTCTCAATTGGTTTGGCTTGGATAGCATTTGGGGGGCAAATGCGTTAATAAGTAAATGATAGTTTACATAAATTTGCTTTTGACTCGAGCTTCAGATTTATTGTTCTCTTATCGTTTGCTTCAAAACAAGTATACAAATTCAGTGTGCCAAGAGATGAATCGAAATGAAATTTGGTTACTCAAATGAACATAAATTACATGGAACATTGATTACAAATTTTTTGGCAACAGTATTAACGCTTCTCCTGAACAAAATTCAAACAAATTAGTGTATCTATTATACAGATACATATTAACATATGTATCTCAGTTCTAGAAACTTTCTTTCGCATTCTGCATAGTTGAATACAATCGTTCTCCAAGTCCTTGTTGTCTGTTGACAATGACGTATTTAAATCACCAATCGAATTCATGAGAAATTATAGCCAATTGAGCACCAAATTCACTCGTATCAATATGTGTGCCATAAACACACACTATTGGCTCACTTAAACACACACGCATATATAAACAGCTGTGGCGCTGAAATTTACACTCGTTTTTGTGTTTATAAATTGCAAGCCAAACTCTGGTAGACAGGGGCCAAACTTATAGGCCTTGTTATAGAATTTGTTTGCTGGCAGCGCAGAAATGCAGATATACGCTTATATATTCATGCATGTAACATTCCACAAGGAGAATAAAGCGGAAAATTTGCATTGACTATTTGTGTATGTTTTTCTTGCCTGCAGTATTTTGCTTTTTATTTTGCTGTTTTAATATTAATGTGTATAATGTGAAAATGTCGATGCAATTAAGATATTAAACAGCTTAGTGGGAAATTTGCATTGTACTTAGTCTACGTATAACTGGGTATCATTATTTAATTATCTGATCAATGTATAAACAACTTTTAAGTAGGAAGAATAAAAAGTAAACATATAATACGTTCGACATCTAAATAAATTACAAAGGCAACAGCGATATATCTAACATAAATACAGGTTAATAGAATATAATATAATATAATAGTTTCATTGAAAATTGAAAAACTACTTTGAGTTAATTTGCCTTTAATAATGTTCTGATGTATTTGCTGGACGGGTTGTTACATTTTAGAATTATGCAAAACTATAATGCAAATGGCGGCACCAAGGAAAAGTCGGTCGACTGTCGGACTGTCGGATTGTTGGATTTGCTTTGGGTGGCACAGACAAATTGCATTACTCATACGCAATGTACGCTAGTAATTGCATGTAATAAACGAGCGTTCGCTAATTTAGATAAGTTTTTCCCCTTATGCCAATGCCAACAGTGAAACTGAAACTTAAACTTCAACTGTAACGGTAACTGGTTGCTTCGACCTGCTAATCGGGCACATCAATCGGGCGGCCATAACAAACCATAAATAACTCACGAATGCGACGCCAAAAATGGCGCTAAGCGTTCGTTGTTACTGTTATTATTATTGTTTCTGCTGTTTTTTTGTAGCTGCGGTTCTGGTTGTTGTCGTTGTGGTTGTTGCTGTTCTTGCTTTGGCGCTTGCTTTGGTTATGAATGAAGCAGGCTGAGCTCATGAATGGGCAGCGGTGGTGGCAGAGTAGAGATTTCTCAGATTGCGACTAAGTTTATATGAAAAACACAACAAACATAAACACACACACACATACACATACAAACGAAGAGACAGTCAGACACACACATACGCCGAGCTGACGTCGCCGCAATAACAGCAGCACAGCAAACGCCGGCAGCAGACAAAGTAAACAACAAAAAAAAGCGTGCGAATAATCAGCGACGCCGCAGCAGAGGCGTGACGTCATACGCCTGACAAAGATGCGCACAAAAAGTTGCAACAACAACAAAGCAACTTATAAAATTGTAAAAGTCTCAAAGGCCGTCACAGCTTAGGCGTCTCGGCCATGGCAATGGCTGTGAGATGCCCCCTGATGCTGAGTGTAGTACGAGTGTCTCAACATGGCCAGCAAAACAGTTGGGGCAACAGGCGGCGCCTTCGCTGGCTAACTTGGCTAAGAGCAGCAGGCGCACAGCTTTGCCAAAGCAAAGCGACGTCGTCGTAGTATCGTCGTCGTCTTAATGTGACAGACGCGAGTGATGGAGTTGCGCGTCTTGTTCCATACTGTTTTTGTCGTTGTTGTTCAGATGTTGTTGTTGCTGAGCTTGTCTTCGCCACGACAAACAATTGGCTTAGAGGAAATTCAGTGCCCCGATACAGAGATGCTTACGATATTCTAAGACCGTCAAGTACAATGCATTGAACAATTCCTATAGATAAGTAAATGAAATTGTTTTTGTAGAACATAGATGATTTTCAGCGCTACATATTCTTTTCAGTACAATAAAAACTAACAATATGCTAAAAACAAAAGAGTTGAGTTAAGTATTAGAAATAGAAATAAATTAAGAAATAACATATATAAAAATATAGATAAAATGCTGAAGCCCAAAATGGATTTCTTTCAAAGTCAAGTCAATGGTAACTAGAACCTGTCCATCTCTGAAGTTGAATTCACAACGTCAAAGTTGTTTGTACGAGAGCTCAGTCTATTCACACTTGTGTTCTTTATCGTAGTTTCAGGTACAGTTGTTGACCTTCAGCTTCAATTTCAGTGGAAATGCCAGAAATATCTGCTCACCGGCAACGGCTACAAGTAGCTACAGGCAGCATTCAAGTGGCCCATTAGGCGCACTTAAAACGCCCACAATGGTGTCGTCCACCCACACCTACAGACAAACACATGCAGACAGGCAGACAGTCAGACATTCAGGCAGCTAGACGGGCAGCAAGTCAAATAGGAAAAACTCTATTAAAACACCCACTAAAAGAAAAATTACAGACACTCGGCAGGCAGCTCAAAGAGCAGGACATTAAAGGCGAAGTGAGGTGGCAAGTGAGCAAAAGATTTCTGCCACCACAATTTTCGGCCCTGTTTACAAATCTTATACACAAAAGCCCAAATAACAGAAAAATACACCAACAAAAAATAAAAAAAAAGCTGTGAAAACAGGAAAATCACCCTTCGTGCTGATGCTTCAACATATAATTTTGGCACACGACGACTTGAGTTGCTCCCACAGTTGGGGCAAGCAAGTGCTACATTTCCTATAAAAAGAGAGAAAAGAGAGAGAGAGAGAGAGAGAAAAAAAGGAAAAAATAAAGAAGAAGGAGGAGAATGAACTGCCACACTTTGGCAAATTTGTGTGCTGAAATATGCAACAGGTTGTTTTGTCCGCCAGAATAGCTCCTTTTGTGGCTCTGTCTGCCTGTCTCTCTGTCCGTCCGCCCGTCCGTTGCTCTCTTACTCTCTGTTTGTATGAGTGTGAGTGTGTGTATCTGTGTGTCCCTTTTTGTGAATGAGCTCATAAAACGTTTTTCTTTTCACATTGCCCGGGTGTTGATGTCGTCGTCGTCGTCTGTCTGTTCGTCTGTGTGTCCCGTTTTCCTGAGTGGCGTGCGCCCCAAGTTGCTCTTTAGTTTTCAATTTTTTGCTTTTTAACAACTACACCCCACACAGTATCTACGATACGCTTTTGTTCAACTTTGGGTTAAACATTTTGCCGGGCCATGGCAAGTCTTTGATGGCTCCCTTGCTCTGGGACAGACCCGTCTCGCTGCTTGCCCCCCTTTCCCCTCTCTGTCAGCTGCTCATTTTGATTAAGTGCGAAACAATTAAGGCTACTGTTTGCTGCTGTTTATGTAGTTAATCGTGCCCGCTCAGTCCATAGGAAAGGGGACTCTGCAGTATGCAGCAAGCGGACGAAATTGGGCTACAACCAAAAACAGCTGTTTCTCATCCCACCCAACTGATGTGGTTGAAGTGGCTTCACAGTAAAACGATGACAGATTACAAGTGTCACAAAAATTATTGTCACTAAACTTTTAAAATGAGGTAGGTGGAAGAAAAAGACTTTGCTAATAAGAACAAATCCTATTTAAGTTTAAGTACTACCCGAACTATATAAGAAAAGCTAGGCAAGCCCAATTTTAAATATTGATGTAACGCAAAAAGGGCAAATTGTGTTCACAATGTGGAGTATAAATAAAAAAGTACGAATACATTTATCAATATCAAATTGCCAAACAATAGAAATGTTGTTAGATCGTAAAGAAGTAGGAAAGATGATAAAATAATTGTAGAACTACATATACAGTTGTGTCTGGGTATAATGAAATTTTGGTTCCGTAGTGTAGCCGAAAAAAACGATTCATAATATGTTTTGTTAAAGTGAAAACCAAACGCATATTCGTATATTCTTTCAATAACCTTACATTCTTATATTCTTAATAATTTATTGTATTGATATCTCGACCAAAAAAAACCTAATTTTTAAAAAGTTTCAAAAATGAATTTTCTACCTCCAAGACAATTAGAAGTGTTCCAAAGAAGTTCTTCAGATTTCATTTCTATTTTGATGGTAATGATTTTCATTGGCTTAATTACTGGCAGTAGAAAAACAAAGTAGGAAAGCTACAGTCGAGGGCGCTCGACTATGATATACCCGCTACCCAGCTCAAATATACTAAAATATACCAAAAAATATATTTGGTATTTTTGGTATATTTGGTATATTTGTAAATTCATATTTCATCACATCCTAAATATTGCATAAAGTATAAAATATACCATGCACGGTCACATTGTTCACCAAAAACACTCCACGTACAGCTGCCTATGGATTTTCCCATACAAAACTGTTTTCTGAATAACTTCCAAGTTTTTCATCCGATTGCGACCAAGTTCTCGAGAATCATCAAGACTGTTATTATCTTCATATGTTCGAAAACTGGAGACTCTATCTTTAAAATTGCGCTAGTAAATCGTTTTTGTCGATTTTTGGGGGCGGAAAGGGGCGTGGCAAAAATCTAAAATAAACTTGATTTGCGTAGGACATACACCAATACGGGAACCAAGTTTGAAATCTCTAGCTCTTATAGTCTCTGAGATCTAGGTGTTCATACAGACAGACGGACAGACGGACATGGCTATATCGACTCGGCTGGTGACCCTGACCAAGAATATAATATATACTTTATGGGGTCGGAAATACTTTCTTCTGCCTGTTACATACATATCCTGAAGTCACAAAGTATAATACCCTTCTACTTGGGTACTGGGGGGGGGGATAATAATACTATTTTCGGGTATATACCAACAAGAGTTTATTGGACAAAGAACGAAAGATTAGTAGAGCCGTTTTGGGTTAACGGTTTCAGTTTCAGTTTCGTCTCGTGTTTTTAGTGTTTTTCGTTTAATTTTTGTTAATTAAACGCAATTAAAAGCCGTCTCTCTCCTCTTGACATACTTGCAACTTGCACGCGTCTGAGCAGCGAAACAGCAGCAACAGCAACAGCAGCAACAGCAACAGCAGCAACAACAACAACCACAACAACATAAGTTCGAATAGCATCTGCCCAGTTAATGAGACATGCCACATGCTCGTCACATGGCACTGGCAACTGTCGAGCTAATTGCACAATTAACTGCAAGACACGTAGGAGATGGAGACAGCGATGGCGAGAAGGGGAGAAAGAAAGAGTGAAAGAATGAGAGAGTGCCCCAGAGAATACCACATGTTGCATGCTGTCTCGGCCAGGGGCGTGCGGAGCACTGAAAAATTTGTTTGTATTAAGTGTTGCGAAATCTCAAGCACTTAATTCACGCTTTGTTGAAGGTGTTGAAAGGCGGTCGCTGCACCACAAAGAACGAGTGAGAGAGAGGGAGAGTTTACTCCAATGGGAGCCAAGTTAAACCAAATGGTAAAACCGCAAAAAAAAGCCACCAAACTCGTAACGTGTGGCCTTTTTTCTAGTCGCTGGACCCTCGAACCCGAAGCTCATTTCGAGTTTGGGCTGCAGAACAAGCTGCTTATCCATTGCAGAGCCAGGGCAAGGAAAATGTTAATTACCCTTTGTGTTTAAATAGACCCAACCATACAGTATGCGGAGGCGAGAATCCTGAGTCCAGAGTCCCTTGGCTCTTGTCCCTTTGTACTACGGTCGAGAAAAAATAGAAATGCAAAAACTGGCATGGGTCAAAGTCGTTGAGCATGTAACACAACTTAGAAAAAAACGGGACTTTGTGTTATTTGAGGCAATTAAAATTATTATTTTAATGTCAACACTTTGGTGGCCAGTATAATGTATGTAAAATGAAAACATTGCCAACGCCCCGTCGCCCCAAAAACGTCGCCAAAGGACCCAGATCCAAATCCGTTAAATGTTTTTAAAGATTTTGCTCACATCCCACTCGCCACTCCATGCAATTCTTTTGCCGTCGGCTGTTGGCAACGGCGACTTTAACGACTTTGCGTTTGGAGTTGCTTTGGTTATGTTTTGGGGTTGATTTTACGCCCGTGCCATGGCTTACCAGGCGTTGAGAAATTCCGTAAAGTGTTTTTATGGTATTTGCACTCAGCTCTCGTCTGGGGTTAGGTCAGGTTTTCACCACTCTCCAGACTTTGATTCTGTTTTCATTTTATTTTCGTTTTTTCTTTTTACTCGTCGAACGCTTGAGAAATGTTGTCGGTTTGCTTTGGGTTGCTTGTGGTTTAGTTCTACTTTGGAAAGGGCGAATGTGTGTGTGTGTGTGTGTTTGGCTTGGGATTGGGTCTGGGGCTGGTCATGGGATCCCCGGCTAATATCGCTTGGTTTTGCCATTTGCCTGTCAGCTGGCCAGACTGGAGTGTGGTGCAGTAGTGGAGATAAGCAGGTGTTATATTTTTACGACTCAAGTGTCTAAGCCGCTTGTTGCGGGATATTCCCAGTTCTAGTTTTGAAATGGGCTGCTAAACAGTTGAGGAAGTTTTCTCCTCTTGCGCATCTTGAATGCCTGGAAATAGGCTTGAACTTGAGGAAGGTAGAACGTACTTGAAAAATCATTCGAAGATTACAAACAATTTGAATCAATCTTCTCATCTCACTAACAGTTCGAGTACATATGTTGCTCTTGGGTTCTTCACGCCGTGCAGAGTTTAATGATTATCTGGTGTTCATTTGAGCACACGACACTCTTACATTATCAATGACATTTATCTGGTAGCCATCCATCAAACAGTACTATCAACCCCCAAACAAACGGCAGTCCCCCATTGAAACTCGTGTTTAAGTAGCGCTAGTTAAGAGTATTGTCGACTTGGGATCACGCAATAGTCTATGAAGAACTTTAATTGCTAATTGAGAAAAATACTTTTTGGCTACAAAACGACGAAAATGAAACTGGAAAAATAATAATTATTATTGTTTCATGTTCGTTTGTTGGAATGCCAAGAAGTGAAAACGAAAAGCATAAATTATTAAATTGCTAATTAAGAATGAGCAACAATAGCAACGAAATGTAATGAATTAGAAGGCGAATCGAAGACGGTTGCCGTTTTCAGCTTTTCTTGCGTGTGACAATTCGCATTAATTAGAAGAAATGACTCCAAAAATAAGCCATTAAAATTGTAGATGAAGAGGGCCCAAAGGCAGCGGGGGAGTGAGTGAGAAGTATGTTGCGATGCCGATCGAGTCAAGTTGTTGGTGTGGGGCAGCAGTTGGCGCCAGTGGGAATGAAAGTGCGCATCAGAGGATCGGTCTCTCTCTCTCTCTCTCTTTTTTTTGCTTACTATACGTGTCTCTTCTGTTGATGTTTCGCTATCTCTCTGTCTCTCTCTCGCTCTCTCTCTCTCTCTCTCACTCTCTCTCTCTCTCCCTCTCTATCTAGCCTGTTTTCCTGCCGCTTTTTGCGTGTTCTGTCTGCCCGTGTGCCCCCTCCATTTGGACACTTGTGACATTTTCTTAATTGAAATGATGCGCGTTCGTTGATAAAAATTCGTTTTGCGTCCCTCTCTGCCTCCCTTTCGCTATCTTTATATTTTTCCCTCTCTCTGTTTGCTATCTCTCTCTCCCTCCCTCTCTCGATTATTATTACTGTTCATTATTGTTCATTATTAAATGAGTGTGTAGATGTGACTAGCTGTGCATTTAGCACTTTGGATCGTCGCAAAATGCTTTGGTATTTTTTGAGTGGGCTTTGCAACATGCGACTTGCCGCATGCCACTCGCTCGGGGTATTCTCATCGAGTTGTAACACTTTGATGGTGCTACGACTCGTTTAATATAATAATTGCCTTAGATGGAGCATCAACACTTTGTTTCTTCACTTCCAAGTAGCACACATTAGGTATGCTATGGAAAGTAATTACTCTAAAGGTAAAAAAATAAGTCATTCAGAAATATCAATATTTTTAAAATGTGTTCTTACTCTTATAATATTCATGAGTTTAAAAACTGCAAACCATTCAATTGTATCACTTAAAAATTGAAAATTTTTTTTGGGATACCAAAAATTATAATTAAAAATTGTTTTACAGAAGCTTCAGCTTTAGCTTCAGACAAAACGTTTTCGTAATTTCATTCATACTCTCATCGTTACATTGCATTAATGTTACTGTTTATTTAAATATTCATTAAAAGCCGAACAAAATGAGTTGATCGTTCATTAGGGGGCAAAACAGCAAAACCTAATTAGACAGATGACGTTGAAATACATAACCAAGTATTCGATGCAACTTCGATGCAACAACCCCAGCAACACAAATACAATTTAATAGCTGATTATGCAGATCGTCTAATCAAGTGCTTAATTACCACCTTAAGTGGCAGCTCCTTGTACTTTACTTTGATTACGTTTTTAGCTCGTTTGGCTAGCGCCTTTCACAATTGAGATGCATTTCCTGTTGGCAGCGTACATAACCGCAATAAAAATGCTAGCATTAAAAACCTCCGGAGTCCGCAAATTGGCCAGCACATCAAAAGCCGCTGCAGCACAAACGAAATCCTTTCAAGATGCTTCTTCCTCCAAGTTCGCATCGTGTTGCTGGCAATGCATTTATGAGACATAATTACCATTTTAATTTTGTTTAATCTGCTGGGCCCCCCACAATTGGTATCGTCGACTCGTGCAATTGGCCAGGCCTGGATGAGTTACTTCCATTTGCAGATTTATTAGGGGCACAGTGGATCACATTAGCTGGTGGGCGGTTTGTTGTCTTTTTTCGCAAGCTGCGGGCCAAAATATCTGCACATAATTACGCACATTTTGCTTCTCTTTTCTTTTATTTGCTAGTTGGCATTTTTACGATTTGCCTACTTAAAGTGACAACGTGACGTCGGATGAAGAGCGAGTTGCCTGCTGACTGACTGTTGCTGCCCCTCGATGGGGCAAGTGCGGAGTCGGGTGGCGGGGACCTGACGACTTGAGGGAGCTGCTGGTAAGGCGGAGGAATGGCAATTGCCGCTGGCTTTTGGTTATTTTTAATGTTTTGCTGCCAGTTCGCTGATTTTCGTAGCCGTTTCTTGTGCCGCATTTGCTGCATTTTTATGCGTTCGTCATCCGTTTGTCATAAAAAATTACAACAACAACAGCGACAACAACAAAAAGTAAACTGCAACAACGATTTTTAATTTTAATTTAATATCTAATAATTGCTGTTGATTTTCTTTGCTTTTTATTTGCAAATTTTCCGTGCAGCTATTTATGAATTTAAACCTGGCCAACAACATTCTGCGAACATGCGGCTTTAATGGATTTCTCTGATGATGAGGCGCAATATCATTAAAATATTTTGAAAATGGAAAAACTGTATAATAAGGCTATATATATGTGGAAAACGTACTCATATCATTTACTCAGACTCGAAAGCTCATTATTATGTGGCTGTAAATAAATGTGTAGAGACTATTTTTTTTGTTGGCCAGCGCAAAATGAATTGGGTTTGAAAAAAAATACTGGCTGTAATTATAAATTATTAGTTCTTCATTCAATTTAAATAAAACGATCATTTCTTTTTCGGTTAAATATTAATACAGTGAATGCATTTTATATTTAAATGTGCGCTTAGATGTATTAAATCTATGTTCAAATATCAATTAACTACACTTATTTAGTACCCCTGATCCGGTTCGGTGATAAATCGAAAGTGCACTTATATTCAAATTTATTTTACAATTAGTTGTGGATTAATATAAATGAGCTAGAACTTGATTGATATCTGTATGTCGATTTAATGATCCGGTCAACAATTTTGCCGACGGCTTTTCACTGTCGATCTTTCAGCGATCCGATTGTATAGTAAATTAAATATAAAGAAATGCACTGTGAACCATTGCGAAAATTGTATTAAGAATCGAATTACTTAATTAGTTTTGAAACAGAATAAATGATAAAGTCATTAAATGCAAATGGTAACTAGAATTGAATATCAGTAAATTCGATGTTAAATCAGATGCTGCTGAATGATGAGTGTCATTGTGATGCTTGGCAAAAATTGTTTTCAAACGATTGCCGCATAAATTTATGTGTAACCAATTTCCAAGCAGTCGACCAACTAAATAATTACGCGATAACGAGCCGTGAAAAACTAGTTGCGGCTTGCTTGGCTTGCCTGGCAACAACAATACAAAACTAAACTCTGTATTAATTTGCAATTAATGCAGCTAATTATATTTAATTAATTGAACGAGCCAAGCGACAGAGACAGCAGCAACAGCGAGTGCGGCAACGGCAACGGCAGCGGCAGCGGTTAACAATGCACAAGTGCAGCTCGAGCGCCAAAGTCGAGCTCATGCCCTGTAGATACTTTGTAGCCAGTTACAGATACAGATGCTGCAACGACTTTAGATGATAATTTGTGGAACTTGGACACACTGGGAAAAATGTAACGCGCAGGTTGTGGCGGCTACCAAATGAAACTGATTATTACTAATGCCATTGTTGTAGTTGTTGGTGTGAATTGCTGCTTATTGTATCTCGCAGATACATTTTACATTTGCCAAACGTCCGCTACTCATTCAAATGGCAATTGTAATATTTAGATATCTATTTTTCTGTTTTTCATTTCGGTTGTTGTATTTTTTTCGTGGGGTGGCATCATTTGCAAGCCTTAGCACATTAAACTATTTATGTGTAAAGTTGCGTTTTTTTTTCATCATTTTTATTGTAGTATCTCACAGATACATTTAAGCGACTCATTGTTGCAAATTGTCAACGCTGCGGCCGCCACTGCTGTTGAACATACACGTATATGATTAGTTTAGTTTGACTGCTTGCTTTATTATTATTTATTGTATTTACTTTTATTATTAGATGCCAGCATCTATTTTTGTGCTTGAAAACAACCGCCCGAGCGGGGGAATTGAGCCCAGCCGCCTAGAAACCAAACAGGGCCAACAGAGGAGAACTTTTGCAGAATTCAGTGCCTAAAATGCAGTTGATCAGTCGAATTGATGTTATGCGATGAAAATTATACTTAATTAAATCCATTAACAATCCTAACTCTTTGTATAAAAATCACATCAATTTATTGTATTGTGATGCATTACGATGTCAAGGCCGAGTTAAGATTTGCATACGGCTTACATTTACTTTGACGTTAGTAAAGTGCGTGAGAATCGAATCTAATTTAGAAAAATACTTAAATACTCAGCATAACGATTTTTTTAGTGGTGTTTCAATATTAATTTGTGATTAGCTAAATATAATAAGAGGGTTGTGATAGCCGAGACTCTAAAGTATGCTTTATGTCATCAAAGTATTTTTCATCACTTCTAAACACAGGTCTTCAAGCGTCATAATTATGATTCAATTATTTGAATAATAAATTAACATATTGTAACTGAACCTAATCGGATTAAGTCTAAAGTTGGGAGAGGAAATTCGATACTATGCGATATTTTAGGCCTGCATATCGAGTTTCAACCTACTACTTCAATTTACTTTGTATAAATCACTTAAAACCATTTTAATAATTTTGTAAACTGGTTCACAAACAATACTAAACAAGAGAACTGGAACTGAACCAGAAATACAATAAAAATGATTATGTGAATTCGGAGCAATTTTAGTGTTTAGATATCACGCTTAATTTTGCATATTATTTGGATTATTTTCGAAAGTTTTCATATATTTTTAAAAAATACAACATGATCAATTTTAAAATTTACCCTCTTTTTGTAGAATTTAAGCTGGTATTAAGGATTGATTATCAGATGTTTGCAGGACTTCTAGAAGTTTGTTGTTTTCTTATCGTGCACTTTTATCAGCGTTACTTTAAATATTCTTCAAAATTTGAATTAAGTTTAATATGAAACTTTAGAGTAAAGTTGACATTTGAATTATCACTTGAGAGTTGTTGGAAAAAGTTGACACTGAGCGAACTGAGAGATAAGTGATCGAACCGACAATCAGAGTAATTTAGGGAACATTTGGTTGCACTTTTCAATCACACACACAGTCACACATACACTGAGAAGAAGCTGCAGTTGCTGTTTGAAGTTGTTGTTGCTTGATGTTTGATGTTGTCACTGGATGCTTGTTGTTGCGCCACACGCGACGATTTCTTGAGATAGGCGCGCGCGAAATCTTTGGGATACTGTTGTTCAGGCTGCAGTTGCTCGCAATGTTGCAGTTGATGTTACTGTTGCAGTTGCAGCTGTTAAATGTTGCTGCCTGGCACACGCCGGCAATGGAATGCAAAAATGCACACGCGCTGCTGTCGTTGTGTGCGTGCGTGTTTATCATAAATGCGTGTGTGTGTGCGGGTATGTGCTCTCGACGGTGTGTGTGCGCGCTCAATAACGTAACGGTGCGTGAGTGGTACGTACAGGCGCAAAGTCGTCCACAGACTGAATGAACGTGTGGCGCACAAACGGCGCTTGGACCCCCAACAATCATCAACATAAGTAGCAAAGCGCGGCCACAACAACAACAGCAACAGCCCACGACGACGACGACGACCACGACAGCGGCGACGACGACGACAACAACGACAACGACGACGACTTACGACAAACACGAGCAAACAAAAATGAACCCGAAGCCGTTGCCGAAGCCGAAGCAAATGACCCAAAGCTTAGCAGGAGCAAGCGAGCAAGATTCAATCCAGAAAGAGAGAGAGAGCGAGCCAGAACGAGAGAAGGACTGAAATAGAGAGAGACAGAGAGAGCAAGAGTGCGAGAGCACAAAACCAGACAGAGTCAAACTGACGTCGACGCCAGCAGCGAGTGGTTGGTTTTGGTGGGTTGAGTGCGAGGGGGTGGTGGGCTAGTGGGCTGGTTGCCCTGTGGTCTTGTCTCAGCTAATATGTGAAACAAAACGCGAGCAACGTCAACGTCTGCGCTGACTGCGCAGGAGCGCAGCGCACACACAACTTGCACCATTGAAATAGTCGGACTAGTCGTCGTATTTTACTGCGTCGCTGCTCCGCCCGCTGCCGAGTGTTGTTAAAATAAAAATAATGACGTCATTAAGCGCTCAAATGAGCGCTGCTGCTGCCAATGACTGCAACAGCAAAGTCGACATCAGCAGCGACGACGACCGCGACTGCGACGTCAACGTGGGCAGCATTTATAACTGTTTTCAGTGCAGGAGAAATGAGCACTTGACGAAGCTCCAGCTGTTTAACTCTCGCCCCCCTCCCAGACTTGACGAGTCAGCTCCAATGAGCGAGAGTGCGTGTGTGTGTGTGTCGAGTGTGACTGTGTCTCTGTGTGGAAGCATTGAGAGAGCGAACGAAAATGCAGTGTGAGCGCAAATGATGACAATTTGTTGTTGCCGGCTGTTGGTGTCATAAGATGAGCATGGGATTGGGGGTGCTCTGATGACCACTGGGGGTGGAGGGAAGACGACGAGGCACGTAGGTTAGTTGACTGCTAATTTTTATTTACATATTTAAAATTTTTGAGTATAAAATGTTTTGAGGTTTGCAATGTGAATGATACAAAAATATCATTTACATTCGTAAAATATGCAACCTCATTCTAGTTGCATTTCTATTCTGGTATTTTTATTTTTTGCATGAATCTCATTGGTAATCAATTTATACGACCTATTTTGTTTTATGACAGTTATTTTCTAATATTAATTACAATATTACAAAAAAAATGCCAATGCGTATTTTAACTTTATTTATTAATTTGTAAATTAAGAATTTTAACTTTTGCAACAAAGTTTTAAAATAATAAAATACATCAAAATATAAATTTCAAAATGTTTAGTTCGCTCTTGTCTAAATATAAATATTTTTTTTTTATATAAATATATAAACTAGTATTCCTTATACAGGTTAAAAATCGAATATTTGAAGAATTTATATATTTGTCCATGAATTTATAAATCCAATAATTTTAACTCATAACTTATTTTATTAATAAAAATACTAAATAACATAAAATAATATATCAGATATATATATTGCATACATTTTACAATTATTCTTCGATTATAATGAATTAATAATGACAATCAAAACAAAATACATACATAATGTTTATTTTATTTATCTCTGGACTTCCTAAAATGCTGATTAAAATTGAGTAAAATTGGGAAGCAGACATCACCATTTAGAAATTGTTATGCAAAATCAGAATAAGTAGGAAAGACGCATTTGTCAACTGTTTTCTGCATCCAGAGAATCGGAAAGCAGTTCTATTGCGAAGAAATTAATAATTAAAATGTCAATCCGCAATCGTAGCCATCAACTCATTCGAACTCATCACGAGCTCTAGTATATATACATCCCGCACTCTCGACTTCAACTCCGACTCCGAATTGGCTGAGTTTGTCAACTATCTCCAATAGCTCTTCTATTTCCGTTCCAATCTATGTCTGCGTCTTCTTTTCGCTTTTGCCCACTAGCACTGTTGTATTGCCACAACTTGGATACAAACCGAAAAGTGTCAATAAATATGGAGCATTTGCAAAATGCTTCATCTGCCGACAACACCTTCACCTCCAGCCCCATTCCCTGCCTCTTGGCCAGGACATGCTCTCTGCTACCTTGTGCACTAATTCACATTTGATGTTTCGTTGTCCACTCAGTTGTTGCTGTTGCTGTTGTTGCTATTGCTGTTGTTGCTTGCATTTTTCTGGTCAATGAGGTTACAGTCAAGTCACTAGACAAGCCAAACTGAACCAGCGACGAGCCTCAGTAACCCACTCCTCTCTTCAACAGTTGACCAGTTGCAGGACAGAAGATGCAACAGCAACGCCAACTCGTGCGGTCTCTGCAACCGGTCGCTCGGTCTCTCGGTCTCTCTGACTCTGTAGTCTCAGTCGCAGTCACAGACGGGGACTGACATTTTGTCTAGTGTCGTCCAGTCACTGCTAGTGTTGCCACCCACCCGCCTCAGTTTCGGTTCATTTTTGCTCAGTTCAGCTATCGCTCAGCTATCGGAAGTGTCGATGACGTCGACGTCGTCGTCGTCGTCGTCATCATTGTCGATGTCGTCTCTCGACTGTCGGCCCTGCTCTTTGCTTCATTCGTGTCATCTATACCTACCGCAGCCTCCTCCATTTCTTGTTTATTGTTGTGTGTTATACTTAACTAAAAAGCAAGTCTTAAAACTTTGACAACACATTCGTACAATCCAGCAACTCTAACTGATATTTACTTGAGATTCTCATGTAAGCTCGTTAATAAATCATCATTCTTTTAACATTTTTGACAATTATCGTCAATCTGTCTCCGATTCTATGTTATTTTTGTTGATTTTTTAATTTTTAATTTAGGTTATTTTCAGAATTTATTTGTTTGTCACAGGAAACATAGATTGATGTGATGCTGTCAGTCTACTCGCATATATTAAGATTACATCTTTACACATAACATTTATGAGAAATCAGTTCATTCCTCAAGTATTATTATTATATGATTAAACCAAAGAATATAAAAATAAATGATATTCAAATTATTTAATTTCATTTGCAAATATTTTGAATGAGCTATAAATTATGATAAGCAATCGAAAAGATAAAATAATGAGTTTGTACATTTTGAATATTTTACTTTAGCTAAATTTTTTCTAAGAAACTAATAAGTAAATAAATATATATTATAAAGAAAAGAAAATAAAAAATAAAAAATGTAGACTTCTCATTCGTGACTTAATAATTATTGAGTTTGTTTAACCCGCATAATGCATGTTAAAATTATACACATCAAGAAAAATACAAAATAGCATTCAAGAAATTAATAGTTAATTAAATAGTTATTAAATTGTTAAATAAAAAATCTCCAGTTCAATTTTGGGTTAGGTACTGAAATTATGAATTTCGTTTTATTTTAGAATTATATGTTAATGACATCTCAACTATTACTAATTATTTAAAGAGTATTCTCAAGTTAACATTTCATTTAACCAATTATCCACCATAGTGGATGTTTTTAGCCAAATTTGGTCCAATATTTAAGTGCTGTTGCCACTTCAGTTCGCTGTTCGGTCGTGGTCGTTGCTGTTGTCATCCGCCTTGGCCTGGGTATTGGCATAGACGGGCTCTCTATTGCTCTTCCTGGCCGACTCATCAACTTAATTTTCGAAATTTTCACGTTGTCTCTGGCAGTGTCTTCTCGTTTCCGTTCCCCTGCCTCCGTGACCGCCCCCGCCGCCAAGCTCTTGCCATAGAAGTTTGCCTGCGTTGCACACATTGCTGTTATTTTTATGTCTAATTTTTGTGCAGCATTTTACCGGCAGCTATAAAATTGTATTACCGTTAAATGCTGCACTGGCGAGCCATCGTCTAATTTACGTTAGCCGGCAGCCTCAGACTCAGCCTCAGCGTCAGGCTCAGCAAAGGGAGAGAGACTGACATGGAGAAAGGGGGGAGGCGGAGGCAGGCTGCCCACTTTCCATCTTGGCTTGATTGTCATTCGTTACGTTGCCGTTCAGGCCATGGCCAACAAACTGATTAAATTCAGCACGCGCCCTGCGGGCATCTTGGAAACTTCTTGCTGCATAGTCGAGAGTTGAGAGTCGAGTACGGCAGTGGCAGCGAAGGGGTGGGGTAGCTGAGACAACTCCTCTCCCGCTCAGGCTCTTGGCCAATGCCAGACAAACAGCCAAACAGCCATCTAGTCAGCTAGTCAGCTAGTCGGCCAGGCAGCCAGGCAGCTAGGCAGCTCGAAGCCTCATCAACGAACTGAGGAAGAAACTCGACGCTCTACATAAATTTGAAATTAACGTTTTCTAGCACATTCTCTGCTCTCCCGCTCCCGCTCCAGCTCCCGCACTCTCTATCTCTCTCCCCCTTTCTCTTTATACCCTTCTCCTTCTAACACTGGCAATTTGTAGTTGTTGCTATTGCTGCTGCTGCTGTTGCTGCTTGTCATGGCCTGTCTGTGAGTCCTCCACTCCCTTCTCTTCCCCGTCTTTGTCTGCCTCTCCAACTCCCACCGAGGCCAAGTGTTTACATGCATTCTGTAATTATCATTGCCATTCCATTTCGCATGGAACACACACGCAGCTCCGAGCGGCATTTGAGCTGAGCTGAGTTGAGTAGAGTTGAGTTGAGTGGCTTTCTGGAGCCCATCCATTCTATTCGCCGTCCAGTTTCTTGCAAAGGCTTCCCTCTCTAGCTGCTACTCTGCTCGCACACTAATTAAATGCAAATCTTCGTCGCGTTTATGTCTAACTAATATATGGTTAAAATGCCGTGGGGCTCATTTTCTGCAATCTACCAAAAACTCGTTAGACTCACGTTGCAATATGAAAATTCACAAATAAGATACAAATTATCGCTTGACCATACCAAATTATTGAATCTGAAATGAATGTAGATTTCATAATGAACTCATAATAGCAACTCGCTAAAGTTTAATTATTCAGAAAGTCAATGATTGAGTTTCGCTTAGATAGATTTATTGAATTAATTAAGTAATATATGTATTATAAGTTAACCTTGAGGAAATTGAAAACAAAAAAAAATCTTTCTATGTACATGCAGACTGCAAATATTTACACATTCATGAAATATAAAAAATATGAGTTAATTTAAGAAAACAAAATAAAAATCATCTTTGTAAATTAGTAGATTAGTAACTATTCATATTTTCAATACATATATTCTAATAAAAGATAGCAATTGAATTTTATTTATTTCATTTATTTTTTTTTTTTAATTTTATGGCAAAAATTTTTCACAACGTGATATGGAAGAAGAAATAAATTCAAAACTTTTAAAATTTGAATTTATGTTAAATATAATAATATTTTATTTTGTATACATATACAAATATTTTTATACCCGCTACCTATAGGGTAGAAGGGTATAATAGTTTTGGGACTAGGGGAAATGTAGGGAAGGGGGGGAAGGAAGAATTTCCGCCCCAAAAAAAAAATATATATTTTTTGGGGGGGGGGGGCGGGGGGGGGGGAAGTACGGCCGGCGGGGGGGCGGGGTGGGTGAATAAAACATATATAAAAAAAAAAATAAGAGAGATATATAAATTATTTTTTGTGTTTGTTGTTGTGTGTCGCGCGGAGATTTTTTTTTTTTTTTTTTTCGCCCCCCGCCCCGCAAAAAAAAAAAAAAAAAAAATTAATTTTATGTTAGATTTTGTGTTTTGGTAAATAAAAAAAAAAAATGAGTGTGGGGGGGGGGGGGGGGGGGGGGGGGGGGGAAAAAAAAAGTGGGTGGGGGAAAAAAATGTGTTGGGGGGGGAAAAGAAGAGGGGGGGTGGTTTTTTTTTTTTTTATGGGGGGGGGGGGGGGGGGATATAACAAAAAACCACACTCGCTGTGTTTTTACTCTTTACGTTTTAACTAAAGTATTATTTCAGTTTATTGCTTATAGAGTTAAAACTTTGTGTTGTGTTGTTAATTTATTATCAATATTTTTAATTATTACGACTTGGCTTAATTGATTGCTATGATTAAGACAGAAAACAACTACTCAAATTCGAGTCAAATCCTAGTCAAACTGGAACTGTTGCTGCTGAGGTCATATTGTGCTTAGGTGTGAATGATAATTTTACAGTTTTTCATGCGAAATCTGATATAAATCTTAATGAGTCACTCCAGTCTATCAAAAGAATGCATAAGCATACTTTATGACCTATTTCGAGTCTCTTGCCTCTCACTCTCGATCCATAAAAATTATCAGCTTTGTTCGAAAAAGAACGATAAATAGTCAAATACGTAATCAAATGGCCAAGAGCTGTGATGTGGGCCAAGCAATTTATGCAGCTGACTGATATGCATAAAACTTTTTGCAGAGATTGTTGCCCGAGTCAGAGACATATTTGGCCAGCGAGTCGGAGGCAGAACCATGATAATTAACCGTGGTCGAGACTGCTAATTACAAAAGCATCCTGCAACATCATTTGAGATATTTTTCCATTAACTGACGACGTTGTCGACGCCGCGCCACACAAAACATATTAAAATTAACCTGATTACTCCGCAGGCGCTGCCAATTCGCAATCCAAGCACAACTTGAACTGGCGAATTGTAGTCGTAGTTGGAGGAGCCGCTGTTGGAGTTGAAGTTGGAGTTGTAGTTGGAGTTGAGGCTGGAGCTAGAGCTGGAGCTGGACTTGAAGTCGGCGGTGGCAAGACACAAACTAATTTCAAATAACATAATTCATTCGCTTAGCCAGGGCGACAGGGCGTGTGTTGATGCGCGAAGTAGGCGGGAGGGGTGGCGAAGGGACGGCGGACCGGTTTGTGGAGCACACAAAATTAGTTGGGGCTTAATCGCAGCGCAAAACTTGCAGTGAAGCCAAACAAAGAACCAGAGTTGTCATAACCGCTAGACTCAATTGCTGGCAATGAAACTGCGGGAATATTAGAAGAAAAAAAAACAAAATAGTTTAAATATGTGGAGCAGAGTCATTGCGAGAGTAGTTTAAAAGAGAAAGACTATGAATTATGCGCTCTCAAATATATCGCGCACATAAAAATTGGTGAATATTGATATTTTATTGTTGCTTTGTGCGCTTCAACTATTCGCCAATTCGACACCAACATTAAGGTGCAAAACTTACGCCAAACAGCAACAACTACATCAACGTTGCCCCTAAAGATTTACAGTGGTACTACATCTAATCAACAACAACACATCAAGATTAAATTGAAATTAAGGAGTTCGTAAAAATTATTTAGAAAATACATACATATATATAAACTTGTTTGCCAAATAAGAAAATAATGTGCAGATAGAAATTTTAAAATAATAACTAAAAGGTCAATTGGAAATTGTTTCCTTGCATTTCAACTAGTTTTAGGAATATTAATAAAGTTATAAAAACGCAATACATTGTAGTTATTGTATAATCACTATTGCAATTTCATTTCGTTTAGTTTATTAATTATCAATATAATAGTTTAGTAAATTCTAACCTCACTCTTCCCTTCTGTTGCAATTATCAGCTCTTCTCAAGGTATCAATTACAGTGTGTTATACCACTGTGCGCTGGCATGCGCTTGAGCATCAAGCCCTCATTCTGTCCTCTTTCGAAGTGCGCTAACCGAACGTCGCGTGTGCAGAGGCTACATTGGAACTTGGCCTTTGGAAGTAGCCTGTTGAAGGAGCATAGACCTTGATCGTGGACTGGGACTGGGGTTGTGCCGCGTTGCCTACCACTTGGGATCTACGTGGTAATTTTGTAATATCGTAAAGTATTTTTTAATTGAACGCACCGCGCCTCCTTGAACAGGCGTCATCCTCATCGCATTACGGAACTGTGGCACACAAAATCGGGTTTGGAGTTCGATGGGGACTTCAGCATGGGTGCGTTTTATGATGTGGCGGCGAATTATGTTTTTAAATTCTGTGTTTTGTCAACTAGTTTCAAACTTCAGAAATTACTTCAAATTTTTTATGACTCACTTCCTTTGCAGAAAGAGACGGAAGCATGCGGAAAAGAGCGAGAGGTCTGAGCTGAGTGTGTGATTTATGCGTTAAGAGTAGAGCATTAAAATTAGCTCTAATTATGACTATCGCAGGAGCGCAGCCAATTAAAATGCATTTCTGCTTTGACCAAGAACATAAATCAATATAAGATTTATGAGTCTGGGCCAAAAAGAATAAAACTTCATATTCATATGAGAGCTGAGTATAATAGTTATAGAAAATGAATAGAAAATATGGAAAAAAAAAAAAAAAGCGACCAAAGTCTACATATAATTTTTTATGATTAGTTGAGCTTTGAGTTTTGCATAACCTTTTGCTTGACTTGGACTTGGACTTTCGGCGTTGACGTTGGCTTTGGCTTTGGCTTTAGCTTTTGGTTTTATTTTTGGGTTAACTAAACATTGTTCCCCATGACTGGGCCTGGTTTTGCGTTATCCCTTTGTCTACCTTCTGGCTGCTCATTCATCGCATTCATTCATGTCCAGGTCCAGCCCTAACCTGTTCGCGTCGACTCACGACTTTATAATTAGGCACAGTTGTAGTCGTTGTTGTGGCTTGTGTTGTTTTTGTTGTTGTTGTTATTATTGTAGCTTGGGCTGCTGCTCACTTAATGCATTCATAATAATATTTCTTTTGCTGTTAAATTTATGCTTTTTGCCTTGTAGTCTTCATCGTTGCTGCCTTTTTGCTTTTTATTTATTTTTGCCAGTTTTAATTTTCTCGCTTCGAACGAGTCGCAAGTCGCAAGTCCGAGAGGAGCATCATCACAAAAATCGTTTTGCATTCTTAAACATAATTGCATGTGGGCGTGGTCACATATGAAATTTCTTTGATTAAAGTCGATTAAAATCGCAGCCTGTTTCGCCTGCTGTTGCTAGTTGTTTCTCCTCTTGCTGATGCTGTTGTTGTTGTTGTCTTTTTTTTTGTTGCCCCAGTTGTGTTGTTTTCTGTCGACTTTGGCCCAAACGAAATCTCTACGAGATTAGCCAAGCTTTATGAGTTCAGGGATGCACATGGATATTTAAGTTTGCCGCAATTAAAATATAAAATCAAATGATAATAACTCAAGTCTCTTCACGTTTAACATTGATAAATCATTCAATACTAATTCAAGTCAGATACAAATAATTTTAATTTAAACTTAGCTAAAGTATTAAACAAATTCATTAATTCCATTAGTAAATATTTCTATTTTTAGGCTTACCTATTTGGTCTCTTGATAAAGTAATAAATCTATAAAGTAATAAATTATTATTTTTAAAAACTTTACTTAATTATTTTATATTTTTATACCCGCTACCCAAAGGGTAGAAGGGTATTATAGCTTTGTGACTTCAGGAAATGTATGTAACAGGCAGAAAGAAGCATTTCCGACCCCATAAAGTATATATATTCTTGGTCAGGGTCACCAGTCGACTCGATATAGCCATGTCCGTCTGTCCGTCTGTCTGTCTGTCTGTATGAACACCTAGATCTCAAAGACTATAAGAGCTAGAGATTCCAAACTTGGTACCAGTATTGGTGTATGTCCTACGCAGATCAAGTTTATTTTAGATTTTTGCCACGCCTTTTTCCACCTCCTAAAATTGAAAAAAACGATTTACTAGCGCAATTTTAAAGATAGAGTCTTGGTACATACAAAGATAAAAATAGTCTCGATGATTCCCGATAATTTGGTCGCGATCGGATGAAAAACTTGGAAGTTATTCAAGAAACAGTTTTGTATGGGAAAATCCATAGGCAACTGCACGTGGCTTGTTTCTGGTGAACAATGTGACCGTGCATGGTATATTTTATACTTTATGCAATATTTAGGATGTGATGGAATATGAATGTTCAAATATACCAAATATACCAAAAAATCTTTTTGGTATATTTTAGTATATTTTAGCTGTCTAGCGGGTATATCACAGTCGAGCACACTCGACTGTAGCTATCTTACTTGTGTTTATTTTAATATGTTTCGAGCTCAATTTCTTCATTATATTTTTATTCGTAGAATTGTATTACCTTAATTATAGGAGAATTGCTGTATTGCTGTCATTTGACAAACTTTATTTTTTAAATAGCACTTGCATGGATCGAAATGACACTTATGATACAAGATCTTGAGACATTTACTTTTTAACTTTAATTAATAGTGTATTGTTATTATAAGTACTTGTCTTTACTGCGATTGGTCCTAGATGAAGATTTCCTTATGTTAACTCTTTGCTAACTTTGGCCCGGATCTTCCATTAAAATGAGTTTCAAACGACTCGACTCAAGTCTTGGTTTTAGCCTCATCATCATCATCATCAGCGGTGCTGCGTGGCTGAATGGCCACTCCCAATCGCCCCTCCCTGCCCCAATATTGTGGAACGTTGGAACGAACAACGAGCAAGGAGCAACGAGCTGCGGGTTGCGCTCTCCTCGAAGTCGAAGACATGCCGCTTCTAATCTGCACTCAAGTGAATTGCAAATTACGTGTCTTAAATTGAAGTTTTACGAGTTGCTACTCTAAATGTTTGCACCAAAGTGCTCGCTCGTTGTTGTTTGCACAAGAATATCCAGAAGACGACTCTTCCCGGGACCAATAGACCAATTTCTAAGCCAGCGACGACTGCGCACATGGACTGAGGCCGAGCATGAGGATGAGGCAACCCCACAGTTGGCTTGGCTTCGCTGCGTGTTTAGGCCTAGTATTGTATTTCATGTTGTGTTGCTGTTGCAGTGGCTGCCACCTCCTCCTCTTTCCCCACCTCCTTCAGCTCTGTTGTCGTCTTCTACTTCTGCTTGTTGTTTATGCGATGCAGGATATGATAATAATTACACCTTCGCCGTTTGTAGCCTTCACTCTGCACTCAACACTCTCTACACTCCACTTGCCACTCGCCACTACTTGCTTCACCTGGCCAGGAAATCGCCTGTTTGCCAGCTTGCCTCTTCTGCTTCTTCATCTCGGCTTATGTATCTTTGTCTGTGTGTCTGCGTTCGGCTGCTTGCCTCCTCTCTCTTTCTCCCTCTCTATCTTTCTCGTGTTTTGCTACATGCAACGTGGCAGCGATTAAAAATTGATCTCATTATAATTATTTTTTATAATTTATGAAGCCTTAAAATGTGTGTTGCTTGTGTGTTACCATTGCCATTTGCCATTTGCTTGTGCCACAGCTAAAAGTATACGAGAACGGTTACAAAGTATTCATTATAAAAGCCATAAATTTTGATCGCCTCGAGCTCCACTCGAGCAACAGTTGGTTTTAATGAGCGTAGCTAAGCTGGCAACCTGAAACTGCACTCGCAACGTCAAGCATTTTTGGGAACTTTCAATAGTTGCCAAGGAAATATAACATGCATATACATAACATCCAAAATATTCAAGTGTTGACCATTCAAGTCGAGTCGTAAAGAAGTGTTCATAGAATAGACAGCTGAATTCTTTTCTCATTGGAAATTTTGTTTATGTAATTTTACAGCAACATTTGACCTTATATTTACCTGTATTTTTTCTTATATTGTGTAACAATAGTAGTAGTCTTTACCTTTTAGCTGCTTATTTCATGGGTTAAGGTAAAGAAATTTCTATATATAGACATATTACCCTTGGGTAGATCAATATTTAATTATTGCACTGATTTATCGTCGAGCATTCATCGAATTATTATTTCAAAAAGTGCATAATAAAAATAAGCTCTAGTCTTAAATATTTGCTTTGCATTTATTGTGAGTTAATCTCGTCAACTGTCGCCAGACAGTGTATTGACAGTGGGTCTCTTTCTAGTACATATTGGATACTAACTTCTGTAGACTGGAATGTCTGAATGTGTTGTCTCTCTTCATGCTTTTCCCAGAATGCGCACATCTTAGATAGAACACAGCAAATATTATGCATATTACATTCACATTCGACTCGAGTCTGGAGAAAAGACACACGCACACACACACACACATAGAGCGGAGCGTCTAGTAAGTATTATTCTACTCAACACCGCACCCGCACCCGCACTGAGCAATGAGTGTATCTCTGACTTGGGACTGGACTTGAGTGGGGCTTGCTCATTTTGCATTTTAGTTTGTAATTTAGTTTCATTTATTGCGGTTTTACATTGACGCCTGACACGCAAATTCGTGTAATCCTGGCGATGGCAATGGCAATGTCGAAGAAGCTCTGGCTGCTGCTGCTGCTGATGTCGATGGCAATACTGAAGCAAATGCCGGCAGAACCCACCGACCATGCGCCACACAAAAGTCCAATTAAATTATGAGGGTCCACACGCCAAGTCTTCGACGACGACGCTGCCAAGGCAGCAGCAAGTGGCATGCGGCATGCGGCAAAGTCTCAAACTTGAACCAGTTCAGACGGCTCTCTCGGCCCGCAGCAGACGTTGGACCCGATTTAGCCCGATTTGCCATTTGCAACTGCTTATGCCTCACTTGACTTTGGCGTTGGCTCATTTTCAGCTCCGTTTTTGCCATTGCTGTTGCGCTGTCGTTGCTGTTGCTGTTGCTGTTGCCATTGCGGTGTAAGAGTAATTAAAATCCCTTGATTAATATGTAAATTTAATGAGATTACGAATTCAGCGAACAAGATTAGGAATGCACGGTCTCCAACTGGCAACTGGCAACTGGCAACTCGCAGCAAAGCGAAGCGACCTCTTTCCACTTCTGTCATTGCTCAAGCTGACTCCCTCTTTGGCTCCTTTTCTGACTGCCAACTTGGTCATGTCTTGGACACACATACGCGTGTGTTTCTCGCTGGTATTTACAGACACACGTATGTGTCACTGTGAATGTGTGAGGCTTGTTAACGTTTCTGTGGAAAGCCACAGCTGCTGGAACTGGGTGGACAGAGAGAGAGAAAGAGAGAGAGAGAAAGAGAGAGCGAGAGAAAGAGAGAGTGAGAGAGAGAGAGAGAGAGGAAGAAGCCACCCAAAAAGCAAATTGATGCGTCGCTTGGAAAATTGGAAGCGCGAAATAAACTTGTACATAAATTGTGTGAAATGGATTTGCTTGTAGTTCAAAAGGTTGTCGATTTTGTCGTCTCTGTTTGTTGTCGATTGTCGCCAAGTCGCTTCTCGCTTGGCGGTTTCTTGCCAGCTGTTTATTGTTGTTGTTGTTGTTAGTTGTTGTTCATGTTGTTTGGACTCCGTGCTGATTTGGTTAATCTGTCAGCATTGCATTTACCAAGAGCGTGTTTCAATTTTGATCTTTGAGTGATAAATTTTCATTAAACCAGCGACATTTAACTCGTAATTTACTTTGCAGATTTGACTGCATTTACCATACTCTTATAACAATCGAGCCTTTTGATGAGATGTAGAAATTGAGAGATTTCTAAGTGCATACCTTTCCAGAACTACTTTTTACTAGCAGAGAAGTTGATCATTAAAATACACCAAAATTACACTAAAATATACCAACAATTATATTCCGTATAATTATATTCCCATGCCATATTAAGCCTTAAACAAACTTAATAAGCGTAGGACTTAACAAGGATAACATAATTAGACAGAACAAAATTATGAATGCATTTTTGTTTAATTCTATGAAATTCATTCTTAATTCTAAACTTTAAAATAAATTATAAAAGTTTTTAGTTAATTTACCTAATACGAATTGGCATTATGTATTTATGTATATATATATGTATATATTTATATACATGTATTTCAAAATATATTATAAGAACTTTTATTATTTAAATTACATTTAGGAAATAGAAAAGCAAAATGTTAATAAAGAGTTTAAAACAAATGTTTTTTATGTTTCTTAATTTTTTTCAAATTCATAACTGTTAGTTGCGGTTTCTGCAAATTCGAAAAGAAAAATATTTAGCATGAGAACCCCTGAGGTAAGCATACGTTTTCTTATATGATAAGTAACAATTAATATATTTTATGTTAATGTTTTGAGGGGTTTGATAATATATTTGTTTTTATTTTTTTAGCTCTAATGGACCTATTACATACATTTCATACTGGCACAAAGTTGTAATACTCTTCTTTACAACTATGAGCACATGTGTCTATATTGTACATATAACATATATGTATTTATATTTGTGTATTTCCCCAATGCAAATATGCCAAAGGCTAATGCTAATTCGCGTGCCTAATCGCATTTAATTTCTTTTGTATATTTCCAAATACATATTTGTCATGTCAGTTATGCTTCCTCAAAAGCCACCAAATAAACAAATCGTTGGCAACTCCCACTCGCTCTAACTGCAATAGCCCCATCCAAAAAGGCAGCTCAAAGCATGTACAAAAGCAAAACGCAAGCTAAAGTTGTTCTTGCAACAGCAGCCAGCGAATAAACGCAATAACTTTTCCCATTTTTACGCAATTTTGCCATTTGCCACATTCCACGTTTCATCCCCGATCTGTTGTTGATGTTTGTTGCAGATGCTGTTGCCGCAGTTGCTGTTTGAGCTGCCTCCCTACTGATTAGCAGCTCTGAGCTCTGCGCCAGTTTTTTTCTCATTACCGAAAAACGCGCGCGAGTTTTTTGCCGCGCCAATGGCTCCACTTGGCGTCTGCGATTGGGTCGCCGGCTGCCGCCGATGCTGGCTGCGATTGGTGGGAAGCCGTTTTAGGAGCTAAGTTGAAATGCTCACTTTTCCGAGGGTTGAGTTGGTGTGAGTCTGGACTGGATTTATGTGGACTCAGGATGCTGACTTCACATTACAATGAAGTCGGCTGGAGATGTGTTAATTGCGTAATCGAATATAGTTATATTTGTTGAGTATTCTAAAGACAATGTTTTTATAATGTTTTGTATTTTTATTTATTTTGTTTTTATTTATATATTTATTACGTGAAGGGAATGCACATCTTTATAAGTGTATTTTTAGTAAAAAAAATGTTCAATTTCATTATTTATTGAAATAAAAATAGACTTCTGGGTTTAACACCATTTATAATTAGAATTATTAATTTGAGACTGTTTTTATAGATGTCAGTGCTTATAAACAAATTGTAACCATTTAGTCAACCATATTTATAACTATGTTGTTGTATTAGAAAGCTACAGTCGAGTGTGCTCGATATACTGTGTATTTTTGGTATTTGTACATTCAGGTTCCATCACATCCTAAATATGGCATAAAGTATAAAATATACCATGCACGGTCATATTGTCCACCAGAAACAAGCCACGTGCAGCTGCCTATGGATTTTCCCATACAAAACTGTTCCTTGAATAACTTCAAAGTTTCTCCGCCGGGACCAAACTGAGGGGGGGGGGGGGGCGGGTCCTTTTAAATAGGCTGGAGTATTTCTTTTTTTTCTTTGGGGGGGGGGGGGGGGGGAGGAAAAAAAAAAAACAGCGCGGGGGGGAGAGACACCAACAATTCTATACCCCTGGTTTCTCTCTCTGGTGGGGGGGGGGGGTAAGAAGAAGAAGAGAGGGATGCTTACCTGACCAAAATAAATTGACTTTATGGAAGTAAAAAAGTTATAATACCCTTCTACCCTTGGGTAGCGGGTAAGTAAACTCGATTAATATTGAAAAAAAAACGAAATCGCCCTCTTTAATCTTTTAGGATATTGATAACCTTGTCGATTTTCAGGTCACTCCACGAGGATCAAATCAATGCTCTTTATTGTGTTATGATGTCACATAGAGACGGCATAAGAGTGGCGCAAGGATGCGTCACTTATGAGCTCAGTATGAATGAAAGGCAACAGTAAATGAAAGTGAATTTCGAAACACAGACCAACAAATGAGTAGATGGTACAAAGTCAGACCCCGATAGAGAGAGAGAGAGAGAGACAACACACTACACACCCACATACCGACCAAATGGACGTACACACTAGCCATTCAATGAGAGAGAGAAAGAGACATGGAAACATAGTCGTCCATGCAGCTGTCCATGGTTAGGAGCTGGACGATGCGTGCGGCAACCCAAAAAAGGTAAAGTGCAACGAATGCAACGAGGGCGATGTACAATACGCTTTATGGCAGCCACAAAATACATTTGGGGCAGGAGTGGCTACGCATTGCAACAATAACAGCGTGCTAAACACTGAAATATGTTGGTAATTTTGTGGCATAGCCAGTTGGCAGATATTCAGTCATTCAGTCAGACAGACAGTCAGACCGACAGAGAGGCTTACTCCCAGTGCCCAACTTAGTCAAGGTCGTGGCTAAAGGCGTTGCAACGATAAAACCGGAAATCAAAAAGACCGTAACTGATACCGAAAATGACACCAAAAGTCAACAGACAGGAGGGGAGGCAACCAAAGGATATGGCGGGAACAAAAAGAAAAAAAAACATAGAAACACATAATGGGAGAAGACAGAAAGCAGCAGAAGAAATAGAAGAAAACGAAGTGGAGGCGGATGTTTGTTCAACTTTATGGCAATTCTTGCTCACACTCCCAACCAAACACATAATGTTTGAGCTTAGACGCCGCTTTTCAAGGACTTTCACCCACACACACACATACACCTACACACACATACGAAGAACAAAAAGAAAACGCAAAAAGAGAAAAGCATAAAACGTAGCATACTTTTTCGAGCGAGTCGCATGAGTTTTTCCACGTTTGCCACGTTTGCTTGCTGTCTCTGGCATTGTGCTTGCTTGCCACTTGCCACTTGTTCTTTGGCCAAATGGTTTTGCCGCTTTTAGCTTTCCAGAAGGCAACAGCTCACTCTAACTTTCGCTTTGTCTTGCTCTTGCTCTACCCCAGAGAGTGTTCGGGACTCGGGGAGTGTGTGTGTCTGTGCACACTTCAGCCACGAAGTATGCAATATATTTTTGGGTCTAGACGCTGCTCGTGTGACTAGTGTGTGTCTCTGTGACTGTCTGTCTATCTGTCTGCCTTGCATCGTCTACGTTTGCAATTTAAAAGCCCTTGGGTCGACCGCTGACAACACCCTAGATGGGTCAAGGTCTTCATATTTTTCAAACTTTAAACACGCGTTGTGGCTTTAAAATTTGTGACCCAACTGTTGCTACTGCTGCTGCTGTTGCTGGTACTGTTTGCCAAAAACCGGAAATGCAGAAAATATTGCGTATACGCCAGCGTGTTGGCCAAAAATCCTCAACCTCACCCACATCCTGTTGATGCTCATTCTGCAGCTCTAGCTGCGGCTCCAGCTCCTGGCTCAATGCCAACAGGCGCGTTTGTAAACACAACAAATAACAAATTTGGTTTGCAAGCCCATGTGTACGTGTGTGTGTGTGTGTAATTGTGTTTTTGATTGTGTGTGAGGCATATTTTTTGGCGGGCTGGCAGAACGCATTGTAGTGATTTTTGCCTCGCCTAACTATAAAATCGCATGTGGTCCAGTTGAACACCACTTGAATCGCCCCGCTGCGGCTTGACGTCTCCTGCGCCTTTGTGTGCGGCTTGTTTGCGGATAGTCACTTGTCGTTATGATGATTCATGTGGCATGCCACGCACCCCAGCCTGTTGAGTGTTGCCGTTGTGGAATGCTAATTTGTGAAAGCGGGCTGCTGCCTGCTGCCTGCTGTGGCCAGAGCACATTAAGCATACGCCGCGTTTTGGGGCAACTTTAAAGCGATTGCATTTGCCATCTCCATTTTGCATCAAACTTGGCAATAGGGCCGGGCACTGAGCTTAGGCAAAGCTAAAGCGTTTTGAAGAAAAAACTCGGTGTTGTAAGGGTTTCTTTGAATATTAAATTGTTTTCGAATACCCTAACAATTTGGCATTCACCAAACATTAAGTATACATTGTCTACTGTTAAAAAATACATTTCAGATCATCATAAAATATTTTCAACTAATCATACAATTTAAACAATTTTGCATATAATAAATAATTCGATTTTTTATTTCTAATTTTTATTGTAACTTTAACAATTAGTTGCTGTGTTATTTGCTATTTAAAACGACATCTACATTTTCGATTAACGTACGCTTTATTATTGAATGCAAATAGTTGTGTGGTTCATTAGGTTTTCAATGCTACTCTGGAGAACTCCCTGTCTTGTTTGCACTCGCAACTGACTGAAGGTATGTTTAAATGTTTAACCCCTAACGGTGGCAGGGTTTGAGCCACCCATGTTTATCAATAAATTGGCAGGCTTGTACAATAAAAGAAATTTTGCCAAGAGCCTAACCAGAAATCAAGAAAAAACACACATGCAAGCGCACCCACACACACACACACACTCACACACAACCACTGACACATGCATATATGCACAGCGAAAATAAAAATTCAAAAAGTCAATCGCACTCATGAAAAACGTCACATAAAAAATTGTCAAAAATCAACTATAAAAATTTTTTGTCGACGCTCGCATTGCCAATAACGTCGGCGCCGACTTCGCAGTCGATTGCGATGCTGCTGCAGCTGCGACGGCAACGGCGACGACGACGACGTTGTTGCTGTCGCTTTGGTAGGCGGAGTCATGTGTGAGTATTTTTTATTGTACGAGTAGTTGCAGATGTTGTTGCATTCGATTTTTGTTTTATTGTTATTGTTGCGCGCTGTGTTACTGTGCAGCCATTGCGTAGTTTTTGCTCACATTTGTCTTTTTAGCAAAGGGGCGTGTGTAGGCAGACGGCTGGAGCTGGAGCTGGTGCAGGATTGGGTGAATTGGAAATGTGAACCCAGTTCTTGATCCTAGGCAGAGCAATGCTTGCAATGCTCGCCAGTGCTCAGACAACAAATGATTTAACTCACAGCGCAGATATCAGTAATAATAAATATGTATATGCATATATATGTATACATATTTAACAGAAACAAAAATCAGAAAAATAAAAATAAAAGCCAACAATCCGGAGTCAAAATTCCTGCGTAAATGAGGAATATCCTGCGGTTGCCGTGGCACTTCACGGCTCTCTGCTTTTTCGGTTAATGATTTACCAAATTATGTAGCCGCAAATGTAAAATATATACAGTGAGCTGGCGGTGGCCCAAGCTCAAGCTGACTTCAGCCAGTTTGTCGCAAATGTTTATTAATTGAAAACGTAAAATTGCATTTCGGGGGCTATTGACCGCCCGACGGCGCAATGATTTCGATAATGCGGTTGCCGCAGTCCACAAAAACAGTTTGTTGCTGTCATCACAACGTGGACGACGAACAGTGGACGGTGGACGAAGGTGGCAGGTGGCAGGTGGTAGGTGGCAGTTGACTCGGTCAGGCTGGTCAGCAGTGACAACAGCAATGAAATAAACATTGCAACTGGCCGATAATTGGCGTCAGGTCAACTCCAACTGCAACTGCAGCAGCAGTAGCTGCAGCAACAGCAATAGCAGCATCAGCATGTGGCATGTGGCGTCAAGCAGGAAGGAAGCAAATGAGTGCGAGGTTAAATAATATTTCATAGTCAAGCCAATAAATTTATGAATGCATTTGAGTCATACTCATTTTAAATCGTATTTACTTAATTTGTGTGTTATTGACGCGTCAATGTGATCGCAATTCATAAGCTCTCAATTATCTGAAAATATATCAATCAAATGTAAAAAAAAGTAAGAAAGCTACAATCGAGTGTGCTCGACTGCGATATACCCGCTACCCAGCTCAAATATACTAAAAAACCAAAACAAAATTTTTTTGGTATTTTAGGTATATTTGGCATACATTCATATTTCATCACATCCTAAATATCGCATAAATTATAAAATATACCATGCACACATTGCATGCATCACATTGTCCACCAAAAACAAGCCACGTACAGCTGCCTTTGGATTTCCCCATACAAAACTGTTTCTTGAATAACTTCAAAGTTTTTCATCGGATCGCGAGCAAGGGAATCATGGAGACTGTCATTATCTTCAAATGTAATGAACTCAATACTTTATCTTTAAAATTGCGATAGTAAATCGTTTTTTTTTTATTTTAGGGGGCGGAAAGGGGCGTAGCAAAAATCTAAAATAAACTTGATCTGCGTAGGACATACACCAATACTGGTACCAAGTTTGAAATCTCTAGCTCTTATAGTCTCTGAGATCTAGGTGTTCATACAGACAGACGGACAGACGGTCAGACGGACAGACGGACAGACGGACATGGCTATATCGACTCGGCTGGTGACCCTGACCAAGAATATATATAATTTATGGGGTCGGAAATGCTTCCTTCTGCCTGTTACATACATTTCCTGAAGTCACAAAGCTATAATACCCTTCTATCCTATGGGTAGCGGGTATAACAAATATAAACCAATATGTTTCTTCACTTGACTACAAAATACGCTTTTCACTCTATCGTAAAGGCTGTGAACTAAGAAGAAATGATTTAAAAGTAATTTTTACATAGTATTAATATAATTGTTTTGAAATAATTCTTCACAAATCTTCGCAATGACAGGATGTGAAAAGATTAAAATAATCAGGAAAAGCGAAATTAATATAGGCACCATAATTTCACATGTATCGTATATAGTTTTAGTTTTTGAAATCCACTAACTTACATCAAAGGATATCGACACGACTAAATCTTATTTGTCAATTTTACTGATCATGAATAACGTGTTACAATAATATTGATCTTAGCAACTATAAGAGACAAACCAAACCTTTTTCATATGTTCATAGAGGTCGCCCCCATGTTTATTCCACATCCTATTATTTCCTATACCCTCCATAAGAATAGGAACTTAAGTCCGTATTTTTCTATACACTAAATTAGAATATAATATTTCTTAATAAAGCGAATGCGCAAAAGTCAATTTTTAAAGCAATCATTCATACTGAACACATATACGAAGTTTATGTATGCACACACAGTGGGGATTCCATGATCAACATGTTCAGGTTTGAGCGCGAAAAAAAAAATAAATGATTGAAGTAAATGACAATAACTTTTTTTCTTTAATATCTAGTTTATTTCTAAAAATTATATTTTCAACAATTTCGTTTGCTCCCACTGTATATTAGACTACATGAACCTATTTCTATATTTTATATGTAGTTAATGCAAATTAGCTATCGCATGAAAAGCAGATTTTGCGTAAGCCAATTGAAAGGGCAATGATTATAAGTAAGTTTTCATGATATTCTCTATTTCTTATTAATATTATTTAGATTGATAATATTACAAACAAATCATGTAATATCTTTATATTAAAACCCCAATCAAGCTACACTCGGAAGGTTTTCATAAAGATGTTATAATGTATTTAATAATAATATTTGCGCAAAATTTAATCCTTGAAAAAATAATGGTTTTCTTAACTTTACACTTATTTATCTTTTTATCTTATCAGCAACGATGGGCAAGTAATTTAGATGATGTTAAATAAATAAACTATGCAACTCACATCGAGTTTTTTTTTTAGTGTATTCGAGAGGTTAAAAATATTTAAGAGCAAAGTATTATTCGAGTATTCACAAGCTTTTAGAATCGACTTTCGAAATAGCAAAGCCAATTTTCAAGCTTGTCGACGTTTAATCACTTGAGTTTCATTTTATTTTATTGCATAAAACATTTACTGCACTCACAGTTCGTTCTTTGGTTCTCTCTTTCTCTCTCTCTCTCTCTCTCTCTCTCTCTCTCTCTCTCTCTCTCTCTCTGTCTCTCCTCTCTCCCTCTGTCTCTATCTATCTCTTTCGCTCTAGATTCGAATGGGAATCCACTTGATCAACCTCTCGATTATGTGACACACCGCAAAACATTTTGCTCACCTCAAACATCAATTCGCTTTCAATGCAGCATTTTCAATTCATTTGCCACAAAGGAGACACCAAAATTGTTGGGTATCGAAGTCCCAGCCCCATCCGAAAAACGCTCGCTGCAATTTGAAAGCATTTTTGGGTAGGCTCATAAATTTCGAATTATGTGCTTTCGAATGCCTAACAAACTGATACATATATGGAATAAATGTATGCATGCATCTCTATCTAACTATCCAATCTATGTATGTATCGAGTATGCATTCACTAAGTGTGCGTGTGTGTGTGTGTGTGTGTATGGGATTGGGATTGAGTATGAGTATGAATGTCTATATGTGTCTCAGCTTGTCGGTCGGAGGCTCTGTCAGTTGGCCTGCTTGTCCTCGGGATATGTTTGCACTTTAAAATACACACACTCATGCAGTTGGATGGACTAAGAAAATTAAGAAAAATTACTTTCATGTGCTACACACATTATGTGAAACAATTGAAGTACCCCCACATGGTAGTGTTCGTGTGTGAGTGTTTATTTCAGAAATCATAAGCCATCAGGCAGCTTTCACAGAGACTCGTAGACGAACACCTACCCCAAAGCGTTGGGAAAACTTCAAAATGATTTTCAACATTCTACGCAAGATTTTTGTTGCAGGTATTTCGGCTCAGGCGACGGCTTATGTCACATTCCAGCACTGCCGACAGAGGACAGAGACAACAACAGCAACACCAACAGCAACAGTCAGGATGCGAGCGAGACGGCAACAACTATTGCCATTGCAACATGCACATATCAAAAATGCAGCTTACATTTTTTGGGCCAACGAGTGAAGAGAGCAGAACACAAGACATGTGAACGAATGTGTGTGTGTGTGTCTGTGTGCTTGGGTGTGTTTATGTATTAGTTGGTGAGCATACATAAGCACATATATTTACTTAGTTTATATGCAAATTAGTTAAACGATATTTCATATTTATGTGTGTGTGTGTGTGTTTGTGCAAAAATTGTTCTATGCTGAGGTGTGAAGAGAATTTAATTGTGTGCTGAGCTGAGCTGAGCTGAGCTGAGTTGAGTTGAGTTAAGTTTAACAGTACTGAACTGAACTGAACTGAACTGAGCGTTGGCAACAAAGGAAAATGCAGCCACTTGACTGCAGTCAAACTATTGTTACAGTCACAAACTGCATGTGGAAATAGACTCTAGATGGGAACATATTTAGCACCCTTAATTAGTAAGAACGCAGAAACAAACAAACGCTCAAGACTGACAACAGCAGAAATAAGTGGCGCAAGTGTGTGCGTACTTCCGCCGTCAATTGTCCCGCTAAAAGCCCAACATGTTGCAAGGACTCTCGCTCTCTGTCATTCTCTCGCAATATACAGCTCTCACAGGGTCTTCCTTTGGCTAATGATGTCAAATTACTTGCGGGCATTTTTATGTCATAATTAAACTGCAACGAGAGATTTTTGAGTAGCGTCAGCGCCACTTAACTTGCATCGTTTGCAAAGCAACAAAGTTCGCAATGGCGTTCTGAGTACCCTAGACTTAATGTTAGCAGCTTCATTCGTAAAAATTAGAAAATTATGGTAATTAACCAGGTCGTTTAAAGTTTGGTATAAAGCATATATTTCTATACTTTGAGAAATCGAATGAAGTCAACAAATCATTTATCTGCAATTCCTATTTCGGTTCCGAATTTTCACAACATACTATTTAATTAACTTTATACCATGTTTATTTCATTTATTAAAAACAAAAAATATTTGCTAGTTTCAGTTAAGAGCAAACTTATTTATTACTTTAAATGATCAACTAAAGCTACGTTAAAGCCATTCTTCTACTTATATTACCGATACATATTAATAACCAGAGGAAAACTAGATAGACATATATTTATAGAGGGTAACCTGCAGTCAGGCTTTAATGTGTAGGCTCTTGTTTTTTAGATGCACAATTGTTGCAACAATTGCATTTGCCCCCGCCTCGCTCCACCGCGCAGTCTCTGCCTTGTTAACATACATAAATGCACACAGCGAGCTCCCCTGCTTTGACAGAGGCATAAAAATAAACATACCCACACATACACACAGAGAGGCAGGAGCACACGTACACACACACAAGAGCACAAACACCCACGCAGATGGCTTGGCTGAGTGGCTGAAAGTATGCAATATGTTTTTGCCATTGCCACTAATTACAACGTGCCGCGCTTGTCGTGGGAGCAAAGCTTCTACTCTACTTGTGCCATGTAGTGCAACTTGCATACTTGTTGTTGTTGCTGTCGTCGTTGTTGTTCATATTCTCGTTGTTATTTGCCATTGCTTGCATTGTTGGTCGTTGTCAGCTGACTCAAGGGGTTGCCGCACAGCTGGAACCTAAAATTAACACCCCAAATAAATATGATGTTTGATTCGCGAGCTCTGAACTGAAAGTGCTTTGGAAAAAATATAACAATTTTTCGACTTGCAATGTTTTTGTGAATTTTTCAGCATTTACCAAGTTTATTTTTGTGTTGATTTGTCCTCATGCAAAAGTAAAATTTGTTCCCAATCACAATGGATTTTTGCGGTAACTGACCCGCGGTCCACAAAACGCAGCCAAGCCCAAGAATACCCGATAATATATAAAAGTATAGAATTGCTGTGACCTCGCAGGAGATTTCTCAGGTACGCTTTCGGCATTCACTCGGAAACGCGTAGTCATTATCAAACCAAATTTTTCAACGCCCTCCTTTACAGTCCTCTTGAGGCGGATTGTTATATCCGTCGGCCATTGACAATGCTTTAAAATTGTTGCGCTCTTACCTGAATGCCTGCAGCATATATGTACATATCTATACAGTTCCAGAGATATAGCGTATGTATTACCATATATATTTTATTGCCCTGGTAGTTGAAAGGAAATGAAAATTGTTTTATGCGGTTACGCCAAAAAGTATGCAATGCATTCTCCTTTTTTTTCTTTGCCCGTTATGCCCATCAGACAGCGGGTAGCGGCCATCTGGCCAGCAAAAAGTTTAAATAAATGTTTGATGAAATGCACAATTTGTATGACACCACCATCACATGCTCCCGCCCACCCAATATCCTGGCTTGTAACACGGGTTAAATGTTAATAAAAACAACCCATGGCCCGTAGCGAGCAGTCGGGCATTTATTTGAAATATATTTTCGAATTGCAGCTGGTTCCTCTTCTTCCTCCAGTTGTCCAATACCTTTATACAATTAAACTAATTTTCGTATATGCAAGACAACTTATTCTGCATCGAATAGCAACAACAACAGCAATGAACTACAACTTGTCCTCAACTGTCTTTTTCCTGCACATGTCAATCGCCTGAGCCATCGATTTAATTTCGCGACGTCGCGTCGTCGACTGCAGCAGCTGCTGCTGCTCATCAGTTCCTTATTTACAAAAGAAATCAGGCAATTTGCATTTGTCTCTTGGTGTTTCTGTTTTGTTTTTTGGAACGTCAAGTACAGCAGGCAAAACAGTTCGTTACAGTGGTGCAACTAATATGTAAATGTTGGGATAATATTGTTCACAAAGTTTTATAGTACGTTAAATTCTAATTTAGTATAAAAAGTAAAATATATATTTTTAATAGCTAATTAGTTTAATTGTTTAGGCGTAACAAGCTTTATGTATTATTGTATTATAACACAGGTTTTTATAGAAACAAATTGCAATACATTTTAAATTTTAATTAATATTGTTAACATAATAAAATTTACTATCAAAAATCATTGAAAAAATTCTGTTTTATATTATGGATTACACCTTTTTTTTACTAATAATAATATAATTAAAATAAATTAAATTAGAAAAAATAATTAATTATAATGAAAAGTACTCAACTTAGTAGACCAGTGTAGCCGGATAAGCTTATTTGCCTGCAGTCGAAGCTGAAGCCACCAACCAAGTCAAATTGCCAAGCGCTGCGCGGATTAATTCATTACACAAACCCGTTCAGCACAAGAAATAATAACAACAATCAACGTAGCAACTCAGCTTTGGGCTGAGAGCTCACGGCTCAGTAGCAGGTCGCTGAATATGCTGACAACCAGCTTGTTTTTTTTTTGTTCATCCTCTGCGCTTCTTAATGCCCCCGAAAACTCATTTGAATTTAGTTTTCATTTAATTTAATTTAATTCTCGTTTAGCTATACCCTTCTTTCACTTCTCATTTTTGTTTTTTTTTTTTATCCGCTCTGCGCTTTGGTTTTCCTTCATTACGCTTTGGCTGCGGTTCCAGAGCCATGATGATGATGCCTGATTTTCATTAGTTTTTTCCTTATAAGTTTCAAATCGATAACGAGCATTCGTCGAATCATATACATATATGAGTTGGCCGGCCACTCACCGGAGTGGGTCCACTTCTAGCTCTCTTAATCTCAACCGACCACCGCCTCCTGGCTTTTGGCTTGTCTCTTGGTTGTTGGCAGATGAGCAGCTCCCAGAGCTGGCACTGAAACTGACTGAATACGCTGGGTGAGCTGTTGCCTGGCATGCGCAGTGACTGTGCTTAGCCCACGGGCTAAGGAGCTGTTGTGAGTTATGTAAATCGGCGCTGCAATGACATAAATTGTTTTCTTTGTTGTGCTTGATTTCATCGGAATGGGGGGAAGGTGTGGAGAAGACCATCAAAGATCGAGCATAGCTGCCATTATCATTAGATATATGATTCCTCAAAGAAAAGACAATTGGTTAAAGTGAAGCTAACTTTATGTTTATATTTTTCGACGTTATGATAAAATATTAAGTTATTTATACATTAAACTTAAAAGGAAATGTTGAAATGAAAGTATAAGGAAACATGTTCGAGCTAAAAAGAAATATAAAGGGAAGATATGTCCATCTCTCTGTATATTTTATAGATCTTCGAGATAGTAATATCTATCGTCTTAATAATTTAACAATATTATCAGGTGAGAAACTAGAAAGATATTCAAAACTCGGGTGCAGATGAATTTAATTATTTGCGTAGGTTGGACAATGCCTGCTATTTATTATTTAACGAAAAAATATGTTTTTGGGTTTTTTGTTTTTTAGAAAGGGAAATTTTTTGGTTCCTTGGTTTTTTTTTTTTTTTTTTTTTTTTTATTTTTTTTTTTAATTTTTATATTTTATAAAAAAAAAGGAAAATTTTTTTTTAAAATACATTAATTTATTCACCAAATATTTGGCTTAATTAAAAACCTTTAAGAAAATGGTGAAATTAAAAGATTTCACTTATCGACATCCTGAGGACGGACAACTTCCCAGACACCAAGCGGCAGAAAATTTCCAATTTGCAAACAACGAACAAAGACAAATTAGCATACGTTTAGCTCGAACTCAAGACAACAATCTATCAAATACTCGCCCTTCCACTGGTCCAAACATCAAAATTAACCCTTTTTTGTGGTGGAAAGGCTGTCAACGTCACTGCGGCTCATCGTCTCGTCCGACACATAATTAAAATGCATAATTATGCCGAAAATGCGACAACATTTCAGGCCAAATTACAACAAATGCTGGCGCCGCATTTAGAAATGCAAATCAATTGATGGCCACATATTCGGGGTGGAGCCACATAAGGGGGCTGAAGGACAGAAGTAAAAGTCTGGGTAGGGGCATGTCTCAAGTAGACGCAACCCAAAGAGTCTGGCATCCGACATCCGGCATCCGGCAGCCAGCATCCAGCATTTGACATCCGGCTAGTATTATCGTTGGATACGCAATGGCACCAAAAAATCTACTTCTGATTAGCATAAAATTTCATTCGACAAAAGTTTATTGAGTTTTGCATTAATTGTGAACGGCTCCAAAAACCCTTTAAGATCTGTCTGTGTGGCCAGAGTGCTGAATACAGGGGGATGAGGTGCGGTAAGGTGCGTAGACAATTAATCTGGAAATTGGGCAATATTTGACTTTTGTCGTCCTCGCTCTCTCTCTCTTCTATTTCGTTCTCTGCCGGGTGGGCTACTTCATCATCATCTGGCTTTTTAATGGCCAAATTTGAATTGCAAATATCTGGGCGCTGGTTTTTGGTTAAGTTTTTGGTCGTTTTCGGGTTTTTCATGTTGACATATCGAGCCCATATACAATAATGAATGCTTAGTTCTAATTTTGCATATTTTCCTGCTATTGTTTGTCATTATCATTTTTAATAATATCCCGCATATTGCGGCGATATTCCGATTGGTCACAGTTTGCAAAAAAATGCATTCCATTTAAAAATTGATAGTATTCCAATAATTTTAAGAAAATACAAAATAGAACTACATCTGTTTGAAATTATTGTATTATTTAATATACTTAAGGAATGTCCATCACTTAGAAGAAGCAATTTATGTCTTATTTAATCTGCAGTTTGTCGTGCAATTAGCAAACCCTTGTAGCAATTTGGTTAATTAGAAAATTACATTTTGGACGCGCTCTAACTTCAGGCAAATAAATTGAGCACACCTTCCTGCAGCTAGGACACTCTAAATGGGCCACAAGGCAGCTGCCCTCTTGGCCGTAACACAATCATACTTTAAGGAGAAGGGAGGTCGCATAACTTTGCACTAAAATTAACCTCTAACCTATTTTAGCAGCTGCTGCAGCCAGCAGCCCATAATGAAGGATGCGATGCCGCGGATGCAAATGAAGTGCTGCAAGATTCCACCCACAGTAGCAGTGGCAGCAGCAGCTGTGTGTGTGGCGTGTTGCATAAGCAAATGCCAAAGGACACGCCCGGCCAACGCGTAAAATTCACAGCTCTATTCGCAGCCACATGAAACCTTGGCTGTTCATCATCATTGCCATCAGCAGAACCACCATCGTCATTACGGCATTGCGAACATGCCACTATACCACCTTGCCACCTAACCATCTTCCCACCTTGCCACCAGCTTCTACTTAATTGCACGAATTTCATTTTGTGTAAATTAACAGCAATTTTAGCAGAGGTCACGCTGCGATGGAGCAACTGGCAAAGTGGCGAATAAGTGAGCGGAAATGGCGATGGAATCGCTGCCATAAGGATGCTCGCCAAGTGCCAATGAAGCATGTCCTTTGAGGCACTCGTAGGTGCAGTTATTGCACTGACTAGACTATCATAGCGAACTTAAATATTGTTAAACTACAAAAATATTTGCCAGTTGTATGGAAAGTGCACTAATTTCACACTATTGACATCATTTTAGTGTCGTCTTAATGCATAATTCAAGGTTCTATTTGCATGTCCACGACATATTTTAATTTCTCACAGAAAATGCATAATCATGCGCGTGTTGCACACTCGAGGGACTTTCCATGTGTGTTGAGTGTAGTGTGTCAAGCAAGGCAAATACGTGATTTGAATGATAATATCTGCACAATCCTCGGAATCTGTGTCAAGCAGCTAACAATCGGGTTATAAAATAAATCTGTAAAAAGCTTAAATGCAAACATATTTTCACAATTGAGGTCGAAGCTTAATTAAAACTTGAGGGCCAATTAGCAGCTGATGGCAGTGTTGACGACGTAGCTTGGCTATAAATAAATATGTCAGTATAATATAATTCTAATAATTTGAATTAAATGTAGTGCTTAATTGAAATTGTATTTCAGTATGAAAGTAGAATACTATAACAGAGTTTCTTTAAAAGTTTCTTATAAAGATAAGATATTACAACATGACTACAACAATTTTAAAGCACAATTTTGTATTGTGGAAATGTTTGATAATCTGGGGGAGTGTTGCTTTAGTTTTATTTTTTTAAGGTTATTCATACTTACAAAATTAAGTATAAGTTCACTCAATCAAAGAATATTAAATTGGTTACAGGATACTCTTAATCGCTTTAGGTAACATAAATTATTTCGAAGATTATTTTACTTGTGCAATGAGTTTTCAACTTTTGCCAGAATATTTGTTATATTTAAAAAAAGAAATAAATACATTTCGATTATGTCGCTATTATTGCATTAGATTCTTCTTTACAACGAGTGGAGGACAAATGGTCTATTCATAAATGTTGAAGCTGCATTTATAGCGACTTTCGGCATTTGCAGCACCTATTGGTGACTCATCTTACGAGTCGAAATGAATTTGATATCTCATCGCAGGAGTCCTACTGGTAACTTTTGAACACGGCTGGCTCTTTGCTTTGGCTGCTGCTTCACAATCCAACCTGCGCCCCAACCGTTCAACATTTTTAATTTATTACGTCTGTCGATGATTTTTCTACTACTTTTTATGGCGATTTAAGCGCAAACGGCAGCAGGCAACATTTTCCCATTCCCATTATCTGCTGGCCAAAAAAAAAGAACAAAACAAAATAAAAAAATCAAAAGCATAGTCGCATATGCAAATGTGAGGATGAGAGTATCTGCATATGTGTGCGACTGTGTGTGACTCGCTCAGCACTTGTGTGAATTGGTGTGTGTGTGTGTGTCGTGCATGTAGGTGTATGCATACATACAATACAAGCCGAAATCGCGAATTCGTAATTCTGCATTTTTATACAAATTCCGCGATTTTGTTCTTATTTTTTGTGAGGTGCAGGGGGAGGAGAAATGGCAAGAAAAGACACAACAAAAATGTGTTCGAAAACCCCGAAACAGAAGCAAAAACTTTTTGGTTATTTTTTTTATTATTTTGTTCATATACAAGAACCACCAAATGGTCAGCAGCGGGGGGTTGGATGGGGAAAGCAGCAATGGGAGCAGAAGCTATGGTCAGCATTGTTTTCCTTAATTAATGTTTAATCAGCAGGACTCGACGAGCCCGTTGCTGACCAAAGCAGCGAACCACATGCGATAATGGCCAAAATAATAAAAATCAACAGCTGAGCAGCAGCAGCAGCAGCAACCCATGCCAACTACCCTACAATTTTTGCTCTGCCCCCCCCCCCCAATGGGGTATGTGTGTGCGCCCGTTGGGTGCTTAATATCGGGTGTGAGGCTTAAGGTGGCGCGAATGCCAAACGCGTCCTGCGTCGTCTTTGCCGATATTTTTTATGGTCGTTTTGCGCTCTTGTTTTTGGCGTTCCCTTTTTTTTTTGGCAATCTCTACTGAACCGAAACCCACGCGTTGTTTCGGGCAACGTCGAAGCCGAGGGGTCTGGGCTTGAGCCGTAGTCCGAGTCGCGTTTGGACGCGAAGCAAAAACGTAAATGAAAACAAATTCGCGGCCAAGAAAAAATTAACAAAACACAAAACAAACTTTTGGGCGCACGTGACGCATTGTTGTTGCACCCTGGCTGCTCATTCTTATGCACAGCGACTGTTGGTTTAACCCCCATCCTCCATCCCCCGTCCCCCACATCCCACCAGCCGTCCATCGCGATGCTGAGGAGTGCGGCACACGGGAAGCTGTCGCTGCACATTTTCGCAACGCGCGCGTACTCATAATCAGCAAAGCGCAAAGCTCTGGACACATGGTGTGCCACGGCATTGTTGAAGTCGTCTCAGGGGCTCAGGGGTGGCGATCATTTGGTCAAGCACTGACCAAACCCCCTGTCGAGCATTTTCTCGCTGGCCAAATAAAAATGAGCAAGACGAATTTACGCGATATAAAAAGAATTTGTATGCATACATAACAATGTTAACTGTCTATGTGTGGCAGGGAAGCGACAGACGCGTCCATGGGTGCATGTTTGAGCGTTTGTGTATTTATGTGTGTGTGTGTGTGTCGAACTCTAAAAATGGCAATGCAAAATTTTTGGCTGGAAACAGTTAGAGTCCAGGTTCAGCTTCAGCTCCAAGTTCTGTTAGAGGTGGTGGCTAGACGACAATCGAATTTTTTTACGTTTAGTTTATTTTTATTTCCATTTTTTATTTTTGACTTTGCTTTTTTTTGGCGTTTCACGTGTTTCGCCAGCCAAAGTAGAAACCAGAGTACGGGGGCAGCTGGGACAATTGGACTTGGTGCGCTGGTCAATTGCAAGCCAAGTTCGAGCTTCGTTTCGAGGTATGGGACAACTTCTAATGGTGGGTCGTCTGACTCGCATGTGTATCTGTAGGCTTTCAATATTGTAGCGTGGAGGCAACTCTTGTGCATTGACAATTGGATTGATGGTAGTTTGCAAATACTGCAGGTACAGTTGCAAAACGATCAACGAAATCGAAGCGACTTAATCGATAAGCGGCGATTGGATTTGGTCACAAGGTACCTCAACTGTAAGCAAATAATTTAAGGATGCACTAGACATAAAGCTACATATGCTAACAGTCAATTTATTACTTCTTTTATAAATGTGTCACAACTGAAAACCATAAGATTCGAATATTCGATTGTTCACAATGTGGACTAAATGGAAAAAAGAAATAATGAGCGCCTTTTCAAATTTGAAACCGATTAATTATTATCAGATATAAAACAATTTTAATGGACATGAACAAAATATATTTTACTTGCCTTCGTCGGTAACGGCGAAATTGTTCACCTTTTTATTCATTTGTTTTTTTTAAAATTTTTTAAGTATATTTATTCTTTCAATTTTTTGTATAAATTTAATGCCAGTTTTCTTGCTTTTTTTTATATTTTTCGTATATAGCCGTTATTGAATTAAACATGTCTGACTATTATCTCAATAATACTTAATATGGCTACATCAACTAACAAGAGTTCCACAACTAAAATCAATCTCAAATAATTGAAAATTAAAATAAAACCGTAAGTCGTGAAATACAGCTTAACCACATCTGAGACTCAAAATCAGTCAGCGTAAAGCCAAAAACAAAGCGCTTAGAAATAAACCAAGAATCATATCCAACAAATACGAATTTTCCCTCAATCATAAAGCAATCAATATTGAAATCATTTGAACTACAAGAAATTCTGGGAATAAATGCCATTTGGACAAGAGAGGGAAAAGACTTGGTAACCGAATGCAGTCGAAGGGGAGTGAAAGATGCAATTGAATTGAAGTCTAGTCTAACCAGGCGATATTCTTTGCTTAAACGTCACCCAACATTTAAGAGAGCAACCTTCAAAATTTGTTGGCACTAAAAATCAATAATCGATTCGCTTAACTCGCCTGAAAGGCAGAGTGAGTTAAAGACTGCGAATGCAGCTCGTATTGTATGTGGATAAGTGAGTGTAACTGTTATATAAATAAATATATATATTTATGTGCTTGTATTTATATATGCAGATATGTGCGATCTACAATTGGCTGTGTGTGTGAGTGTGTGTGTGTGTGGAGAATAAGCCTCCTTCTTACCTGGCTGTAGCTTAGCAGTTTGCCGTATGTGGCTGGAAATTCTAATTTACTTAAATTACATTTTATTCCATTCAATAACTTAAAATGACTTTTGAATGCGCTCGACACGGACACGTAACCGAAAACTTACATGCACAAAGACAGAAGCGGAGGCGACGAACAAGAGCGAGAAAGAGAGAAAACGAGAGGAAAGAGCGAGCGAGAATGAGATGGAAAACTTTTACGACGTAATGAAAACCTCCGAAATGTATGCAATGGAAATGCATTTTGAGGCGGCCCACCCAACCGAGCCAAACGAAACCCCACCCGAAATAGACCCCGCACGCTCCTCTTCCGACCACGAGCCCGAACAGACCCAAAACCCAAACCCTTTCAGCAACACGACTGCAACTTGTACTAATAATAATGCAAATGTCTGCCTGTCATTTCTGTTCATTTACTTAAAGTTCCTTCAACCCGCACCTGTCTCTCTCCTTCTCTCTTACTCGTTCTTCCACACACATACACACACGCACATTGTGGGCTTGGGGCAGTTGGGGGGTTGCTGGGCAAGAACTTAACTACGCATACTAATACATGCATAGTAAACCCCACCGAAAATGCAGAGCAGAGTTTTTGGGTCCTTTAACTGAATTAACTTGTACGGCATGGCCAACAGAAGCCAGAGAGCTCCCGCCACCCCCTCTCGTGGTGGCTGAGGGTTGTGAGAGGGGGGCTGCAACACTAACCAACTATTGTGCGTCACACGACGAACCAAAATCCTGGCCCAAGTTACGTTCTCATAACATTTTCGTTTGTAAATTTTGAATTTTCGTAATTCCAAATGAGAATGCAAGGCAGCATTGCCGCACACCTTGCCCCCTTTGGGCCCCCTCGTCGAGCCCCGTCGAGCCCCCCTCGTGCCCCAGCCATAGTTTACTCAGACCCCCATCATCAGCATTTTAGCCCCCCGCCCAGACCCCGCACTGCGGCAGACTTAGACTTGGTCATTTTATGCGTTTGATGCTAATTTTCCAAGGCGGTTTGGCAGTGTTGGCAAGGCCGTTGCTTTGGTATTGGTGTTGTTAGACAACTCTGTGCATGTCTCTGTCTGTGTGTGCGTGTATGTGTGTGTGTGTGTGTGTTTGTTGGTTTCCGTTCTGGCTCTGGCGTTGGCTCTGACTCGAAGTCTAGCGGGCGGGTGTGGCTGGTAGCTTTGTTAATGCCAAAAACTTAAGCAGCCGTAGCGTCGTCGACGTCGTCGTCGTCGTTGTCGATGTCCAAAAAGGGGTAAGGCCTTGTGTGTGAGTGTGAATGCGCTCTTGTGTGTGTGTGTGTGTGTGTGTGTGTGCGTGGACAGATTTATAATTGTACGTTGTTGTTGTTGTTGTTGCTTCGTATATAGAAGGACAGCGGCAGCAAATGCAGCAAAAGAAGCAGCAGCAGCAGCAAGTCATCTACATGAGTGCAAGTAGCTGGCTGCATGTCCTTACGCTTCCTGCTGCCTGTCCAACACAAACGTGTTGTTGTTCTTATTGTTATTGCTGTTTTTGTTGTTGTGTTTGCAGTTATCGGTGCGGAATAGGCTTTTGTATTTGCGCAAAATAAGGAATATGAAGAAGCAGCAGCAGCAGAAGCAGCTTTTGCCACTGGCAGAGCAGCAACAGCAACAGCAACAGCCACTGCAACGGCAGCAACAACTGCAACAGCAACGACAGCGACAGTGGCAGCTCTTAATATATGCAGACAAGTGCTTAATTAAGACAGTGGTGTCGTCGAAAACAAACTTGATCATCAAAGGGATTCCACTGGTGGTCAAGATTGAGACCATTATGATGTAGAGATCTGCAAAGAGGAAATCTATAGTTCAATGTTCTAATCGTTCTCCCTAAAAATAACATTAAATTTAAATAATTTATATTCATAACTATGAGATCCAGATTGCGACATCCGCATGGTATCTAAAATTGTGTAATAAACTCCATGATTGAGCTACCTAAACCATACAAATTAGTTCTCTGACATTATATTATTAATTCTAAATGTGATCGAAAAGATTAAAACAATTTTGATTAAAACATCTGCATATCTTAGGAAATCAGTTATTTTACCATAACAATAAGTATTACCAATTAATTTGAATCATGAATATATATAAATGTAATGGTTGGTGAGAATTAATAATAATGAATTTAGATTGGTTAAGTTGTCTTTATTTTGTTGTTTTTTGGTTGGGGGGGTTTTGTTTTTTTATTTTTTTTTTTTTAAAATGTGTTTTTAGGCAATAAAAAAAAGTGGTAATATTTTTTAAAATTTTTTTTTTTTTTTTAAATAGATAAGATAGTATTGACTATTCGGAATTGGGTTTTGCAGACATCGTAAATTATTCAACCTTACATCGTATAAAATATACCATATACGATTATTAAAAATAAATATTGTTAGACATAAAATTCAATAGTTGTATAAATCCTGAATTATGATCTTAATGCTCGAAATGAAAGTCATTCTAAAGTTTTAGGTCACATACTTACCCCAGTCAAGACGCCACTGTCTTCGACTAATTCATTTAGACTGCAATAGTTCATTTATATATAGAAAAGCGAACGCACACAGGGATTGAGATTGGAATTGGAAGTGGGTCTGGGACAGGGACAGGGACAGCGATAAGAACAGCGACAGCGAGTGAGACAGAGACAAGAAGAGTGACAGAGACGGGGCCAAGTCCAACAGCCCACTTATGTATTATATGCGAAAATTTAGTTATGTATATGCAACTAAATACATGCACAGACGACAGACCGAAGTCTAATTGTACACACATACACACACACACACACACACACTATCAAATTCCACATTTGCACACACACACACACGTAGTGGAGCATAGAGACAGGCTATGCAAGCGCAAGACATGGACATGGACAAAGTATGTTGGTGTCGTCGTCAAATGAATCTCATTTGCATTTAAATTAGGAACCTCGAAGAAGCAGCAACAACAACAACAGCAGCAGCAGCAACAGAGACAGAAGCAGCGACAGTCGAGTTGCCCACAGTGTCCGTTTGCCAGCCTGTCAGGCAGTCAGGCATTAAGGCAGTGAGGCAGTGCCACTCTCCCAGCTTTAACCCAACTGTAGTCGGAGTGGCAAGCCCACAACTTGCCCCATGTTGCACTGCCACACAGTCGTCGCCGCCGTTGTCGTCGTCGGCTTGACGTCAGCGGCTGGCGACGACTTTGCTGCATAAAATCTGTTTCAACATTTCGATAAATTTCTTAGGGGCCTCCATGAAGAGAGCGCTGCTCGGGACTCAAGCTTGTTTTTGGGCACTCAACCCCTTAAGTTTAGTCTACGTGTGCGAGTGTATGTGTGTGAGTGTTGTGCATCAGTATGTGTGACTTCTGAATGCATAAATGTTGATAATAATGTTGAGTAAAAGTTGATTTGTTTAGTGCTCCCCAATACATGTATGCATGTGCACAGCACTCTCAATACTTAATGCTTATAATGAGTATGAATATGGAGACAAGAAGGCAACAGCAGAGTGCATTCAGAATGTCCAGATACACAGTGGAGTGAAGCTGCAAAAACACAATAGTAAAAACGATGTAACAAACTAACTAATTTCAGTAATGGGATACAAATAATAAAAATGTACAGTATAAGTTGACAAAAAACCTTAAAGTACTTGTCACTCAATCTATGTTAAATTATTGAACTTAATTACTGTTCCAGAATACAACGCAATTGACACTGTTCCCTCAAATTTGCAATCTCCCTATCATTTCAAAAATTCAAAAAAGGAAAATATTTATGAGAGGAGATTTATGCCATGTTAATTGAATTGTAACCAAAATTCCATTTTTTAAATAACTCGCTCAATAAAATAAAATAATTAATTCTTTAATTTTAAAACTTTATTGTTGTGTTTTAGATTAATCAAATATGTTTTAATATAAGTCAAAAAGTGATTGATAAGGGAAGTAAATCTGCTTGATTCTGGCAGTAGCTGATCCCACGGTGCAAATAAACACAAAGCTGCACTCAACACTCATCTGCATATTGACCATTAGTTCTAATCATTTTATATGCCTAAAGAGACAACACACAGTTGAACAGAGCGTACACATGCCGACAGCCCGTCTTTGTCGTTTGAGCACTCACACACACACTCACACCCACACACTCACACTAACTCGAACATGTGTTGGAATGGGAATAGGAATATGCATAGAGGCAACTGCAGGCGGCTGGAGATGCAAGTTGCTGCTGCTGCTCATGCTGCTGTTGCTGTTGCCGTCTCATGTACAGCGCTATACCTGCATGCATATAAAATAATCTGTTTACTATAAATATCATTTCATATGCAACGTAAATACATAAAAGCCAACACACAGACTGGACACACACGCGCGATTCACATTGAGAGTAGAGAAGGCAAGCATCAAGTAAATTTGCAGCACATCAAAGTTATCCGAAATATGCAGTAAATAAGCAAAACTGCAAGCGATGCCAACCTCCTCGATGGTTGTCAAGATGGGGTCGATTCAGTGTCGTTGTCCTGCTCATGGCAGTTGTTGTCTGCTGCATATCCTTAGTAGTTTGCGACTGTTTGTGTGAGTGCGTGTGCGCGTGTGTGTAGCCATTTTTGGGTTTCTAATTAGAACTGATACTCATACATGCACACCTACACACACACATACACATGTAAATGCCCACTGCCTTACGCACAAATTGGTTATTTTGCAGAAAATTTCTGAGGCGCCTGCAAGTATGCAACGCAACGTTCAATGCAGCTGTTGTAAATTGTTGCAGCCTCGCAAATAGCTAAACAATGGCTCGGCCATGTACATATTGTATAATCACACACATATATGTGCATACACACTAATATATTTTGTATACGAGCTAACACTTTATTTATATACACACACACATTATCAACAATTTTGTGTAAATTTCTGCTTGAAATTGCGCATACGCCTGATGGCATTAGAGTTGTTTTGTTGAGCTTTCGACAACTTGAATTATAATAATTTTAATTAAAATTTTGCTATCCAATCTCCCTGCCTCCCCTACATCACTCATTTACAATAACAATAACAACTCGAATACAAGCAACTTAAATATTTTTAAGCATAAGCGAATTACGCAAAAGTTTTGCTATTTTCCCACTCTCCCCAGTCGACTCGCTTTGTCCACGCACTTTTGATTTTTCATTATGAGTAGGGCAAGTAATGGGGAGACTGAATTAGTGGGGAGGGGGGCTACACTTGCCAGCCGCATAACATTTACCACCATGTAGTAGCTAAGCAAGGTTCAGTACGGTTTGGTTTCATTCCGGTCCAAGTTGCTAAGCATTGTCATCCATTTGCTTATTTTGCATATTCATAATTTCATTTTACGTTTTTCAATTAGAATATCATCACAGAACATTTTCTGCTTAGAACAATGGGATTGGCTCTGACAATGCTAATGGTAAAGTTGGAAGACCACTCATACAATGATTAAAGGTGATATGCACTTTAAGTAGTTTTATTTTCAGGCTTTTCCTCTCTTGCTTCTGAATTTAGCATTTGTCTTGATTGCGACTTAATGCTGCTTGCCTGCAGACTGAAATTTATTTCATCGAAAAATACAGCAAAAACTGCTTCTAATGTACATAAAAAAAATGCAATTTATCTTATTGCATTTGAAATTCTGAAAGAAGAGCAAGCCATATATTATTTGGTTTTGCTCTTCAAGATCTTGTCAAATATTCAGATAGAGAATTTTTCATATGCATTCAAGAAATTCTACTTTCATGTTTGAATTTTTTAACATACAGCATATTTCCTTTTTATATCATATACGCATTGTTGGATTGATGAATACCAAAAATACAAAATATGAAATTAATTACATATTTTATTTCAAATAAATGTAAAATATCAAAAATTCGCAATAAAGCTTTTAAATCTAGATAGCTCTCTTTTTCTCGATTAAAAATGGAAATGAATTAATTATTTTTTTTAAATTTAAATAGTTAAATGATTTCAACCACTAAGTTATTTTACAGCATACAATGAAATAGTTAAACAATAATTAGTTGTCGCACTCTAATATTTAGCATATTTGCAATCACGATGTTTGTATAAGCCACAAGGGGGGGTAGATGATGAAAGGGCTGAATAAAATCTTTCAACGACACTGACAATACAAAGTCGAATGTCAAACGTCAAAGTAACAGCTATTATATTGATTACAAATATGAATGGCAGCAGCTGGCAGGCCGCAAGCCTGACAAAGTGCGTCTGACTGGAGCCAGATGACTGCGACGACGGCGATGACGGCGATGATGATGATGAAGTTGAAGATGAAGATGATGTCGGCATATATGCGGTTGCCCTTTGTCACAGCCACAATAACTTACTCATTTTGCTCAATAATAAATGCAATTATGTGCTGTTGCCTGTGATGCCCGCCTGGTGTTTTTGGGTGCCTGGCTGCTTGTCTGCCTGCTGCCTGCCAGCAACATCGTGTGGAAAGCGAGTTTCAATGGCAGTCAACGTTCGTGGCGCGCTCCTTGCGTCGCGAACTACGAAATTAATTTAGACACAAAGCCCGGCCTTGCTTGGCCTGGTCTGGGCTATGCTGGGCTCTTTCTGCTTCTGCTTTTGCTGGTCGACATTGCGGGCTCGAGTTGCGCTAAGTCCTTGCATGCTGTCAGAGCCAAAAATTTGCATTTTATCGTAAAATGCTTTTGTTTAGATTTTCTTGTGAATTTAATTTATTGGAAAATTAGCGCATAACGTCAAAGTGCAAACTAATTGAATGCAAACCGAGTAGCAGCAACAACAGCAACATCAACAAACTCGACAGCTCTGGCAGCCTCAACTATTAATTGAAGCCGTAAAAGTTGAGGCTGCCACCGAGTTACTGGGTGGACAGCGAGGGGGAGTTAGGTAGACAAACAAACTTGCCACACGCAACAAAATGAGCACATGAAATTGCAACTTTGTAGAGGGTAAAGTGCCAAAGAGTGTTGAGAATGCGGAGACTCCAAATCAGTATAATAAAGATATTCGCATAATTTTTACATATGCAATTGTTGACTTCATTAACGACTTGTTGTGCTGCTGATCTTGGCCAGCCTGCAATTACCAGCAATTATTTTGGCTAAATGCGACTCGGTTAAGCACCCTCAACTCTTCTGCAATAATTTCTATAATTAGCACATTCTTTAATGGTAACGCGAAAGCAACACGCAGTCTCAAAAAGACCGCGCAAATAGTGCAATTGGAATGAGAAATACTTTGTACCTAAAAAATATTACTTGATGTTTTATATGAGAGCAGAGTGCAGGAACGATCAGAAGATACTTAAAAAAAATCCCATTCAAAATAAGTGAGCTTTGTAGAAATTAGTTAAATTAATGCTTAACGCTCAAGATTAACTTTATTCGTTTGATTTCTTTAGTTCATTACATTTAGTGTAAGATTTTGTACTTGCATTTCAAAAATTCATAGCAATGATGTAATTTTTATCGCCAGCTATCTATCTATTTCCAACGGAATTATTCGAGTACACGGAACACAAAAATTTCTATTTCGATTTAAATGTGCAGATAACCCAGAATGTCGCATTGTAATCTGGTTTAATTTCAACACCTTCCTCTCGAACGCGAAGCGGTTTAAAGTGATGCAAAATGTCCAATTTAACGTCGACTTATGCACACAAATTACCAAAAGCGTCGGACAAATGTTAATGAAATATTTCACAAGCTGCGCAACGGAAATGCTAAATTTTCATATTATTATACGACCGTCGCATTGTCGATACCGACCGAGTATCGATGAACGTTGGGATCTCGCTGAGTTTGTCTCTGTCTCCGCCTCTGTCTCTGGACCGGCTGGTTGTCTTTGACTCTAACTGTTTCGACAAAACAACAAATTAACATAATTGAACGCGGCAAGAGAGCAGTGAGAACCAGTTGTCAGCAATTGGTTTGCTGCCTGCTTGGGTAATAGAATTACAAATTAAAGCGCACAAATTATACCGAACCACGGATATCAGACCCGAGCCTTCCTCTTTCCCTCTCGCTCCTCCCTATCACCCACCACTCTGCCTCTTTGCACTGAGCCAACGACCCCCACGAAGCAGTTGCCCCACCACCGTCACAGTCTCAATCTCAATCGCCTTCTCAGTTTCTCGTTTATGTAATACAAAATTAGAGTACATTTTGAATGATTGGCGTCTCTGAACTGATCTGCAAAGCAAATGTGGTGTCCCAATATAATCCCCCACCGTAACATCTGTCTATGTAGTGCAAACTAATCGTCAAGATCTTCAAAATACAAAATTACACGCATCCTATTTGAAAAATGCTTCATCAGGTCTAACAATTCGAATACAAATTTCAATTATATTTTACGCACCTTTTCAGCGTTATCAGTTATTGTGAATATTATGCTCAATATGCAATTTGACGTTAAATGTTTTAATTTCCTGTTCCGAATGACATTTTAATAAAACAGCTGCCAAAATATATGAAATCCATTCGCAAAAGGGCGCTTCTGAGTTGGGCAGGGCTTAATTTTACATGCGATTTTAATGCGTTTGCGATGTGGGACCCAACACGCAACGGAAGTTAATTAATAAAATATTAAAAGTTATTTATTATCGTTTAAGTTAATTACGAGCTCGTTGCACAAGTCACGGAACGATTTCAGTGTGGGGAGGCTGTTCCCCAAAATGTAAGGAAAATACAACCGAAAGCAAGCTCCAATTACCTTCAATAAATGAAAGGTAAACTTCCTTAACAAGGATATACAATATTTCACTCTACATGTTACGGAAACCATCTAAGTATTTTGCATACCCGCTAATAGGGAGAAGGTATTATAGTTTGTGGGAATGTTGAAGAATGGGGGGGGGGGAAAGGGGGGGGGTTGGGGGGGGGGGGGGGGGGGGGGGGGGGGGGGTTGGGGGAAAGAAACCAAACACAAGGTTGTATACACAATATATAAATGTGTATGGTGGAATATATATAAAAATTTTAGTTCACCGAAAACTTTTCAACAGACCAAAAGGAATTTGATAAAATTTATTGGGTTGCTTTATTTGAAGTCAACTTTGAAAAAAACAAACAAAACATAAGTTGAAATTCAAAAATAACAAATTTAAAATAAAAATGATATTATAATTTGGTAATTAGGAATTCTAGAATATTACAACTTTATAAATATAGTGCAGCATTCTCTGTGTGACTGGGGGAAAGGCCAACAAAAAACCTGAATCAGATTATTTAGAAGATTAGTCAGTTAGTTAATATAATGTGATATTATAGTATGTACATAAATTTCCAAGTCGTATGCATAACATTGCTATATTATTAGAATGTCAATTATCAAATTTATATGTGGATAAGGTTCCCTCCATTCTGCCCTCAATAAGGTGTATTCTAGAAGATATAAATAAAGCATCTATAATCCATTCAACACATATTCATGTATTGACCAGCCCTGCAGCTGGCAACCCTTTTTACGTGAGCCAAGCCCAAACAAAAGGAACCACTCTGCTCTGATCGGGGAATAATAATCACTTGTGCGAGCGCCTACGTACATGCCTCATCGCCATCCGAAGGCAAACTGTTAAAACGTGCAAGAATGGCAAGCAGTATGCAAAAAGAAGAAGAACAACAACAGCCGCAGCAGGAGCAACAACTGCAACACTAACAAGACGAACAGCAACAGCTTCAAGATGTGGTATGTCGAGAACTGGAGCAGCGTTGTGACGTCATCGAAGTGAGCGCACACAAAAAAACAGCAAATAGAGTCAGCGTAGGAGAAACGACGGGGAAAAATAAAACTGAACGAAAAAGTTGAGCGGCAGCCGATGAAAAAACAACGACTACCCCAAAAGAGCGTCAAACAGTGACAGAGAGAGAGAGAGAGTGAGAGAGAGAGAGAGAGAGAGAGAGCGAGAGTGCGAGAGTCAGAGTCAGAGCCTATCAATTGAGTTGAGCAAACCGTGAGCACAACGTTGACGCTGCTCAAGGAAGGAAATAAGAAAGCGAAGCTAACTTCAAAAGTTCAGCAAGCAAGCTGGCAGTGAAGTGGAGGGTAGTGCAGGCGCGCAGGCCGGCAAAGTAGAAACGTACTTGCTTTTGGGCTCCCACTGATAAGCAGGGCGTTGATGTTGGTGAAATTTTTGCGAGTATCAAACGATGCAACCGGTTTGAAATGCCACGCAATTGGAGTGAGACTCTGGACTCTCTGCTCTGGCCGGCCTGTCTCTCTATATGGCAAGCTGTCAATTTGACTAGACTGCCGTCGATGTTGTTGTTATTGTTGTCGTTTCTGCTGTTGCTGCTTGAGTGCTTAGTGGGTTAGGTCGTGTAGGTTTACTAATTGCTGGATGGCGGAATTTTTGAGTCACTCTACAGCAATTGGAGCATAAGCCAAACAGGATTAGGAATTGAGAAAGAAAGATGTTTGCGAAACGTGTCAAAAGTTTGGATTAGTAAATGAGTTAAAGTATTTAAAACTTTATTAAAAAGTGAATATGACCAAAAAGTTGCATCAAGCCCGTTTAATCTTGTTTAACGCGAGTTACAAAATTAAAAAAATTAACTATAATAAATTTAAAAATACTTTTGGAGATTTGCAGTGATCCTAACTATTATCAAAAATTTTATTTGGCGTAAATCTTATACAAATTAAATATCTTATTCTAAACTATTTCATATTTTAAATTTCTATTAATCTAATGCTTCCTTTTGAATAAGAATTTAAATTTATTTGTATATATGTATGTACACAATTTTATCGTAGAAACCACTTATCAAAATATATGACTCAAATGGCAATAAAAATAAATCATATTTTACAAGAAAGGATAAGCATAAATCAATTGGTAATGTCAAACAATTAATATTCATAATTACCCAGAGAGCATCGCATACATTTCAGTTGCATGCCACAAAATTGAAGCAATGACCACACTTGACAAACACTTGGCCAGGGTTGCAAAACTGGAGAGCAGAGCGATATTCTTAGAGTTGACTGTTACGGAGGAGGGGACACTGCTGCTTCCCAGCCCCATCAACATCATCAATAGATGCAGAAGGCTACAGGCTGCAGGCGGCAGATGCAACAACAGCGAACTCCTGCCGCGTCTGCTGCCGATTATGCTGCGGCTGCTGCTGCCGAAGCTGCATGTAACTTAACCTCATTGACCAAACGCATTCGACGAACATCAAATGTGAATTAGTGCACTATGATTGCCACACACACGCACTCATGGACACACACACACAGACAGAGAGACTGTTACACACCTTGGCATCATCAACATTTGCCGCTTTGTTGTCGGCGGTTGGTCCACGTCCACCTTCCATTTGCCTCCACAGCCGACTCAGCTGCAGCCTCAACTCTGGCTGCAGAGTCTTTGCTGCATCTCTTGGCTATTGACGCTGCTATGCATGCATAATTTGCAAGCATAATTTAATTTATAGACGAAGCAGGCGGCGGGCAGCAGGCACTGTATGCAATGGCAATGGCAACAGCAACGGCAACGGCAATTGAATTTGCATAGGACAGCGCAAGTGACTTAGGCGAGTGTTCGACTCTGAGCACAGTCTGTGCTCGCGTTTATGTTGCAGTTGGAGTCAGAGTCGGAGACTGAACTCCCTGCCCTCCCACCGAACGCATTTCAAGTAGAAATTATTACAAAGACCCATAACCCCAGCCAAGCGCTGCCAACGCAAAGAAAAGCTGAACGAAAATTTTAATTGCACAAAATTTGCGAGCTAGAAAGGAGAGATTGAGTGAGGTAGAGAACGGGAGAAAGACAGAGAAGGAGAGCAACAGAAGTCTACTGTTGGGCTGAGAAGAAGGGGAGCTGCATGTGTGAGTATGTGTGTGGCCAGTCTTGTTGCATATCTCGTAAAAGCCAACGCAGGTTAATGGCGTAAATGTTAACAATGCACTAGGAAGTGTAAATCTTGACCAGACCGACTGCCAATGGACCTCCCCAGACCTCACCACATCACAACTGACCAGAGTATTCCACGACCACGTTTCTATTGAAATTTTTAGCGACTGTCCAAAGAGACCACCAGAGTGTTGCTCTCCAATGCGTTTTCTCTCCTCTCCACAGCTGTTGACATTGTGCTTTATTTCCATATGGTGATTATTGCGAGTAACTAGTTGATTTGCATAGATTGCATCCATAATTATCTACAATTTAACTAGAATACATAAATGTGCTATTTTAGTTCCAGTATACAAATGTAACCATTATGAAATACATATGAATACAGTTCATTCAATCAAAACTAACAAGAAAGAAAGCTACAGTCGAGTGTGCTCGACTGTGATATACCCAGCTACCCAGCTACCCAGCTCAAATATACAAAAATATACCAAAACGTATTTTTGGTATATTTGTACTTTCATATTCCATCACATCCTAAATATCGCATAAAGTATAAAATATACCAAGCACGGTCACATTGTTCACCAGGAACACTCCACGTGCAGCTGCCTATGGATTTTCCCATACAAAACTGTTTCCTGAATAACTTCCAAGTTTTTCATCCGATCGTGACCAAATTCTCGGGAATCATCGAGACTGTTATTATCTTCGTATGTGCCAAAACTCGAGACTCTATCTTAAATAGTAATAGATAGTAAATAGTTTTCTTCGATTTTAGGGGGCGAAAAAAGGCGTGGCAAAAATCTAAAGTAAACTTGATCTGCGTAGGACATACACCAATACTGGTACGAGGTTTGGGATCTCTAGCTCTTTTAGTCTCTGAGATCTAGGTGTTCATACAGACAGACAGACAGACGGACAGACGGACATGGCTATATCGACTCGGCCGGTGACCCTGACCAAGAATATATACTTTATCGGGTCGGAAATGCTTTCTTCTGCGTGTTCCATACATTTCCTGAAGTCACAAAGCTATAATACCCTTTATTATATAATCAAAAATATTCTGAGGATTTTAAAATTTTCCTCTACAAGTAGTAATTTTCTCTTAAAGTAAGTTTATATTTTTTTAGATATATCTATTTATTATTAAAAGCATGATATATTTTCAAATTTATTTATCAATCCGAATAAGTTAATTTTAATTATTAATTTTAACCTTTTAATTGTTTAAATGTTTAATAATTATAAATACATACAAGAAATTAATTTTTTATTAATGCCATATTGTAGTACTATATAGATATATGCTTTTTTTTGGGCTGCTTAATTTACATTTCTTTATTATTTTAACATTGAGAGATTTCAAAATAAGTGACTATAATTGTTAAATTATTGCATACAGGTGGTAAATTATCATTTTAAAAATGGTTCTCTCAGATTACAGGTGAATGGCGTCCAATTTGCTAATAGCCAGACGCAATGTCTCAGTGTGGTCGCCTGGGAGTCGCCAGTGGTTTTTTCTATATAACATACTAGTGTTTTATGTTCTCCCCGACAACGCAATATTATTTATTTATATTTTTATTGACCGTACGACAACGATACGGAAATAGTTTAATTGCATTGCAGCAGGTAAATTGAATGCCATTTTGCTACAATCTCAACTTGAACGGAGCACATTTGTCGTCATGTCAATACGGTGACAGCAGTACTTCCGTTTCCGGTGTCATGGCGTAGCCGCTGTCGACGCTTTGACTCTGCAGCCTTACTGCTGCCATCACAAAAGGGCTGAGGTTTCTTTACACTATTGTTTTTTTATTAAACGCAAATATAATTTTAATACGAAAATAATAATGCAAACGCAAATTTGGAAAATATGTAAATGAATGAATAACAGCAATATTTTATTAATTTAATTATTATATAACGAGAAGCTTTAAAGATATTCCGAATTTCTAAAAATAATTATGAAAAGTAAAACAATTAAAGAAAATATTTTTATGGGAATTTGAATTTAAAGTTTTAGATATGCTTGAAGCTGCAACTCCTTGAAACAGGGTCACCTTTTACGGTGCCTATGAACTAGGCGGCAATGCTCAACACAAACAATACTCGACAAACACAAAAGCAAACTCTTCATTTCCACTTCAAGAGCATCTCTTGCACTCAAAAAATAAAAGAAGTGCAATATATATTTGTATGTCCATTCACATATATGTAAATATGGTCATTCATAGAGCCACAGAAAGTGTGAGAAACACACACATTCACACACAGAGAGAGAGAGAGAGAGAGAGAGAGAGAGAGAGAGAGTGTGAGTGAGAAGTGAAGAGGCTGACTGTAACAATAGAACCAACTGAAGCTAAAGCAACTCAAAATTATAGCATAACTTTGAGCGAAAAGAAAACGCTTCCGGTCGTGGTTAGCAGACAGAACTCAGAACTGGAGCAAAAGGATTACCCAATCTGTAGTAGCGTGCTCCATACCGCCCACTCTTCAGATACACATGTGTCGATGCGCCGGCAGTAACAATAACAAAAAGAAGAAAAAAGAAAACTCAGACGCAGACAAGCAGCAATCGTCCCTCTCGATTCGGTGTGCCTAGTCAATTGCAAAAGTGTCACAATGAACGTTTGAAGCAAAATAAAAATATATGGTCTAGGGGGCAATGTTCTTGCCGGCACTGTGTACTCGTCTATGCGTCTTTGCTGTCTGACAGCACGTTGATTTTCAAGGACACGCAGACTAATTGCTAGACAAGCTCGAGTCGACGTGGCACAGGAAGAGCGTCTGCCTGACAACTTTGGGTCAAGTTTTTGGGTAATGGCTTAAGTGGTGCCTGACTCCTTGCTTTTTGTCGCTTGCAAATATTTAAAATGCACATTTTCAATTAAAAACGTTAGCTAAAACTAATTTCTAATACAAACACAAACAATAATAATATACAAACACTCTCACACTCAGAGTCAAACTAAAAAATCCAATTAATCTTGAGTTGCTTGGCAGCACACAGAACATGTGAGGAAAGAGCCAAAAAAATTGTGTTGCTCATTAAAAACAGCGCAAAAAAGTAGCAGGCAGTTAGCTGCAAAAAGTCACAGCGAACATACATAAAAAATAGTACAAAAAAACGAGGTTGGGAATAAATTGCAGAGTCAACTGGCCAACCAAAGTCGCGGTGGCAGAAGGATGCTGTGTGTGTGTGAGTGAGTGTGGCTGTGGCTGCTGCTGCTTTAGCTGCAGCTCCTGCCGCATATCCTTAATCATAATAAGAAATGCGCCAGCGCCAGGCCCCAGTAGTTGAACAGAGACAGCGTAAACGCAACTCGCGAATATAAAAAATCACACACACACACACACGCTCACACCCTCACATATAGAAGCATACAGTGTACATGAGGCTCCCTCCTCCTCCGTCGTCGTCAGCATCCTCGTCGTTGTCGTCCTGTTGGCCCTCGTGTTGTTACGCCAGCGCAGCTACCGCGACCAATCACAAAATTTCGTGGAAAAGCGCGCAAAAATAAAATCGCGCACAAAAAATAAGTAGCTGCAACAACAAGAGCACCAGCAACAACAAAAACAACATCTGACAATGACGCACGCAGCTTGAGGTCGCTGCAAACTAAATCGCGTCGCTGCCATCGCAACGTGGCAGCTGGAGAAAGCCAAAGCAGCGACAAAGCGTCGTCGTCAACGCCGGCAGCGTAGGAGAATACAACGATATGTTCTCCCTCAACGAGGGTTGGTTTATTCCTTGACTTTCATTGCTTTTTCAGGGGAATCGTTGCATAGTTCTTTGAGTGGCGCTGCCTCTCTATCAATAGTCTGAGAGCGACTCCGATAGAAAATGAGTGGGAGATGCATTTTGAGTAAGATAAGTTAAACACTTCGAGTGAGTTTCCAGGCAGCAAAGGCTTTCAAGGTTGGCTAGCAATACAATTGATAAGTAAGAACATACATGCAAAATTACAAAACACAAGGTTATGCAAAAGAAAATTAAATCCTGCACACAAAGCTAGGTATTGACAACAGAATTTATTTTATTATTTAATAAGTATTTTAAAAAAACATCTTAAATTTCATTGTTTATATATTATTTATTTCTACTCAATAGTTATTTATTCGTACCTGTATTTATTACATTGCAAATATTGCATTAACATCATTTAAATTTAGGAATACTCATTTTAGAGCTCATTTTTGTTGTTATTGTTTTTACAATTTCCTAATATGAACCATTAATTTTATATAAACGTAAATAATAATCAAAATCCTGTAATATAACCTTTTTAAAAAGGTGGAATTAAATGTGCTCGTACGTTGATAAATTGATAGATGATATATATTACATATAGTATCGGAAAGTAATTGACTGAATATTGAAATATAAAAATAAAAAATATAAAATTGAAATGGAGTTTTCGTTAACTTATGTTTTTATTGTGTAAACAAAAAAAATGCATTCCAAAAAAATTATATTAATATAGATACGAGAACTTAAATAAAATAATATTAAAACTTAATTCAAATGAATACAATTAAATTAAAAATAAATTTTTAATTGTATCTCAATCACACATATGCAGCATTAGCCAGCATACTTTTCTCTTTGCTGTTGCTCTTAAAACGCCTCTAGTGTTTGGCCGAAGAGCAAAGCCAAACGTTGGGCAAAAGAACAACACGCAAAAGTATACTAAACGTTTGGCTCTGAGCACCACACGACCCAAAATAACAACGATAGTGGAAAGAGAATATTTTTTCCATTTGTGCCTCGAGTTTTTCATGATTATTTTCGTCATAGCCCGAAACTCTGTCTGACTCAGCAGTGGCAGCAGAGTCAGAGTTTGCGTTAAAGTAAGAGTTAGCGTCAGGGCCATAGTTGGAGCCGTGGCCAAGCCTACTCCACGCCGTAACGCAATTTTCTAAGCCAATCGGAGCGCAACCTTCCAGCAACGATGACGACAGCGACGACGACAATGACGACGACGACGACGTCGGCGCACGAAAATAAAACAACAACGAGTAACGAGCAGAGCACACGAACTATACGAAACACGAAGCCTGATTAAGCCGACAACAAGCGAATGGCCAGAGATAAAGACAGACTGCAAGAGGGGCTGATGCGTGTGCTGCAGCTCCCCGACTAGGCGTATGAGCAACAATTAATTATCAGATCGCCTCTGTCACACTTTTTTCTCACTACTGCGAATACTCTACAGATAATAAAGTAAAAAGCATAGAATAGAAAGAAAATGCTGGCAACCAAGCTCCTTAGCTCTTTCCATTTGGTGGCGGAGGCTTTTCCATCACCCTCCGGCGCCCATTAACAACACACACAACACAGACATAGATCATTTAAAATGCGCGTCGATGACCATTTCAAAATGTTTGTAGCACGGCCACCACAACCACGCCCCATTCTTCAGTTGTAGACAGTAAAAATAGTACAAAAATGACTGCGAAAAAAACCGATTGCCGCTTGATATCAGAGACACAGAACGCGAAATAAAACCAACGCAAATATAACACAAATATGTAAAGCACAAAAAATTCAACAATCGCTGTGCCTTTGCTATTGCTCTCCCCCTATGTAAACCTCTCCCCAATGACCCCTCCCATTGCAGTTACCAAAAAAAAAAAAAAAGAAAAAAGAAAAACCGCGTGTCTGCGCCAAAAAACAAAGTCAAATGGAAAGCGTTCGGGGGCAATAACAGCAACAGCAACAACAACAACAAGAACACAAATAACAACGCCAAGTTAGCAAAACAATTGAACAATCCCAGGCACGGAAGCGTGGCGGCGAGATTTGTGGTTCTGATGGGTAACTTGTAGCCGGTAGCTGGTCACAGGTCACTGTTAACTGGAAACTGGAAAGTTTCACCATTAACGAACTGCCAGCGAAGCTCGCCCAGAATCGGCGATTGCCTCAGCTATATGGCATTAGAATCCAACATCCTCGATTGAACGCTGAGCTGTAGCCGACCTCTGTACACATGTTGTGGTTTCTTATAAATTCTTTTGTGTAACCGCTGTACAAAATATTAGTTTCATAATTTAGGAGCAATGCGCAAATGTGTCGCAATTTCGATACAACTTTTTCGAGAATGCGAATATTTAAAATTAAAGTTTCCTAAAGTTTTTTTTTATTTATATGTATACATATATATTTGTTCTTTAAGCTAATGATTGTAATTAATAAATTTTGCTGCTGTCATTACAATAAGCAGAGAAATCCAAAAAAGCTAGGTTTAAGTATAATAAAGATATTTAAAGTCCATTTTTTCGATCAAAGTTAAGGATGAAATGGAAGCCACAATAAAATTAAAATACTCATCGTTTAAAGATATTTGTAATAACCAGTGACTTGTTGTCACCGACATGCAAAAATGTTTACGGATCAACAAGGTTATTCATTCATATTAAGTTTAAGTTGTTTTTATATTTAACATTTTTATTGGCTATTAACTAAATTTAAGCATCAATTCAAGATTGTACTGTTAACTCTGTTGAGCGGATGGTTATCATCAGGCATTTATTTTCCTGTGAAAAGAGTAGTTCGAATTAACTTAAGCGGGACAGCGAAAAATAATTTTATATATTTTATTCTATTATTTATTTGCCCTACCTATTAGACGGCTTAAACGGCAAGACTTTGACAAGACCTTTAATCATTAATAAGGCTAACCATATTTATTTATTTTAATCCCCATATGTATGGATTTGATTCAAATCAATTATATAAGGTACATTATAGTAGTAAGGCTTCTATACTTGATAAATTAAATTTAAAAAATATATATATTTTGTTTAGCTTGGTAGATGCACAAATCGAAGATTCTTCCTAGAATATACTTTCATAACATATGTAAATACCCAATTATTGATTCGATTTTGATCAGTATTACACAAAAGCACATTTTACATAGTTGTCTTTAATGGTAAATACAAGAAAAAAACATCTTTAAAATAAATTGAAATTGTGAATATTCAATAATTTGAACGATTTTTTTAATGTTGGCCTGTCACCGGCTATTACGCATAGGCAAAGTGTGGCAGTGTCTGGCGCTTTAAAAAATGTGCTGTGCTTGAATTTGAAATACAATTTATGTGCCGAATAATTAAAAAAAATGAAAGTTGGAATCTGCTTTCGATTAGTTGTCTGGCCGTTTGGCCACGATCAGGGTCATGAGCCAAATACTTCAATAGCCCGAGAATGCAATTTGTGCATTTTCGGCGTTTTGTTGTTGTTGTTTATTTATTTTGTTATTTCGTTTGGTTTTGTTTCGTTTTTTTTTTTTTTTTTGGGAGGTGGTTTTTTTTTGAGTCTATAACTCTATATTCTTTACAGTTTTTTGCTGGCCCCTTTTTTTGTGCATTTGGGACACAATCAAGTGCAATGGCACGAGCTGCAATAAATCAGACATTGATCCATATATATTTTCAACACATACACATAGACAAACCCTCGACTCGAATGAACTTTTTTTGTTGCCGTTGTTCGTGCAACGACCTTGATACCCGTGTGGTGGCAAGCATTCAAACAAAGATGAAAAGAAAGCAAAACAAAACCATGGAAACGCAACAAAGAAAAAAAAACGATTCAACAACTACTCCACACAAACACTCATGCACTCTCACCCTCAAACAAACTCCTACAACATGCGGCAGGCATATAAAAATGTGTTAAATAAATACCTACATATACATATATATTATATATAGTATATATATTATATATGCTATATTTTATATGGCAAAAGGCAACGCACAATGAAACAAATACGTGAATGAGCCCGGCTTCGGGGCTACGCAGGACACAACATATGGTCAGATGGCAAAGCCGGCCTACAATGCGTGCCACATGTTGCAAGCGCTGCACAAAAACGCACAGCGATAGTAAACTGCATACGAAGTCAGCAGCTACGGCCCCCAGGGGAGAGGAACAGAGCACAGGGATTGATGTTATGAATGGAGCTCATTGCAACTGCAGTTGGCAAATGCACTTCGGACACACACTCATCCACAAACACACACAAACAGACATCCACTCGCACTCACACTGACACACAAAGAGCATTTTTGATGCACAACTGTGAATTGTTCCAGTCGCACTCAATGTAAATTCAATGATAAGCTTCAGCTGACAATTCAGCACAAAAGCAAACCAGTTACATCAGAGAAAAACTTACAAGAAAAACTTAATCCCAGATGAAGCAATAGATCAGAAGATGAGGAAAACTAATTATTACATAATTCCAGAACTCATTAAGTATATATAACAATAAAAAGAAAGACAGAATAAATGCGTGGAAAATGGAATTGTTTTAGAAGTGTTTGAACTCTGGTTCGATTTCTATTCATTAAAATTAAAAGGTTATATGCATTCTGTATGTCCAAAGAAAAAAATTAAAATTCCGTTTCATTTCATTCATACATTTCATTGGTGTTGCAGCTATGCAGATATGCTCTCCATACTATCATAATTAAGACATATCACATGTAAACCATATTCTACAGCGTTTAATACCGATCGAAAAAAAGATAAATTATGGTAAATTTTAAATCTCAGATGCAGGTGCTTTTACTATGTCGCCATTTGGTTTTTTAACTCTGCCATCTTTCAAGACTATATACAAATTCTTATCTTTCTTCTTAGATTTGCCTACAAAAAAAGAATTCCACAAACTTAACTGATCTCTGAATTCTTTCTGTAATAAGGTTTAAACGCGACTTAGTCAAATCTTCAATTGGTCTTAAAATTGCATTTGCTATCCTTACTATATCGCAGCTTAAAACAAAGCTACAAAACTTGCTTTTCTAATACCCTGTTCTGTAGGAATGGGATTTATCTTTATGTTGCTTATGATAAGGTCTGTCTTCAGACAGTTGGAACAGCAACGATTTAATCAGTGAAAAATACGAAAACATGAGAGGAGCATGAAACCGCATGTGGTGCTGTCATTTGCCTTTCTGTTGTGCTGTAACCACAGACGCCATCAATGTAACCAAGCGCTTTCATTAAAAGGAAAACTCGACTCAAATTTTCGCTGCCGATTTCTCGTTTCAGCTGCTGTGAGTCTAGTGCATAAATAAACAACAACTACAAGCAGCTAGGCACAAAGACAGTTAACTGCACAGGCAGAAGGGAAAAAAAAAATAAAAAAAAACAAATAGAAGGAAGGGAATATCTAAAAAAAAAGACAAATAGAAAAATCAAAACAATTTTCAATGCTGACTGCGAAACAACAACAAAAGGAACAAATGGTGAGCATCTTTCGTTTTAATTGCGAACTAAGCGTGCGGTTGGCAGCGCAGTTGCGGCAGCAACGACGATGGCCACGGCAACGACAACAGCAACGGCAACAGCAACAGCAACGATAACGACAACACAGCCATTGCAGCAGCAGAAACAACAAAAAAGAAAATGCACATAGAAGAGCCAAAAAAAGTAGGCCTCACCGAGATAAACAACGCCACCTCGCGAGGAGTGAAGCATTGCTGCAGGCAACGACTGGCGGCAACGGCGACTGCGACTGCAACTGCGACCACTGCGAGAGGCCCGGTTGCAACCCCCTGCGAACCAAAACCGAAACCAATCCCAAAAAGCCAACGGGCCCAAGTGCACAGCTGCGAATAGTTGTTGTGTTCGCAGATGTAGTTGTAGTCGTAGTTTTGTATACGCAGGCCACGCAGGGCGGAGCCTAGCTGAGAGCAGCAGCATCAGCATCAGCATCAGCAGCAGCCAGGAAACGCCAGGATGTGACTACGGCTGCTATCATATATAGTAGTGGAGCGCACTTTTTATAGCACACTTTTTTGTGCTGCACTGGGCAGGTTTTTGTGTGTGGCTGCGTTTGTGTGGGTGCCTGTGTGTGTGCGTATCGTGTGGGAGAGCGGCATTTGGACTGTCTGTGTATGTGTGTAGTTTGCACGCATTTCATCATTTACAGCCCAAGTTATCCATTCTCTTTCTTCTTCTTTTTTAATTTCGGCCTGCTTTTTGGGGGTGGCATAGAAATTGTTTTTAGAAATACGCGAAAATGTTTGCTGAATTCAGTTTTTTCCATATATTTTTTCAGTGGAGCTTTTTTGCTCCTTTTGTGCACGGCTTGGCCTGGAAATGAAAAATTTTTAGTGTCTACATGCGAGTAGAAGGCGGCAGATAACGACGAATCGAGGTTGGGCTATGAAGTTGACTGGCTGCGTGCTTTTGACTGTTTGTCTGTAGTCTCTTGCCACTTTTTTATTGCGACTATGTATATGTGTATGCATGTATGTGTGTATAGACAACAACTGAAGCAAGAAATACATAGACGCAGTCTGAATGTTGAGAGAGGCCTGAACAAATCACATATGAACATAAATAAACACTGGGATGGCGCTTGAAATGCAAAAAGCATTGCCCCGTACTATGTGTGATAAGCAACAACAATGTTTTTCTTGTATTAGCCAAATTGGAAAAAAAATTTTTTCTTTAGAAAAATTGTATATCCTTGATTTCTCAAAGCTAATTACTATTTATGTTTAACATGCGACTTCATAACTTATATAGATATATATACTTTATACACTTCTACTTTCTTAAATAAAATAAAATCAATAACATAAGATACCAGTTCTAAATAAGTTCGTTCATTTATTTTGCTCCACTATATATTTAACAATAAATTATAGGCAGTTAATAATAAGTATTTGAACAAACAATTTTATAATTGAGATTTTAAGTTATTTAAATATGTTTTTTACTATTAGCCTTTCAAGTCAATATTCTGAATGGGCTACATTTTTCTTGAATATGAATTTTCTTGCCAGATTCCATCACCTTCTTAACCTTTTTGCAAGCAACCAGTTTACCCGCCCACATTTCAATTATTGCGGTGTCCAAATAATTGATGTTCCCAGGCTGACCCATAGTTTGCGGGTAAGAAGTATGATCAACTCGCGGTGGGCCTAATGAAGTTGCTTGGGTTGCGCATTAAATGTCAAAATGAAGACACGCATAAAACCCAAACAAAATTAATGCAAATAACCGGCAGGTATTTTAATCAAGCCCGAAACGAAGGGAGAAAAAATGTAAGGAAAAAAGTGCAACCAACCCCCGAGGAAATGACAAGCGCCTAATATTTTTTATACTGTTTTTTGTTCTATGATTTTATATGTAAAATAAAAAGAGCGCAAGGAGTGTTGGCATTGATGGGCTCATCAACTCGTTCGCCGTCTGCGCGAAATTACAGGCAAGGCACAAGGCACAAGGCACAAGGCATCACGGGAAGGGTGACTGTATTGGGAGGCACTGTACAAGTGGGCATAATATCCATCAATCAAGCGGCATAGACAGGTGGACAAGCAGCTTCGTGGACAAGCAGCGTCAAACAAACAACGTGGACCAGTCGCCAACTTGCAGACATGCAAAAAAAAAAAAAACAAACACATACGCACACACAAAAGACTAACTGAGTGTGTGTATATGTGTGCTTTGAAAAATAACGCGAAATTTCGTTTTTCACGAAAAAATTTTCGCATTAATTTACCAAAAGGCGTTGGGCCAAAACCAAAAACCAGAAAAAAGATCTGAACAACACGTACACAAAAGCGAAAAAAACAAAAAAAAACGATGTAAAACGTTGCCGAAAAAAATGCGCCGCACAAAATGGCAAACAAAAGCAACAAGCCAACAATTTTTAGAACAATTTTTTTCAAGTGCCAGAGGCATAAACACATTTGAGCTGGGCCGTTTTGGAGGGAAGGTGAATGGGAATTAGGATAGGTGGAGTGTGGAGAGAGAAGCGGCGAAATAGAGAGCGAGAAAGAGAGCGAGAACCGCCTGCTACTTTATCGTTTTTTATCTGCGGACAGTTGGGGCCTTTTAGGCTGCTTTTTGACCATGACACAAGTGTAAGTCGAAAACGCAGAATTTTTATACCAAATATGTGTGGCGTTCATTCGAATGCGCTTTACGTGGCGATTTTGTTAGTCTGAAGTGTCTAATGGATGGCTAGGTCGATGGCAAGCAGTTAGACGATCGGTGGTCTGAGTGCATTCAATGTGCGGAAGGTAGAATATGTATTTTGAAATACAAACATTTTAAATACTTAAAATTTATTGATTTAAATTTCTATCAAATATGTTCACGTCTGTTTAAATTGCCAATAAATCTGCTTTAAAGGAAACCTAAGTGCAAAATTTGACAATCAATCTGACATAAATCAAAAAGATTTCGAAATAACCTGAACGGAAACGAAATCATTTGAGATGAGTTCAGTCGGCTAGCAATTGACTATTCCATTAAGATTCAAATTGCATAGTTAAGCTTATCATACCTAAGCCCGCATTCTATGGCCAAGTGATAGTCAACAAAATGGGCGGTCGAGGCAGAGCAGCAATTAAATTGCCTTTTTAAAATAATTGCAAAAATGCCATGCAAAAAGCCGTAAACAAATTTGCAGTTTTGTGCATGGTTTCTTGTAAATTCTACAGGCCACAAAGTATGCAAAAAAGCAAAAACGCAAATTGATCGAGCAACATACTTACATACATACATATTGTATGCAAATACATAACATATGTATAGTATATAGAATATACAGGGAGAATTTATTTAATACGCAGTGATAGAAGTTTTTGCCTGTCCACACTTCGGAAGCTTCTGGCATATGGAAATTATAAAGTTTTCACCAACTCTGGGGCTGGAGCTAGGGGAGGGCTATGCAATATAAACCCAATGGCAATACATTGTGTAATATATAAACTACAAATTATTATTGCTATTAAATGCACAAGCAAGAAGTTCTTAAAGTTTTTCAAAAACTTTTCCACAACCCATCAAATTGGTATTGGGCAGGAGGAGTGAAGTGAGAATGTGGATGTGTTGTATCGAGTGCATTTTGCTTCATTATAAAGCAAACATCTTAGAAAGCTGATGGACAGCAACCAATCAACGACGTCTGTCCATCTCTCAATACAGCCACACACACTCTCACACACACACACACACTGGCACACGAACATGCATCTTGAACATGGCCGAAAGCTGGCCAAAAGTTTTCGCACTGCCTTTTCCACTGGGCAACTTAATTAGTGTTCAATCAACAATAAACTATAAACACTCTCTGCTTTCAACTTGGACTTTCGCCTGAAAGGTTGCGGTTACCATGGCTCGGACAAACTCTAAGAAGCATTCAAAAGACGGCCAAAAAGAACAACTCCAGCTAGTAAAAAGCATCTCAGATGCTGCCGCTGCTGCTGCTGCCAAATTAGTAGTTATTAGTTTTGAGTGCAAGGCATTTTAGCAATAGCTTTGGCCACCATCCTTCTCAGTTAACAGCCACAACTATTTGAGCCGTCTCAAAGCTCTAACCGAACTTACACATAACGGACAATTCAATCGAATTACTTTGGCTGCATAATTAAATTAGTCACTTCATAGGTGGCTTAACAATATAGCAAATTCAGCTAAATCTTTTTGAGGGGAAATGCATTTACCTTTGCCAAAGTGGATTAAAACTTACCTATTGCATTGTCTGCATAAGCACTATATGTGCATACAGTAGTTGCAAAAAGTTTTTTCTTCACTTTTTATACATTCTCATATTTGCATGTCGGCCTTTATTTATTAAATTAATATATTGCGTAAAGGCCCATCACGTACCTGAGCGGATTGTGGATTCCGGATGGCAAAAGGATGACAATCGATTTAAAAACAAATGGATTGCATTAAATGTCAAAATAGAAATTGCAGCTGTGGAGTGATAGATAGTCAGACAAGCCATTAATGCAAAACAATGTTTAACAAACTTTCTTTTTTAATTTCACTTCCGATTGCGTTGAGAAGCATATAATAAATAACATTGATATTAAGTATTTAAAGAACTAATTCCGAATGTCCAAAACTGTTCACAACTTCACAGAATGAGATAATTGTAGAAGTTTGATCCATAATTTTCATCGTTGTGATATATTGTTGTATAAAATAAACAATTCGGCATATTTTTAGTATATTCTTTAAGATGTAGGCACATTTAAATTCATAGCGCACTATATTATAGGTTGTTTTTTTTTTTTTTTTTTTTTTTTTTTTTTTTTTTTTTTTTTTGTTTTTTTTTTTTTTTTTTTATTATTTTTTTTTTTTTTTTTGTAATAAAAAAAATAAAATAAAAAAAAAAAAAAAAAGAGAAAAAATTTTGTTTTTGTTTTATATATTTTTTTTTTTTTTTTTTTTTGTTTGTTTTTTTTTTTTAGGGGGGGGGGGAAATAAAAAAGGGTGTGGGTTTTTTTTTTTTTTTTGGGGTGGGGGGGGGGTTTTTTTTTTTTTTGTTTTTTTTTTTTATTGGTTGGTTGTTTTTGTGGGTGGGGGGGGGGGGGGGGGGGGGGAAAATAAAATATAGTGGAATGATGGGTTGGTGTGGTTTTGGTGTGTTTGGTGTGGTGGGGGGGGGGGGGGGGGGGGGGGGGGGGGATTATTTTTTTTGGGGGGGGGGTGTTTTTTTTTTTTTTTTTTTTTATTTTTTTTTGGGGTGGAAAAATAAATAATTTACATTAAACTACAGCTGTCAGACAAAAATGACAAAAAACTATACATTTAAGTAAATTGTAAAGTATAATCACACACAATTTGTAATATATATTAAGGTTAAGAAATTGTATTTGAAATTGAAAAAACCAACAGTAACGCAACTCAATATTGCCTCTTGTCAAAAGGGTTTACTTCTTGGCCAACAAACTTTGCTGGAATTGCTCAACCTGCACTTTGCAAACGTTGCAGCCTTACAAAAAACTTGAAACTTGCCATAAATTGATTTACTTGGCACAACAATAATGAGTGCAAACATGACCATACGAGTGTTCACACACACATGAGCACGAGCACACACACACGCACATACTCACTTGCATATACACGCACACACATTAGAAGACCTATACAGATACACGTATTTGTTCAGGGCTATGACGCAAGTCGTGCAAAATATTAGCAAGAAAATTAAAAGAAAATTTTCCATAAAATGTGCAAAAGTATGCGAAAGTTATTAAGTGCATACAAAGTAGAAAAACATATACACCAGCACGCACACACACGCACACGCACACGAATATATAACGGACACAACATCGATGCAGAAAACTTTCAAATCACGTGTACAAGGCAACAGTCGAAGTTGTATTACTTCCTGGCAAGATGTTGGCTTCGTCCTTTATACACCACTCCTTTCTTTCTCTCACCTTGTCATAGGTCACTCTGCACCTCTTATAAGACACTTGCTTGTATTTTACAAGTTTTCTATTTAAAATATAAACACATCTTGATTGGAATTGGGCAGTTGCAATGCACCTAGCATCAGAATCATGTAAAGTCTCTTCGGCATTTTAATAAATTGTTAAAATATATCATGTTTTTCTTGGGCCACTTCCCAACTACATCTTTTCGTACATATATATTTTAATTGCTATTATTATACGTTGAGCAAAGATATGTTTCATTAGAACTCAATCGGATAAAGAAAATTATTGAAATGGTACATATAATTTTAATTGGTTCAAATCATTACATAAAAAGTGCATATATTGAATTAAAAATAGTTGTACAATACAAGTTTGTTGGTAATTCTATTTGACTTTATTTAAAACAAAGAAAAACGTCTATTTTTTAAGGAACCTCAAAACTCTCATGAGATTTTCCACAAAATTTTACCAAATATTTTTTTCACATATTTTTTCTAATTTTCAACCCAAAACCCAACGCTCATAACTCACAACACCTGGATAATACCGCCACACACACACACGCACTCATGGAAATATATATATATATATATAGAGAGGAACAGGGTGAAACGCGAAAAGTGCCGCAAATGAAAAATGCAAAGGGAATTAAATTATAGTCAGCAACGAAACAGCTAGCAAGAATATAAAAAAAAATAAAAAAAATAGCGAATCCAACACATACTCATATAGGGGAAATAAAAGATATATTCAGAAGCTCTCAACAGAAAAAGTTCAAACAGGCGGCGCATAGTTGCCTGCCCGGGCCGCGTTCTATGTTACTTTACGAAATTAAATCTGAGCGGAAGCATAGCAAAACACTCGCACACACAACACACACACACACAGTTGTAATGATGCAGCAGCTGCGCTTAGATTGCATTAAGTGGGCGGCCCCAGGGCGTTGCTTGGAGGCGCTACAGCCGCGCTGCAAAAGGCAGCCCCAGCAAGCAAAAATTTTAATTTCCGCGCAAAAATCACAAAACTGGCAAATGGCAAAGCAAAGAGCAGCAGACGTACATAGATGCAGAAGGAGCAAAAAAAAACAAAGAATAAAGCTAAAAGTGAAAAAACAGGCTAACTAAAACACCGCACAGCGATAGGTGTAAAAAATGTGAACGCTTTCGCACACATTAATGAAACGCGCTCATGTGCACACAACTCGTTCAAGAAGTGACGAGCGTAAGTTTACTCAGCTGCAACCAGTCAGATACAGTTCGTTATCAAGTCAAATAAAACTAAATTATAAGAACTTTGCAAAGATTTAAGAATTTTATAAATTTTCTATATAATCAAATTAAAGCATTTAAAGCTAACAATTGGAATGTATAAATTCTTGAAGTATCGCAAATTAAATTTCTTTGTGTTGCTAGTTATTTGATGTCGAAGAACACTACACAAAATCTCAATAATTGAAAAACAAAATAAACAGTGACGTCAATTAATCTTATATTGTACTGTAAAAGCAAATTCAACAATATAAACATGCGGTCACGAATTCTATGCTCGTCTTCGACATTTTTTCTTTCTATTACACAGACGACCCTTATGCCACTAATTAAAACATCATATGTAATTTCAGCTTTTTCACAATCTCCTTCACATATAAAAACACTCACACATACATACGTTCACATGTCGCTCACAGTACATCTCCTGACTGTTGCATTAAAATTAATTTTCGTGTATTTTTATACACTTTTTCCTCTCACTTGTCAAGTCAAGAGCTTAACGCTATCTACAAAAGCATAGCCATAGAAAAAATTGAGAGCTCATTGGAAGTCTAGCGCTTAGAGATACCGTGTACTTGCGTAATTTATCATATCAAAAATCCAACTGCTTAGAGAAATTTGTATGGGAATTTACTACTATACCCACTGATGAACATGCCAGCTTTATGCATACTATTTACAGCGTATAACGAGGAGAAAACTACGGGAATGAAACTCTACAGCTGACTGCAATTGGATTGCCATTGCTATACAGCCAGCCTGAGCGACCCACAATATTTGTCTTTTTTAATAAAAATAATATTTTCACTATGCTCGTTACCTTAACAATGTCCTAGTCCATAGCCGAGTTGCTTCCATAGTTGAAGTGTGCGCAAAAAAAGGCTCAAATAACCACGCCAACATTTTTGCCAGCGAACCAAGCATCCAACAAGTTAAAAGTTAATGAGACAGCATAACTTTTGCGGTCAGCTAAATGAGTAAACGTAAAGCAGAAAAAATTGTTACAAAACGAGGGTTGCTCATTCAGTGAAAACAAGTACACTTTATTAATATCGGACACGAAATAGACAATTTAATTTTATTAACACAAAAATCACTTTGTACAATAGATAATTTGTTTATTTATTCGGCACGATTCATACACTTGATAAACTTAAATATAAATACACTGATTTGAACAATAAATAAAAATGGCAGAAAAACACAATGTGAACTCATATAATTTGCGCCATCTACTTCGCAAAATAAAAACTTAAAGCAAATAATCTACATCGTTTGCATATACAAAATTTTGCCTGATTAGGAACCTTTCCACACAGTTTTTACTCGGTGATGAAATATAGTTAAAGTAAGAATTATAGAAAATCCAGCCTTATGGTATCGACTAGTAAATCGTAATATCATAAACTAAACGCGTATATTTGCCTTTTACTTTACAAGCGAGTCTCGCACATTTGCAGCTCTGCGCAGCACTTGAGACCCAGTTGCATCGTGTTGTAATCAATGTTCTCATATGCACCTGAAAATTAAACAATTTGGAAAAAATGATGCTGCAAAAGAGGCGAGTGAAATGACATTTAAAAAAATGTTAAAAAGTTAGCGAATGTTGAGTAGTGTTAATGCCGAGAAGGACCAGAGTCGCAGCCGCCTACGACTTGTGTCTTATGTCGTGTTAACATTACAAAATTTATTTGATAGTCCACTCCGTCCCATGCTGCCAGCATACAGAAAGGACACATGCTTAACCTATGGCCATCATCAGCCATTAATCAGCACAACGTTCATGCCACACACTTGTCACTCAGGCGACGCTTATCACTTGGTCCATTGAACGCTCGTCGCGTCTGGCATAAATATCACTTAAATCAGTTGACTTAGTGACGCGAGATGAGAGACAGAGAGACAGAGACAGATAGAACGGGTAGACATGGACCCAGGACATATCAACTTGTAATTGTGACAATTGCTGTCAACAAAGCGCAGACATAAACCCCACCAAAATGGAACTGAGGAGGAAGGGGTGAGCTGTTGGCACACACGAACCTCAACCGCCAGGACATCCGTAGTCAGACGACAACTGGACGTCGACTGCTTAGCCAGTGAGCTGTGTGCGACCTTTTCTCCCGCTCTCTTTCTCTTTTTACTTCTCTCTACTCTGTCCGTTTGCGATGGCAATTTTTTGACAAAATAAGATAAATGAGTTGCTTGCGTGCACTGTATAAGTTCGAGTCCTTTTAAGAGTTGTATCGTGAAAATACTCTCTATGTAATTGCTGTATGTTTTCAATAAATGTTTAAGCTGTCGCCAAAATGTTAATTAAAAAAATATTTCATTGAAATATACTGGTTAACTTAAGGGCTTAAGTTTCGCATTGACCCTCTAAAAACTGTGAGCAGAAAACACAATCAACGATCTAAAATTTCTGAAATTGAGTATCAACTATGCAATCATCTTAATCTTAAAAAATTGCATTAATAAATAAATGTTTGCTATTATAACATACATCTAAAATTTCTTTTAAATAAATTACATGAATATGCTTTTGAAATCAAGAGTATTCAACGAATTCTACAATCCATCCGTGGCTGATATCGCACTTGGGGATTAGGAGGCAGTGGGTTTGTTTGGTGCATGTCGGAAGTCTGAACCATAAAATGGCGCTTACTATAAATTTTAAAGCTAGACAAAGTTATTTAAAAATCATTGAGCTATTCGCAGTTAGCAGCATCCTTCGCGCTGGCTCCCAGTTCCTTTCCGCGCTCATTTACAATAAATTCGCGATTTCGGTTCGGTTCAGTATTCAGTATTCTATGTTATATTGGCGAGCGTGTGTATTGCTGTTTTTTGCGTGTGTTTGTGTTTTTCTGCTCTGTACTTTAACTTGCGTATTTGTTAGCAAGGGTGTGAGTAGTTGTGTGGTTTTTTTTTTGCACCATTGACTAAGCCAAACAAAGTCTGATGCTTGAATTTATGATGCTCACTCCAATTGCCGGCTCTGGTGGATTTTTTGTCTTTGCTCGCGCTAATATTTTTTACTTATTTTTTTTGTATTGTACTTTCCCTTGGTTTTGCCTTTTTTAATTCAATTTATTTTTGGATTTATACGTATTTATGCACATGGGATTCATTTCCGCTTACGGTTTCTAACATTTCGCGCGGCCAAAACTCATTTTTCCTATTTCTCCCATCGCTCTATTTCTCTGCCTTGCTTTTCACGTTTTTCGCTATATTTTAGCGCGTTTTAATGAAAATTGATGCTGCAAAAGTGCGCAAAGGTTATTGGCGTGTCTAAATTAATGTACGGATATTGTAGATTGCTGTTGGGTCAACGCCCATCCCGCCCACAATACAGCGCTCGTAATGCCCTGAAGCATCAGAGCGTCAAAGCAGCAGCAACAGCAACAGCACCTGCATCTGCATTGTGTTCAATAAAATTTTGACATTTCTTAATTGAATTCCGCTGCACAAGTTTGCCGCGAACTCAAACAAAAGCCAACAAACCAAAAATCAAATTACAACAAAAGTCATCGAGCAATGAAATTTTGTACAACATTCACACACTCACGCACACATGCATTTACCTCTCATAATACATACTTACCAAGCATATATGAACATAACTATGCAAGGCAAAACTTACTGCTAGCATCCAGAGCCGTGTCGTAGATGCTTGTACATACCTGATCAGCGAAGAGGCAAATTTTATAACTTCATTAAATAATTGCGCGCCCAAAATGCAGCAGTAACCGCATAGAGCCGCCGCCAGACGCAGACAACGTCCTATCCTCGCGTCCTGTATCCGAAAACTTTACGGCGCGCTAACTGCCAAAAGACGATAGATAGCAAAGCGATGCGATGCGATGATAACTTGCTGCCAAGAGCCCAGTCACGTACCCACCATTTACCTCCTGCCAATGTGTTCAAATATTGAATTTTTGGATGGTGTATTGAAATGTTCCTTGTGCTCGTTGTGTGCCTTTGGTCAGCCTTGCCAAATGAGGCGCTAGCTACCATACGATGTTACGAGTGACTGTCAGAAATAACTTCAGATGCCTATATCAATATTTAGAAATATTTTAGACAATATTCGATTTAATCAAAACATCTATTAATGAATATCGAAATTTTGATACCTACGATACTATAACAAATTAATGTTAATAACTTAGGATAATCTAGGCGGCCTTAAGTAACAAAATAGATTTACTTAGATTACGCAGTAGGAGTTTTAAATAATATTGTAAACGCCAGACAAAATTCCAATCTTTTTAGATAATCGTATAGATCAGATAGATTGATATAGATAGTGTATCTGAGCTCTACTATTACACTTAGCAGCCTGTTATGTTGCCCAAATTTCTTATCGACCTCTTATTAATTAGCCACCATAAATCCTGGATCTTTTGGGCTGAGATTTGTGGTTAGCGGACAATAAAATATTGTATCAATATTGCGAGTGTAATACTCCTTCGAGCTTATAAAGCTTGGTTTCTGAGAGTAAATTTTCAAATGTTACTGCTTAAGTGAATAGAGTGCCCAACTGCTGTTATTATCATATGTTCCAGATCAACAATATATGTTGAGTATGACAGTTGTCCAAAGTTGAGTAGTTACTGACCCTACGACATTAACTACCGATGCATGCGAATGAAATTGGATGTGTCTTCTCAGCTGCTCCACAGTACAATGCAATTTAAAACTTATTCAAATACCACTTTTGAAGAATATCTCAAATACATTTTTAACTTACCTAATTCTATGTATAAACATGCACTAAGTGCAGATGTAATTAAATAGTTATTTTGCAACACACTAAATCAGTTTAAATGCACGAAATTCAAGTATTTCACTTATTTGTTTTGATATGGAATTTATACAGATCACGCTTCAGATGAACAACAACAACAACAATTCAGCAGCAAATATTGGGAAATGTGCGCAACGAATGCTCATATTACGCATACGCCTCGTCCAACCGCCAAACTGCAATTTACAATAAAATCAACAAGGCGGCCCACCAATTGACTGTGTAAACCTGACTGCCATGAGAGTGCGTGTGTGAGTGCGTGTGCATAGCCTTTGGCACTCATTAGCTCTATTATACTTGCACACACACACTCACCCATCGAGTGCATTCTCAAATATTTACGCCACATATTTTCACACCTTTTTTTGGCTTTGGTTTGGTTTTGGCTTTTGGTTTGCTGGCTTCGATGGCTTCGATGGCATTTTTGCCTGCTTCTGCACTTAATTGAAATATTAAATAAGGCAATTAAAATTAAAATTATTGCTGCCAGATGCCACGCCTCACGCCCATAACCAATGCTGCCTACCACACGCACAATCGTCATTGATGGCAGACACATGATAGCAAACACATAGCTACAATATTTATTGAAAATCACTGAAAATTATTATTATAATGTTTGCAATTGCAACACATGTACGGCTGTTGATAATGTATAAATTATTGCAGTGCAGATAAAATATGCAATTCGCATGGTTTCCAATACTTCATTGAATATTAATACAGCCGATAAACTGTTTGAGACTCTTTTAATTATCGCCCAATTGGCTGACTTATTTTTAAAGAATAAATTTAAGGCCAAAGCAACCGAAGCAAGGCCAAATAAGGTTGAGTGATCAAAAAGGGAAGTGGAAATACGCTGAAACGAAGCGTTGTCCTTGGCTGTCCTTTGTAAACATGTTGACAAAGCGAACGAAGGTGCCATGCTCCACAGTCCATGGCCATGCCTCATGCCGTAAATGTCATGCGGCCACAGAGCAACAATAGCTTAATTTATAATTAAATTAATTGTTGTAATTACTTCATTAGCGTTTACTTTTATTCTGGTCGCCTTCCATTCTAGCTGTTCATTAGGTTCACATCCTGAGCTCAGCTCAACTCCATTATGAAGGCTCCTGCGTGTGGTAGCTGCTGCTGTTGCTGTTGTTGCTGCCATTTGTTGTCTATGTAAATGACATCAAATGCGACACCAAATTACACAATTAGGCAACATTAACATTTAATGCGTTATGTTTGCGTTTTGTTTGCCTGCTGCCCACCAAATACCTTTAAGTAACCACCGAATGTTGCGACCTAACACGCAGGTCATAAGCATGATAATCGATTGTTAGTTAATAGAATTTCCATTGTGTTAAATATTATAGAGTATTCTGCTATTTGATTGTTATTGTAGCTATTTAGACATCAACCGCTTTCTATAAATAGGTTTTCTTTTGTCCTTTTCGGACACATGTGTCTTAATGTGCGTAAGTTTAAATAGGATGATTAGTTGCAAGCTAAACATTTGACAGATGAGGGTTGCACTCAGCCAATATAATTTCAATGTAGTATGGAATAATAACTGCTTCAATGTCAGAGTTTAATAGTGCAAATTCGTTACTTCCACTCAGCAAGGAACTATACATTTTCAAATTAATCATTATCGAACTATTAGTCTATTGGACACTATTAATTATGATTAAACACAATTCCATGAGATATTTTCTTATTTGTACTTTCTCACATTTTTTTTGAAGTTCTAATTGATTATAGGAAGAACTATTTCATTTATCGCCGGACCTATAAGAAAGATCACTTTGATTTTGTTAATTTTTCATTGTTCTTAATATGAATACTAACAAAGACTTAATAATAAATAAATAAATAAATAAGTAATAAAATAGTTTAAAATATACATAGATTTATTAATATAATTACTTTCAAATTACTATCATGAGAATGAAAACTCCCTCACACACAATTTGAATATTTTGAAAGAAATTCGCGTTCGCCCAAAAGGGTCAGGTTAAATTTTCGTTGTGTTAAAAACTTTTATCGGCTCTCAAGAGACGAATTTGAAAATTCAACCGAATCCATTGATTTTGCAACATTCTAAGGATAAAATGTATTGTCTATGTATTAATGTTGTTAAAGTCTTAAAATCTCTATCTATCTGTCTATATACAGCGTGCTGGAATATCTCAGTATAATATAGCAGTAAGCATTTAGAATGTGACTTTCAAAATACAGCTGAAAGTGATTACAATCTTATACCACACATATTACAATATACTATTAACTTGATTTATTTAATGTTGAATTGTTATTATAATTGATGCTAATTGTAGTCAGAATAAAGAATAAGTATCTGAGAGTCTGCATACTATTGGATAATTGAACAATTTCACAATATAATAATTTAATCATTACATTATATTACATAGTTACTATCTTTTTAAAGGTAATAGCAGTTAGTATCTCATGGAAAAATAGTATAGTAGTTGTTGAGATAAGAATATGGAAAACCTTTATAATTTCCCATGGTGTTGTCAACCAAGTAGCTCGGCTCGCATAAATAACGCTGCAAGCGACGCGATGCTGACTACGCGACGTCGCAGCGCCCCCAAAACGCAAAAACTTAACGAAGCGCACCAACTGGTAAGCAAAGAGCGCACCGCAGCTAAGAGAGCGACAGTCGATAGATGCACTCTTCTGCCTACCAAAACTCAGCAGCTTACGTCGTTGAGGGCAGCGCACGTGGCTGCTTTTCTTTTACCTTTTACGAAGCCCAAATGAGCAACAGTGAGAAATGTAAGGCAACAACAACACGAAATGGAAAGAAAAAATGTGTCAAACGGCACTGCCGGCGTCGTCAGCGCATCAAGAGAGCGCTAACGAATGGGAGAGTGTGAGCACGTGTAAGAGTGCGAGAGAACGAGCGAGCGAGAGCGCGACGCGACGGCCATTTGATGCTGTGTGGGAAAAACTGCACAAAATGAGCGACGCTCTTTTTTTGTACGTTTTAGCAAACGTTGCGCTGCCGTCAACATTTTCTTTGTGTTGCTTTTGCCGGGTAATTCGTAAACAAATTCTGTGATTGGCCGACAGTCGTTGCGAGCATTTGGCATGGGACCATCGGGGAGGGTGGGGAAGTCAGTCACTGCTGCTCGAGTATTTGTGTGAGATTGTGTGAGCATGCGACCACGTATGTGTGAGTGTAGTTTTTTGCGCCACGTTTTCTTATTAACGCGTTTTTGTGATTGGGTTTGGGGGTACGCCCGCCGACTGGTGCGACTGGCGCAGCAGCGCAGTCAGCGTCTGCGTGTCGACTTTTTTCGCATTTGCTGGCATCGTCTGTGTGTGAAAATGTGGAAAATTGCCTATGCGCACCCATCTACAACCACAGCAGAGTAGACCAACATTACAACACCAACAGCAGCAACAACTATGCGAAATGAGTGTAATGAGCGTGGAAGAGCGAACCCCAACTACAACGCACTGCTATCTTGCTCTCGCATTATACATACGCCACGTTATCTATGTATGACGTATGCAAGTTTTGTTGTTGTTTTCTAACTGCGTCGTCGTCGTCATCGCTGGCGCCGTTGGCTGTTGGCTGTTGGTTGGCTGCGTTTTGTGGCTGCGGCGGTGTTAATGTTTTTGCGTGTTTATGTTAATCGGGCAACGCTGGCAACTGGCAAAGCGACGTCAGCGTCACCAGCGCTCAGTGCAGCGATAGCAGCAGCATCAGCAGCAGCATCAGCAGCAGCACCAACAGCCGCAGCCGAAGCCGCAGCAGCTGCATTGCTTGCTTAGATGACGCCTATTTCGTTAGCCGACCCCACCCGCCAAACACTCGGACACACATGCAATGTGCACTTACATGCATATACATATACATATCTATATATTCGTATATATTCGCACACATACACATCTGTATGTAGTTGTGCGTTGTTTTTTATGCATTTACTAGGCAGCATTTTGATTGCATTTTTTTTCAAATCTTTTTTTTTCTCTACTTTTTTGTTGTAGTTTCTGCGCCTCTACGTAATGAAAAATGGTGGAGAGCTCCAGACTTTTGCCTGGTTAGAGCGAGAGCGTTGTCCACAACGTTAGCGTGAACAAGAGCGAGATCAGAAAAGAGTGCTGTGCCTTTTTTTTAATTGCAATTTTTCATTAATTAAAATTTGCTTAGTTTGCATTTGAAAGTTTTTATTACTGTCGTTCCTCTTTGAGTTCTGGATATATAACGGAAATTTGTATGGATTTATTGTGATTGAAGGTCCAGAAAATTGAATGTGTATGCTGTTTGCGTGCACCAGTGTGTGTGAGTGTGAAGAGTGATAAACTGGTTGGATGTGTAACTGAAATAGACAGAAACAAAGTTGAACAAATAGTGCTTGGAGCGATAAACCCACCGTACAGATATGGAGACTAACAGTTATTGCAATTATACTTTAGCTTTCAATGTAACTGCATTTTTGGGGAGAATCTAATATATTTTTATAGTTGAAATTTGCCAATATCAATATGAATTTTATATAACTCAATATAATAGTATTGAGCAGTTGAGAATATTTGGTAGTTCGAGTATTTACATTAAATGCAGCTTGCAGATCGAACAGAATGATGAACCATGAAAAAAAAGTTAGACTATCTGCATATAACAATTATAAATAAATAAAATAAAACAAACAATTCAATAAATGATTGCAATTATAAAAATATAGTTTTAATTTGGATTGGTTTAGTTGCTATCTAGTAAAAATATTTGACTATTGCTTATTTTTTAAATGTAGTAGAAAAAATATTTTGCAAACTATTCGGATTTTTTCCAAAGTTTGCCTGGCATGCTTTATACCACAATTTGTGTGCTAGTTTTTATGCCGTGCCGGCTGCTAGCGGCAATTAATGATATAGCCACAAAGTCACAACCACATCAGATGTTAGGCAGAGGGAATGCATTCTGAAATACATACACCTATAAACGCACACAAGCACACACGTATACACACAGATACGAAACCCTAACCCAGATAGCACAATTCGACAGCCAACCAATGCATGGAAAACGCATTGCCCCAGCCACCACATGTCGACCACAAACCAAAGTCAAAAAGTGCGTACCAACACATACACACACACACACACACACACACACACAACCAAAGCGAGAGAGTGAGAGAGTAATGTGGCAGGAAACAGAGAAATGCGTTGAGCTGATTGGTGGAAAGCAAAAAGAAGAGAAAAAACTCTAACACATAACCGCTGCTGCACATGACGGAGAAAGTTGGACAGGGGGGCTGCTCGGGAGCCTGAGCGGCATGTCGACCACAACAATACAAAAGTCAAATTAGTGGAAAATGCAAATGCGGATAAAAAACGCAAAGTGGATAGCACAAAAAATGGCAATAGAAAATATAGACATAGCTGCCTTATATACCATAGCCATAGAGAATCAGAGAGAGAAAGAGAGAGAGAGAGATTGCGGATCCAACAGAGGAAGCGAGATGCAAGCGAACATAGTTGGAAAAGAGAAGATAAAAAGCAAAGCGTGAGCTGCATCAAGGCATTTTAAAAAATGTGTTGCTACAAAAAAATTATATTATAATTACATGCTGCTGCGTTACCAACTTGTTTTGGCCAAGAAACACTGCAGCCCGATTTTTACGAAGCATTTCACGATTTATCGGCTTAGTATATAAGATATCTCTTGTTCATATTGTGTATTGACTGTCTTTGTATCCTAGTATTTATCCATTAAATACATGATACTCTACTCAATTTTGTCATCTGCGAAATTTCTCCATCATGCAACTTCTGCCACATGACATGGAACAAATTTTCTTTGTATTTTTAACATGTTTCCATCCGTCTTCGCCATGAAAATGTTGCGCCGTAAATTTATGCCAATAAAAAGTTAATTAAATATAAACAACCGAATTTTTAAACCTTCAACATGCTGTGAACCAACTAATATAGTCATGTTACACAGCAAATTTCCATTCAAATTTGTCTACCAACTTACGATCGTAATGAAAACGCCCTAAGAACAACATAGAATAAAAAAACTCATTCTACGCCAACAGAGCTAATGACAACGATTTAATCCTCTACTTATAAGATAAATAATTCTAACATAAATAATAAGCTAAATATATAATTTCTCAATAATCATCTTTACATAAACAATTTTACCAAAGGATAGGCTTATTATGAGCACCAGTATCAGTTCACCAGTATCTGAAGTCAAAACAATATTCGAACTATTTATTCAAAAGTAAGACAGTTTCTTTTATAGCCTTAGTACTTGCCAACTGTTTGATTTATATAAACAGCTTTTATTAACATTTTTGTTTTGGCGATGTTTACGCTTTTGCTCACATATGCCAATTAAAAGTATTTATCTTTCTTTTATTATATCTGATAAAAGAGGGAAAAATAATTAAGACTCGCATTGTTATCTTTTTAAGTATTGTTCGTTGACGTTTCTGTTTTGTTTTATTTATTCTTATTTTCATTTTTAATATTTACCATTTAATTAGAACTCATTATTCAAAATGTTTATTTGTTTTTTGGAGTTTATCGCGAACTAGCAGGTGGTTTTTAGAGCTAGCAATTCTGTAAGCGTCTAAGTTTTCAACTAGGTCTATGGTAAATTCCATGACCCACAATGTATTCAAATGGAGGGAGTCCATGAAGTTTCCAAGCATATGCACTAGTTAAGAAAGAACTAATGGAAACTAAATTGCATGTTAATAAATTAAACGAATTTCAAAACTTATCCTTAATTACAACGAAATTGAAAAAACTTTCCATGGGAATTATAAATAAACAACAAAAAACTAATGCAAATGTGGTATTTTTTTATCAAACAGCCCTCGTCTGCTGTCACTCTTCGACAATGTAAATTATACAAGTCTTATCATTTGTTACCCACTTAAGCTAAACCAACCACACGCCTTCTACCATGGAATGATGAATGCTTCGACCCTGTTGAACTGCCAAGTTCAAAATCGAATGCACTTCGAGGTGAGGCAACATTTTCCGCAAATATTAGCACAAGTGCAAGGCCCAATCATTGAAATGGAAACCGATATTCGATACATCGCACGCTTACGTAGCGTAAACGCAATTCTGTTTTATCAACTGCTATCACGATCTTTTTAATGGCAGTACAATAAAGTAAAGTGCTTATTGGCTTACCTTTTGGATTTGCTACATAGTCAAACAAAGCTGCGGATATTATTTAGTGGGTGGCATTTCATTTCGCCCAGTTGAGTGCTGGCACCGAAAGCGAAAGGTCTTGTCACAAAATGCTCAGTCACTATATACCGCTGATCGGCTGCCTGCTAGTGCTGCCTGCTGTGAGGGGCTACTTTGAAGGCTGTGATAATGCCTATACTCTAGGTGTGGGCACCACCTACGTCGAGTCGCCCTACTATCCCCAAAACTATCCAGCTGGCACCTCGTGTCGCTACAAATTCACGGCCCCCCTAGACCACTACATTACAGTTCAGTGCTCCATTAATTTGCCATCGGTAAGCTCGGTTAACTACCTTTCAGCCTTATGCTTACTTCAAACCTATGCACTCAGAATAATGGTCAGTGCAGCACGGATAACTTCTGGATGGATACTGAAGGCGACCTATTAATGCGCACCTCGGAAAACTTTTGCGGTAGCGGCACATTCACCAGGGACTCTCTATTTACGCAACTAGTCTTTTCCTATATCTCGACGGGCAGAAGCGCGGGAAAATTCAGGTGCTCGCTGACCGTTCAGCCGCAGACCTGTAATTGCGGCTGGTCGGCCACTACGCGCATTACCAATGGTCAAGCGGCTGGTGCCAATGAGTTTCCCAGCATGGCAGCCCTCAAGGACACCTCTTCCAACTTACCCATTTTCTGTGGCGGCGTCATTGGTGAGTGGTTGACAAGAGACGAGAGGTGATGTCTATATGTATTTTCTTGCCAATATTCTCGCAGTTTCGCATCGCCACATAATTACTGCTGCTCACTGCACGCTTCAAGTCAGCCAGGCCACCAACATTGTGGCCCTCGTGGGCATCAACAGTCTACAAAATCGTAAGTAAAATAGACTCATATATGTTGTTACAGAGCTCATACACTCACTGTTACTTGTAGCCAGCAATTCAATCTACTACGATCAGTACAACATACAGCAAATGTTGCGACACGAAGAGTATGTGAATAATCCAAATGTAGCTAATGATATCGCAGTGCTGACCACCTCGTCCAATATTAAATGGTCACGGGGCGTGGGCCCCATTTGCCTGCCACCACTTGGCACGTAAGTAGAGTATTTCTACTCTCTGTATAGGAATTCAAATTTAATTTCGTTTTTCTGTGCAGTACAAACACGTTTTCCTATGAAACCGTGGACGTTATTGGCTTCGGCATGACTTCGTTTGGCGGTTCATTGTCGTCAACTCTACTGAAAATCAATCTAATGGTTGTGAACAACGCGGACTGTCAAACGGAGTACAATGGCGTAGCGACAATTAATAATGGCCAAATATGCACTTACGATTATTCGAGCAGCCATCGGGACTCCTGTCAGTTTGACTCAGGTGGTCCTGCAATTAGGCGTTCCGCCAAGCAGTTCCTTATCGGCGTCGTGAGCTTCGGCAAGAATTGCGGCGGATCGGCTAACGCCATGGGCGTGAACACTCGAGTGACCTCATATATCAGCTGGATTCGACAGAAGATTGGATATTCCAATTGTGTTGTCGCTATGTAACCATATGAATATTGTAGAAGACTATTATGTGTTTTGAATTTACATAAAATGTACATATAAAACCGACTTTTTAATTTTATTTTTCCTATAAACTTTTTATTTTCATTTTTCTTTGTGCAGTGAGGACTTTTTGCTAGCAAATGTTAAGACCTTCATAGGTATGACATATTTAATAATCAACTAAACTTCTTAACACCATATGTGGGGTACCTTTGTACAGTTTTATAGGGGTCAAATTACTTTAATGTCACACAAGTTGTCGATTTTGCTTGTTGTGTGGAAATTGATCAATGAGAGATTCAAAAGATTCACGTTTACCTTATATTGACTTTATTTCTAAAATACGTTAGGAATTTGAAGCCTTTTTTAAAAAAGAAGTTCCAACACCAACAACAATGTAACTAACAATCCAATTCTTAATGTTTTAATTACCAACAATTGATACAATTTTATTTTTCTTACGAAACTTAACAAAATTGAAAATAAATACAAAATAAGTAAACATTTTATTACTATCTATACGAGTGTCAAAAGAGAACCAAGTATATTATTTTATTATAAGTAAAGGAGGATATGGGTTTTTGTTGGGTTGCTTGTTTTTTGTGGGTTTTTTTTTTTTTGTGTGGGTTGGGTGTTGTTTTTATTATTTAATTTTTTTTTTTTTTTTTTTTTTTTTTTTTTTTGTGGCTTTTTTTTTTTTTTATTATTATATACTTAAATATCAAAATAAAGTTTGGCAGAGCATTTGCCCCATTTGAATGCTTGAGCCCGTCTTCCAATCCGGTTTCAATGATTAAATAATTCCGAGCATTCAGCTGATAGCGGGTATCTTGACAAAACAAATATATATATGGCCGCGTGCAATGTGTATTCTATATCCACTCAATATCATCTTTCTCTTCCATTTGCAAATCTTGAACCCTTTTCTGGCGTGCGAAGCGAAATTTTACTGCTGCTCTCGGTATTGTATTTTCTATACACCACGAATCTAGATTGCCGAAATCATGTCAGACAATATGATAATATGTAACCCTTTCATGGAATTATGTGCACCTTGTGCAAATAGCGAGTCATTCGGCAATGTTCGGCAGCTTACAGAAAAGTAAATAATCGTTGTATGACATTAATTCAAAAATACACTTTATTTCGTGATAATATTTACTATGCCCGTTGTGGATTAATGAATTTCGTATATAAGTAGATAATGAAGTACAGTTTTCAGTTGATTATATAGCTGCCGCCAATTCACATTCGACAAGCATGCGGAAGTTCCGTGCGATGTTGTTTTCTCTCCCATTTATCTTTGAATTAGGGATATCACAGCAGTGCAACTGGCAGTACAATCTGCAGCCAAATCGGCCAATCAATATAACAAGTTCGAATTATCCGGGAGCACTTCCAGCTGGCAGCAGCTGCCGCTATCAGCTACATGCACCTACCTCGCATGTCATACAGCTGACTTGTCGCTTTGAAGTGGTGAGATTAATATCTAAGTGATATATGTGGACTTTATAATGCTATCGATTTCTCAACTGCTCCTAGTATCCCGATATCTGCCAGTCTAAGTTTCTTTATGTTTCACGCGATGGAGACACACAATTCCGTGATGCTGAACGGTTTTGCCGTTTCGGGCAAGTCACACGCAATTCAAATTTCCAAACAATGGCAATTGGCTATCATTCAACAAACGTGGCCACCCAGCAGCATGCCAGACTGACTTGCCAGGCGATGGCAGTTCGAGTGCCCTGTGACTGTGGCTGGTCTCAGCCAACGCGTATTACCAACGGCAAGGAGGCGCTCAAGCATGAGTTCCCCTCCATGGTGGGTCTGCGTGATCTCAACTCAAATTTACCCATACTTTGTGGTGGCAGCATCATCAGCGATCGGTTCATTGTCACAGCAGCACATTGCACAGATCAGCAAACAGTTGCGAGTCGTTTCGTGGCCATAATTGGTGACCACGATCTCAGTCTGGGTGAGTTTTGTTTTAACTTCGCTCTACTTCTGCTTACCATTAACTTCTCCACAGATGGTGAATCAATGTTTGCCTCACAATATGCCATACAAAGCATTGCCAGACATCCAGAATATAACCATGCACGGGTCACCAACGACATTGCCCTGCTGCAGACTGTGAGACGCTTCGTCTGGTCTCGCGGTGTGGCGCCAATTTGTCTGCCCTTTGCACAAAGCCAAATGTAAGTTTAAAGATTTGCGCAATTTTTTGGTATCATTAACGATATTTGACAACTTTTTAAAGTGAATTAATTTCCAGAGAAATAATTTTGAGGAGAAAATAGTAGATACACCATTTTCTACCTCAATGATTGCATGCAAGAACGGTCGCACAACATTTCAGATGCAAGTTCATTTAGCTGTTTTTAAATCTGCTATCCATGGAGCTGATAACTTTGTGAGATTAAGACGGTATTGCGACATAGCTCCTGCATACCAAGCTTCAATTATGTTTTAGGCATATTGTTTGCGGGTAATGATTCCTAAAAAAGTTGATTGCGATCGAATGAAGAACTTTTATGTTTTTTAAGAAGCAATGTTGAGGTATATTGTGCGCCCTATTATATATTTTGAACGCACACCCTGTAAGTTTACAAGACTGCTGAGTTCTTGGAAAATCGTTGTTTTCATGTCGTTTTGTTTTAGCAACAACAATAATTATTTCAGATTAAATATTTGTTGTGTAGCTTTTATTTTCTTTACCTGCTAATATTACTATAGCATTCTTTCATTGAGATTTGCCTAATCTTATCTACTTGTTAGGCCATGATCTTCATGATCTTTCAAGATCTAAATGATGTGATGTCTTTTATCTACCCTACCGCATTTTAGCTCTGAAGCCTATGAGGTTGTGGATATTGCCGGCTGGGGGACTTTGCGGTTTGGATCGGCCAAGTCAAATACCCTGCAAAAGGCCAAGGTGATGACCATCGTCAACTCCGACTGCAGTGCACGCTATAATGCCAGCATAGCGCCAAATCAGATATGCACCTACGATCACACAGGACTGGGTCAGGACTCTTGTCAGTATGACTCCGGCGGTCCTGTCATACTGCGCCAGCGAAGTCGCATGTTCCTGCTCGGCGTGATCAGCTATGGACGGTCGTGTGGCCAGAGCTATGGCATTGGGGTTAACACTCGCATCTCGTCGCATCTCAACTGGATACGCAGCTATGTGGGTGGCTCAGTGTGTGTGCGTTAGAGCTGAATTCAATCCAGACATTGATGATGTTGGCAACTGCTGGAAGCTCGACGATTTTCATACAACTATCTTGGCATTGCCCCTCTGGCGTTTGCCGCACAGCAGCTTCTTCGACTGCTTTGGCAGTCTTCGAGTGTTGACAAAAGCCTTAATTTGCATTTAAATTAAAAAGCAGTGACATGTTTTGCCTACATTTAAACAACACACAAACCATCAACGGACCTTACAATCTCTGTGCATAGTTTGCACGCATTTGCTAGACTAACTCAATTGATTACCCACATTCAATGAATAACGATAATTAATCTTTTTTTAGAAAGAAAACAACTAAAATATATGCAGTTATTTTTAAAACTACAAAGTGAAATGCATTTTTCATATATGTAATTTTGAGAAAAAGAAATGTTTATTATTAAAAAAAAAATTGTATCATACAACAGTGACTTTGGAATAATATGTGACAGAGTATTCACGTGTCTGCTTGCTGCAGCAACTTGTCTTTGTTGTATTTGTATTTTCTTGCAAAATGCAACTCATAATGGTTGTTGTAATTGAGTGCTAACTCAATTTCTCGGCAACGCTCATGTTGTCGACATCTCTTTGTTATCTTAAAATTGCGTTAAATTTTGCATAGGCCTTCAAGGCCACAACTCTGCACCCCCGCCCAAGGAACCGCTTAACTCCCCAATGTCCAAAAACAGTCTGCCTGTCTCTTGTAAAATTAATAAATTTTCATGTGTCGAGAGGTATGTGTTGCTATTGTTTGAAATGCAGCTGAAGTAGATTTTTAATTGAATTTCACTGACAATAAATTCGAAAATAAATATAAATAAATAGACAGACAGAAATATTTATATAGTTTGTGGAACTCCCTTTGAGAAGTTTGTTGCTTTTGTTGAGTTGTGTGAATACTATAGTATTCATTTTCTTAAGTGTCATTTAAGATATATCTAGCGGTACAAGTATCAGTTTCATTCAACTTCTCCTACATTACAGACCAAAATTTTTGCCGTTTTTGAAACAAAAACTTTTTGAGGAATTAGTTAAGATAATAAAATAAAATTGTTCGTGTAAAATTAGTTGTAATGCCAGGCAAGAATTTTTCAGCTGTGCAACGCTTGGCACAATCGATCTACACTTCACCGCGTTATTTTAGTGGTAGATGCGTGGTGGCGAAGAACTATGATACCATTGCTCTGCATCATAAATTAAATAATCGCCGAGTGTGGCCCCAAAGGGAGGAAACTTTCGCAGCGATACAGCTGATGCAGCAGAACCGGAGCTGGGACAATGTTAGAAAATTTGGCAGTGCTATCAACCACAGCATGTCATCGGCCAGAAGAGGAGCAACGCCGCGACGCAACAATATACTGACCGCCAAGAATGCATCGGCCAAAAGAATGGCGATGCTACGTAGCGATTCGGCGAGGAAGCGAGCACCTGTGGCATCAGACAAATATGTCAATGATCATGTGGGAGTCGTTGAATCGATTCCGAAAGAGTCCTCTAGCATGACGAATCCTCATTCCGAGAATCACAAAGAGGAAGAGCACAACGAGAGCGATTATATGGATGTGCGTTCCGTGCGCGATACGGTCTTCGGTATACCCGAGACCAATGAGGATGAGCAGAAGAAACAACGCGAGGAGGATGAAGACCTGCTCAGACGTATTTCGAAGCAACGCTTTAGCCCCAAATCGAAATTGTCAAGAAAAGTGATTGCTCCCTACCAGACGTACAAATCGCATCGCAATTGTTGGGCAGAGTTCCGGCATCGCTTGGTCTATGGCGGTTCAAGTTATTATTAAAACGTTTTTAACTTTCTAATTAAATTATTTCTGGCCCATTCTGTAATTTTTGTACAATGGCATCACTTCGAATATTTTTGGTTGACAATCGAAAATTTAACGTTCAAATATACTTTTGCAAATTTCACGTATCGCAAAATAATGCTGCTTTAAAAATAATTTGACTCGATTGGCAAAGAAATAAAGTTGCAATTTAAAAAGTCCTTTTATTGTCCTCTCAACTTCAACGTATTTAGCCCAATTTAGCGTTCTGCACATCAAAGCCGAAAGTGGTGGCTTCGCCTAATTACACCAAGAATGAAGTGCAATTGGATATCTGATAAAAAAAATGTAATAGAAGTACATCAAAATGCACTCGCGCAAAACACTAGAAATGGCAACAAATTAACAAACGGCAGCGAGTATTTCACAGGGCAAGTTAATTGCAAGCATTGGCTAAGGAAGGAGGAGAAGTCATGAGGACAACTGCAGTGGGCCAGTGCTTTGCATAAGAAGTGGTCTGCCCTAGCGCAGGACCCTCGTAATCCTTTACTCCTTTTCCCCATTGATTTTTTTCATTCACAGTCTTTGTTTTTTATACATATTATAAATTTTATGCTGCTTTGTGAAAAATTCTGTTGTGCTTTGTTGCAATCTCTTGTACTGCCGCCTGCACTTCATTTTCTGCCTTTTTCATTCTACTTTTTCCCCATCGTTGTTTTGTATTTTTTTTTTCCTCTCTTTCGCTATTTTTGTATGGCAAGCGCTTTGCAGCTTTTGTTGTTGAGTGGGCCAACAAACGACGCGACGCCAAGAGCCCAAACCCCAAAAGACTTGACAATAAAAATTATGAAGCGTATTACTTGAGTGCACTCTTATTTGTATTCGGACCCTTTCTTTAGTCACTTTTTTTTGCATTTTTATTTTGTTTTTGTTTTTTTTTTTGTATTTCTTTTATGCACAAAAGATACGAGCAAATACTGCAAAGTATGTCGCTAGTTTCTGAAGAGCGAACTTGCGTGATAAGTAGCACAAGAATCGGACAAGAGCTCTTCTAAGATTATCAAACAAGAAAATATCCCATATACAACGATGTCAGAGTTTAGTTTGGTATTTAAAATTGTTCAGGGTTTACTTTTCAAGTTGCTAGCGAATTTCCATCGCAGTCAGCTCTGAGCTTATTTTTAAATAATTACTAATACATCAAATAAAAATATCTGAGTTTAATTTTAGAAAGCTATGTAAATAAGCACATCGAAATCAATCGTATTTAACCAATAAGCTATTTGCGGTACCTACAAAAGTTTGGTTTGTCATTATAATGTTTTCGTATATTAAACCCAAGTTAGATGTTCACTTGCGTATTGGTCATCCTTACCATACGAGGCGGCATCTACATCATCGAGATAATTCGAAAACAGATCTGATTGCAAAAATTACCAGAAACTTAACACGGAAACACTCGGAACCTAATCCAGAATACCATCACGCACCACGCTGCTATGTGGAAAACTATATTAAATATCATCAACGCAGGGGCGCATCGGAATCAAGTATGTACCATCGTAATCCTCGATATCGCTGGATCGATTTTCGTCGACGGATGGTGTATGGCACACATGACATATAGCCGCGGTCGCCAAAAAACGAAGGTGATACTTTTACTTATATGTACATTAGGACGTGTACATATGCGTAAATTTGATAATCTATCGGTTTGCAAGTCAAAGCGTTGAAAGTGTGGAAGAGATGGTACCAATGGAATCTCAGTGAGCAAAATCACAGATACTTGTGTAAGCAGTCACTAACGGCTAAACAGATGGTCAAGCAAGTTTACAGTGATGTCAATATTTTGATATATGTATACTATTTAAGTTCTCGATAGGTATAACAATTTGCACAAATTATAACTACCATTTAAAAAAAAAAGCGACTCTTGTACTGAATTGGACAAATAGTGAAATGCTATTAAGCGACAATTTTTCTATTCTAATCTGCTATCTCTTCGCCTACTATCATTTATAGACAAATAAAAATTTAATAATAAATGCTAGCATTTTTATACCCGTAGGGTGCATTTCCGCCAGGAACTATATGTATAAGTTCTACGCAGATAAAGTTTGTTTTAGATGTTGGCTAACCTAATTTCAGCCCCTTAAAACTGAAAAAATTAATATCAAGTACAATTTTGAGTCTTGAATTTTGGTATATTTACCAATTGCTATAATCCTGACAATTCGTATGCAATCGGATTAAAGACCGTTTTGTATGGGAAACCCCATTTTATTGTTTCTGGTAGACAATGAAGGTGGTACATATGGGATATTTTGAATGTTTTCAAATATCAATTAACCAAAAATACCGAAACTATCGAATATACTTTTTGATATGATTTATTTATATTTAAATAGCTAACGGATATCTGACAGGCAAGCACACTCAACTTTAGTTTTCTAACTTGTTTTTATAGAAATTGATATGCAACCCCGAAAATTATGTAAATTTAACACATATATTCTAGTAGTCATGATGATAAATGTAAATGATTCTATAATTTCATTTCATTTTCAATAATTCACATACAACAATTCAGATTTGGATTTTTTTTTTTTTTGAGAGATTTTTCTTTGTTTACAAAATTTTAAATTCGATTGGCCAACAAGTATTCCTTTATGCGAAAATGTCAAAGCTATATAATGCTAAGTCATTCATGTACCAAAGCTTCCAGACCTTGAAAGGTCTTTCAACATCTGAGATGCCTGGACGGCACTTGCAAAAGATTCGTGCAAATGTACCTGAACCGTATTTTACGCAACGTTATGTAAAGCCAGTGCCAAGAAGACAAAACTATGCCAAGACGCAGAACAATTTCAAAAGTGTCCGCAGACAGGGCATGGATTTGATTATCGAACATAAGAAACTGAAGGACTTGAGGTTGAACGCCTATATTACTCCAGACTACATATCAGAAAAAGAACGAGTTCGTTGGTCAGAATTCAGACGAAGAATGGTCTTTGGCAATTTTGCAATTTGAGTTTCATGGGAAGTGCTTCAGTATTGCGTCGTTAATATTCGGATAAAAATAATATGTATTTTAGGGCTTAAGGAAAATCGAAGTGATCTGAAAGAATTTTATATTTATTCAAGTATTAACAACCAATAAAATTATGCAAACAAATATTCATGTGACTATTAATAACCAAACAGTGATCGCATGCGTAACTTCGTGCTTACAAGGTGGAAGGGTATTTTAACAGGCACAGGCCGAAGAAAGTGTGAAGTCTAGATATTCTTGGCATACGTTATAGCCGAGATCATATAGACTTGTTCATATGGTCTTCTACATACAGTAAAATTTGTGACAGAACTCTAGGCTAGAGTCTCAATGATATGTACATACATTCAATAATAACTGCAGTCTTCATGATTTCATGCCTTCGAATAAAAACCTCACAAATCAGAAACCAATTTTATATGGTGTTTTGGTGCATTTTTGAGGTATATTTCAGCAATCAAGCTGCTATTCAACTGCTTGTCACATGTAGGTGTTTTGTTGTTATTCAAAATGATCATTGAAATATCTTTATATTTCCAAGATTTTCGCAATGAAAATTTCGCGAATTTCACAACTAAACATTTTCTATAAATTTGAAGGCACGCCTATATCGGGCATAAGGATTTTATTTTTAATAAATGTTGCGGAAATTAAGGTAAGCGAGATTTGCAGAGACTCTTTCATTTGCATTTTCTACTTGTGTGTGGCAACCATTTTTTATTTTGTTGCTGGATTTTGTGCCCACCGATTTGGTGGCTTTTGTGCTACGCATGGGTTTATGTAACGGGCCAAAGACCTCCCAGAGTTGCCCCCTTCATAACCAACGAGCCAAAACGTCAATTCCATGAGCCGTCATGTCGATATTTTTCCCAATTTTTAGCTGCCTCTTGCAAATTGCTTTTTGAGCTTGTTAGAGTTTGGCACACACGCTAATGAATAGTCAAAGTCTAAGCGATGGCCAGCGCTTCCCCGTGCACTACCCCGAACCTGCCAAACACGTCCCATCCCGTGTCCTTGTTATTCCCATTGCGTTTCGCATTGCATATTTTTTGGAATGGCGACGAAGCTACAAAACGAAAACTAAATGGCAATGTTTAGGCGCATATTACGACAGCACCGGCCGCAGTCGTCATCACAGTCCCAGAGACGCCCCCATCATCGTCATCATTTTGTAATCAAATGCAGCACAAAAGTACGCAAAGGAAATTTGAAAACGCAAGTATGGACAAGCGAGAGACTGCGAGGGAGAGAAATAGAGAGAGAAATAAAAAAGCAGCAGCAACATCAACAGTCGACGCCGTTTTCTCCATACAGTGAACAGATCCTACAACAGTAAATTGTAAATGAAATACCAAATTATGTAGTACTAATAAAAATACAATTTAAAAAAAACTCACCGCAATGATTTCAAAGATGTTAATGGTTATATTCAAACTGATTATTATAATATATTAATTTAATTGTTGCAAAGTGAATTGTATTACTGATTAACATCAATTGCTACATTCTTATAACTATCAGGTAAAATCATAAATAATATCCAATAAAGTTATGGTATAATACATATGTATGTTACTTTGTTTAACTAAATAGCTAAATCAAAAATGATCTATAATACAAGTTTAATCAAAAGCCTTAGTTTTGAATTAAATAGAGTTCACTGTAGCTTGTAAAAAACTGCATTTCCCTAGAGCAAGCAAACTGACACTGCGATTGGTGTTGCTGTAGCTGCTTTTTTTGCTTCGGTTAGTGGCTGCTGCTTTTCAATTAGTGCCACAATCCATTGCAGCGATTTCTATGCCTAGTCCCACGCCCACAGTTGCGAGCGGTGTAGGACGCCATGCTGCAGTCGCACTTGATGCCCAGCGACTGTAGTTGACGTTGTGCGCGTTTTACGTAAATTGAACAACAGAACCGAACGGAACCGAGCAGTTCAAAGTAGGAGGAGAAGAGGCACGTAAGGCAAAAGGTACAGACAGTATGTGGCATGTACCGCCAAATAAAACAAAAACAAACACAAACTCATGCACGGAAATAGACGAAGAAAAAGAAGCAGTCGCAGACACAGCGCAGCAGCATTGCAACAGCGTCCAAATGCAGGCAAAGGCGGCTTAGCTAGACACATACACACTTGTGGGGGCTATTGAAAAAGTGCATTCCAGTTAAGCGAATCACAAAACAAAAAGTTTGTAAAAATGAAAGGGTTACACTCGTCGAAAAAAATAGCAGTAACCGCATTGACAGCGACTACCAGACGATTTGTATTGCCTTTAAGCCTAAAAGCATGCTTCATATGTTATGCCAAACGTTTAATTATTTATTTGAAAAGACGACAACAGACACAGCGCAGTATCGCAGCAAAAAGAGCAAAGAAATCCACACCAACAAAAAAAGCAAGCACCAGCCTCTGGATAAATTGCAGTATTTCCATCGAGAGCACAGCAATCAGAAGCAGAGGAACTCGGAAAGAACGACAGAGCTGCGTTGAGGTTAATTAGTTGACATTTGCGCTTAATTGCAGAACTGACGCGCTCGGGGGCTGCGTTAAGCCAGCGAGGCGTAAGATTTCCATGCATCATTGATGGCTGGAATTCAACGATGTTTCAATTGCGGAAGCGTTGAGGCGAAGCGACAAACTTGACACTCACTTGACACACAAGTATGCTACAGTTTTTGTGTATAATGCGTAATCGATACCGTGTTTCATACTTGCTTCAGACAATACGCCACATCAGGTGTCTTCGCTCGGATCCACTTAATGAACGAGGCAACTCGTGTATTCACCGATGGCTGTTGAGTGGCGCACGCATAGCCATAACTCACAATACCCACCGCCATCAGACGGCCCTGTCTGCGCTCATAGAGAGCTCCGCCCGAGTCATACTGACAAGTGTCTCTGCCCGGCGTGTAGGTGCAGAAGCTATGCAACGGCACCGAGCCCTCGGTTAACGAACTGCGACACTGCTCACCACTGATCACGTCCAGCGTTGTCTTCAGCAGCCGTGCAGTTTGTGGACCGCCATAGGATGTGGTGCCCCAACCCGCAGCCAAGAGTTGTTGGCCTACTAATGGCAATTTCCTGCCATTCTCCGCTGGCTGCAAAGGCAGGCAAGCAGGTCCCACACTGCGATTCCACAAGATCGGCAATCGCGTGCGCAGCAGGGCAATGTCGTTGCGCAGCTGTCCGTTGGACTGGCTGAAATGTTCATGCAGAATCAGAGCATCCAGATCATAGCGACGAGTGAAGAGCGTTTCGTAGGCGCTCGACAGATCATGCTCGCCCACCACAACGCGCAGCAGAGCAGCCTGGCTCGTCTCGGCGCTGAGAAAACAATGAGCGGCGGAGAGCAGATAATGATGATGAACTGCAAGAGGGAGATAAAATCAGTTAGACCTGCGAGAAAGATGTATATATGTATGCTATGTATGTATTATTGGATGTATTCCAATTGAAAGTTTTGTGATTTCAACACCTAAGCAATGCATTAATGCGCATGAAAAATTCAATGATGTCCATAAAAATGTGCCAATTGATAATTATATTCTATTATTTTGCACGTAAATAAGCGATTGTAAGCAAATTTAGTGGAGTTATTGTGATTCCACAGTCAAACTTCAGATCTATGCCAGCTTTATTTCTGATTTGCGATGTTTGGGTAATTTCTAAAACTGCGAGCACAAATGAGAGGAACTCTAACCAAATTTGGCATCTCCAGTTCTTAAAGACCGAGACGACCCTCAGTGTAATTTACAAACCTTTTCTAATAGTTCTACATTGTCCTAGATTTATAAAGATAATTACACTAGCTTATTACTTACTGATCGCAGCACCACAAAAGACTCTGCCCACTTTCTTAGTCATCACACCGGCCATGGAGGGAAACTCATGAAGAACAGCCTCATCATTTGTTGGACTGGCGATGCGCTGAGTAAGACTCCAACCGCAATTGCAGTTGGGCACAATGGCTTCGACGAGGCAAGAGAAGCGCCCACCACCGCTGGGTACGCCAAGTGGATAAATGGATAAAATTTTGGCACGTTTTGCGGAAGTCTTTGAAGTGCGCCTTCTTGACTTGCGCAGCATTTGGGCCAGGCTAGTTGGTGCGGGCGTGCTGCCAATTCGACGACCATTGTTGGAGTCATCGTAGAGCAGCGAGGCGACGTAAGCCAAAGCATCGCTCACGCCCACATCCTGGAGCACGTGCAGCACCTCGTTTGAAAACTCATCATCATCATCGCCCTCGTCCTCCTGCTCCACCTCCTGCCCTTCAACGGCTTGCTTCTCATCTTCGTCCTCAACGTGCTTAACTGGAGGTGCCTGTGTTGTTGTCGTACTAGTGCTTGTAATAGTGCTACTTGTATTTGTGATTCGCGATGGCAGCTTATCCTTTAACTTTGGCACCAGGACAGCAGGAGCCGCCTCCTTCCTCTGCGATATGTAGGAAATCACAGCACGATTCAGAAAACTTTGCCTCTCGAATTTGCCAGTTCCACAAAAATATTCTGAGCTCGTCAACAGCTCATCGCCGTCAGCATTGAAATGAAACACCTCTGTGCGGCATCGCGCGTCCTTCACAAGCTGTGGAAAAAATCAGAAAAATCCACAAAAGGAAGCAACGATTAACGCTTTTTAAACAAGCCAAACACTGACACTGGGCATCATAATATTAGAACAAATGAAAAAAAAATAAAAATTTTGACATAAAATCTACATTAATTTCTACTTCTCAAACAGAAATTGTTTTAACTAAAATAAGGTAAAACAAATTAGAAAGCTACAGTCGAGTGTGCTCGACTGTGATATACCCGCTACCTAGCTTAAATATACAAAAATAAGCCACAAAGTATTTTTGGTATATTAGTAAATTCATATTCCATCACATCCTCAATATCGCATAAAGTATAAAATATACCATGCACGGTCCCTTTGTCCACCAGAAACAAGCCACGTGCAGCTGCCAATGGATTTTCCCATACAAAACTGTTTCTTGAATAACTTTCAAGTTTTTCATCTGATCGCGCCCAAATTCGGGAATCATCGAGACTGTCTTTATCTTTGTATGTACCAAATCTCGAGACTCTATCTTTAAAATTGCGCTAGTAAATCGGTTTTTTTTCGATTTTAGGGGGCGGAAAGGGGTGTGGTAAAAATCTAAAATAAACTTGATCTTCGTAGGACATACATCAATACTGGTACCAAGTTTGGAATATCTAGCTCTTATTGTCTCTGAGATCTAGGTGTTCATACAGACAGACAGACGGACAGACAGACATGGCTATATCGACTCAGCTGGTGACCCTGACCAAGAATATATATACTTTATGGGGTCGAAAATGCTTCCTTCTGCCTGTTACATACATTTCCTGAAGTCACAAAGTTATAAAACCCTTCTACCCTATGGGTAGAGGTATACAAATTATATCATTCACTTAAAGTAAGCACTTGGAACGTCTACTTGCATACTTTTTTTATATTGAATTTGATGGAATTTATTATCATAGCGCAGCCTTTAATTCCGTTTTTTGCATTCACTTTTCTCATAATGTCCCTCTCACTTACCGTTTGCAGCTGTAAATCACACTTGAATTGTAGCACATGATCCTTGGGCGCTTGAAGCGTGTAGCGACAGGAACTGCCGACTGGATAAAGTCCAGGATAGTATGGTGAATTAATATAGATCTTTTGGCCCGCCTGTAGATCGAGCTGATGATTGCACTGCTCAAATAGAGCGAGAGTAACAATAAAATGTCCCAGTAGGAGGCAAAGCCACAGCAACAACCCAAATTGTTTACACCACATGATCCGAACAACATTTGCAGCCACACTGAACGAGATGTAGCAGATACAGGGGCTTAAGAATTCAAGAAATCCACAATGCCAGTCGCCAAATGCCAAATTGTATCTGGATAACTTGTACGCCAACACAACGGCGCCTTTCATCGAGATTTGCCGCTGACAGCTGACAGTCACGCGAGCTGCTCCATAATTGTCAGCTTCTCAGCTCCTTCACTTCCCCTTCCACTTCCCTTCTACCGCCACCGCCACTCCCACTCCATTTCGCGTTCCGCCCACCGTTCCCCTGACCAGAGCTGTGAGACTTAAATACACATTAATTGGGGTCTTCAAAGAAAGCAAAAGAAAAAAACACGCTGAATCTCGACAGCTAATTGAAGGAAAGTGCAAGTGTGTATCACCTTATTTGTTTTTCTTGTGAAGCAAACCGGTTTCGGAAATGTGGCAATGGCACGAACAGCTTGAGCCAGTTGGGGTAGGTAAGGGTCAGCTGGACAAATGGACGATAGCGACCGCAACAAGCAGCTCCAACTTGCGTGAGCTACTTCAGACACTTAATAATGGGCTTATTTCGCGAAGAAATGTTACGAGAAAACAAGACATCAGCATCGAAATAATTGGTTCATTTAATCAACAGGTTAAATTCATTATTTAATGTTAAGTCACCTTAAAACATTATGGTTTTATTGTCACTGTGAAAGCTTATTAAATATATCTTTATTTTATATTTATGTGGAGAAAAAACAGCAGAACGCAGCATAATTTTTAATAAATATATTTTTCATAATAATTTAGTTTATGGTTATTTCTAGTATTCGTGTTAGAATCGGTTGACAAATTTGGAAATTAAATTGTGTTACCATTATGGTTATTGGTGTTGTTAAATCCATGATTTGCGACAAGTAAGCTACTAAAATACAGCATACTTTTAGGCTTGCTTAAGAAAAATATTTGTTATACAAAAAAAACATTGCATTGAAATTAATCAAATATTGTACTTATAGTCTAGTAGTCTATTTGACATATTTGCTGATTAATGAAAAATGTTTTTCACTCCCGATATTCGACTTTAAAAGGATCCACTTTGCATTAACCGCTGCTCTAGTCGGAGCCTTCATACCCTCCTCCTTAGCAAGCTCATTTTTTAGAGTTTTCAAACGCTGCTTAATTGGATGTGCTCCATGCTCTTCGAGCTGCTGTTGGTGCTGCTGCTGGTGGTCCTGCCATGGATTGCCACGCCACACATGTGCACCGCATGCCATAAAAACCTACAAGTTGTCTGGTGGGAAGCTGGTGATTTAGGTAACAACAAAAAAATAGAAATTAAAATGAAAAAAGCCAACACAAAATGACGGCAAGTTTGTCGCCCATTTTGTAAAATAAATAAAAAGTCAGAGCGACGGATGGCGCCTGAACGCGGCTGTCACGAGGCGCGCAGACAAACGCTTAATGCTAATATTATTTTCTTGCTTAACAAGCCAAGGGAGAGAGGAGTGGAGGACATGAACACGGTGGGTCCTACCAGCAACGGCAGCTGGCAGTGTGACTTATTTGCGCAAGCCATAAAAAATTTAACTTTATTTCGCCATTTTTAATTTCCTACTCCGCGGCGTGCATTTGGCGTAAACAGTCAACGTTGGACAATAACTACAAAACGTAGCCAGAGACTCGCAGTCGCAGTAGCAGTCGTCGTCGTATTCAGTGCCAGATTCGCCGGATCCGGGATTCCAAATACCGGACCCGTACGTAAGCCGGGCCAAAAGAACAATGCGAAAAAATACTTGGCTCCTGCTTTATTTGTTTATTTTCATATTCTTTTTTTTTTAGCTGACTACATGCGCGAGTGCGGAAAACAAACAGCAAATAATTCAAAGTGGATACAACTAAAGCAAAGTCAAAGCTAATATACGAAAATGTAATAAAAATTAAAAAGAAATAAAAACAAATTAAAATGAATTCAGAGCAAGCGACTTCAAATGAGAAATAGCCAAGAAGGGTGAGTGTGAGTGCCATAGCATTAAGCGACATTTGAGGGCTTTCAGAGGACACACATATTGTCAACGACAACTGATGAGAAAATCAACTTGTAAAGTTGATGAGAATACGAGTATATACACAGATGTTTTTATGTATTCAAATCAGAAAAAATTCCTTATTGAAATTTGTTTATTATTAAAAGTTAATAGTACTCTTAATAAAATCGAGTACACATTTATCAAGTAATAACCGAAAGATACAACAAAACCGCGTGAAAATCGCGTACACTGCTTGTCTGGTGAGCACACTGCTTACTTCAAACTTATAACAGTGGGCAATGAAAAGGTTTGAAACTCTGCTGAATACAAGCAGTGCAAGCTGCTTTACAAAACCCTGCATTTTTTTAGTATTTAATTTACATACAAAATTTGTTTGCAACAAAAACGTATAAACGAATAAATGTTATATAAATATTTAAGTTATGCATATATTAAAGACAATGCACTTCTAATGCTTACAGTGTCTTGTAATAATGTAAAAGATTTCGATTGCAATCGGATGAGCAATTTAGAAATTATTAATACGATATTAAATAATTTGTTCCCTCTTAAATATTTTAAACCTGAAGAAAGATAAAAACCTCAAATATACATTTCTGTATATTTTTATATAATACGGCAGTTTCCTATATTTTAACGATCAAGCTGCTTTTCCACTTTTCGCGAAATATGTGTTTAGTTTTCCTCAAACTGAAAACCGACTGCAACAATCTTGTTTTTTATATTTAAATTAATTCGGTGAACGAAAGCAAAATATGTTTGTCCTGTGAACTCAAGATTAACCGTGCATCTTAAGGACAAAGGGCGAAGTTTTTCACTTCCGTTTACTTCAGGGAGTAAGTAATCAGCACAATTAATTAACAATAGAATGTTTTGGTCATCGCTTGAACTGAACACACAGGAAGTGCAATAGCATGCCAGAACATTGCGGTCAGGAAGGAAGCGAAGCGCAACAGTTGCATGAAGTGAGGGCACTTCAAATTAATAAAAGCAAATGCGAATATCAATGGTTAGTGCTGCGAATGGGAACGGTCAGTCGATGGAACGCCAGCAATGTATTGGCATGTCCTGCCCGCTGCGTGAGGTCCTTTCCCACAGGTGTATGCATCTCTGAACATGCGTGTGATTTCAAGCAAATCGAGAAAGAGAAAGAAACTATCCCGCACTGACCAGCACTTTAAAGAGCGATGGTCGAGTGCAGCGTAAATCCATTTAACGTATCTTGGCAGCAAAGCCGCCAACGCTGCAGGAGACCCTGTAACCCATAGAAAAGGACGATGCATCGACTCATCATCAGTAATGTTTGCTAGCAATATTCGAAGAACATCAAAGCAGCTCGTAGGATAACAGAGACAGACTATAGTCAGGACTACCTGATCCTGTTCAGCCGCGCTCCAAAAGTGTGCGCGTATCAAATTACCATTCAACATTTGAAAGCGCTTCGTCCTGGCACGCCCTTGGTTTAGCATGGGCTGCGTCCTTTGGTTAGTCCTTTACTGCCTTCATTTTCTGCGTAAGCACTTTAAATAATTTATGATACTGGTGTCAACACTTTGCTAGATTTCCCATGCTGGCTCCACTCAATGTGGAGATTTCGCTGTACAGCGAGTCCTTCCGACCACCCACTTAAGTATTTTTCATATTCTAGTCCATCACACACTCACGCGCTGCTCTAATCCTGACTGATCCTCAGTTTAAATGCCTCTTAACCTGTTTCTGTATACAAATATTGTTGCGTCTCTGAAATATCAATGAAGAAAAAAGAAACAAGCACATACACACACACAAGCGCGCAAAGATCCTTCTGTGTGTGATATAATGCAAAAGAACGATACTTTTGATAAATTTCTGTCTCAGCCACAACAAAACGAGATTTTTCTCAGCCTTCTAACGATGCTATCGATGCGAGGGTGGACCCACATCAAATTGGGAACAGCCTCGACTTCGAAACTGCTTCTTCTGGGTTCCCACAGGCTCGGGACTGAATAAGTGTATTGAGTCTGAGTCTGAGTCTGTGTCTGAGAGACTGTATGTTAGCTGCGTTCCATATATCTTGCAATTTAGATTTCTACACATTGTCTGGGCGATGCGAACGAATATCCTTTTTGCCAGCGAGTTCCGCTCACCGGAAGGAAGTTCACAAATTTATTGTTGTAGCTGAATCCTTTATTGAACATACTTCGAATGGGCAGTTGTTGGTTTGGACGTGGTGTTTTTCAATACCTAAACTCACAAAAGCAATGCAAATACATGCAAACGAAGCCAGACATATGAGCAGAGCCAAACTGCAGAGAAATTTAGACTATTTTTATAACACAGATATGGACAATAATATGTGATCTTGTTTGAGGACTAATAACCCCATCGCAAATTAGAAGCTTATAAAAATTTGAATATTCACATACAATTAAAAATTGTTTACCTCAAAATCCATTACTAAAATATACTAAATGATTATTGATTTCATGTTGCAAAACAAAATACAATTAAATCAAATGAGATAGATATGCATGATAGAGTGTACTTAACTGTGAGATACCCTATATCAATTTCAAATAACAACAAAGCACTAACAGATCGAAAACAGCCTCATCGCGAAGATATATGCATGTGTGTAATCTATATATACTAAATTGGTTATTTTTTTTAAAAAATCTTAATTTATTGTGTATTATTATCCATTTGGGCGGACGAACAGGGCAATCTAGAATTCTTCTAGAATTTTGAACTTAATTTAAGAATTTTATCGTTTCATTAATTTATACTTGATTGTGGATTCCCTGTATGTAAAATGATTGTTGGGTTAATTGAGTTGTTTGTTTTTTTTTTGTAAGATTGTTTGAAAAAGATTTGTTGTTTTTTTGTTTTTTTTTTAATTTTTTTTTTAAAAAAAAAAAAAAAAAATTTTTTGTTTGGGGGGGGGGTTTTTTTTTTTTTTTTGGGAAAAAAAAGATGAATTTTTTTTGTGTTTGTGGGGGAGATACTCACACAGCTCTTTAAAAATTACTTCCGATATTGCCGCTTAGCTTCCATAGCTCACATTCATAGATCGCTTACATTTGCTATCATTGACATCTATGCATGGTTCCCATTCCACCGTGCACCGGGTAGTCCATCTTTTGGAACACTTTCCCAAGGCAACAAATGCCAAGAACGAAGATTCCCATAAAAAATGTGACTTTTGCATACCTGTTACCCTTAACCCCGCTGACGTTTCTCACGGCCAAACGGTAACACTCCAACGCACACAACAAAAGGACATCCAATCAAAAAAAAAAAAAAAAAAAAACCCTCCCGCAACCCTCGGTGTCAGAACAGGTTCCTTTGCCATTGTTGACGACGACATGTCTGAAGTAGGCGCTTCATTTTCATTTCTTCTCGACTCGACTCGTTTCGTTTCATATCGTTTATTGATTCAGCTCGTTGATCATAATAAACGATTAGTCTGCCCGATCCTTTGCCCAGCATTTTTGCGCTGCTGAGAAATATATTTTCAAAGTCTGCCCATATATTTGCTTTGTATACGTACAATTTCTTCTGTTCACACGCACTTGTTACTCAGCTTGTGGCTGGGAAAATTAGATTAGCTTGGTTTTCCTTTTTTTATCGATCGTGTGATATGGCAAAATATCAAACTGTTGCTGATTATGGGAAACATTTAATCACATTTTATTTGCTGCCATTATCCTTGCTATTGATTAGATAATGAAGCCCAATTTACTGAATCTATTTGGACAGGGAATTCGTTGCGATAATTTTGAGTGTGTTTTACAAACTGTATGAGATTTATGATCGCATTGAAAAATGATGATTTTCAGTAGAATTTTGCTGAAACGCAGGATTTCACAGAATTTGCAAGGCTGTTAGTATGAAGTAAGGTTACTATTGCATAACATTCCCAAAACCCGAACTACACCTAAATTACAGTAAAATAACCAGACAAAGCCTTTCTCGCCTGCCGTAAAAAACGACACAAGGCATTTTATGTAAGAGGCAATCACATTCTTGGAATTAAAATTGACTTCTGTAATCTGTCGAGCGATTGCCAATCGTTTTTTACGCAATAAAGCGCACAAACTCCCAGAAAAACTAAGCTTAAAAATAGAAAACATACAAATTTCGATGGAATCCTCTTCCAAGAAGTCCGACTGCCTAACCCTAGAGTGCAGCCCTTCGCAGACAAAGGACAACTCTGGTATCTTGAAGCAGACAACCCAATCGCTACAAATGCCGCTAATCGCAGCGCTAATGACAAAGGAACCAGCAAGGCTATCCTTGCATTATCCTTGCCACCCGCCGCTTTTATTGTGACCAAAACAAATAATCACCCATTGCCTATTGCCTACATTGTTCAATGCATGTGTGTTTACGAGCCAGGTCATAAAGTTATCCTTTCTTGCATATTGCTGTTAACTTTGCGCATCCTTTCAGCGCAGCCTTTCGCCTGTCTGTCCAAGTCGGACCGCCTGCCCTACCTTTAGCCCTATCACTGCTGTGTCTGCTGTCATCGCCTTACAAGGAACTTGGGAAAATTGTCGAGACCATCGTAAAACGTAACCTTGTGCATGTCCCATTATGCATCCCGAGTTGCTTGTTGCTATAACGAAGCCATCAAGGCCATCACGTTGGTTTGTTTGCATTTGACTTGGTCGACAATTTAACTAAAAACACGCACATAAATAAGTGAGCGCTAACTCAACCAAATAATCTCCCTCCATTCACCTCAAGGTCTGGCCAAAGTGAAACTAGGTCGATGCGTTTAGTTCGCAGAGCATTTATCACATAAGTGAAAACTACTTGAACAACAACAGGTGGGATAACTGTTTGAAAGAATATGCAAAAAAATCTGCATGCCAAAGTCTTAAACAAAAGGCCCAAAGCATTGGAAATAGTTTAGATTTCTCATATTCTACTATTCAATTTGTTCTATATGAGCTAAAAAATTGAGTGTACTCAACCGGCAGAGAAGAAGGAGTGCCAAACAAGGGTCTCTGAAACTTTGTATGGTTTTAATTTGTTGTTCATTATTTTTTAGAAATATATTTTCTTTTAAAATTGTTATTCCCAAGACTAAACCTTATTTTTACTTTTGACTATTGACTCTTTTATAACTTATTATCTAATTAAATTTTTTTCAGCGAAATATGCATTATGCATTTATAGTTGATAGTTTTTTGATTCCTTTTTGTTAAATGTTTATTACTTTACTGATATTTGAACTGGAGATATGTCACTTCAATTTTGATTATAATAAATATTCAAGGGAATTTAACAACATTAAAATAATACCGGATATACAGTTAATCATTTGTATATGTGATTTATAACATTTTGCGACACATACATATATCTGTTATTTTTATGATAGATTTTAGATATAAACATATGTGAATTAAATATCAATAAATATTATTTCTTATTGTTGTATTTATTGTCAATAAATTTGAACTCTTCTTCTTTATATTTATATTCTCTATATTTATCTAGAATTCAATTTCCCTTTTAATTTGAGAGTTTTAACTGACGCAATTGTTTCCCAAAAATCAAAAGAAACCACTTAAAATGGCGTACAGTTGAGCAACCCTTACAAAGTGCGTACAGAGTCTTAGCATGCTGAAATTCAATTTTGGCGTACTCGTTCCTAGCTGCATAAGCGTTTTGCCCCCCGCCTAGGTTGAGCATACACGCTTCTGACACATTCCCTGACTAGATGCCTCACCAACTTGGCTGTTGCTCTGCTGATCGATTCTAAGGCCAGATGACGGTACGCACAACAAAATGGCTGAAGAAAAGTTTCTCACGCGTTGCACAACGCAATCAAAAGCAACACAAGGCATCATTATTTTTGGGGTGTCTTTGGCAAAGCCTTCAAGAAAAATAAAAAGTACATACATATGCAGAAGGAAAGAAGAAAAACAACAGCTGCATGCGATATCAGACCTACGGTGAGACGAGCGCCCGAAAAGCGCCTCCCCATTGAGCCCTGACAAAGGTCGTTGCGCTTAGCTGAACCTCAGAGCAACCCTCTTGCTTTTGTTCTTTTTTTGTGGTGTGAGAGTTGTACATTTTGCATAAGATTTCCGAAATCTTACCGAACTCGAAATGGTTCCGAAATAGGGTGGCTGCCAAGGGTTTTCTTTGTAAATGATTTGCACATGTTCACCGAAAACTTTTGATCGTTCTTTTTGCGCAGCTCATTCAAATGCCAGCAGACGGAGGGATCTGTGAATAAGAAGGAGGAGGGATTACGGCAAGTCAAAAGTATTCCAAGTTGCGTGTGTGCGATGTACGATGTGCGATGTACGTTATTCCGATGTCGTCACACGAGTCTTGGCGCACACCTGGCCACGAACCATGCCATGCGATCCCAGGACCCTGACCTCACAAAGGTTTTGGTTCAGCTTTGGTCGTTTTGCTTTCGTTTCGCCTGAGCGATATGTTAAATTAGTGGTTTATTTCTGCTGAATAGCCGGAAGACCAGGTCGACTCGACTGACTCTGACTCTCTCCTTGACAGCTTCGCAGCAAATCATAAAATATATGTACGCATTTGTATATTGGAACATGTATAATTAGAGCGTTTTTCGAAATTATTTAAAAACTCCTCAAGGCAGTGCAAGAACATAAAGATGCGTTTTAATTTGAAATCATAATCGCTTTATGATACACCTAAAAAAATGAGAAACATTACATTGTGTTTGTTGTCAAAACAAAATAAAGAAAACTGTCAGGACGCTAACTCTGAGCTAGGACTTACCTACACATAATTCCTGGAAACGCGTTATGGTTTTATAGACTTTTTGCATTCACAAAATGCGATTTCCGTTAAGCGTTTGAAACACCTTATCAGCGCTCTGTCTACTCCCAAGGTGGCATGCATAATGTGTTTATGAGTGTGGCTCAAAGTCCAAGGAGTGTCCATATCTCCCTCATTTGCACTCTCTCTCTCTCTCTCTCTCTCTCTCTCTCTCTCTCTCTCACACACACTCTCTCTCAATCTCTCTTTCTCTTTCTATGTTACTCATTTAGCCCGGCACTTGCTGTGGTCGCCGTCGTTGGTTTACAATCGCGACCAACACACGCTGTGCGTTCGACCAAAGCCAAAAACCCCGAATAGATAATTTGCTGGCAACCAAGAAAATGGTTAGAGGGCTCGCTGCTTTCCAGCGAAACCCTTGGCCTAATGCAGTTGAGACTTTTCACGTCTATGTCTGTCTTCAAATTGAGTTGAATTCAGTATAGTTTTAAGGAATCTGGCTACATGGTACATCGGTCCAATAAAGTCAATCTTGATATGGTTTTCAAGATTCAATTTTTTAATAAATAGTAAAAATAGCATTATAATATTAAATCTGGAAAAATAAGTTCATTTTAGATTAATGTTTGAAGGAAAAAAAAAAAAAAAAAATTTTAAAACCAAAATAACTTAATAATTATTTTGAATGAATTAAAAGACTACAAAGTTTTCGATACACAAGAAAATAAGATTCCCATGGTCACTATCTACAATCTATCTGTAAATTAATTTAAAGTTATATCTATTAAAAAAAAAAACACTGCATTTTTATAAATTAAAAAAAACTTGGTTATCTACAATTTTTGGGGACATAATATGACAAAATGTTTATAATTAAAAATTTTATTGTCTAAAGTAAAGAACTATATATAAAATTAATCCGAAATTTCGTAGATGCATTGACATCGAACCGACTACTAGTTATAGGTATTTTTTAATTATTAATTATTAATTATAAAAAACTATAATTCTGTTTAATCTTTGATTTCATTTAAAGAATTCTACTTTACTTAGGCTCAGCCTGGAAAATGTTTCGACATGTGGCTCATTTATATTGCCAGCTGCGTGGCTATGAAAGAATAGAAAAGGACTTTGGCGCGTGCCAGAAGAATAACATCGGGCTCACTGATAATAAGTACACACAGAGCGGTCTTAGCAACTGCTTGACCTACCTCAATGTTCAAACTGCAACCCCCGAGATTCAATGTGCCTCAACGTGGCTCTATGTTCAATAAGGGTCCTGTTCCTGTTTGCCGGCACAACTACTCCATCGAGAATGGAGAATGACATGAAGAGAGGGGAGCCGTAGTCCTTTGTTGCCTATGTGCAGTTGCCTGCCAACTCATTTAACGTAGTTGTTGTTCAGCCAGGAAATTAGTTGGTGTAACGTATTTTCTGTCTACCTTTTTTGCTGATTTCCTGGCACGTGTCCCACGCGCAGAAGAAGCCAAAGAACGATCTGATTTGGCTCCGAGTCTCCAATTATTTTCTGCAGTTCTTCATCAACTTCCGCTTCTCTAATTCAAACAAATTTAATCAATTGAATGTCGTTAAACAAACCCATCGCACAACTATGTCATAGAAATATTAACAGAAATGCAAGCAAACTGGCAATCTGAAGAAGTATTATCGACTTGTCGCTACTCTGGAATAATTTCAATTAAGTAGCATACCAATTTATTTGTAATTATAATAAATTACTAATTTAAGAGCGAGTTTTAAATAAATATGGCATATCATTATTCCCAATTCAATTTAATCAACAAAATCATTTACAATAAAATATAATTTTCCTCTGCATGAATCAGTCAATCTTCCACCTTTGTAGAGTAGTAGTATAGAAAACCTCACCAAAATCAAATACACACAAGTTGCCTGCATAGCCCTCACATTGTGCCCAGCAATGGGCACAAAACTGTGACAAGTGCTTCCTCGACAGCAGCGCATCATTCAACAGCAATTTGAACATCAATTATGAGTAGTAGCGGTGAATGGGCTACCCTGCCTCTAAAATGGTGGGGGCCGACGTGTGCTCATCCTCATCATCATGAGCACCACTCGCATGCAGAGGTATTCACAAAAAAAAAGGAAAATAATAAAGAAGAGAAAAATGTGAAGGGGTGGCTTGTGCCAAGATGCAGCACAAAAGACCGACAACGACAACGAGTGCGACAACGAGAAGCCGCAGCAGTAGCCACAGTGTAACCTACTTTTAAGTCACTTTAAGAGCTGCCTCAACATTTCCCCAGCCGCTTCTGCGTTCTGTGTCAATCTGTGTATCTGGCCAATTACGAGTGACCCAAATTGTGAGTACTTTGCTTAGGCCTTAAATGAACTGTCAATATACTCGTTCATGAGAAACGAAGAATCTGTTTTCAGGGTTATTCCGAAAACAAAAACCACAGTCCATTGTCCCAGCTTATACAACTGTTGCTCAATTATCGAAAATGGCGACCAGTAAAAAGGTAAATGGTAATATCCCTATGCTCGATTAACTCTAGGTTTGAATAGTTTTGATTTCATTTACATTCACTAGAAACACGATGATTCATATGCGGTTATCGTACTTGAAAACATATGTCAACTGTTCTGACAGCTTACGCTCCAAATGGTGAGACAATATAAATAATTGGTCAATTGACGGTAGCAAATAAAAATGAAAGAACAAATCAATCAAATCACACTACATTAAGCAACACAAAAACACTCGGAGAACACCGAACTTAAATTTATACTGTTATGAACATTTATTTCTTTGATCGGCACATTTAAAAATTAAACCAATTAATTATATTCATGCTTCTCTTTATCTACATGGAAACATATATCGTTTTATTAGTTGAATTTATTTTTAGCTAGCAAGTGATTACCATACATTTTAATGTCAAACTTATCCACATTTGTATCTACGTCTGAAGTGGTTGGATTATATTACTAAATACTACAAGCCCACACCACAACGATGAGCTTTGAGTTCGCTTATTATAAATAACCACATGAAACGACATCAACTTTTATAAAACCTACAGAGAGATTTTGATTACGATGAGTTTACCATGCATATAGTGCAGCTCATATTCCAATTTAAATCGATTATAGAGGTAGAATCAAATAAATTGAAATGGGCTAGGTCTGTCATGCGAAAAGTGTGTTTCCACAAAGTAAACAAATTTCTAGATCCATCAAACAAAGAAGGTTGAAAGATATGATTGTCATTCGGTGAATTTGAGAAATCCCTCGAAGCCTGCATAAAGAGAAGCTACTCAAGATCAACACAAACGAACTGCTGACAACTATAACACCTCCACAAAGTGAACAGTGGATTGTACACCTGTTAATTGGGTTCAGTCCCATTTATATTCCCAGGATGTGGATGTGAATTTGGATGGGACAATAAAATCCATTCCAAAAACTACAAATACACAACAATAGCAATGCTATGTATTCGCAAATGGCAAAACGGTAAAGATTTCGATCTATCGCTCTCTCTGTCACTGGATTTTTTGAGCTGAATGAGAGCGGATGTTGTGCACGCTTCGTGCATGCGAGGGGCGGAAATCAAAAAGGGACGACTACGAAGATCTACGGGGAAAGGGCAAAGGGGAACAGATATACCGTTAAGGCACTGGCATTCAGGATATTCTTTTGTTCGCCTGTTGTGGCGAAAAACACACGGAAGTAGAGCCCAAAACTTTAGAGTCCGGAAGAATGTTCCCTTGCAGAACGTGCGACTACACACACACACACACGCACACATATATTGTGAGGCGCCTTTATAATATAACAAGAAATTCAAGTTTCGGGTCGAATCGGAGCGCTAAATACAAATCAAATAGTCTGGCCCCAAGGGATGTGTAAATTTTAACAAGTGTTTATTTACAGTCTTGCTGGATAATTTACGATCGATACGCATTCTTATCAAGCTGCACAATTCCCACAAGTGATGCATAAACTAACTGATAAAATTGCTTTCGACCTCCACGCGATCTAATCGCTTTGTATGTAAAAAAAAACAAAGTAGAAAAATACGAACGAATCATAAAATAAACAAACTTCCACACACATACCATACCTACTCACAGAAATGCATTTACAGACATATACGCAAGTGTGCCCTTATCTGCTGACATTGACGAGGCTGCGTATGGTGTCAGTGTTTGCGGAAAGGGGGACAACTCGTAATTCAAACGAGCCGTGAGCCAAAACAAGCAAACAAACAAACCTATAAAAATCACTTCCCGTTTGCCGAATGGAAAAATGTCAAATGTCAACGACAACGCCGAGCTCGTCTGCGAGTCGTAAGTCGAAGCCAAAGAAATTGTAAAACGGAAATTTTAAATAAAAACGACGCGCTTGCGCAGCTCGCTCTCTCTTTCTCTCTCTCTCTCTCTCATTAAATTTCTGTCGCTGCCGCAGTCAACGCGTTCTTTCGGCTTTGGTCAATTGGCTGCTCTTTCGCTCTCCGCGTCACGTAAATATGTCAAGCGATGCGATCGTGGGTGGGTGAGCGTGCGTCGCTGCCATCTCTCTTTAAAACTGTACACGCATGAGCGTATGCGTTAGTGTGCATGTGTGAGTTGTGCGGTTGCCGGCTTATTAGAAGAACGGTCAACATTTGTTTTTGATTTCAGTTTTCGTTCTGCACGGTTTGACGTGCAAGAATGTAGCTAAAGAGCCAAGATACTGGCAGAGACAGCGCTACAGGGTGTCCAATCCATGTGTTGCACACATGTGTGTGTGAGTGAGTGTTGCCAAACAGGGTGAGCAATTCTTATGATGAACGACAGTCAAAACAAATTTCTGACAGAGCTCTCATTTCAGCTGATAAGCTCAGCCAGCAGCGCGCTCTATATGTACATATATGTATGTACATATGTACAGACAGTATGTACCTCTCTCACGCTGCCGCTCTTTATGAGCATTTGAGTCATCGTCCTAAAAACAACACAGCAGCAATAACAACAGAAACAGCCAAACTCCACTGCGCTGTTGTTGTAGTTGTTGCTGTTGCCGCGTTGCGTTCATTGATCGCCAGCAATTGCCGCTTAAGTGCTGCGTCAACGTTGCTGACTTACATAGACACATATAGACACACAGTAAGTACATACATACATATGTATTCATAAGTGTTTGTGTATATGCTGCACGCCTCCGCAAACCCCTAACAACTCCTTGCCCAGCACTGGCAGCCGCACTCTCGCTCCATGTTTCATGTCTTTCACTGTTGGCTTTTCTTTTTAAGCTTTATACGGCATTAACTGAGTGCCTTTCAATTGGGTTATGGATTAATTTTTATGCATAAATTAAATACCCATACGTTCGGGGTTCCGCTTCATTTTTTTTCTGTATTTGGCCCCAGCCGGCCATTTAGAAAGCAATTTCAAGTGGTTGCCCCTCTGCCGTATCATTGCCCCACTCGTGTAGCTTATAGGGTGTGGCATGAAATTGCACGCGGCCTCATGTATGTAAGTAGTGAGTGCACTGGCAGACAACGCCGTGAACCTTGCTCTATTTGGAATTTATTATAATTGGCATTGCAGTATCTTGATAACAGTGAATTATCGCTATAGAGTTTCTCACTCATAGCAACTGTGATCAAGCGTGCTAATTTTTATTAGAATTCTTTTGATAACAGCAGAAATCCCACTGGCTAAACAGAAAAAGCTTTTCTGGAAGATATCAATTACTATAGCGCGAAATAGCTTGAATGTGCATAGAAATGAGCGAACTTGTAGCTAACCGACATTCACTTCAATTCAGCATTACTAATTCAAGAACTAAGCAGATAGCATTAGTTAAAACGATTGTATTTCCAATCACAAGCTGCGACATTTCGAATGGATTCAAACTGACGCAAAGTGTACAAAAGAAATTAGTCAGCATTTGATGAGAGTGGATTGCAGTAAGCACATTCATTGGTCGTGGGGGCATTTCGAAATGGTAGCGTTACGGTGTTAATTCCCCAACAATGACGACGCGTGCCGACCTATAAAAAGACACCCTGTTTGAATGTACTCACTTCATATTCGTATAGAATGCGCCTGCAGTTGAATAAACAACAACATCACACCAAATGGTGTTTTTCTTTCATTTTTTTATATAGTTAAACTAAAAGAAGACTTTATTTTGTAAAATGCAAGAGTATATTTTTGTTTGTGGTTGTTGTTGCAGTTGTTTCTTTTTTTTTCTGTTGTTGCTTTGTGTTTTTTTCTGACTTTTATGCATAATAAGTAAATACAATACACATTATACATTATACAATACGTACGTTATACATGTTAAGATTAGGATATTTCTGTCTTCGTCTTCTTCTACTTTTGTTTCTTCTTGTTCTTCTTGTTCCACCGTCTTCGTCATCGTTTGTATTTAAATGGTATTTATTGTTAATTAAGCGATATTGAAGTATTTTGTAAATACAATTTAGGTTCGTTTCAATTCATTTATGCTAGTCAAAATGTTTCGTCAAGTTATTATGTTGTGTATATATGTATGTATGTGTTTCGGTATTTTGAAGCACTTCAAATATTTTGATAGAATACTGCAATAATAATAACTCTTGTTCTTTTCTTGTTTTTTTTAATAAATGTTAATGTTTGTATGCATGTAAAAAACAAATGCGCGTTTGCTGTGCGAAAGCCTTACATACATATGTAGTAATATGCCCCAGACTGCAGCCTCAAATAAAACATACATACATATGTGTGTGTGTGTATTGTGTGTGCGCGTGGAGGCCTGATAAGGTTGCAAGCAAGTTCTTGAAATCTTTCGCAATTGATGGCTGCCTATGTTTGTATGTAATTTATAGTATGGTACGCACCGCCATATCTATATATATATATCGTATATCGTATATCGTATATATATATATATATATATATATATAGATTGTATATATTTATATATACATATATATAGATTGTATATATTTATATATATATAATATATATGTATATAGAGACGTATATATAATTCGTTATGTTATTTCGTTCTCGAGATTTGTAGCCCTTAAAGTGTAGTATGTATGTAAATCATTTTTGTTTTTTACTTTGTTAATTATAGGAGGAGGATTTATGTCATTTAATTCTGTTGTTGCGTGACTTAGAACAGACCCTTCTTTTTCTTCTCCTTCTTGGCATCGACGTTGTCGGTGCTACTATTTGCACCCAGACTGCGCCGCTTCAGCTCCTCCAGCGTCACATGGTTGAGATCCTCCCACTCCTTCTTCTCGCGCTCAAACTCACGCCTCTTCTCGTCTAGTTCGTGGATCTGTGAGACGAGTGCCGTTCGACGCTCCTCATGCCGACGTGCCATCTCCAGCTCGGAGTCCTTGAGCTTCTGCATCTTCTCCTTAACCTTCATGTCGAAGACCTGCTCCATTTCGGCCTCCATTTTTTTCATCTTTTGCTCGTGCTCTCGCTTCTCCTCCTCCATCTGGGTGAGCGGATTCTTATTCGAAAGTCGCGCCTTGCCGTCGACCAGCCCCAGCTCGGAAAGCTTGCGGCAACGATAGTTCTCGTAGTGCACATTGTTCGTGACATCCTTAAGATCCTGCAGATGCGTGCGAATCACCATGTTGCGCAGTGCAATGAAATCGCAGTGCGTCAAATTCTCGACTTCGACCAGGCCCCAGGGATAGCGACGTCCGCGCACCTTCTTGCCATCCATCTCGATGATGGTATTGGCTCCGACGACAGCGAAGGGCACACGACTGCGCAGATTCTGTGTTGCCTTGCTCTCCTCGGCGGCATCTTCGAGTGTGGCGGGAAAGTCGTAGATCTTAATCTTGTGTTGAGCAATCTCGTTGAGTATCTGCTTCTTGAACAGATGCACCTCGTCCGGCGTCATGGTGTCGGCCTTAGCAATCACCGGCACCAGGTTCACCTTATCCGACAAACTCTGCATGCAAGCAATGTCCAACGGCAGCAGACCGTGGCCCGATGGCGCTATGAAGTAGAGACAGCAGTGCACACGATTGTCGGAGATCGTTTTGCGATAAACGCGCGACTCGGCGGTCAGATACTCCTCGTACTTGCTGTCCACATACTCGAGTATGGGCACCCAGCAATTGCTGTTGTCGACGGCATCGCCGAAGCCGGGCGTGTCTACCACGGTGAGCGTCAGATTGACGCCGTTCTCCTTGAGCATCACCTTGGTGGCTTCGACGGCAACGGTCTTCTTCTTGCGCAGCGACGGACCCGGGTACTGTTCCGCGTTGTAGATGTCCGAAAGGAACATTGAATTAATGAGCGTCGACTTTCCCAGTCCACTGGCACCCACCACCATCAGCGTGAACTCGAAGCCCCGTTTGACCGCCTTGCGATACACCTGATTGGGCAGGTTGGCGAAGCCCACGTAGCCGGCAATCTCCATGGGTTTCTGGCGCACCGGCAGTGGCGGTTTCTGTGGCTTCTGCAGCTGTTGCTGTGCTTCCTTTTCCTGCAAATCGTGCGTTAGCTTGTTCGAGTCACCATTGGAGCTGGTCACACTAGCATCGGCCAACTGCAATTTATTCAAGCTCGCCGACACTGCTGATGATGGCACACTGGGCGGCTGCGTTTGTGGACGCTGCGTTGCTGCCGCTGCTGCTGAGGAGTCACTGCCATTTGATGCGGACGCCGACGCCGACGCCGCTGCTGATGGCGATGCCGATGCAGATGCTGTGGCCGCCTGCTGCTTGTCGCGCAGCGCCAACTGCGCCAGTGTGCTGGGCAGCGCTGAGATGGCGCCGTTTGTGCGAGGACTATTCATTTGCAATTTGCTGTTGTTTTATATTTTCGAATTTCACTTTCGTCGTTTATACACACACACTTTCGTCTCTCGATGGTGAGCCTTCGAACTTTGCACGCTTTTGTGTCGTCACGCCTAGTTTTCAACTTTTGCTCTTGTCGTTCTCTGTCTGTTTTAGGGTTTTTTTCTTTCGCTTTTCTTTCTTTTGGTGTCAACAAAACTTCTGCACTTCTTCTGCTGCTTCTTCTTCTTCTTCTTCTGTGCAAAAAAATAATAAGTACGCCAACAACGCGCTATAGCCGTGCTATTGAGTGAGCGAAAAACAAGCGACTGCTGCAGCAGTGAGAGCGTTTACTGCCCACAGGCATGAAAGAGACGAAAGAGCAACAACACACACACTCACGCACTCTCATATGGCACACAAGGGCGCATGAGTAATACACAAACACACACAAGCATATGGCACGCTGCAGGCAAAAGCGGTGCTGCCAACGCGACACAGACAAAAGTGTGTCACCAGTGAAAATCGAGTAATACAAAAGAAACATAAATTAAAGTGCCGAAACACGCTCCACAAAAATTGCACAACACTTAATAATATAATTTTGTGCATTGACTATTTAGTAACTATTGCCATTGGTTGTAATTGTATAGGCATTTCAAAGTGACGCGTACGTTGGCAGCGCCGATCTGATGCGCGCTCAACTAGTGGCATTGCCAACATGATATTTTGAGCTCTCTTGGTGGGCCAAGCCAAGTGCCTCGGAACTTTGCTGCTGACAATGCTGCCGCTTTTGCTGCTGCCTGCTCAAATTTATCAATGTTCAACAAAATGATAAGAATCATTTTGTTGAATGCATTTAAAAATAGCAGTAATTGCATTCTCGATGTTGAGTGTGCTTGTGTGGCTATATATTGTGTGTTTGTGTCATTCCTTCCAGACACTTGAATTTTGTAATGAAGCAAACATAGTGTGTAAATTTGTAAATCAACGTTTTTACATTTTTGTTTTCTTATTTTGGATTTTGCGAAACCGCTGTTGTTGCGCATGAGCGTCAGCGCCGATACAGGGAGCGCTGCGACTGTCTGCTGAGCGAGAGATATAGAGAGAGCGAGAGATATGAGAGAGTATTTGAGCCAGGGTCGATGTGCGTGTGTTAGTGAGCAGCGACGTCACACAGATACACTTCAATCAGATGAGACGGGCGTGTGTGTGCTGTGCTGCAACTTAATTTTGAAAAATTATGAAGTCACTCTGCAACTAAACAAATGTGGGAATGTGGCACATTAGCGTGTAGTTAACCTGGACTCGAACTCGAATAATTACCCGCCCCAGCAGCGACTCGTAGCCCGCTTCATGCTCGAGTGTGTCCTCGTCGCAGTTCCCACACCATCAGACCGTTGTCCTGCGACCCGGCCCCTTGGTACCTACATTCCAATACACAACGCACACAAACAAAGGACTTGGATTGTGCGCGCTGTTTGTTTGTAATTTAAATTCTCATGCACTCGCGGCAACGCGTCGTCGACGTCTGGGCGAGGGGGCCGTTAGCACCAACACGAACCAGCAACCACCACCGCTACCACCATCATCATACCACACAGTCGCAATGTCCTGCGTCCTACTCCGCCTGCGTGGCCTTGCCTTTGCTTCCTTCCGAAGTTGTCGCCAGTTTGTCGCTGTGTTGGTGGTTGTTCCTTCCCCCTTTTGCACGTGGATTTCTATGCATCGTGTCTGTCCAAAGGTGATCGTGAGAAACTTTTTTTCTCACATTCGAATTTGGGTTTAATTTTAGCCTCTGGGTCGGAATTATTATGCTTATGAATTGATATCAGTCGAACAGTTGTTGTTGCTCTTTCTGTTCAGGGGATTTGACTGTACTGCTAGAAAAAATTCGACGAGTATTTTGTGGAATTCTAAAGAAAAAATTTACTGTAGACTGGCATTAATAACCTAATGCTGAAATAGTAAAGAAGAACTAGCCGACAGTGGATCTAATCATTTTTTACCAAAACATTTCCATTTAAAATATTCAAATGTAGATTATATTAAAAATACAAGTAAAACTTATTCTCTTTAAGTTTGTTTTTAAACAAAGCAACTCCCGTATTTTCAAATATTATTGAATCATTTATGTGCTATAAACTTTCCTCATATTTACTTAAATTTAAAAAAAACTCAGGTATATTCAGACCATTATAAGTTGCAATTACAAACAAAACTACGACACAGTAATCCCCAGGATGTCGCAGTGTTGACCGCAAATCCTTTAGATAAACTCAACTGCATCGTCGTTAATCCCCCATCTAGGCGTTGCCGTTAACCCTTCAACACATTGTTGATCTGGCCCAGCAGCTGTCTTGTATGAGGCACGCTTCATCCAAATCCATTAGTTTTGTGTCTTAGGCGCGCATCTTCTTTGATTATGTAAGACGCTCTCTCAGCCATGGGCTACAATTAAGGCACATAAAAACCCCGTACGTTCCCTAAAGTCAGTTGAAGTCTTAGCGCCGTTTTTCTATCCCGATTCACAATGCAATCCCAAGCTATTGTTATCCCAGCCAAGCAACAGCGGCGGCAGCTGTACCAACTTTTGACACATGCCATCAATAGACAACGACGGCGTATCGTTGACATTTTGTTAGAGAGCAGCTGACCAATAGCCGTTACATGGCCAAGACGCTCAATTGAGCCTGATGTATTTTGAAAAAAAGATCTATAAATTACTATCAATAATGAACGTAACTTATAAATATAAAATGAAATGGAATCGAAAAGCTTGCCGTTTAATTTTTATAAATATTTTATAAGATTTAATTATAAAATAGATAAATTAATAAAATAATAATAATAAATAAAATGTGGATTTTAAAAAAGTGAAGCCTAGAATTTTAATTTGAAATAAAATGTTTGTCAACATTTCTACAAGAAATAGGGTAGATTGATTTCAATCTGGAATTGATTTCAATCTACGTCGCATTATTTATGTTCTCATGGGAATATATTTTTAATCGATATGTAAACGATTCCCAGGTATAATCAGCACTTTCCCCAGATCTTCTGTCTACACTGTTCTGTCCACATCTGTCATAAGAGTTCCCAGTTATTAGCCCAACTACCGGTGGCCATTTATCAAATTCATAAAAATAAAATAGAGAGCTGCTGCTGCGAACTCGACGCTTGCCATGACTTCTAATGCCACACATCGCACAGTTCACCCAAGTTTCTCCCCACGAAATGGAGAAGTCACCTTAGCCGACGGCGCACCCCAAACATAGCGCCGTAAAAATCAACAAAAAATTCATTTAAATCAACATATATCTCGTACTAAGCATCGCGTTCTCACAGTTTCCCCATCTTGCCGTTCTCCGCTTCACACATTTGCTACTGTTTCATATTTTTCATGCTTATTTTGCTGTTTCCATATTTTTTCGGGAGGGTGTGAGTCTCAATTGTGAATATAGAGGTGTGGGTGTGGTTAGGTGTGTAGTACACCCCATAATAACTGCACCACAGTTCCCATAGAAGAAGTCGGCTAAAAATAATATTGAACTGCAGCATCTAACCACCGCAGGCACTAATTTGAGGTTGCAAAAGGTCTCACATATGCTACCTTGCTGTTGAATTGATTAAGAAAAGACGGAGAATAAAAAAAGGGAAGCAATCGCCCGATACATAAAAATTAAAGTGTTTTAATGTGTAAATCGTGCGTTGGGGCATAAAAAAGACGAGAGACGAAAAGCGAAAACTGAAACGCAACTAAAAATAAGGCACAAGGAAGCCCCTGCAGAGATACTTCGACCGATACATACGCACATAATATGCTTGTACTCATGTTGCACAGACGGCTACCGATCAACGATCGTGCCACACTAAACGGCATTTACCTTGATCCCGAGATCGAACCCGAAAACCGTATGATGTATGAAGAGAAGCCAAAGCAAACTCGAACTGGGTCTGATATTGAACTTTGATTGCTATTCTTTGTTGTCTTACTGTCTGGTTTGTTTCATACACTGAGCTTTTGTTATAGAATTTCATTCGCAGCCTGAAGTTTTTCATTATTTTCTCAAGAAGCGACTCAAGCGGTGTCGACGGCGACGGCTACGTCGACTGTGTGACCGGTCCGAACGTCACGTTTCGGCCAGACGAAATGATCCACATTCGCAAATGCGACTACGAGTGCAAGTCCGAGATTGAGTATGAGTCCGAGCATGAATATGAATGTTAGTGTCAGTGTGAGTATGAGTATTAGTACTAGTCCAACTGCCGCCCATATGTGTGATGAGTCTGCGGCTCAGTCATACATATCTCTTCGTTCTTCGCTCCTTTGTTTTTATGCCAGCTCATGCTTTTTATTGAGTTTTCTCGTGGGAAAAATTTTGCCAAATTTACAGCTAAATGCCGCTTATTAACAAACAACCTAACAGATCCATTAGCAGAACTGCCAGACCAGACCGATCTGATCAGGGGTTAACCACAAAATTGCAAAAATACAAACATTTCCATTGCACTGACATATGTCTCTGATCATTATAGTAGTTACTATTTACTAGACATACAGAGTATAGTGTAATCACAGGCAATTGGAACGCTGATTCAATTTATGAAAGTGTCGCCCTATTTATGGGCCTAGAGTACAGGGATTTATGCTCAGCAAACGACAGATTTTTAACTAGCCCGCCAGATGAGCGATGAGTGCTTTGCACAACCAGAGTTGCCAGGGCGGCGCAATAATTTTATGAGTGCCGTAAATCTGGCTAACCGAAGCAGCTGTCAGCTGGCGCAAGACACAACATCGGGTTATTGACAATTTTGCAACGTCGCCCTTTAATCCTGCCAACATTGTAAAGTAATAAAAATTTTAAGCCCCTACGGTTTTTGGGGTGTTGCCAGAAATCCAGACGTCTTCGAGGCCCATTCGCAGGTAAGCTTCGCCTAATGATTGACCCGTGACCAGGCAGAGAGTTGCAACCCCCTAGATGCTAGTTTATGCTATTTCTTAAAGGGGGTGCATTCTATCTACCCATACAGCCAGCTGGCCGTCTTGCCTGGCACACGACAACCCCGAGTATTCTAAGGAAAATTTTAATGAATTGCACCAAATGATCAGCATTGATTAAGTTTCCATTTGTTAGGGATGCTTGTTTGAAATGCAGTTTTCAAGCGAATCTGAGATCTAATGAATTTTATGTTCGAGAGCATTTTTGAAATTCTCTCATTGGTTGGAGAGGATCAAGCAACGCAAAAAAATGTATAGAATCCAAATGTACAAAATGTTTTTGATTCCAATGAAGAATAATTCGAAAATATCTCTCTGAAATTTGAAAATTATTTCATTTCAAATCTAAAGTGTGTATTTTTAGCAAAACTCAAAAGAACTTAACTTTTTCAATTCGCATGGATTTTCGGTATGAGGTCGAACTTGATTCCAATGTTTGCAAATTGCACGGTCCGACAACTCTGTTTACTTACCTTAACTCAATGGTACAACTCACTCAAAAATTGAGCTCAAGCGCTTGAGTGCAAGTTGCCTGCGTTGGAATTTCTCATGTTCTCCTTGTGCATAACCACCCCAAATGCGCTGCAGTGCAGACGGTCGCTCTCACGGCTACCTGCGCCTGCGTCGTCGTCTCTGCTGCTGCTAACACTGCTGACGCTGCTACTCAGGTAAACATGTCGACTCGGACTCGTTTTGCCTTCGTCTCGCATCGTTTTTAGTCAGCGAGCTCGCATCGATGAGGATCAGTATCCTTGTGGCGTTCCGTGTGCGCGGTTGTCTACCGGTCGTCCTGAGACAGAGCTAAAAATAAAAATCTAGTTTATTGATTGAAATGAACTTACACAAATCACGTAGAATTTGTTAAGTTTTTATTATATGTTTCGGACATTTTGCAAAAAGAACGTGCAATAATTGTTATATCGCACTACAACCAAAGTTTTCGTGTTGTGAACAAACAAAATTGTGTTGTGTGTAAACAAAATTTAAAATCGACAATCGATTGGATATATTTACTACTTCTGACTACTCTATTTGGATTATAAAACAAACAATTCAAAATGGATTACAAACACGATCTTAACTCGGATGATGACTTTGAATGCTCCAATGGCTATAGTGATGGTTATAGCAGCAATGGACGTCTCTCTAATCCCAATGGGATGTCCAAAGCAGAGCTCCGAAAGGTGGGTAGCGTTTAACAGAAGAAAAAGTTAAAGATAAGGAATAGTTGTGGAATCATTTGCGCGAAATATATATATATATTTTATATATATTTTTTATTTATATATATATATTTAAGTTAAATTTCACTTTTAAAAAGAAAATAGAATAAATATAATAGCATAGTTTTCTGTACATATTTTTATAAACGTTCAATTTCACTTACAGACCAACAAACCTATTATGGAAAAACGCCGTCGTGCTCGCATTAATCATTGCTTGAATGAGTTAAAATCGTTGATATTGGAGGCCATGAAAAAAGACGTAAGTATCCTTTAGTACTAAAAAAAGAAATGGGAAAACAAAAACCGACAATTGATTTAGAAACTAGACGCAGGATCAGTTAATTTTCCTTGTAAATGGTGTCGCAACACACATAAATTTCATAAGGGCAAACTCAAGTGCCGCAAAGGCGGCAAAAGTACAAAAGGCTGCAAGACTCCTACATCAGCGAGACGGGCAAACGTAAAAAAAAATCGAAATACAAAGGAATCAAGTCAACGGTTTAATTGAGTATTAAATTTTATTGATGATCATTACAAGAGAGCGCCGTCGGTGACCGTGACGATGACGATAGCGATGGCGATGGCGATGGCGAGTCAGTCAGACCAAAAGTGTTAACAAGTCGAAAAATTACGCAGAAATCTCAGAGACAACGAGACAGTAAACCTGTTTCCACAGGAGCCAACAGTGGGATCCTGCTGTGAGAAAACATAAAAAAGAAGATAAAACAAAAAAATATGAGATAGAAGTTAAGCGAAGACGCCGCCGCAAACGCCGACGCCGATGTCGACGTCACTGTAGCAGAAATTCTGCAGGCAACGACCAAAAATCAAATAAGAAAGACATTGAAGAAAAAGCAAAAGTAAACAAAAAATGTAGACATGAGAAGAAGCAGCAGCAGTGGAAGAACCTGAAGATCGAAACGAGCGCGGTGGGCAGGGCAAAGCGAAGCGGGCGACCTGCGTGGGAAACTTTTGCAAAGTATGCAGCAAGAGCAGCCGAAGCAGCGAAGCAGCGAAGCACACGCAGAATAAGTGCCAAACGGATTGTCTCTCTGTCTCACTCTGTCGCTCCCTCGCCATCGCCGTCGCCATCGCCTTCGCCTTTGGCTGCTGGCTTCTTGAGACGCAGAGCTTAGTAACCGCGCGGCTTTGGGGCGTGTGATATTTGCTGAACTTCAGCTAAAGAAGAGGAAAACAGAAACAGAACCGAGCAGAGCAGAAAAGAAACAGAGGCAGATTGCCAATAGTTGGACATATGAAGCAAGAAACGTGCTCGGGCGTCTGCATCATTCATTTTTAACTGCCTCTTAAATGCAGGCGCTGCAAATAGGGTATTTTACACAGCTAGCAAACGTCGCAGTTACAGCTACCAAGTTGACTGACTTCGCTTGCAGGGTGTAACAAAGTTCAGCATTCATTTGCTTGGCATTCTTACGTATTTCACTTGTTTCCCTTGCATTGAACTTGTTGTAGGTCCTCGTTACTGGGCCCTGCGGCTGAAACTGTGACTGTGACAGAGTCTGCGATTGCATGCGGGTTCGCTCTGGGCCTGGTCGCTGCACGAAAACAATTAGTCAGGCGGCTTCTGCTTTAGTTGTTTTGTGTGCACGAGTAGTTGCAAGTAGTTAAGAAGGTCAAAAACCAAAACGACACCCAACAACAAACTCAATGACAACTACTACCGTTTCAGCCTGCGCGACATACCAAGTTGGAGAAGGCCGACATACTCGAGATGACGGTGAAGCATTTGCAAACCGTCCAGCGCCAACAGCTCAACATGGCCATCCAGAGCGATCCCACAGTGGTGCACAAGTTCAAGACGGGCTTCGTCGAATGCGCCGAAGAGGTCAATCGCTACGTCAGCCAGATGGAGGGTGTCGATGCCGGAGTCCGTCAGCGTCTCAGCGCCCATCTCAACAACTGCGCCAACAGCCTCGAGCAGATTGGATCCATGAGCAACTTCAACAATGGATACCGCGGACAACTGCCCCAGGCCATGTTCGCTGGCTCTGCAGCGCCGCTCTTTCCCCCGCTGCCACAGGACCAGAACAACAACAACAGCAGCAGCAGCAGCAACAACAGTCGGGAGACGGCGCCAGCCATACAAATGGGTGGCCTGCAGTTAATCCCCTCGCGTCTGCCGTCGGGAGAGTTTGCTTTGATAATGCCCAATTCGAGCACAACAACGGCGCCTGCTCCTGTGCCTTTTGTCTGGCCGGGATCTGGCTTGAATGCCGCCAGCGCTGCGCTGGCCAGCATTGCGAATCCCGCACATCTCAGCGACTACTCGCAGAGCTTCAGGCTGAGTGCATTCAACAAGCCCACAGCATCCGCTCAGACGCAGCTACATACCGCAGGCACTGCAGCCAAAAACACCACCAGCAGCCCACCCTTGAGTCCCATCTCGTCCATCTCCAGCCAGAGTCAGGGCGATGAGTCGCGAGCTGCATCTCCGGCCAATGCCGTCCAGACGGAATTGTTGCTGGCCAAGCAGCATAGCTTTGCGGGCGTCTTCTCCACGCCGCCCCCAACCAGCGCTGAGACATCGTTCAACACGAGTGGTTCACTCAATCTGAGTGGTGGCAGCCAGGACAGCAGCACTTCGGCCCATCACACATCGCATTCCCTGATGGCGCATCTGCAGCAGCAGCAGGTGAGCTCCACCAGCGGCCAGGAGAGTTCCGCCCTTAAGCGGGAGCGTGAGCGTGAGGCTGAGCTGGAGCAGGAGCAGGAACAGGCCGATTCTAGCGATTGTTCGTTGCTGGACGAACCATCGTCTAAGAAGTTTCTGGCCGCCGCTATTGAGAAGTCCAGCTCCGCCTGGCGTCCGTGGTGAAATAGCAAGCATGAATTTCCTCAAATGACAAAACATGTTCTATATGTTAAGTTTATTCGTTCTTTTTAAAAGTTAATTCATTTGTTAATTTATAATATTATTATTATTATTATTATTGTCATTCAAAGTTTTTCCCATCGATTTCTTTTAAGTTCAGCTGTGATTTTTTATGTGTGTATATTTTGTGTCATTTTTTTGTATAATTTGTATTAATTTGTGTAATTACTACTAATATTATTATTATTAAGTATTTAATATTATTATGTATTTTAGCCACTTGCAAGATTTGACATTACTTTTGTATTATTAAATAAGTTATGTAGATTTTATGATTAAGGTTAATGTTTCATGTTTCGCGTTTAATATTATATTTTATCATACTATTGAAATTGATTGTGTAAAGTTGTCCTTGCTGAAATTCATTCGAGTGAAACAATGAACAAATAATAAAAATTGCTTTAAAACAAGCTGAAAATTTATATTTGAGTTCTATTTTGAGAAGTAGTTGAGGTTTGCGTTATTTTTAGGAATTTTAGGATTTCTAAGTACGATACTATTTTTAGTGTTGTTATTTGAAATGCGCAGATTGCTTTTCGGAAACCTTGCATTTTAGATTGTGCATTGAACAATAATTTACAATTTATTCCATTTCATAAATCTCGAATCGCAATTAAAAATATTGAAAATTGGAAGAGTTCGATATTTGTGTATGGGATATTTTTTCTGCGATTGAATTTAATAGAATTATTAATTTAAGCAGAAGGTTAAGTGTCAATTTCACTCAACAAAACTTGACCCAAAGAGCTTGAACCGCAGCAACGGAAATTGATAATGCAATCAAACTGTTATGCGGAAGTGACCTTTATATAATTTATAAATATATTCGTGCACTCACGAGTATGTGCGATCGTTTATTCCAACAATTTACTGAATTGATAACCCAATTACAGCTGTCCGCCTTCCTATAAAAGCGCTCGCTTTTCGATTTGCTGGCATCATTTCAGAGCTCCCACAAAAGTTATTGCAACTGAGCACGCAGTGATCTTCAGCCGAACCGGCTGGACAGGCATGTCTCGATCAACGATAAAGTTTTACATCAATTATTTTAACATGGATATTAAATATATTGTGAGTCAGTTACTGCTTATTTCGCTGGCAGTTTACCTCTATCGACTGCTGCCGATCAGTTGGTCGAGTACCAGGGTTCCCCAAAGCTTTCCGGACCAGCCAAGATGGTACACGATCCGCAGGACACTATGCTCAATGCACTGGACGCAGCGATGCAAAAGATCTCCACAGTGTATATGCAAGCTGTTATTTCGGGAACACACAGCCCCGAGCTGGAGATCTCATTGAAAGGCCTGGAAATGGAGCTGTTCGATCTGCTCGATGAACTCTACAAGCAGCATCGGTTGAAGGACTACATGAACTATGAGGCGGAAGTGACTCGACAAATCATAATTTACAATATGCTCAAACGATTGTTTGGCTATGCGCAGGATGATGTGAAAGCAGAGTGAGCGAATTAAGATCAATAAATTGATTTGCATCCTTTGGCTGTCTTCGAGATTCCTTCAATTAAAGTTACTTCCGCAGCGGCAAGGAGCTGCCGAAATCCTGCGGCTGCCTTGCGTGTGGCTGTCGAGCGTCACGACACATCATCACCGTAGGAGACGCCCTCAGCTCGTTTTGCACTTCCCACACTCAGTCATATCACGGCAGAGTCTGCTGCTGTTACCCGATCCGCTGTGAGAAAGAACAGAATTATCATAATTTTCATTTCCTTTTAGCACTATTATCCTTTGGCAGTAGCAGCAGCAGCAGCATCAGCAGTACTAGAGTCCAAATACCGTTGCACTTGTTCGTCGTCGTGTGTTCCCACACACTCTTGAGATCGTTTATCTCTGCTCACTTCGTTGTTTGCTTTGTGGTTGTTGGTGGTTCGCAGGTCCTGCGACTGTTTGCATTGCACTTGTTCCTTCCCTGGATCCTTTTTCATTTTTCTTTTTCTTTTTGTTTTTATTTTTCTTTACCTTTGTCTCGCTGTTTGCTGTGATTTGATGCTGCCCTCGCCGTCGCCTTGCTCTTCAAACCCATCCGCATGTCGGCGTCTTGGGATGAAATTCCTATGCACTTCGGTACGGTTTATCACTTTTGTTTTTTATACCCGTAATAGGGGGGAGAAGGGTATTATATTTGTGTGGAATTTGAGAAAATTTTTTTGTTTTTTTTTTTTTGGGGGGGAAAAAAATTTTTTTTGTTTTTTTTTTGGGGGGGTTTTTACTTTTGATTTCGTTTTCTTTTACATATTTCGTGTGTGTGCATGGGAATGGGAATCTTTTTTTCGATCATTTCTTTCACATTGAAATTCATTAGGCATAATTAATAATCCGATTGTGACCCCCTAGTGGGCTGCTATCTGAGATCCGGCTGTACTTCAATGCGCAGTTTTAGCAAATTGGTTATTTGTACCAAACAATATTTTATAAAACAATCACTTCTTTTGTTACTAAGCTTGGAGAATTACTGGTTTCATTTGCGCATTAAAAGCCCTAAGTACCAGAAAGGATACTCAAGTTTTCAAATATCTCTACTTCTTGTTAAACTTGTTGGATGTGTATGTACACTTTGAGTATGACCGCAAAGTATGACAGTCCTATCAACTATTTTAGTTAATAAGTTGGCATACGATTTTTTGATATTCATGTTTCTTTAACAATTGTGCAGCAAATTCGCCAATGTGCCAGAGCAGAAAAAACAAAATGAATTTGAAATCCTTAAAAAGGGTTTATTTATTTTCTTCACCTGTGCCTAGTATTCTTTTTTTTAAACCAATTTGGAGCAAAACGAATGTGAAAATAATGCCTATGTCTGGTCTACGTGGACTTATTAAATGCAAATTTCTTATCTTACATTTTCACTCACTACAGGACATACATACATAGGTGGACAATAGTAATATTTAAGTGAATAAACCTTCCCTAGAGTCGCTAAATAATAATGATTTGTTTGCTTCAAATTTGAAATCCTTACACGAACCTGTTCGCCTTACTGCCTTGATCCTGTGACCATTGTTTCTTAACTATTTAATTGTCATTAAATTAACTTGGAATACTCTGTTACAACTGATTTTTCCCACAGGTTAGGACCCAGTCTTGTTGCGCTTATAATAGAGATATCCTTGCAAACAAACAAACAACAAAGTCATGCCGTGTTTAGCAGGAATTCTCCCACACACGCACTTTGAATATGCCTAAATGCGATCCTTTTTTGGCCAGACCAAAGGATGAAATGGACTGAAAAGAAATCTACCCGAAGCAGCTACCTGTACCTGGGCAAATTCAAATCGCTTGCATTTTTCACACGACCCAATGGATGGGCTCGTCTTTGAATGGTCCCCAATAGTTTTCTGTCTACCCGACTATGACCAACAAGTGCATAAGGAATGCCTACGAGTATTTGTAGGTCCATATTAATAATACAGAGTAAATATGCGTGAGACAGCGGCAAGAATGCAGCTTTGCGCAATAACTAAATGGAAGAAATAACTTCACAGATAAATGATAGAATTTTCCCAGGCTAAAGGCTCCATCGGGTCGACAGAGTCCTTCAGGTAGGCGTCCTCAACGGAAGTGCCCACGCGTCGCACACTTCAACTTGCTGGAAGGAAAGAAAGGGAAATCATTAAATTCAATTTTGAGTGTACACAAATTTTTGATATCAGTTTCCAGGTTCATTTCCCCTTTTCACGCTGCTTTTCAGCGCCGTCTAGAAAGTGGAAAAGATTGCATGTGGAAAATTGAAAGTTACTTCCGTTTCTTGCTGTGAATTTTTTCTACTGGGCAACGTAGAAAATTCTTATATTATGCCATATGGAAACATTTGGTAGTGGTTGCGTAGTAGGAAATGAGCTGTTTCCGATTTTGTACAATAAAAACGAATGTAAATACCTATACATCAAAGAAAATATGAGTCCGTACTCTTAATTGTCTATTGAATAGAAAATATGTTATTGTGATAATAGTATATCTATATAATAACAGATATAAACATTTTTATTTTGTTGTAAATTATTCCTTAAGCTTTCGATTTCAACTTTATATATATTCAGGAAATATGCGTACTAGGTAGAAAGTAAAATACAAATATATTCTTGCTCAGTTTGTATGAATACCTAGATACGGATAACGAAAATATTAGAATTTGAGAGTATGCAGCTACCTATTTGTATAAGATATCAGTACTCGTGTTTATCCTACGCAAATAAATTTCATTTTAGAGTTAGGTCAAGGCCCTTTTTGAATCTATAGTCTCGTGGTAGATATAATATTACGATTGGAAATTTCTAATTTCTGACTTGTTTGCCATTATAATCAGTAATCGCAAAGATACGAAAAACAGCGAAACGCTTTTTATGAGCAATTTAAATAGTAGGAGAAAAGAAAAAGGAGAAAATTATTGCGATACAAGTGACATTTGCATTCAAGCCACCAATGCAAATTCCAGCCAATTAAAAAACGTGTTCAGTTAATTATATTATTATTTGTATTTTTACAATTGCATTCGAATGTATTATGTATTTAGTGCATATACATATTTTGAATTACATATATTTAATAGGTTCTTTAACTCTTTGCACTCTGCTTTACATTCATCATTTTAGAGTATTGTATGATTACTGCGTTGTATGTATTATTATTTCCATTTTTACATAGTATTCTTGTTTTAATAAAAATTTGGCATTTTCTGAGCATTAGTTTTATACAGGAAATTGAGTTTGTTCGATTGTTTTAAAAAGTGACAAACTAAATAGATGTTATGTAATTATAATATATATATGTATAGTATTTGTGTATTATGTTAAGACATATCCTTTTAATGTACCTTATGTTATTTATACTACACAAATTGTTCGTTATATTGTTTGTCATGTGTTTTGTTTAGTACAAGTAACTAACTGCTGATGAATTTCCATTGCGATTTGTGCGTTAATTTAGTTATGTCTGTGTGGATTTTGCAGTGTGCTCATTAAATTATTTTAAATGCAATTTTCTCTTCTGTTGGTGACTCGAAAAAGCTAAGTTTTCCTGTAGCAATCGCTTGCTAATTGCTTCTATGTTTGTCTTATTTATTATTTGTCACTAATTGGCAAATTGTTTGGAGTGCTTCGGGTTTTAAATGTTAACTAGGCTGCCGCGCTGGGCGTTGAATTTATAAAATATTTACAAACTTTCCATTAGCTGTACGTGAACTTCAACTAAGTCTACGAACTACACAAATTTACAAATGCACAAAAATGTTTTGTATAAAATAAAAATCCTTATATAAACAGGAAGGCAAATTTTCGTAAACTTTGCGACAATTACAAAAAGGGCGCTTAAACAGAAATGACAAGAAGGATTATAAGTTGTATGAGTATAAGGACATAAACATTAAGGACATAACACTTGGAGCACTAGGAGCTGCCTGAGTTGCAAATAAGACTAAGCGCTCTTTGGATGGACGGCCCCCCTCTTGCTCTACCTCTCCCTAACCCACTCCCTCCTTTCCCCAACAAAAAAAAAAGGTAAAGGGAACAGAATGTATACAAAACGTTTACAAAATTCGTAATATGGCTACGCTATCAGTCCATTGTTTGTGTTGAAGTCAGTTTTGGATTTGGATTACAGTTGCGATTTTGGATATCAATTTTTGGAGCACGTGTCCACATGAGCCGCGCTTAGCACAGCTCACGTTCCGATTGGCAAACACGATCCAATCATCAGAGTATGTCCGGTGTATGCGTTTCATCGTGCGTATGCTGCAACAGCCCCTTGCGCTCATCCGGCGCTGTGCTCAGCGCTATCTCCACGCTGGCTGGCTCCGCTATGGCATCGGCATACATCGACTCGTACACGGGATTGGCAAAGTTGCCCTGCAAATGCGTACAGTTAAATATCGGGACTCGTTGTCAGCTTGTGTATTTCCGCTTACCTTATCATCTTCGTGCGCGAAGGGCGGGGCTTCATCGGCATCACCACGGTACATGGGATTGGTCAGCATGATCTCCACGTTGTCCGTGAGGCGAGCATGTGAAAATGGCTGCGCAATGCGATGTTTTCTGCAAAGGGTACAAAATCTAACAATTGCAACTTTCAAACTAATTGCATAACCAATTAGCAAACTCACTTGAGCAAGTAAACAGCGCCGCCAAACAAGGCCAACAGTATGGTGGTGATTGCCAGTAAGACAGCTAGCACAGAGAGCAGACTGCCCGACTCCTGCTCGCCACTCAGCGCATCGGCGCTTTCACCCAGACAGGGCACCACACGCTTGTTGTCGCACAAGCACTCGTTGATGGAGCTGCCCGGGCGACAGACGCTGCACTCGCCGACGCAATGTGGCGGCTTATCACAGTACTCGCCCTGCCACTCGCCAATGCAGATGCAGCGCGGCATCACGTACTCGTTGAGGTGGCAGAGTCCGCCATTGGCGCAGTGATTCACGCAGGGATTGTCATCACCCACAGGCTTGTGGCAGAACTCGCCATTCCACTGATCCGTGCAGTTGCAAATGGCCACGCCCTTGATGACGTGACAGGTGCCAGAGTTCTGGCAAATGATGCCTGTGCAGGGATCACGCGGCGGCAGCTGGGACATATCACAGAAGCGCGGCGGCATCGACGTCTGGCACAGATCCGACTCGCAGCGATCGCCAATGTATCGCGTGGGGCAGGTGCAGGTCAAGCGATGGCCACGGTCCATGCAGGTGCCCCCGTTCTGGCAGAAGTCGCGGCATGAGTTCGCCTCGCAGTGTTCGCCATAGTAGCCGCTGGGGCACTTGCACTGTCGCTGCCCCTTGCCGCCAATGCTGCAGGTGCCGCCGTTTTTGCAGAAGTCGGCGCACTCATTGAACTCACAGCGTTTGCCCGTGAAGCCATCGTTGCATTCGCACTGCGGTGCGCCAGTCAATGTCTCGCGACAGATGCCGCCATTCTCACACGTCATGTTGAGGCAGTGCTCGCACTGCTCGCCCACATACATGTCTGGGCAGCTGCACTTCATGCCCTCCGTCTCGGAGACGAGGCACGAGCCGCCGTTGTGGCAGCGACTCTGGCAGTCCGACACCGAGGTCTCGCAACGCGGTCCCGACCAGTTGGGCGGGCAGGTACACTTCAGCGGCGGTGGCTCCTGCAGTCCAGGCAACTGTGGTGCCACCGTGCAGTGTCCATAGTTCATGCAATAGCCGGAGCAGCGATAATGCTCGCACAGTTCACCCTCGAACTGGGGCTGGCAAATGCATTTGGGCACGTGATTCACCAGCTGGCAGGTGCCCAGGTTGCACAACAGTGGGCAGTAGTTGGGTATCTCGGTGTGCGGCTTGCAGATGCCCTCCTCGGTCATTACGTACTCGTTAGGACACTTGCACGTGTAGCCAGATTCAGTGGAGAGTATGCACAGAGCGGGGGAGCCTTTACAGGGTTCCTTGGCGCAAGGATTGCTGACTGCAAGAGAGAACGATGAAATTATTAAGCGAACGAGTAGCAAAACAACTTGTCTTTAAATTGCAAATGTGCACTAGAACACAGGCTCAAAAATATTGAGCAGAGAAATTGAAGCTTCACTTACTGTTCCGATTCTGTTTCATGGGGTGCAGTATGCCAATGTCCGAGGAGCGATAGCCTTTGAGCAAATAGGTGCCGTTGCCATTGCCAAACTTGTTCATCTTGATGATGCTCTGGTCGTACAGCTTGATGTACAGATAATCCTCGAATACATCAATCTTCTGGGGCTTCTCACGAGTGCCAAAGCGACGCACCACATGTCGATCCTTGCCGTTAAGGCGACACGTCTCAATTGTGCCCTTGCGGTAATCAGCCCAGTACAATCGACCCGTTGGATAGTCAATCGACAGACTGATTGGCCAGCCAACATCACGCTCCACAAGGCTCTTCTTGTTGCTGCCGTCAAGAGAGGCAACCAGTATGCCGTTCTCCAGTGTTGACCAGATCATTACACGCGATTCGGGCTCGAGGACAATGTCCGTGGGATTCATGCCCGTGGAGACGAGTGAAATATATTTCTTGCCCTCAATGTCGGTCGCAATAATTTCGTTGTGTCGCGAGTCAATGATGTACACCATTTGTGTGATCCAATCGACAGCCAGCGACTTGGGATCATCCAGATCGGGTATCTAAAGAAATTCGAGAATATTTTATTTGCTATGCTTTGTAAAGTAGAATGAATCTATTAAGCACTTACATTGAAGGCAGTCAGTTCCTTGAGATCGCGACGCACTCGCACGCCCACGCCCTCCACATGGGGCGTGGCAATCTTCATGGTGTGCACCTTGCCGTGGTGCGAGTCGATCCAGAAAAGCAGCGTGTCCTTTGGTCGAATGAGTATGTCGAACACATCGATCTTTAAGCTGTCCGTCTGGAAGAAGCCCACCACAGTGGTGCCCTCCTGTTTGGCTGGCAGTATGAAGCGGAACTCCTGCTCCGAGGCCAGCAGCAGTATTTGATCCGGTCCTGAGGCCAAGCAAGTGGCATTCTTCGGGATGCCCTTGTGATAGCCAGCCGTGCACTTGCAGTTGTAGTGTCCCGCCTTCTTCTCAATGCAAATCTGCGAACAGGTGCCGAAGCCACAAACCGGCGGTTGGCAATTCGTCTCATCGGAGCCATCGATGCAATTGTACTGACCGTCGCAGCGGAAGTTCTTCGAGATGCAATCATTGTTCTCGCACTGGAACTGATCGTGCCGGCACTTGGGCAGCGCTGCACACACCTGATCAGACTCATCCTCATTGTTGCCGCAATCGTTGACACCGTCGCACAGCGCCGACTTGCGAATACACAGCTGATTGGCACACTTGAAGGCATTGTAGTGGCAGTGCACGTGTGCACACGTCGCAAAGCTCTCGTCGCTGCCGTCCAGACAGTCGTCCCAGCCATCGCATTTCCAGCGCGACATTATGCATTTGCCGTTGCCGCAGCTGAAGTGGTCTGGCGGACATGTGCAGTTTACCTCGTCGGAGCCATCGGGGCAGTCGTCGTCGCCATCGCACTGATATTGCCTGTTGGTTAATTGAAAGTCATTAGATGTGAGATGAGTGTACTAGTAAGTGTACTGTGAGAAGTTGATGCAAGGGGAAAGTTTGAGAGCTACATCTTCGAAAAAAGACACCACTATGACCCTCTCTCACTTATCAACTGCTTCAATGTATTGAACTTCTGAGCTAATATGGGAAAAATGTGAAGCATCAATGTAAAAAATTTTCTGGTTAAAAATATTGTAATATGTTAGTATTTTAACAAAACGTTAAAAAGAATCGTTGGTCAAATGATTACAATACCCGCCTTAATCTAAAAAATTTTAAGGCACACAACTAAAGCTTAGTTAAAACCGAATATTGCGGAACTAAAGCAGAAACTGTAGACTTGCATCACTATATCTAGATCATAGTTACACCAATTTGACGGCTGCTAACTAACACTAACTTACTATTGTTGGTAGGCTGAGTGAAATCAAAATAAATCATATTTTACATCAGCGCCCTTTGTCAATCACACAAGATGAAAGGGAACAAACGTTGAGATCGACATCTACGTTTATCTTTCAACCATTTTGATCGTCCCCCAACTTCATTCCCTGTCTCAACAAATTCACACTCACTTGTTGATGCAGGTGTTGAAGGCAGCGCATTTGAACTGATTGGGCTTGCAGGTGATGTTGCAGTTGATCTCGTCGCTGCTGTCGTCGCAGTGGATCTCGCCGTCGCAGCGGAAGTCGTGCTTGATGCACTTGCCAGTACCACAGCGGAACTCGCTCTCGGAGCAGTTGCGCATCTGGCAATTGAGCTCATCGCTACCGTCGCCGCAATCGTTCTCGTAATCGCAGCGCCAACGGCCTGGAATGCACTTGGAGTTGTTGCACTTGAAGTAGGTGGGATCGCAGGTGGCTTTCGATGTGTGGCAGCTGGGCGGTTCGTCCTCGCCGTCGGGGCAATCCTCCTCGTCGTCGCAGCGCCAAGCCAGCGGTATGCAACGACCCGAATTGCATCTGCAAGCAAGCAGGTAAGAGAAATGATATACTACAAGCAAAACAAAAAAAAACATTCAGAAGTTCAGCTTACTGGAAGTCGTTGGGGCCGCAGGAGACGTGATCGCAGTTGGACTCGTCGGACTTATCGGCGCAGTCGATGTCGCCATCGCAGACCCAGACGTAGGGCATGCAACGATTGTTGCTGCACTGGAACTGATCCTTCTTGCAGACAAGCGGTATGCAGCCAGCCTCGTCTTCACCGCCGGGACAATCCTGGACGCCATCGCAGCGTTTCACACTGTCCACACAGAAGGCCGAGCTTTTGGCCGTCGCCTCGCACTTCAGATGATTCTCGAAGCAGGTGAACTTGTCGCAGTTGAGCTCGTCGCTGCTGTCGCCGCACTGATTGGCGCCATCACAGATGGCCGACGGAAGAATGCACTTCTTGTTGCCACACTGATACTGCCCCGGCTCGCAGTGGAAGGGCGGACAGGAGTCCGGCTCGTCGCTGCCGTCGCCGCAATCGTCCTGGGTGTCGCAGCGCCAGTAGAATGGTATGCACTTGTACGTGTTGACACACTCAAAGTGCGCCGCCGTGCAGTTGGCGCGGCACGTGCGTCCATCGTCGGCGAGCACAAAATTGTTGGGGCACGCACACTTGTAGAAGGGCGCCTCGGGCGACAGCAGACACAGCGTCGAGCAGTTAGCCTTGAGGCAGGGATTGCCGCTGATCGGCTGCTGCTGACGGTACGGATGGTAGACACGCAAATCCATCGGCCTGTGTATGGTGGTGATCAGCGTCGAGCAGTTGCGGCTGTCGAAGCGACTGCAGTACTCAATGGACTTGGTCTCCCAGTCCGACCAATAGATGCGATCCTCCCACACGGCAATCGCGAAGATGTGATGCAGCTGGATCTGCGGATTGATGCTGCGTGCCAGCAGCAGACGCGTGTGATTGCCGTCGAGATCGCTCACGGATATCGTGTCCTCACGCGCATCGCCCCAGAAGAGCTGCTGCGTCTCAAAGCTGATGGTCAGCGCATTGGGCCAGCCGAGATTCTCCCGAATGATCATGCGCGGCTGGGAGCCGTCCATGCCCGCCTTGCCAATGTGCGGATTGTCGCCCCAGTCGGACCAGTAGATGTTGCGCTGATACGGATCCAGGGCGATGCCACGCGGCTCGCGCAGATGCTCGTTGATCAGCACTCGCCTGTACTTGCCGTCCAGCTGCGACACCTCAATCGTATCGAGTCCCTTATCGCACCAGTACAAGTTCTTCGCCACCCAATCGACGGCCAGGCCATCGGGATTCTTCAGCATGGCCTGGTGCAGAGTCTGCGTCCTGTACTCGCCCGGACACTGCCGCTTGATGGTGCCTACGGTGCTGGTCACGTCCGACCAGTACAGGCACTGGCTCTCCCAGTCAAAGTCCAGGGCGACCGCATTGGACAGCGAGTGTATCAGGATGGAGCCGTTGCCGGTGTGATTCACCTGCCGTATGTAGTAGCGATTGGAGAAGATCAGCTTCATGGTCACGTTGCTGGTCGACTTGCAGGTGTGATGATCCCGCAGCTCGTAGCCCTTGGCGCACAGGCACTTGTACGAGCCGTGGGTGTTGATGCAGGTTTGCGAGCACGGCTGCTGCTCGTCGCACTCGTCAATGTCCGTGCAGAGATGCGTGCTGCCCGGCAGCAGCCGGAAGCCGGGCAGGCAGCGACACTCGTAGCCCACCACCTTGTCAATGCACTCGTGCTCGCAGATGTCGGGTATCAGGCACTCGTTCATGTTGCAGAGCGCCTCGTCAGAGTAGTCGGCGCAGTCGTTGCGCCTGTCGCACAGCAGATCTGCACTGATGCAGGCGCCGTTCTTGCAGCGGAAGTCGTTGGTGCCGTTGCAGGCGCGCGTGTGCTCGCAGAGGGAGTCCATCTCGTCGGAGCCGTCGGCGCAGTCCAGCTTGCCGTTGCACGTCTGGTTCTTGAAGATGCACTTGCCGTCCTGGCACTCGTGCATCTGTGCGCCGCCCGGGCAGGCGTGCGGCGGATAGGCGGGCTCGCAGCCCTCGTACTCATCGTCGCCGCCAGGACAGTCCTCGTCGCCGTCGCACACATAGTGCGAGTCGATGCAGAGGCCTGCAATTGCAAGGAGCACAATTAGAATAAGGGTTTGAATTGCAGCTGTGTCAAACTTGATGTTAAAGGTAACTTCTTCTATACTAAGGTCGGGATTTAAGTAACTTTGATATCTGCGAAATATTCTGAGACCGACTGACTTATTCCAAGTTTACTAGATGTTAACCGGGACGAACAGGCTTTCTCAATTAACGCATAATTTTGAAATAATAAAAATCGCTCTTAACTTCCAATGTAACCACGTCGACACTTTAACTCATATTAAGTCTAAGAAACAAAGCAAAAGCAATAAGGTGGCAATTAACGGTATATTATTGATTCTTTTGCAGATAAGAAGTTTAAAATGTCAAAGGTGCCTAAATGAGTACAAACGAGTTGTTTTTGTTTTAAAGTTTTCTGTTCTTTGTACACCCCTTCGTTGATCTTTTCTTGTTAATGTATAGTAAATTATACATATATTGCATAAAGAGAATAAACATTTCTTCCATTTGCCTTACTGTTTTCTTCATCATTCGCTCCGAAATGTGAAATATGAAAACATGTACTCACTTTTGGTCTCCACCCTCTCGTCGAGACAACTGAAGAGGAAATGGAGTGAAATCAGGTAGCGAATTTGAAGTGTAAAAAGGGCGAATGATAGACAGACACTTAATGCCGCCTAGGAAGCTCGATCCGTTATCAATGCAATAGGCACAATAGATAGCAACTCACCACTCGAACAGAGGAATGCGGGCGGCTTGCAGTCGGGTATGTGCGCCACGCCGCCGCATTGCGATCCCTCATCCTCGCCACCCTGGTCGCCACTGCTGGGGCAGTCGCGCTCGCCGTCGCACACCCACTTCTGCGGAATGCAGCGACCCGAGCTCTTGCACTGGAACAAGTGCGCACGGCAGGGACGATTGGGGCACTGCGGACCCTCGTCGGTGCCGTCGGCACAGTCGTTTTTGCCATCACACTGCCAGCTGCTGGGAATGCAGATGTTGTCGCAGCCAAACTGGTTCACCTGGCAGCTGAGATGGCAGTTCAGCTCGTCGCTGCCCATTTGGCCCACCTCGTCCATGCAGTCGTTCTCGCCGTCGCAGCGCCAGGCGCCAGCAATGCAGCGTCCATTGGCACAGCGAAACTGGCCGACGGCGCAGGTGGCATTCAAGATGCTGCAACCGAGCTCATCGGTGCCGTCGGGACAATCGTTTTCGCCATCGCAACGCCAGGTGGGCATAATGCAGATGGTGCTGTTGGCGCAGTGCTCGAACAGCAGGTTGCCCTGCTCACAGTTCCGCTGGGTGCAGTGCTTCTCGTCGCTGAAATCGCGGCAGTCGCGCAAATTGTCGCACATGAAGTGCCGCGAAATGCACTCGCCGCTGCCGCAGCGGAACTGATCTGCCCGGCACTTGCAGAGCAGGGTGGACTCGTCGCTGCCATCGCCGCACTGCTGAATGCCGTCGCAGGTCTGATCCTTGGCAATGCAACGATGATTCTGGCACATGAAATGACTGTCCGGACACTGGCGAATCACGCAGTAGTTGCGCAGCTCGTCGCTGCCGTCGAGACAGTGCGTCACATTGTCGCAGGTCAGCTCGAGGGGTATGCATTCGCCGGAGTGGCAATTGTACTGCGACTTGCCGCAATTCGTGTGCGCCGCCGCAATGCAACGTCGCCCGTCGGCCGCCAAGACGCCCTGCGTGCAGTGGCACTTGGCCAGCCCGTCCTTGTTCAAAATGCAGACGTCCTCGCAGAGGCCGTTGAGTATCTTGCACTGGTTGGCATCGCAGTTGATGCTGCTGTTCTGCACCGCAATTATGCCCATGGGCTGGGCCACGTGTTCGCGCAGGAAAAGCACATCCTGGCCGGTGTACTTATTGGCTCGCACCACGGCGTGCAGCACCCAATCGGTCCAGAACAACAGATCCCCGTACACGGCCATTGCGAACGCGTGCTTGGGTGTGGTGTGGGCCAAGACGACACGATTGGTGCCGTCGTAGTTCGCATGCTCGATCTTGTCCAGCCGCGCGTCTGCCCAGTACAGCTGCTGCTGCTCCAGGTCCAGGGTCAGTGCATTGGGCATCTTGATGTCCGTGTGTATAATGCGCTCCACGCCATAGCCCGTCAGATAGGCACGCTGAATGCTCGGCGACTGCTCGTTCCAGTTGGTCCAGTAGATCATGCCCAGACACGGCTCGACGGCAATGCCGCGTGGCTTGTCCACGCTCTGCAGGCTGAGCACATTGTTCACATGCTCCAGATTCTTCTCGGCCAGCGGCGTCAGATGTACCAGCTCCAGACTGCGTATGGCTGCATCGTTGTTCGACGTCCAGAAGAGCTGCTCGTTTACCATGTCGTAGGCCAAGCCCTCGACACGCTTCTGCTGGGTGACCAGAACGCGCTGCCCGCTGCCATTGAAGTGCACCTGATTGATGGTGCTCTGCAGGACGTCCGAGTAGTAGACGAGCTGCTCCTCGTAGTTGTAGCTGATGGCGATCACGTTGCGCATCAGCGTGGAGTTCGAAATGATCTGCACCGGCCAGTTCTTGTTGGCGTGCTCCGTCATGTGGATGCTCTCGATGTTGCTGCGATAGCTGAACAGCAGAAAGTTGTCATAGGGCTCGCAGCTGATGCCGTCGGCTGCCAGGCGGCTGTGCGAGCAGGCACAAATGGCGCTGGTGCCGTTGAAGAGACACAACTGCTCGCAGCCACCGTTGCTCAACGCACACGGATTGGTGCCGTGCTGCACGCGCTTCGAGTAGATCTTGAGATCGTTAATGGCGTCCTCTTTGGTCTTGACGATGAGCCGAGCGTCGGAAAGATTGGTGAGAGGCGCCACCTTGATGGAGCCCTCGCTGTACTTGTTCTCCGCCCAGTAGATGTAATCGCCAAGCATGGCCAAGGCGACCGGTTTGCTCTGTGTATCGTTCAGCAGCATTTCGCGCAGATTGCCATCGTAGTCGACCTTCATAATGGCATCCGGATACCTCTCGCACCAATACACCTTGGTGGCGTCCATGTCCACGATCAGACTGTTCACCGCCCAGCTGGCGTGCGTTTGATTGACCAGCACAAAGGGCTGGCTGCCATCGAGGCCGGTGCGTCCGATGTGATGTTGGGTCGCATAGAAGAGCAGACCCTGCAGCGGATCCACGGCCAGCACACTGGGCTTCTCCACGTTTGAGACGACCACATAGCGATGGCTGCCATCCAGGCGCGCCACCTCAATCACATTGCGCTTGGTGTCGCTCCAGTAAATGTTGCCGGCGATCCAATCGATCGCGATGCCGCCCAGCCAATCATGCTGCTTGTAGCCCGCCAAATTGATGGCTTCCAATATGATATGGCGCTGAGTGCCGTCGCGACGCACTCGTGCAATTGTGCCCAGATCATTGTCACCCCAATACAGCATGTCCGTGGCCGCATGGTACTCAATATAGCTGGCCTGGCTAACGCGTGGTATGGGCAACAGAGCCTGCAAAGTGAATGTGATGTGATACTGATTAGCGAGCCACTCAATAATGTTGGGGACCCAACTCACCTGCTTGGGTGGCTCAAACTGCTCGCTGGGATCAATCATTTCCACGCCCTGCAGCACATCGATGGAATAGAATATGAACTCGGCGCGTGCTATGCAACGTGTCGGATTATTTGGCTCCACGTCGTAGCCGAGTGCACAGCGACACACGTGATCTTTGGCTGAGGTGGCCAGGCAGAGATGCTCGCAGCCGCCACGCAAGGGTCCAGCGCAGGTGTTGATGCCCGTTTGGGCCTCTGCATAGAACATCTTCATGCTCTGAATGCTCTCTGTGAATCGAAATTAATACAACAAGGGTTTAAAAGATGTAAGTGCAGTCGAGTGCGCTAGACGTGCGCTAATCGCTACTCATCGTTAGAGCAAACATAAAATGATTTCGCACAGCTCAAATCAATTATTAACTGCTATAAACAGTAACAGAAATAATAATCTAACAAGTCAGAAAGCTACAGTCGATTATGCTTGACTGTGATATACCCGCTACCCGGCTCAAATATACTAAAATATACCAAAAATTATTTTCGGTATATTTGGTATATTTGTACATTCATATTCCATCACATCCTAAATATCGCACAAAGTATAAAATATACCATGCACAGTCACATTGTCCACCAGAAACAAGCCACGTGCAGCTGCCTATGCATTTTTTTTCGATTTAGGAGGCGGAAAGGGGCGTGGCAAAAATCTAAAATAAACTTGATCTGCGTAGGACATACACTAATATTGGTACCCAGTTTGGAATCTCTAGCTCTTATAGTCTCTGAGATCTAGGTGTTCATACAAACAGAAAAGACAGACTGACATGGCTATATCGACTCGGCTGGTGACCCTGACCAATAATATATATACTTTATGAGGTCGGAGATGCTTCCTTCTGCCTGTTACATACATTTCCTGAAGTCACAAAGCTATAATACCCTTCTACTCTATGGGTAGCGGGTATACAAATGTAAGTATACATTATAGCAATCTGTAACTATGTGTAGAACTTTCTTGTAGACCATTTGAATATTTTCAAAATTAATTGAATATTTTTGCCAACTGTAGCATCTTCATAACTTATTGCTTCTAAGATAGATCACAGACCAACAAACTGACTGTTGCCAATAATAATATTATTGCTCACTGTTAGGAAAATTCATTTAAAATTCCCTTGAAATTGCCACATACTTGTATTGACTCGCAGATAGGACATATTTTGACACTGCTCCTTTTCACAGTGCATGATGGCGCTCTGGATGTTCTCGGGGAAATAGATTGTGCCATTGTAGACGGTGAGCGAACTGATCGATGTAATCTGACTGGCCACCAGCACCAGGCGCGTCTCGTTCTTGGGTATGTCGTAGTAGGCAATGCCCGAGTTGTCGTACGCATAATACAAGCGCTGCGAATCAAAGTCCATCGTCAGACTCTGCATGCTGTCGTTGTGCTCATGGATCAATTGTCGTCCGGAGCCATCGAGATTTGACTGCTCCAGCTGACTCAATGTGTTGCCTTGCGTTGAGTGTATCCAATACATTTTACCACTGTGCAGAAAGAGTTGAAAGCAAATGTTAATTGCGCACTTAATCGATTGGCGAATAATTCATTACTTGACCGGGTCCAGAGCAATGCTGTCCACCATATTGAGGTTCTCATGAATATGCGTTGTGTATTCGCCCTTCAAGTTGCTCACCAGAATTGTGCACACTGTATGGCCCGAGGAGAAGTACATGTGCTTGCTTATCCAGTCGATGGCAAAGCCATAGGGCTTTTCAATGTTCGTATTAATAATCGATTCAATGAGACCACTCGAGATGCCAGCGCGCGAGATCTCATTCTGCTGGATGTCTGACCAGTAGATGTGACTGTCCTCCACTAGAAAATCTATGCGCTGCGGCTCTACGTGCTGCAGAAAATGTTGAGTTTAATTAATATATAATATAACTATTATTTTCAGTGTTACATCGGACATCGTATGAATTTTACTCTTGACCCGTCTTTCCAAACTAGTTACCCAATTAAAAACACTTTGAAACCAATTAATTTGTCTCTTGTTTATAATATAAAATTGCCAACTGGAATTTCTGATATATGTATATGTATGGTTTGCAAATCAAAATGTCTCTGTTATTTATAATAACAACATTCTTCTAATTTCCAAAAATCATAATCAATGAATATAATATTTCGTGTCAGGTAAAGTTACGATAAATAAAGCCAATCTCTTCAGATAGAGCCCTTCTAAAAACTGAGATAGTAATTTAAGTGAGTATAACTTGGAAATACTTTGTACGAGATTCATATTTTAGTGAGTATAACTTCGAAATTCTTTTCACGAATCCTGCAATTTTCACCTCACCCAAGAGTACTAACGAAACTCACCTTGGGCGACTGCCGGATGGTGGGAATGGTGTGATGATTGGGCTGCTGCAGGTCTATGCCGCGTATCTCGTCGCCAATGACAAAGAGTAGGACCTGCTCGTTAGGCACGCAGTTGCGCTCGTCGGCGGGATCCAAGCGCATGACATGCGGACACTCGCACTTGAACGTGCCCCGCCCGCTCAAGAGGCAGAGATGGGAGCAGCCGCCGTTGTTGTCGCCACAGGGATTGCGATCCCAGGGCTGGCGACTCGAGTGCAGCACCTGTATGCCAAACGGTTGTGTCGTTGTGCGCTGCATCACCTGCACATCGCTGCCGTTCCACTTATTGGCACGAATCACTGACGTGGTGCGCCAGTCCGTCCAGTAAACGTAATTCTCGAAAACGGAAATCGCAAAGGGATGCGAGAGTATCTCTTTGTTGCGCAGCACCACATGGTGCTCGGAGCCATCGTATTTGGTGCTGCTTATCGAGTCCGACTTGGCGTCCACCCAATAAACACGCTTCTGTGTGTAGTCGAGAGTTAGACCATTCGGCCAGCCAGCACTTAGCTGCCAGTTGGTGGAAATGAAGCGTCTGCCCTCGCCGGCCATGCTGCAGCGTTCGATCCGCGGCGAATTGTCATCCCAGTCCGTCCAGAAGAGCAAACCCTCGCGCGGGTCCAAGGCAATGGCGCGAGGACTCTCCATATTGCCGGCAATTAGTGTGCGCCTGAAGCTGCCATTCAGTTTGGCCACCTCGATTTGATCCAGATTCGAATCGATCCAATAAAGATTCTTGCCAATCCAGTCGACAGCCAAGCCCTCCGTGGTGGACAAGCCCGAGTGGACAACAGCCTCCACATTGCGCAGACTTTCGCCCACCAATTGGCCGCGATAGATTTTATCGTCAATCACGTCCGTCCAGTAAATCTCCACGCTGGACCCGTTGTTGTACAGAAAGTCTAGGGCAATCAGGTTACGCATCGAGCTGTAAAAGCTGCTGGCACTCAGCGTCTTCAGGTTCATGCCTCGAATCTCCTGGCGATTCGTGAATATAATGTACGGCTCGTCGGGTGCTGTGCTCTTGCACGTGAACTTATCGTAGGCCAGGTCGAAGCCCTCGAGGCATTGGCAGGCATAACTTTTGCCATTGCTCTCGCAAACCTGGGCACACGTGTCCCAGTGCTCGCAGGCGTGCAGCATGCTGCAGCGCTTGCCATTCGGTTGCAGAAACAAATGGGCGGGACATGAGCAAATATAGCCCTCGGGCGTATTGTGGCAATTATGCGAGCACTCGTGTCCCTGTTCGCACAGCTTGTCCGCGCACAAGAAACCCTCGTCGGTGGTGTCCTCGCAGTCGTTGTGGCCATCGCACAGTTGATTGACCGTGATGCATTTGTTGCTGAAGCCGCACAGACGATCCGGATGCTCGCAGAAGACGGTCTCGTTGAGATCAAATTTGGTTGGGTGCAGCTGGGTGCAGTTGAGCTCATCGGACTTGTCGAAACAGTGATTAATGCCATCGCAACGCAGATACTCGGGTATGCACTCAAAGGGATCCGAGCAGGCGAACTCTAGGCTGCCACACTCATTGAGCTCCTTCCAGTCGGTGAGCGGATGATTGTCGCTCTTCGTCTGATTGCAGTTGGCCTCGTCGGCGGCATCTTCGCAGTCATTGATGCCATCGCACAAGTGCAAATCGCCGTAGCAACCAATGGGTCGACAGTAGCGCTCGCCCGGTCCACATTCGTGCTCGCAGGCAAACTCGTCAGCGTTGTTGCTGCAAATGGAAGACAACAAGTTAAGTGCTTTTGATTGTTTCGATTGTCAACTACAGCATATACAGCGATTTATATTACCCGCAATTGTCGAGGCCATCGCAGGTGTCGTAAAATTGCCTACAGCGTCCGTTGCCACAGTCGAACTCGGGACACTTGCTGTCGAACTCGGGATTAGATGACTCATCGGAGGCATCGTCGGATCCGCAGTCGACGACGCCGTCGTTGACCCAAGTGAGCTGAATGCAGCGTCCACTCTTCTCGCAGGTAAACTCATTGATGTTGCACGTATTGTGCTCACAGTTCAGCTGGTCGGATCCATCACGGCAGTAGCTAATGGAGCTGCAGAGCAGAGCGCGCTGATAGCACCGCTCGTTGCACACAAAGTGCAGTTTCTTATCACAGGAGCGCGGATTGCAAGGACCCGAAGCATCGCTGCTCTCGTCGCTGCCATCGTCGCAGTCATCGAAGCCATCGCACAGATCCTTGCCATCAATACACTGCCCCGTTCTGCGACACTCATGACCCGACGTGCAATTCGAGCGCGAAGTCGATGACGTCGTCGTCGAGGGCGTCAACTGTGGTATGCAATGGGTTCCGGTACCGTTCAGCGTATAGCGATCTGGGCAACGGCAAATGGCGCCTTTGGGTGAATTCAGACACATGCCCGGGCACTTGGACAGCGCACAATCACTGGGCGTCTGTGGTAGTGGCTGTGTGGCCACATCAAAGATACGCAAATCGACGGCATTGCCAATCGGCTGCAGGTGCACCGTTGAGCTGAACGTGTTGGTGAGATTCGTATGATGCACATGGAAGCGCCAAATCGTTGAATTTATGTTGTCCACCCAGTAGACAATGCCATTGTGCTGCACCATGGCATATGGATGAAACTGGTCCGATTTGAAGAGCAGTTCCCGCCCAGTGCCGTCCAGTTTCATGCGCTCAATGGTGCCCAGCTTGAAGTCGCACCAATAGATTCGCTTGGTGCGTCTGTCGACGTCGAGACTGCGCGGCCATCGCATTGGCATCTCTTCGGATGACTTGGCTAGCAGTTCCTTGTGCGTGCCATCCATCCAGGCGCTGTAGATGCCCGCGTCGCACGATTGAAATGCCCATTGTGTCCAGTATAGCAGACCAGTGGTGGGATCCACCTCCAGCGACCTAACATTTAAATAAGAATTCATGCAGTTGTAGTATCGTCAACAATGAAGAGAATACTTATAGATAAACTAAAAGACACCATAATGCTACAGGTTGATACATTTTTGTAAGAACTGAAATTCTATTTAACAAAATGCTCAATAAAAATCACTTAAATGAGTGAAGTAAAAAAAGGATTCATTAATATTTAAGATATAGAGATTTAGGTACACTTTTAGCATGAATTTTAATTAACATAGACATAGTAACTATAGACTATGAAATGAAATAAAAACGGTTTAAAATATCAGAATTATTTTTAGACGTAAAAAGTATTAAATTGCCATGAGATCAGAAATAGAATTTGTATATACAAGTTTTGCAAAGCATGCAAATTAATTTTAGCACATTTAAAAAAAAATCCCATAATGGAAGCATAAGCTTTCATTTAATGCTGACAAACTCAACGACTGTGAACTTTTTTAATAAACAATCTCAAGTGAAATGGTGCTTTACATTAAACGGCTGGCTGTTGCACTTACATGGCATCGCAATCCAGCGTGAAGGTAAGGACCTTGCTCATATTACGCAACGGAGCAACGGAGAGCTTGCGATAACCCGTCCAGTACAAGTGCTCGTTAATCCAATCGTAAGCAATGGCATGCACCTGCCGCCAGCCGGTTGATAGTGTTCGCGAAACGCTGCCATTGAGCGACTGGCTCTTGATGGTGTAGACGGGCTCGTCAGAGCTGAGGGGGGATGCCTCGTGGTCGGGTATGACGTACACAATGGATTTGCCACGCACATTTACATCGATGGCCTTCGGGCCGGAGACATTGTAAATGGGCACCATTACGTCGGGCTGCTCGCCAAGCTGTTCCAGCTGCTGCACCTGCTCGGTGCCGAGCGGTACGCCCGTGATGCGGACCAAACGCTTGTCGGTGTAGACCAGGAATTTATCGTGCGCGGTAAGTAAACAGGTCGTCTGATTGTGCAATTTATAGCCGGCCGTGCAGAGGCACTTGGCGCTCGCAAATCCTCGTGTCCAAAGCGGCACACAAATCTGGTTGCAATTGCCGTTGTTCTCCCGGCACGGATGCGCCACCTCTGGCTGCTTCTGGCGATGGAAAATGCGAAAATTTGTGCCGCGCGTCACATTCGCGAGCAGCACGCGCGCCTTCAGCGTAAATTTGTCCAGTCCAACAATGGTTCTGTCCGTCCAGGGTGCCAAATAAATTGTGTTTTCGAATACCTCCACTGCCTGTATGGTCTTCAATGGCACTGGCGACTGTAAACAACAACGAAAACAACAACAGCGGATAACGGAAATTGTGTTTAACACAACCACTACGACAATACAACAACAATCCAACAGCAATGCAACAACAATTGCAAATAACGTTGCACATATCTCTTTGCGAGTTTTCGGGTTTTATTTCTTTTTTTAACCCTTGCTGTTACTAGGTCAGAGAGCTACTACAATTGCACTTAAATGTTGCTGCATTCGATTAAAGAGTTATTTCTCAACTAACTAAATACTGATCTTTCCACCATCAATTCAATAATATATATAGTTCAGTTTCAGAATGCAAATTTAAATATTTAAAATAATTTAAAAGGTTTTTAATCAGGACGTATGTATTTTAAACGAATCTACACAAACGAAACACTTTATATAACTTAGCATGTCGCTCACTTCAAACATCTAATTGATAATGTGCTTTGAAATTCTAACTTAAAACTGTTTTGCTAAATATCTGCATGAGAGATAATCGAGTTAATAACACGTCATTTATTTTAAAAAGCTGAATAAAATATTTTATTTGAATAAATTGATCTCTTTTTCATTATTTTACATTTTCCAATATTTTAATAACGGGTGTTACCAAAAGGACTAATTGAAAACTGCCGTCTATTGCATCTTCCTAGACAATTTTAGCTCAATAAATATAATTAAAAGCTCTCATTCCTTTCATGTTCACTGAGTTCAAATTCACTTTGTGATTTCAGAAACAGATTAAAGCGCATTTTAGAGGCCCAACCACAACGTGAACAGCATGTGCATAAATCAGGAAATGTCAACTCACATTAGGTGATTTTTTCAATGCCCAACGTTGCCGGCCGTTATAGTTGACCCGCTCAATGACATCCTTATAGACATCAATCCAATAGACATTCTCGCTGGCCAGATCCAATGTAACGCTGCTGGGATGATAAATCTGCGTGCTGACGAGCGTCGTCCGATTGCTGCCATCGAGCAAAGCACGGGACAGACTGGGCGACCAGTCCGTATAAAAGAGATAGCCCCTGGTGGGGTCGAGGACCAGCGACGATGGATGCTCCACTTGATGGAGTATGAGGCGGCAAAAGGTTACCACGTTGCTGCACAGATACACCATGCCATCGTCCTCGTTCAGGAAATACCAATTGCCCGACAGCCAGTCCAAACGCAACTCCACGAAAACTGCAAACAAGGCCACAACACGAGCAGCACGAGGTACAAACAAACAGGACAAACCGACCGTTAGACAGGCAAACATCAGCCAACAAACAAATGCAGAAATTATGGCCAAGACTAGCACTCACATTGCTGCGGCGAAATGAACGCGGAGACGGGCAGCGTCCAATTGACATTGGCGTCGTCGATGCGCTGGCAATGCATGGTCAGCTCAGACCACATCTTTTGTAGGCTGCAGAGTGTTCGATTCCGATGCCATACCTCGAAGGCAAGCACAAATTGTGACGACTGGCTGGACATCAATGGCAATTCACCGATCCCAGGCGCGGTACTGATTCGTCGTATACCGCCAGCAGACAGCAGCGTCAGTGAGGCAGCCTCCGATGGGGGCACTACGGGAATGGATTTGAAATTAGCAGTGAATAAATAATTGTCTATGAGCGAATTGTCCGTGTTGTATACTCACCATTTATGGCTAAACAGCGCTTGCCCAGCTTTGTGTAGCCGGAGACACAACTGCACTCATAGGAGCCGGGCGTATTGCGACACAATTGATCACATGTGCCGGCCACGGTGCACTCATCGTAGTCCATGCAGCGTGTCGAGTTGACGGACTCCGGCACCTGTCCGCCAGCACAATAGCAGCGTGCTCCCTGCGGCGTCAATTTGCAATTGTAGCTGCAGTTTAGAGCAGCACAAGCGGCATTCTGCTTATCTACAATTATCAACAGTGTTACAGTGAATAACCTTTGGCTTGACACCATGCAGCACATGTACTGGACAACTACTTACCACAATGCAGCTCATCGTTATCACAATCCCAATGGCCGTCACAGAAACGCGACAGCTCGAGACAGGCGCCGTTGTGGCATTCGCCTTCGAAGGCGCGACACTTGGGCGCAATGACATCGTGGCCTGCCAGAAATGGAAACGGGGCAGTGACAGAGTACGAGTATGAGATTGTGGCAGAGAGTATTATACTTAGATAGTAGTGTATAGTGCATACTTTTTGGCTACTTACAGTTGGTCTCATCGGATATGTCGCCCTTGCCGCAATCATATTCCCCATCGCAGAGCCATGCCATAGGTATGCATTTCAAGCTTTGGCCACAGTGAAATTGCCCCTCGTTGCATTTAGGTGCCTTGGCTGCAATTAGTACACACAAACAGAAACCACAATAACAATAACGTAAATGAAGATTTATGAACGGTTTGTTAGCGGTTTTGTTGGCTTTCTGTGTTGGGTCTTTACCGACGGTGGGGCTAAGTCGGGACTAAAGGATGCCACCTTGCTTTCCAAAACTGTTGTCTGTATCCTTAAACAAATCACTGAATTATTTTGCGAAAATTCAAAATAAGTAAACGGCAAAGAGCTAGATTTGCCGAGGGCTGGGTGCCGAGGGAAACGGCCAAAGTATTTGTGGCATGATAAAGTTTCAAGTGCTCTTCGGTTTAAATAACCAGACTATTTGAAGTTTCCTAAAAGCTGGCAAATTACAAAATACATTTTCATATATTGTATTTCATTTAGGATACCAAACGCTGCATATTTTTTGGCTAAATCTGAAGCAACACCCAAAGAATATTCTTGGCGTTGTGGCAGAAGCTTGTAATTTTTAAAATTTAGCATTTCAATTTATATGGAAAGTTTTAGAGTAAGCATTAAAACTTTAAATTATGGTACTTTTAATGCTTACAAGTTTACAACATACACACAACCAATTACAATGCATTCAAGTGATAAAAGGCATTTTACATTTTCGCGCAAAATATTTACTAATTTATTTATTGGAATATTACTACAATTCACTTTGCTACTATAATCTGTTATTAATAAACACTATCAAAAATTAAATTGTTTTCAATAGTAAGTGAGCAAATAAAATATATAAATAAATGTATGGATCTACATGGATATAAATTATTTTGCAGCAGAGGAAAATGCATTTAAATTCAATTTAATTGTCCAGAACATATTTTTGCTAAAAAAAACCAAAATGACTGTTGTCTGCCAATATTTTCTTACAGCTCTCTATCTCGAAATTAAGTGTCAAGATAAAATATTTCAATAGATTTAAAGTTAGAGAAATACTATATACACAAATATATAAAGCGAAAAAACAGGTCAGATATACATATATGTGATATACCCACTACCCAGCTCAAATATACCAAAAAGTATTTTTAGTATTTTTCGCATTTAAATATCGCACAAAGTATAAAATATGCCATGCACGGTCAAATTGTCCTCCAAAAACAAACCACGAGCAGCTGCCTTTTCCCATACAAAACTGTTTCTTGAATAACTCAGTGTTTAGCGGAATTGGGATCTGAGTGTATATCTTTTGGATTAATGGGGATTGACAGACGGACATGGCTATATCGACTCGGCTGGTGACCCTGACCAAGAATATATATTTATGGGGTCAGAAATGCTTCCTTCTTCCTGTTACATACATTCCCTGAAGTCACAAAGTTATAATACCATTCTACCCTATGGGTAGCGGGTATAAATATATGTATGTATAAATATGTTGGTTTTAAGCTTGTCTCAAAAAATCACAAAACTGCGAGCATGGCAACATTTTTTTTTAAAAAAACTTTCTTCCGATCAATAGATTCTTTAAAACAGGTATCTCGTTTACTAGATCTTTTTAACTTTCGGTGTATTTTACTCGAGCACACTCGACTGTAGATTTCTGACTTGATTTCTAACTTTTTTTTCTGTACAGTTCACACCTTGTCCATATGAGCAAATAAATAAATAAATTTATGTTCCTTCTAATACTTTTTAAATACTTCCAAATGTACTAAAAATTAATCATCAAAATACACAACAAACCAAAACCAAAATTAACATTTATTTAATAGGTTCACATTAACTTCGTCACATTCGCAATTATGCATATGTAATTTAAACAAGTACATATTTTACAAAAATTCGCAAGTTTTTTTAAGGCTAAGATGATTTCTTTTTCAAAAACGACTCTCTTTCTCTACATCTCCATAAAGCATTGTTAGTCAAACCAGTGCAGGCGTCGTAACCCAATACAGGAAACAGCCAAATTAGCAATATGAACCCTCTAAAATATTTCATAGTTTCCTTTATTGTTAAGCTCTTAAGTATGTTAATCGTTCTAGCCAAAACAAATCTCCTCTTTATATACCTTTTTAATGAAAACCATGAAAATTCAATTCGATATCACTATTTTAAACAGGTGCATTAGTCACTATGTCAAATTCAATTATACAGTTGACAGTAAGTTATAATAGTAGAATTTTGAATTGGCACACAGTGGCAATATAATACTTCTCTTATTATATCTATGACTTTAAATTTTACATAGAGATTATTGGAAGTATACAACATGTACACAGAACTCCATTCCCAATTCACTTGAACATTGTTAAGAGTGATGCAATCTATACATATTTACGTTCTATATACATATATGTACATCTGTTACCTACAGTCAAGCTAATGCAGCAATCGTAACCTCATAAAGAAACTGAAAAAGTCATACTATATCGTATTGACAATCTCTCAATAAACAATATGGCTTTGTATTGAAAAACCATAGCACAATGTGTCGAATAGGTTTATACTGTTAATTTTAAATAAAAACATAGCGGCGAGTAGTTGAAATATACTAAAATATACCGAAAAGTATTTTTAGTATATTTGTTTTATATAATGTATAAAATATACTATGCACGGTCACATTGTCCACCAGAAACAAACCACATGCAGCTGCCTATAGATTTTCCCAAACAAAACTCTATTTTTAATAACTTCCGAGTTTGGTCCGATCGATTGGCCAAGTTTACTGAGGATTTAAGGGATCTAATGAAAGTTTAAGTGTGGACAAATTACTTTATTTGATGACCATGAAATGATCTCCGCTGATGAATTATTGATCGGACTAATAAATGCATTATTAAATATGTAGATCTAATCATCTTTATTAATATAATGCTGATTCTTTTTATAGCACTTCCAATTGTTTTAGAACTGCGGTCATTCAGATCAGCATTAAAGTAAAGTCACACTTTACTTGGCAGTACATTTTCAACACATTTGGCTTCATTGTAGCGAAAATATTAAAAAAATGCAAATTGTCACGCTAAAATATTTGATGTGAAAATGCAAAAAATAAGCGAAAAAAAGTAGCATGAAGCGAGAGAGAAGAATTCAAATAACGCGTAGCTCCCGAGTTGGTTGTCCAAATCAAAGGCGTCGACAATGGCAGCATCAGCCCGCGGATGTTGCGTGTGGGTGGCTGTGAGATAGGGGGTAGAGGGAAGGGGATAGGGCATCCACGCTCGGCCATAACCATAAAAGAAACGTTGGCGGCACATGGGACGTCCGAAAGGAATATTTGGCTGCCAAGAGGTTAAACTCCAGAGACCAACCAGACCGAGCCGACAGCCGTCTATTGTCTTAGCCCAACTGGTGTTGTGTTCGATGGGCGTTGGGCTTCGGGTGGTGGGCCGAGGGCGTAGTCCTTAATAAGCCCAAGGGCAAGCAAATGTTACGGTATAAATTATAAATTTTCATTTTATTTGATACGACAAAATGGAGTGGCAAATCCCGGCTAAAATTGTGACTGCATACTGGCACTTATTTAATCAACCTGGCCAATCCAAAATGCTTATCCTTTTATGCTCCTCTCGAGGGAATCAATGGCTGTTATCTAGAAGCCCTAAACGAATTTTGTATACAAAATATAGATAAAAAGTATAAAATGAAACACTCAGAGATTTAAGAAATTGCAGTTAGAAATTGTCAATTAGCTAATTCACAATTTCGTGCTTCAAATTTTCGCCAGCTAACAAACCAATTATAATTTTAGCTTTGACATTTTCGTGATACTAACAGAGCTCAGCTTTTCGTTTTAGATAGACCTCAAGTAGAAGTAGAAATAAACTAACACATAAATTAAACGGAATTTATGTCGAGAGAATGCTAAATAGTCCAAAAAACTTTTCAGCGTGGCGGCAGTTTAAATGCAATATATCAAAAGAAGAGCATATTATGTGTGTCTGTGTCTTTGCAGCCAGTGAGCTGTAATTGAAATTGCGTGGATGCAAGACTGATAGAGTTGGAGAATAGGAGGGGAAGTGGGGCGGGTGAGTGAGGAGCATGAGTTTGACAAATGTAGATGACGACACAGCAGTGGCTGCCACATTTATTATAATCTGTTGCATTAATATTTGCCGACAATTTGTCGTCAGAGTTTGTCTGTTGTCTCTTGCCTGTGCTGTGGCACTGTTCTTTTTGCTCTGACTGTTGCAGTTGTTGCTCTGTTGTCACCATAAAAATACTATAATATAAAATGAAATTAAAAATGTCAGCGGAGAGTGTGAGTGCACAGAGTCATGGGACAGTCCAAGCTTGCAGTGTCCGATATTGCTGTATCTGTTTGTACTTTGTTGTTGTCATCATTGCCATTTCACATTTCTCAGCGGTTCATATGTATGTGCGCGTTCTTTTCTTTTTTATTGGGTTGAGTGACTGTGTGAGACTGTAACTGTCTGCATGGCGGAATCAACTTAACTCAACAACAAGATCAGAAAGTGCCACTGCTAGAGATTTGCGACCGGCTTCTGCAACTACAAGTACAACTAGAAATGCGTTTTGGTAGAGTTGAGAGTTAAAGTGACATTCCAAGCGGAAATTCGTAATGGCCACAATGGCCTAAGTGCACATCAGCCAACAGACCAGAAGGGCAGAGGACAGAAGGGCAGCAGAGCCACCAACATGGGCCACTAATTGCATTTGGTGTTTTTGGCAGAGGCTTTTACGCATTTTGTGGCGCGTTGACCAGCACCTGTCATTAGGCGCAGTCAGCCAAAAACGTTTACAGCCAAACAGTCAAACCAATAATATTGCAATCAACAGCAACAACAACAGCAACAGCATCGACAATGGGCATGAGCATCAGCATCAGCCAAACAGGAACTTTTTTTGGGTGTATGCATCTATTGCATCTAGTGCAGAGCAGTAAATATTGCCAGCAGAGTACTCACCACATTCACTGGTCTCGTCGGAGCCATCGGTGCAGTCTGGCTTCGAATCGCATTTCCAGCGCATTGGTATGCAAAAGCCATCGTTGCACGTGAAATACGAGGCTGGACAGGGACCTGAAATTGAGCAAGAGGTAAAAACTTTATAACTACATACCTCATTATCATGTATGTTGTATGAGCCCAAGTCCCCACAAAAAATGGAAACGAGTTTCTGTAAAAATTATTTTTTTGATTTGTGGGGATTTTTTTTTTTTTTTTTTTTTTTTATATATATTTTTTTAGGGGGTGTTTTTTGATATATATATTGGCCGGGGGGGGGTTGTTATTATAAAAAATTTTTTTTATAAAAAACAAATTAAGTTTAAAATGATAAAGGGAATAGAACATGTGCAATAAAATAGAATGTTATTTAGAATAAACTTCACATTTTGCGCTTTTTGTACTTGTTAAACAAATGTTCGAGTACATCTAGTAAGTATCGATACATTGATTCAATTAATTTCCATATTTCCGTGGCTTGCAGCCTATGAATTCGCCTAGATTTAAACGATGATGAATAAGAAAAGGCAAGAGGCAATACATTAGAAGGAAACACTTGATATTTGCGCATGATTTCGTTAATATTTATCGCCTAACGCATTCGTGCTTGCCATTCTATGAATAAATACGAGCTGCGGCTAATGGTGTGGGTGTATTGGTAAATGTATATACATATATATATATATATATATATATATATATAGACAAATGTAACTCTAGCGAATACCAAAAACAAATATCATGTTTATGCAGTTTGTAGCCAGTTGTTGCCCAGTAGCTGTCGCCTTTTGTACGTGCCCACAATTAAAATTAACATAAAGAGCAACAGCAACAACAGAAGGAAAAGTTTCTCGGCTTGTGCTGTTTCCTTGTGTTATTGTTTGATTGTGGCAGCAACTGGCGACGATGCTGCTAACGTTTGTGTACGTGACTTTGGGACATTGCATCATTAGTTTAGCTTCGCGTGGCCTGTCTTGGCCAAGACCCCCTCCAGTTCCGTCCACACCCAAATGCGACCCCGGCCTGAACGTCTGGTAAACAATAAAAACTCATTTAAATTTGCTTAACGCATAAATAAAAGGTGTCAAAACGTTGCGGGCTTCCTGATAAGCTGCTGTTGCAACTAGGCCTACTTTCGTTTTGAGCGGAAGTCAAACAAACTCAACTAAGCCAAACAAAAACACAATGTTGACTCAGCCGCCTGCAGACCGAACGAAAAAAGTTCTATAAAAACCCATTGAACCAGAAACGAGAGCAACATACAAGATCCCGACATGGCATTCAAAAGTCTCACACTCTGCACACTCGTGCTGCTGTTAGGCATTGGTGCCACTCGGGCAGTAGGTTCGAAGACGTTGCAGCCCCGTCCTCATCAGCAAATGAGGCAAAGTAAAGATCTGCGCTACGAAAGTGATAATCTTATGTATAGCTTAAATGATGAGGATGGCGACGATATCATCGATGATTTGGAAGATTTGGAAGACGATGAGCTAGACCATCTTGATCGCATTGACAACAGCATCGATAATGCCAGCATTGCTGAGCTCAACAAGCTGATTGGTGAGCTAGAAGCAATGCAGCACATTCAGCCACGTTCCGCACGGGGAAATCGCGGCGGCAACGGCATCAGACGCCGCAACCGAAGTGGCAACCAGGGTTGCAGCAACAAACGGATCAACAATCGCGGTGGCAACAAGCGCACACGCAATGGTAAAAGAAGGAGAACGGGTGCCAAGCGTGTGACAAGAGCCTAAGATCTATGTATGATAATTTCAATTTGCCCACAAACAATTTATTTCCTCATAGATATTATGCTAAGTTTATGTTGTCAATAAATTCAAACAAAAGTGATCCATGTAAAAAATTCGTTTTAATTGCTATTTATGATACTAATGCGCTGAGGAATTTGTCCACAATTTGTCGGTACATTTTTTTATTATTTTTAATTGTAAATGCGATGCATCACAAAAGGACAATTTTTATTGATTCGTTTAAAAAATGTAACTTTGAAAATATCTGCTGATTATCATAGCTATTACAATTATTAAGCACGTATGATTGCTATACTAAAAATGTTGTCTCTATTTAAAACTCCTGAAAACGAAATATTCGTGATTTTTATAGGGCAAGTGCAATTGGAAACAAGTCAGAAAGCTACAGTCGAGTGTGTTCGACTGTGATATACCCGCTGCCCAGCTGAAATATACTAAAATATACCAAAAAGTATTTTTGGTTTCTGAATAACTTCCAAGTTTCTCATCCCATCGCAACCAAACTCGGGAATCACCGAGACTGTTATTATCTTAGTATGTACCAAAACTCGAGATTCTATCTTTCAAATTGCGCTAGTAAATCGTTTTATTTTTTTTCGATTTTGGGGGGCGTTACCAATACTGGTACCAAGTTTGTAATCTCTAGCTCTTATAGTCTCTGAGATCTAGGTGCTCATACAGACAAACAGACAGACGGACAGACGGACATGGCTATATCGACTCGGCTGGTGACCCTGACCAAGAATATATATACTTTATGGGGTCGGAGATGCTTCTTTTTGCCTGTTACATACATTTCCTGAAGTCACAAAGCTATAATACCCTTCTACCCTATGGGTAGCGGGTATAAAAATCTAAACGAAAACGATGTTTTTAATTAATTCAAAGATGTCATACTAGAAATAGAATAAGGGGATTCAAAGATATCATACTAAAAATAGAATAAGGGGATAATTCATAAAGTAAGAAAAATTTCACGTACCCAACCTTAAAAAAACACCAAATGAATAAAGCAAATACATATAAGGACATACTACTGTTAGAAATGATTGATTTGTATTTGAATTAAATAAAGTATTCTCACAAATGATTACGTCTTTATTACCGTTAAACAACCAACCACTTTCAAAATTAGACAAAACTAAGTAAAATAAAGAAATGTACTAACATGTCGCAGTTACTATGATTATTTTCTTAAAACAGTATTGAAATTTCCCTAGTAATCTTCAATAAATTCCACCTCTTGACTATTTTAGCAACGCTTAGCGTCTTTAAATGCATAGTCGTTGCTTTTGAATATATAGCCAAGTAGTTCCGAGAGCTCTGAGTTATCGACGCGTAGAGACTACAATATTTGTAGCATACTTTTCGGCACAATACAAGTAATTTGTCATACCGAGTGCATAGGTGGCGCTCATATTTCCATTGTATATTAACGCATCAGTTACGCTTTATGGATGCACTTTCGCCATTGCCTTGCTGGCGTTAGTGTGTGTGTTTTTGTGTGTATGCGAGTCCGTGTCTGGTTTTATTGGCTGCAGGTAACAATAAGCGAAATAACAAAAATGTAAAAATATAGCTTCATAAATATTGTGCTTTTGTCCGCAGTGCGTTTTATTCTTGATGCTGTTGTTTTTTCCCAGGTATGCGCATGTATCTGAGCTTTCAATAATTTATGAGTACTGCAATTGCATTCATGTGTGTACATTCAACGACTTGGCGGCATTGGAAATTAGTTCTATGCAGTTTTGATTTAGCATGAATGCACGTTCCGCGACTGCGACCGACTGGCCATTAGTCAAAGACTCAACTTGTCTGGAATATTAACAAACATTTGACCACTTTAAACAATGCTTGTAATGGCCCAGTTATGCTCTTGAAATTCAATGTAATTCTGTCCACTCCACAGCAAATGAGGTCTCTGTGCTCTGAATACTTAAAACTCGTCCATGCTCTTTCAAATTGCACTCCATTTCAGTTTGTTTTATTTTGAGCTCATTTGTTTTAATGGTCGCCCATTGGGATCGTCAGTGGATATGGAGTGCGTTCTGTTTTAATTACGACAAACATGTCAATGTGCTTGCATGTATGTAATATAATTTATTTTAAAGCTTCTATTTAATACTATTTCAACTATCAACATTATACAATTTAAAATATGCGGGAGCATCTGTCTCTGTCTCTGTCTACGTCTCCATCTCCACCATTGTGTCTGTCTCCGGTGTGTGCGGCAAGCTACTAGTAGTGTGTCCAGTACCCGCTTGCCACTGACATTTGCCAAATCAAATAGAAATTTTAATTGACTCTTGGCTGCTGCTACGTGCCATTTGTGTGTGTTTGTTCGCAGTTTTAATTTGATGCGCTCTTCGTGGCTGTCACATTGTCGCGAAGTGTTTTCTCCTATGCGACATCCTATTACTTGTTAGTTTCGCTCTCCTTTTCTGTCGTCTGTTTTCCGTCTCGCTTTGTTTTTTGTCCAATTCTATTTGTTTTTTTGCTTTTGCTACAGAGTTTCAGTTTGCGGTGCTGGGTTTGATGTAACTTTAGCGCGGCACGAGGCAAACAAAGTTTTCCTAAGCTGGGCTACGCTTGTTTTTCCATCCTCTCCCAACACCGAAAGCGGGTTAAGCGCCTTTGGGTACGACTCCGAGAGTCGCGCATTTGCATCTGCTTCGCTCCAGTTGCCACCGATGCCACACTGTTTGTTGCAAATTATGTGAGCACACGGAAGCCGTCAGTGTCAGGCGCCCAGAGCCCGAACTCGAACCCGAACCAGAAACCTATTCAGCAACAGAATCAGAATCAGAACAGAGTCGGTTTCAGGTCGACACTGTTTGTTGTTTGTCAACAACTTGGCACGTTTTTTGGGTCAAAAAGATGCGCCAGTGTATGGACTTTCCTCTCTTCTTCCTCACCCAGAGCAGTTTTTAATATAGTTTTTCACTTAATTAGCGCGCTGAGGGACGCGTTGACAGTTAATGCTACGTGCAAATGCTGCAGCATATGTAGCTTTTTTTACACACTCTCACTTGCTGCCTGAGATTTTTACAAAACTTGCTATTAACGCCATGAGCTCGTTAAATTCAATGTAAATTTGGAGAAAAAGCAACAAACAGTAAGAGATATGCACAAAATATTTGAGATATGCTTACATTACTTGAGTTTCAATTTAAGCATACCATTTTAATGGCCAACCAAGTGTGGCATGCAACAGTTCTCAACAGTTGCTATCGCTATCACATTGAACGGCTCGGCAATTTGCAACACGGCTGGACCATGCATGCTATATAGCTTATATACATGTGTGCGCTTAAACGACACGGTGCTCGGCGAAATTCGCACACCATTTTCAACAGCAGCAGCAGGCGAACTTTTATGAGCCGCTTTTAATGAGCGTCGTTAAAATCGAAACGATGAAAGTCGAAAAGGAATGTTTATATGGCAAGTGTGGTGCACTGGAAATGATAGCCAAAACCACAGACAGCAACAGCAGAAGCAGCAACCAGCCAACATCCAGGTCTGGTATTTTTGCCTGCAACGCAAGCATACATTCCAAATTCTCCGGTTGAAATTCATTTCATTGTATTCGCCTGTCAACAGCAGCCAACAGCGCAGCAACAACAACCATATAACAGCAGTTTGGGCCAGCAACTAAAAGCAAATGAAAAAGCAAAGCCCATACCTTAGTAGGTGACCGAAAATTGTGCTTTGGGCGAGTGGAGCGGATTTGCATTTTCTATAGAAAATATGGACGGGTTTCTCTAGCGATTATTGCAAACAAACAAAAGGTTCGCCACAATATGTTGCCATCACTGGTTTCAACTCCAAATGCTTTAAGTAAGCTATCGATGTAAAGGTGCCGCGTATTCACCATCAGACTCCGTTTTTAAGTATAGCGGTTGCTTCTGTTTCGGTGGCGTTTGAACTTCCTTGTGCCACGGCTACAAATTCCACATACACTGATGGTGACCATTTTGCTCCAATTACTCGACGCTCTCACGCTCCCTCAATACGCCACAGTGCCTTATCTTTCGATGGCACTCTATGTATGTAATTTAATGCAGTGATGTGCGCATAATGACCGTGATTGACATAAATGTACTTTAAATGCACATGGGACGGGACGCAACATTTTCTCTGACTGACAGCCATCCAGGCAGAAATGTATGCTACATTCAGGCATATGCCAAGCCTGGGGAATTGCTGCAGGCGAGTGCAGCCAACGATGATGCGGAGGACGGTGCAAGGATGTAGATCCGAGAGAGAAAGAGCCACATTTGTATCCGGTATTTGCCGGTTTTACTAGCCCTGTTCGGTTAGCTTGGTTTGTTGTTTGACCGTATGTTTTGTGCACTTTAATCGAGTTTATTATGTGCTTTTGCAATAACTCCTGCCTGTGCTGAGCTCTGGTTCTAGTTCTCGTTCTGGGGATTTTTAAAAACTCTCGCCACAAAAGTTGTAACGCTTTTTGTTTATTAATTTTAATTGTTTTAATACAAAACAATCTGCAGCAAACCGGAAACATCAAAAATTTAAAAACAAAATACAAAAACCCGCCTACAAAAGCAGCAGAAACAAAGTTTTTAAATGTTTTTTTCTGAAGCATTATTTGCACTTTTTTATAAGAGCTCTAAAATTACGGGCTAGGCGAATGAAATATATGTATGTTGGTCGGTTCATATATTGTTCAGCGAGATTTGCGAGCTTCGGGAACTGTTGACCATAGAGCCACAAACCAACTAAATTTCCCATGTGTTGAGTGAAGTTTTACATTTTTAAACCTTTTCCAAAACATTTTCCATAATTCATTTAATGCATACGAATGGCGCAAGTGAAAACCATTAGGGCTCTAAATAACCCATTTGGAATACTTAATATTTGCAATGGGTTTCAAATAGTTGAACACCATCTAAGGTAAATATAAACGTATAAAATTATTATATTATTTGTATATATGTCCTAACCAAGTGTATCAAAAGTTATTTGTAAAATGCATCGAGATATTCTGTGAAAAAAAACATGACATAGTTTCAAGACTTTACTGTCGGATTTCTTCACATCGAGCTCATTTACATGAGCCCATATTTGAACACACTCGTAAAATGCAAATCTAAATGATCGTTTTATAGCTTTAGAATTGGCTATGATAGTTATTACCCAATATAAAAATATTATACGAGGGCTTCCTATATTTTTATGTTATTTTGCAAAAACTTTTCAGAGCCATTCAGATACATACAAACACATACACTCTCACAATCACATTCCCAAACTCACACGCACACAAATACCAACACTTGGAGTCCTCGAAATTGAGATGTTGTTTTGCGCCTTGGATGGGCCATAAAAAGTTGCAGCATCATCAGTGTTTGTTGTTGTGCTTCTTTTTCTGGCTCCATGTTTGGCCCAGTGCAAAAAGTTTTTCTATGCATTTTGCTGGCAACTTTATGGCAAATATTTAAGTGCGTTGCCAGAGTTTTTGCTCGGTTGTTGTTTGGCAAATACGAAAAGTTGCATTAATGACACGCCACGACGATGTTCCAACACCTTTTTGGAGCTACTAAAACTTTCTGTGCTCTTCCAAGAAATATAAAATTTTAATAATCCTAGTCGTATATAAAGTAGAAAACACTGAGAGCCAACAATTGCCAGAGAATTAAGTTAGTAGTAAAACATGATGATGTTATTATTGATGGTGTTGTTGCTGTTTTTGTTGCTGTCACCAGTTGCCACTTGACACAGTCGACATTGGAAGCCGGAAGATGACTCCACACTGACGCAGCAACTGCTAATGCCGCTTCAATAGCCAGGCCAAAAAACTATAAAAGGCCGTCGGGGCAACTTTAATCTGCATACATAACATACATATATATGTGTATATACATAGTCGCATATGAACAGGAAGCAGGGCAAAAGGGGTGAATCTACGAGTTGTGTACGACGTAGACGTAGTAGGCAGGAAAAAATAACTTTTATTCACAACATAATTTCGCCGTCTGCAAACTTTAACCTTCGTTTGCCGGTTGTAGCTGAGTTTTGGTTTGAGTTTTGCCTGTCAATAACTTAAAGCACTTGCAACATGGCAACAGGGGTGAGAGAGAGAGAGAGAGAGAGAGATAGAGATAAGCAGAATGGGGATAGTAAGAGCATTCTGGCCTTGGGGCATCCTGTGAAAATTTCCTTCATAAATGTTTATAAATAGGATTTTTAGACAGTTATCGTTGTTGGTGCAGTTGCATTTGTGGCAAGTTTGAAGCTCTGCGAGGGCGGCTCAGTAAATATTTGAAAGTTCCCCAGTTTATTATTGTTTGCGGTTAATCATTTTTATTGTTTTTAAACACTTTGGTCCAACCTCGCCATGTTTTTTTTTTTTTTTTTTTTTGGTGCCTTATCCAACACACTTCGGTTTCATCAATCTTTCTGAGCTGACAATTTTTGTAGCTGTTGCTGCCAGATGACTGCGCCCCAACACAAGCAACAAGGCTTAAATACTTTTTGCATTGATTTCCACAACAAACACCAGCAACAACAGAGACTAAAGAGTGAAGCACAGGAGGCAGCAACTAACGTTGATATCTAAGCAGCAAATACGTTTTTGCTTGAATTTGCTTCGTGATGGTTTAAGTGCGCAACGTCTGAGAGTTCGACGGACTGGGGGGCGGTGGGAGTGGCATGTTGTGTGTGTGTGTTATTGTCGTTTATTACAATGCATTTTGCGGTAATGCAAAACAATCAATCGATGATTTTCAGTCAATAGCTTGTTTTAGTTTTTGTTCTTGTTTTTGTTTGCTTTTGCTTTTGTTTGTGTTTTTGCACACCAACTACTCATGACATGATCAATAAATATCTCATGCAGACGACATATGTCACATGTTAAGGATGTTTGCGGCGATGTGATCGGCGGGCGAGGGGCGGGGTTGATGTCGTTTTTAACTGAAGGAAGCTCTTCATTGGCTTGTTTTGTTTGCACATCAGGTAAGTTTGTGTTTGTGGTTAACCAATGCGTATACACGACGTGTTGGCACAGCTGATGTTGTCACACGTACGCCATGTTTTACAACTTACAAGTGCTTGTATCTCGTACATACATATGTACTTATGTATATTAAGTATACGCCACACTCACCCACAATGTAAGCTGTCAATTGAAGCAGTTCACGGCTTAGCACAGACAGATGTTGCTGTTGATGCTTCGCATCACATGACTGCTATCGCATCTTTGGCATCTTTCACAATTCATTTCCTACCAAAGCTAACTGTTTTATATGCGCAAAAATAATCCCGTTCGAAGCATCCAGCCAACCAGCCAACCAGCGAGTCAGCTCATTGTTGCTCTGACTTGACTTTGGCTTTGGCTTCAGCTTAATACTGTAATCAACCCCCAACAAAAGGAAAACCCCCGAAAATCTCAGTATATCATAATTCTTGTGGGTCTTTAAGTGGCTCAAATGCCATAGCGCATATCTGGCGCAACTCTTTCGCACACTTAAATGGATTTGCATGTCGCCCCTTCACTTTGATCGACTTCTGAAATTGTCTCGTCAATCGCCACGGCTCCAAGATTGTTTCATATCTCTCTCTATCTCTCTCGCCATAGCATACTTTTGTGCGCTACAAAAATGCCTCAAATTACTGAGCTTACAGAAAGTAAAAAAAAAACAAGCAAGAAAGCTAAAGTCGAGTGTGCTCGACTGTGAAATACCCGCTACCCAGCTCAAATATACAAAAATATACCATAAAGTATTTTTGGTATTTTTGGTATATTTGGTATATTTGTACATTCATATTCCATCACATCCTAAATAACTCATAAAGTATAAAATATACCATGCACGGTCACATTGTTCACCAGAAACACTCCACGTGCAGCTGCCTATGGATTTTCCCAAACAAAACTGTTTTCTGAATAACTTCCAAGTTTTTCATCCGATCGTGACCAAATTCTCAGGAATCATCAAGACTGTTATTATCTTCATATGTGCCAAAACTCTACCTTTAAAATTGCGCTAGTACATAGTTTTTTTCGATTTTAGGGGGCGGAAAGGGGCGTGGCAAAAATCTAAAATAAACTTGATCTGCGTAAGACATACACCAATACTGGTACCAAGTTTGAAATCTCTAGCTCTTATAGTCTCTGAGATCCAGATGTTCATACAGACAGACGGACAGACGGACATGGGTATATCGACTCGGTTGGTGACCCTGACCAAGAATATATATACTTTATGGGGTCGGAAATGCTTCCTTCTGCCTGTTGCATACATTTCCTGAAGTCACAAAGCTATAATACCCTTCTACCCTATGGGTAGCGGGTATAAAAAATGGAAACGAAAACGTGAAGAAAATGGAAAAGGACTAGGCGAATGGGAGAAAACTGGGAAAAAAAACTTTGGGCTCTCGAACGCATATTTTAAGTGCCAAGTTTTGAATTGTGGGCGTCGAGTGTGCAAAAATGTAAGGAAATTGTTGCAGCTACTGCTATTTGCCATTTGCTATTTTCCTGTAGCTACTTCAAGCAATAAAACGAGCCAGGAGTCCAGAGTCCGGACTCCGAACTCCGGACACCACTAGACACCAGAGACAAACAGACAGCAGCAGTCGACAGTCGGCAGTCGGCATTCCGATAGCGTACAGCAGCAGCAACAGCGTACCAAGTAAATAAAAAATTATTGCAAAAACTTGCGCAATAAACGAAAAAGTAAGACATTCTCCAGAGTTCGGCGTCCAAGTCGGTGGCGAAGCATGAAAAACGCACTAAAATAGTTACAGCCCTTGCAACAAGTACAGCTACAACAACGCCAACAAAAACATTATGATCTTGTGAGAGTCTTACAAATGTACAGCTAGTTTGTTATACAGACTTTTCTAGCTGCTTCATTCATTGTTATGTAATCAACGCTACGGCACCAGGCAGAACGTCAATAAGCCGCCATTTGGATTTAAGGCGCAGTTAAGCGACCTTCGTTCAGTGTGTGTGCGACGCAGCAGCAGCAGCAACAACCCATAAGTTCAACTGCCAACAGCCAACACTTCCGTTTCCGCTTTACGCACACACAGTTGCTGCGACAGCGAAGTAGGCACGTGACAACAATGTCGAAGGACAATGGCACTAAACATCGTCACTGACTCAGCTAAATTGGGAGTCGAGCCTTGAATATTTATAGAACCAGATTCATATTTTTATATTACACTTTCTGGTTGGTAGCCTTTGCAGGACCAATCCTTTTAATAAAGGCTTTTCTTGATTGTTTCTAACTAATTGAGTTGTACAGAAATGAATTTATATATATATATTTTCATTTTTTAAGTATAGAACACACATTATTCAATTACTACTTTAACAACACAGTTGTACATTTATATATAAACCAAATTTTTAAATGTATGAAACATTCGATGTTAAAAACTTATGTTAAGTTACTATATTTACTGGTACTTATAAAAAAGCTGAAAAATGAGTTTACCGAGTAAATACCCTTATTTTATCGGTGAGAAGCAAAACCTTTCGAAGTGCATGGCAGTTAGTCTTATTTTGAGCGCATAATTAGCACTTTGGCTCCACTGTGAGTACCGCCACTGGCGGTTATTAGAAGGCAGTGCAGCTATCAATTCGTCATAAAAGTGAATGCGAGAGCTAAGTCGCAATTTAGGTGCACGGTCATGTTCCAAGCTGGTTCAAAGATGCGAAATTTCAGTCAGTTGTCAGTTACTGCCTGGCTCAATTAGCCGTCTACTCTGCGACTAAGCGAAAGAGGGAGAAAAAGAGAAAGAGAGAAGAAGAGAGCAACATACCAGTGGAGAGGGGAGTCCGATTAAATAGACCGCATTGAAAGTTTGACTTATTGCACATGGGATCCACTTGGCATTGGCCCATTTCATTCCACTAAGTGCACAGGGACAAGCTACCAACAATTTTCGCCTAATTTGGATTCGTAGTGACTCACCAATAATTATTTAATATGATTTCTTCTTCCCGTAGCTTCAAGTTGTATCTCTCCGAATTGGGTTTTCGGCTTACATTAAGTGCTTTATTGTTTTTCATGTGGCATAAATCACACGCACGTTCAACAACTGACACAATGGGATAATTGGACGGAATTGATATGAGCTGTTTGAAGATGCCATTTGGAAGTGGATGAACATACATATATAATATATATTGTATACATAGTCTCTTAGACGACTGAGCACGACACACCAGTCTTCATAATCATATTTCGTTGCTGCGGTCTGCATCATTTTAATGGGACATGGAATTGAACTTAGAGTTTATGAATGCCGCTCCGCGTTGAGTGGTGTTCAACTAATGTCGTCAAATGTGCGTCGGGAAAATGCAATTGAGATGCATAATATACAATATCTGGCAGCTGAGTATACACTCGTTAACAAGTTTGCGGTCGTCTGAAACATTTATCATTCCGAGCATACAAATTGTCAACATCACACTGCGCACTGCGACGACCTCGGGGCCAGTTGAGCATCATTATAAAAATATTACCACTGGGTGAGCAAACAGTGACAGCGCCATTTCCAGGCTCAGTGTAGAGAAGAACAGTCGAGGAATAATGGAAAAACGTGACCACAAGATGCGCCAAGGCATTGAATGGTAACGACTTGAAGCGACTGGCCAAAAACTGGCCAACTACTGCCCAATTGTGGCGCAAACATATTTTTGGAACACCTCACAAAAGGATTGCGTTGAGGTGTTTGCTATTTAGTTGCACTCTGACTTGTTTTACAGCTTTAGTTTTGTTTTTCCAGCGAGCTGTGTGTGTGTGGGGGTGTGCTGTCCGATTCAAAGCCGCCCTTCTCCGATTTAGCTGGCGAACCGCAGAATAAACCACAGCTGCACTTGACAGGCCACTCACTGGTAACCGACTCCCCCTCCACATCTCTGACTCTCCAACTGTCCGACTGTCTGTCCGACTGTCTGTCTGACAGCCTGTCTCTGCGGCCGTGTCTATCTGCAAAAACACGCAGCAGTTTTAAAGCTCATCCAGCGCTGCTCATTAAAACCAACAGTCCGTTTGTCTCGTCCACCTGCCTGCTCTACACTGGACCCAAGCTGAACTCAACTGGACTGACTTACTACCTCAGAGAGCTGCTCCCATGTTTGCTCAGCAGCAGCAGCAACAGTGGCAATGGCATTGGCAGCAGCAGGAGCAGCAAAAGAAGAAAAAAAAGACAAACAAAAAAAGAAAAAGAGCACACACAGTCCACGTAATTGAATCACCCTCGAGAACATATTAAAACCATCCAAACAGAGAGTGCGCTCGCATGGTGGAGCATTGTGTGATCCTGTCTCCGACTCTGGCGGCTCTGAATCGACTGTGGTTTGTCCTTCAAACAAAATGACCGTTACCGGGACTTAACCGTCCACCGTCTCCCTCTACGTTTGTTTTTATGCACACTCAAGCCGCCGACGATATGGCCTCTGTCAACCTGTTTGCAACTGAGTGGTGTTGAGTCTTATTATGCCTAAATTAGACAAGCAATAAAATTGCGATATGTGCTAGACACGCGAGCGTTTCGTGCGAAATTAGTCACAATTTCGTAATGAAAATATTCCTAGAAATGAGTAATGAAACATTAATTTGTAGTTATTATAGCTTTTGTAGCTTTTTTGTATTGATGTTGAAATCATTTTCTATAAGTTTGCCATCTTTAACACTGTTTTATTGTAATAGTTAGTAATAGTGCTTCTTAAATTCTAGCGCAACTTCATTTACTCAATACTACCTAAAGCTAATCGCTTTAGGTATTGGCAAGAGCATTAAGTGTCCGGTGCGGATATACTTCTGGCGATGTTCTTGTTTTCTTGCTTGTTTTGTAATTCAACAACATATCGTTTGCCATTGTCGTTGTCCACGTTCTCGGAACTTGCTGGAGTTGCAGCTCTGAACAGGTTCAGAGCGCCAGCAACAACAAACCAGAGAAATCACGTCTGATACACATATATGTATGTATGTATATATATATATATATATTTTTATATATGTATATATATAAATATATCTAAACGATACATAGACATGTACATACATATATGCATTTATTTATATGTACGCAAGTACATCTGACTGCATGTGGTTGTCTCTTTTCTTGATTCTTGCACTTGGCGCGCTTATCATTTGTGTGCGGTGTCTGTCTGCCATGTAAACCGAATGCTGAAGGCTGAAGGAATCAGCAACAGCCTCGCATCCGCACTGGACATGTGCTCCACGATGGTGGTGTGGCGCAAGGTGTCCAAAGAGATCGCGAGGGGGTTGAACTAGGAGCTGCAGCATGGCCTAAAGGTTGGCTATATTAAGCGAGAAACTACCAACTAGCTGGCTGGCTGCATCATCTCTTGCTAACTCTCGGTCTCTGTTCGCCTTTGTCATTTCCAAATGCAAGAAATTTGATGCCAGCTGGTTGTTAAGCCTTTTTGCCTTTGCTTTTCCTTTCGCCGTTGCCGTTGCACTCTGCACGTTGCACGTTTCCCCCATCTCACTGTGCGATCTGGTCTTCTTCTTGGTTAGGTCTTAAACTGGACAGAGTTATACAGTTGATTGCAGCCGTCTCTTGCAATTTTATCGTTACCGCTTTGGTTTCAATTTTTCTCTTTTTTTCTTTCTTTTTTCAAATCGTTCCCACATTAAGATTTCCTCGGTTGCTGAGCAAAATGCAAAGCTCATCGGTGTACTTTTTGTTGCCTCTTTCGTTGTTGTTGTAGCAACGGAAGTTCATTGAAGCGCAACATTTACGAAACTATTGAGTAAAACATTGTAGCTAGAACTACAAATTCACACAGACATTTGGGTAATTATGTACATGCATCAGGCAAAAGATTCGATATGCAGCCAGTGGCGAGACCAGAACCAGATCCAACATATAAGTCAAATGAAATAGATTCGTTTCCTTATGCTTCTTGTTATCCTTGTGCATCAAAGGCTTTTCTTTTTGGTTATTTCCAAGCTTTTTAATACTCCAGCCCAAACTCTGGAGACTCCACTGGTATCGAGCAGCTTCTTGTGTTATTTATTAACTCTCAGCGAGTTCGTCGCCCTCATCCCAAGTCGCAAAGCTTAAACTTACGATAGATTCAAGCACACACACACACATACAGACTCGTATATCAAATGCCCTCTTGGGCAAATCAACACCTGCCAATGGGGTCTAAAGCTCTGAACCTGAACCTGAACCCGAACTCAAACTCGAATCAGCATTCGAATCCGATTTCAAGCCCATTCCCCTGCGAGGTCTGAGGCGCACGCTGTAAACTAATCTGCTCAACTAATCTCATTGGAAATCAATCTAAAATAAATCGAACGATTGGACAAACATGCTCTACGTGCCGGACAAACCTATGACTGCTCACATTATAATGTGATTTCAGCTGTAAATGTGCAATAATTTATTCAAATTCCCAAAAGTGTTGTGCGCGCGCGTTGCCCGGCTTCCCCTACCCTTGCCCCTCACAGACAACACAACAACACATGCTATTAATATTTACACACACTCCACACATCCACACACTAACAGCAGAGATACTCACAAGCACACACACACACACATTTAGTTTTGTGTATCTTTCGGGCCATACCATTAACTTTTGAGTAGTCGTTTCTTATTTGGAGCCTGCAGTCGTTTTTAAAGTCTCAGACTGCGTGGGTTGCTTTTGAGTCTTTTGGAACTTTGAAAGTCGTTAACCGGCAGCAAGAGAACAGTTTCAGTGCCCCGCTTTTACCCTCACCCTCGCCCCTGCATCCAGCCCTCCTTTAGCGCGCCTGCCCTTCTCCATCAGCAGCTTTTCATCTTGGCTATCAACTGTAAAACTAGTTTAGACATATTTCTTGGCCGTCGTTTACCTGCCTCGTTGAGCATCCAAAAAACCAAAGAAAAAATAAAAAGACCAAAAAAACTGTAACACAAATGCGGAGTGACAAGTTTTGTGACTCTCCGAACGCATATTAAAAATTCGGCATATTGGGTGTGACATTTAATTTCGCTACTGAACTGGGCTAAACAACAACAAATTAAATAAAGTTGAAATCAAATAGACAAACTTGCTCCAAGAAATAAATAACAAGCCAGAAAGCTTCCAAGTTTTTCATTCGATCGCGACCAAATTCTCAGTCTGTCTGTCTGTCTGTATGAAAACCTAGATCTCAGAGACTATAAGAGCCAAACTTGGTACCAGTATTGGTGTATGTCCTACGCAGATCAAGTTTATTTTAGATTTTTCCACGCCCCTTTCCGCCCCAAAAATCGAAAGAAACTATTTACTAGCGCAATTCTAAAGATAGAGTTTCGAGTTTTGGTACATTCGAAGATAATAGCAGTGTCCATGATTCCCGCGATCGGTCGCGATCGGATGAAAACCTTGGAAGTTATTCAGAAAACAGTTTTATATGGGTAAATCCATAGGCAGCTGTACGTGGAGTGTTTCTGGTGAACAATGTGACCGTGCTTGGTATATTTTATACTTTATGCGATATTTAGGATGTGATGGAATATGAATGTACAATTATACCAAATATACCAAAAATACTTTTTGGTATATTTTAGTATATTTGAGCTGGGTAGCGGGTATATCACAATCGAGCACACTCGACTGTGGCTTTCTTACTTATTTTTCGATTGAATTTCGAGCACTTGAGAAATTCTCTTCTTTTGTTATTTCGGGTGTAAATATAAACATTGAAACAGGGGCTAAGCGACTAAGGGAACACAGCACATTCACTGTTCTCCTATAGGCATTTTCGGATTATTTTTCTTTTGCTGTTTGTTCGAACAAGTGCAAATTAACCTTGACAGATTAGATGGAAGCGATACTCTGTGACCCGTTGGCGAAATGTTTCCCACTCCATCGCCAAATGTTTACAATCAAATGTTATTTTATTCTCCTTAGCGTCTATCCTGTAAGCAGAATAGCAAAAAGTTGATTAAATTCGACCTATTCGACAATATTAAGTTGTGTATTCTTATGGATTGCTTATTAAAAAAAACAAAAACTAATATTACTCAAGCACAAACATTAAAAATTGCTGTCAATGTATAAAATGCAAGTTCAAATATTTAACAAACAAAAACATTTAATTCATTTACTTAAGCATCTCTATATTTGAATTGAACTTTAAGGATACGATTATCTTAAGTAGAAAGACATTATTTTCGTAATATTCAATGTAATTGTAAAGTCAACACCTGAATTAAATTTAATAGAAAAAAATTTATTAAAACATATAATTAAAAATGATTTATAAAAATAATAATAATATAAATTCAAATCTAGGCTAAAAGTAAATATACACATTCAAGTTCACTCTTTATTTAATGATTGTCTTTTAGTCTTGCGTTTAATTAACCGGTGAGGTGTATTTATCTCACTTAAGCTCCTTCTGCAAATAGACCTATTTTATTATGCTAGTGCTTATATGTATTTACGCCCTGGTAACTGACAGACATTAGTATTATAACACCAAAAGGGTCCACGGGGTATCTGCCAGTCGTCTATGAATCTGTTTACACATCAACTATAATGTAGAATATCATTCAACCTCTGGCCCACTGATTGACTCGTCTCTGGGCTTGTTTTTCATGCTCATGCCTTTTGATTACACACATTTAATTGCTGCCCCAATCCACAGACTGCTGCAGCATAGTATGCAAACACACGCTCGAAAATTCGACCGATTTTATGACGCATGGAAATTGGGTCTATGCATTTGCGCTCAAGCGGATTCCCTTCTAATTTGTGCATCAAATTTGGAGATTATGTTTTGCTTGACTGCCAATGTATGATTTATTTGCTTGTTTTGTCTGAAATTCTAACTCGTAAACGTTGGAAATCATCTAAATGAAATTCTCGTGAAACAAGTTCAAAAATGCACTTTGCATCTCGGAACATTTTGTGCGCTTCCTTTTTATGATTGGCTAACTTTCTGCATCTTTTACTTTATTAAAATTTCATTTCCTAACATTTTATTCATTGAGAAAATATTTCTCTTCTTTTCGTTTTTGCTTTCAAAAACGGCTGCAGTTTGAAACGCTTTGAGTTTTTTATTGTTTCACTCCAAATAAATTCATTTCTTTTGCACTTTTTTCTCTCGAAACTTGCTGAAATTTTTAATTCTTTGCAAGTGTTTGCTTTGTAACTATTTGCATTCACTTTGCTTTGCTTTGTTTTCTGCAAAGCTAGTTTATCAAATTCTTCAACTTCAGCGATATGCAGTATTATTAAGTTGTTCAAAGTTATTGATCTCAATCAAGAACAATAAAAACTAATTGAGAATCACATTGTAATCCTGCTAGTTAAACTCTCAATTCTGGATTTTGGTCGTTATTTAACAGTAACACGGCCCATGCTCATCCATTGCCAACAACTATCATAAATATGTATGCCGCAATTGGAGTTCATTGTAGCATCTCATCCTCAGGCAACATATATCACACACACACATGTCCTTGAACATGTCTGTTCCACTTGTGTCACTCCCTCGGCTCTATTGATGCACCAGTGGCGACCTTCTTATCATGGAAAAATTTCAGAAAATCGATTTCATATTGTAGAAATAGGGATGCCCGTGCCTAAAAGATAACTTCACTGTCTCACTTCCTAACTTCGGCACAGCTGTAAAGAATTGATGTGTTATTTTTGTACATCAATACCTATTAAAAAAAATGTATAAACATTCAATGGGAACAACAGCTGCAAAGCAACCACACTTATGCAGCACTTCAGCTGGGAAGCGAGGGAGAAGGCACATCAAAAACTCATTCGATGAATAAAAACAAGTAAGAAAGTTACAGTCGAAAGTGCTCGACTGTGATATACCCGCTACCCAGCTCAAATATACTAAAATATACCATAAAGTATTTTTGGTTTATTTGGTTCTTATATTTGTACATTCATATTCCATCACATCCTAAATATCGCATAAAGTATAAAATATACCATGCACGGTCACATTGTTCACCAGAAACACTCCACGTGCACCTGCCTATAAATTTTCCCATACAAAAATGTTTTCTGAATAACTTCCAAGTTTTTCAGCCGATCGCGACCAAATTCTCGGGACTCGTCAAGACCGTTATTATCTTCATATGACTCGAGACTCTATCTTTAAAATGGCGCTAGTAAATCGTTTTTTTCGGTTTTTGGGGGGCGGAAAGGGTCGTGGCAAAAATCTAAAATAAACTTGATCTGCGTAGGACATACACCAATACTGATCCCAAGTTTAAAATCTCTAGCTCTTATAGTCTCTGGAATCTAGGTGTTCATACAGACAGACGGACAGACGGCATGGCTATATCGACTCGGCTGGTTACCCTGACCAAGATTTTACTTTATGGGGTCGGATGCTTTCTTCTGCCTGTTACTACATTTCCTGAAGTCACAAGCTTAATACCCTTCTACCCTATGGGTAGCGGGTATAAGCACGGTAGGTACTTCTCACTTGGCTTAGAATCGGTTACAGACGCCGAGGGGGGAGTCATAGATCTTAGCAGCTGTAAATAAAACCGACACACACTTACGAAAACCTATTCAAATATGCACTCCCCTCGATTAATGAACGCCAGCTGAATTCAGTATTAATTGCATGCAAGTTTGTAGCATCGAATTTATGTAACGAATTGAATTGTTTACAGTTTTCACTAGCTATATTGTCGTTGACGTAGCTTCTGTAATTGACAGTCGTCGTCGTCGTCGTCGTCGTCGCGTCGTTGTTATTGTTGCTGGCTATTGTGTGTTTTCCACATTCATTTGTTTATTACTCGAAAATTGAGCATCTTGAAGATTTGCAGCTAGAGGGATTTTTACGTTTACCGAATGATTTAGCAGTATTTGACAGGCGACCCGGCATTGGACTATTAAACTGCCAAAGTGCTCCATCACTCAACAGTAGCAACATCAACAACAACAATAGACACATTGCTGTGAAAACGTGTCTTTTTTTCTGTTTTGTTTGATTTTGATCCCCAATGGACGTCTGTTTACTTCAACTTCAAATTACGCTTAAATTGTTTTTACGCCGCTTGCCGGCCTCTGGAAAAATGTGAAAAGCAAAACTTTGACGAAATCACTTAAAGGAAAACTGGCAAATATATTGTTAAACTAATGCTTCTGAATTTCAGTCGACTTCTGAATACTCTCTTTTAAAGAGCATTTAATTCTCTTCAGACTTCGTCAATTTATGTTTTAAGTCTTTGGCTAGCACGCCGCCACAACTCGCAGAACTGTAGCGCATTTCTATGACAACTACAATTTTAGCACATTATTTGCTGGGAGAACTCTCAAAGCCCAAACGCCGAAATCAAAACCAAGTTGCACCCTCATTTCCTTCCGCCCAGCCACTATCCAATTGCCTAGCCCAGATCCAGTTGTCGTTCCCGTTCGCGCTCCCCACACCAAGTTAACGGCCTCATTGTTTGGGCTGCCATCAATAATTTATGCATTCAACCATCAATCACTTTGTGCTGCTTAAAGCTAAGAGAACTGTGAACTGAGTGCTGAGAATGCTTCGGGTCCATTGGTCTGGTCCAGAGTTCAAAGTCGTCAGTTGTTAGTCCGCAGACTGCAGTCTACAGTCTTCAGTCTTCAGTCCACACTCAGCCAAGGCAAAACTAACTAAAATCAGTGAACTGTGGATGCGTCAAGCGGGCGAGCAGGAGAGATAGAGTCTGGCCTGGCGGGAGAGGCGTAAATTGGTTTGCATTGGGGGATTTGGTGATGCTGCTGAGTTTGCCAGAGCAAGCCCAAGCCAGGAAAGGACAGAGCAGGCCAAACCAAACCCCGCCATGCTATGCCATTCCATGCCAACCAAGAAACAGAACCAAGCAGACATTTCATTTCATTTGCTAGGCGCTGTGAAAATAATACACCAAACTTTGAGGCACATACCGAGTACGAAGGACAGACGCAAACCAACTGACGCACTGGTCGCATATTTTATGTATTTTACTTCATTATACACTTGCGACGGTTATTATGACTTCCCCATCAAGTTTGCATTATGCAAATAAAAAGGCTTCCACAACATCGCAAGTCGAGCGCAGTGAGATGGATACCCATAATGTGACACTTTAATGTATATTAAGTGTGTTTTTTGTGAAATGAAATTATGTACTAATACTATAATATATTTGTTTCAAATATCTATTTTCAATAAAACAATAGTCGAAACTTTATTAGTACTGCAAGCATTATTTATTAAGCTGCAATTGTATATAAGACAATACAATACCTATCAGATCATGCAGCCAATTTAGAAAATTCAACAAAGCTTGACCTAATTAATCGAAGATGAATTTTAACATGTGTGCTTCAACTACAATAGATGTAGAACACAAACACAAATCAAAGACATTGATAGAGCTCCAAAAATACCTTTCAAATACGATTTAATGAAAATAAACTTAAAAATTATATAATTAAGTTTCATTTAAAATTTTGTAGAAATGTAGATTTTTAATATACGTACATATGTGTCTAAAATAAAAAAATGCATTGTAAACAAATAAAAATGGTGTCTTTTAAGTTTGCATAATCAATAATTGATCAATTTCTGCTTTAGCTCGATTTCTTCGATCTCAGTTTTCCAATCCCCAAGTTCAGAGTGTCATTTCTTTTGTATTGCAGTGTGTGTGTATGTGAGTGTGTGTTGATGCGGCAATTTGCCTGCTGTCTTGGGTCTTGTTGTTGTCCTTATTATTGTTGGCAAATGTGTGTGAAGAAAAAAGTAACTTTTTCTCCTTGGACTTCTTGTAAATTTGCAAAATTGCTTCCTTATTTCATTTGGCAAATAAACTGAAGACAGCATATGCCACGTGACTTTCTCCATATATATATATATATATATATCTTTAGATGTGTGTAAGTGCCAATTTTTGAAGGCCATTCGCAACGACATTTGGGGCAATTGTATTTTGCGTATTTGATTTATGTGCGTGCCTTACAAATTGATTTGCAATTGCCAAACGTCGATTCATAAACACAAACATCTTAAGCAGCATCGGCGGCTGCCATGACAGCCCCGAGATTGTACTCGAAGCTTGGTGTATGGGGAAACAACTGAGCACAAAACTGCCTTCATATTAGCTGGAGAGAAGCTGAAGCTGAAGCTGAAGCAATGAGCGCTTCCCAAGTGCCCGAGTGAGCTATGCAAATGTGCCCGCTGAGGCAACATCGATGTGGGTCGATTCTCCACCCCCCTTTTGTTTCATTCAAAGTTTCTAACACTTTGCTGAGAGGCAAACAAGACGACGGCAAAGTTCACGTCCGCTGTGTAACCAGAGCAGCAGCAACAACAACAAGAACAATATCAACATCCAGCTAACAACAAAAAACCATTTAAATTATATTGAGTTTCTTTCCGTGTAATATTTTTGTTGCTGCCTCCGAGTATGTTCCATGCCCTATCAAGTTTTTTGGGATGCTTCATTTACATACATATGTACTTAACACGTGTTGTTTTCTTCATTTCTTCTTTTGGCTAATATTATTTATTTTATATGTGAGGAGCAGCGATCATGTGGCCGAAAGAGAGGGAATGCCAGCACAATTAGTTAATGAGTAGCAGGCTAAATGCAAATACATAAAGCGGATAACTAACTGACGCTGTCACTGCCAGTTGGCGTTATAATAGAGTAAAACGAGTCGAGTTGGGGTTCGAGCTGAGGTATTTATACGACTGTAGAAGACACTCGTCTCGTTCTTAATCAAATTACAGCTCTAATTAATTTCAATTGTTGTGGAGTCAGGCGCTGGCACAAAATTAACTTTGCCAACCTTCCACCGTGGTAGATTCTCGTATTCTAGAGCTCTACTTAGGCATAGAAGCATAAACGAAACCCGATTCAATTAATAGTTGTAATATAATAAATAATCTATATACACAAGAAAATAAAAATATAATTCAAACAAAATCTATTTCTGTCTATTTTAATATATATATAAAAGTATTTGAATTCAATTGAATTAATTCTTCACAATTTTAAAAAACGTCTATTAGTTGAAAATGTCAATATATTTAATCTGTAACAGTATAGTTGATGTCTGCACTAATTATATTGGCTTTACCCATATTGTTCTCGACATTCGTGACATTCTCAGACCACTGTGCGTGCCATGCCAGTCGCAAGTTCATTACAAACAATTGATTTGGCAGAACGGCATAAAACTTGGCACAGGTAAGACATAAGATGGCGAGACAGAAGCGACAGAAACAGATAGAATCAGCAAAAGCAAGAGCATGAGAAAGAGAAAGAGGGCAAGCTAGAAGCAAGTGAATAGAGGCATCAGCGTTGACTTCGTCGCCGTTGTCGCTGTGACGCCAACTTTCAGGGCAACCACATCGACGTCGACGTCAGCGCCACCGCTGCTGTTCCCGTCGCTGTCGCTGTCACCATCGATGTCGATGCCGAGTCTGCCCATGACCAGCGCAATGTGGTTGCAAGTCTAGACAAAAAGCGAAGTCAGCAAATGCGGGCTACCTTGCGAAACGAAGCAACAGTGGCAGACGAGTTTAGGTTGAGAGTTCTGACTGGTTCCTGCCCGCCAGCCTTTCTGCCTTTCTGCTTTCCTGCTTGCCCAACTCCCTGACTCGCTGGCTGTCTGGCCGAGTGGCTTGTGGGTGTTGCGGTGCCTGCAATGGCTGCCGTGGGACATTAATAATGAAAATATGCAAGCTGCTGCTGCTGCTGATTGAAACTGAAAAGCGGAGCCAGCCAAGCAGCCAATGGGAGAGAATAGATCGCAAGGTGGTACATGGAAAATCTTTTCAAAAACAGATTAACATTGAAATGTATATGTGTGCATGAAAAGTTGGCTACTGGCTTGAGTAATGTGCGCACATAATGAGTAACAAAGCGCGCTAATGAAGTACTCAAGCTTTAGGCAATGCTCTATGGCCAACTATGGCCAGGAGTTCTGCAGTCCACAAAGCGCGGCAAAACTGAAGCGCCACGCCAGAGGGCGTAGCCCGATAGTGGTAGCCGGGGATTTTAATGCCTGGGCCACCGAATGGGGTAGCAGAATATCAAATCGTCGAGGAAGAGCACTGATAAACACAATGAGCCTGCTCGACCTCGTACTACTTAACGATGGAGACAAACCGACCTTTGACAATGACAGAGTATCATCGTATATTGATGTCACTTTAGCTAGCAGGGCTTTAGCAGTAAATGCCACCTGGGAAGTTCTGGAGGACAAGACGCTGAGTGACCATGCGCTGATCCTTATCAACATTAAAATGACGAGTGCGACACATAGGCTTCGAAGGAAGGTACTAGGTCGAATGTGGGACACGAGGAAACTGGACAAAGAGATGCTAACTTATATAATAGAAGGCCTGGAGAATCTAGCTAACCAAGCAGAAAATATGGCCACAAACCTGACGAGACTGCTGGAAACGACGTGCGGTGCTACAATGCCGCGAAAAAAGTCAAACAGGAGCAAGCCACCTGCTTACTGGTGGAGTGAGTCCTTGCGACTTTTGAGAGCGGAGTGCCTCGCGGCACGAAGAAGAGCTCAGCGGGCGAGAGGACGTGACGCAATTATTGCAATTATTGAACCGCCACAGAACAGCTCGGGCGGCAACACAGAGGGCAATCGCGATAGCGAAGGCTGAAGCATTTAGGGACCTGCTCGACAATATTGACGAGAATCCATGGGGCTCTGCAAATAAGATAGTTTATAAAAAGCTAAAAACTTCGGCGGGTAAGCTACAAATAGAGCCCGGTGCAATGGCCAGCATCGTAGAGGAACTGTTCCCAAAAGTAGCTACCCTTTGGCAACCGGCAGAACCTACCCCCGGCGTGCCCTTTCCTGCCATCACTCCAGAGGAAATAGTGCAAACCGCTAAAAGGATAAGGCCCAGCAAAGCTCCTGGTTTGGACGGAATACCAGGAACCGTCGTTAAAGCCGTAGCGGAGGCAAAGCCGGAATTATTTAGCAACACTTTCCAACAGTGCCTCTCTGAAGGGAAATTCCCCAAAATATGGAAAAACCCAGTGGACTATCGCACCAACAGTATGGGTTCCGAAAGGGGAAAAGCACCCTTGATGCGCTGGCTGATGTCCGAAACATCGCACAAAACGCGCTGGACGGAGAAAGATGGCGAGGAGGAACGAAGGAATACTGCGCGATAGCCACCCTTGATGTAAAAAACGCCTTTAACTCAGCTAAGTGGACCAGCATCCTCAGCGCCATAGGAAACATGGGTATCCCTAAATACCTCAGGGATTTTGTTGGGAGCTATTTCCGAGAGCGGGTCCTTTGGTACGAAACGAGCGAAGCCCCCAAAAAGTACCAAGTTACCTCGGGTGTCCCACAAGGATCTGTGATCGGTCCAATCCTGTGGAACATCATGTACAATGGTATCCTGAATGTATGGAAACCAAGGAACGCTAAGTTGCACTGCTTCGCGGATGGCGAGGAGGAACGAAGGAATACTGCGCGATAGCCACCCTTGATGTAAAAAACGCCTTTAACTCAGCTAAGTGGACCAGCATCCTCAGCGCCATAGGAAACATGGGTATCCCTAAATACCTCAGGGATTTTGTTGGGAGCTATTTCCGAGAGCGGGTCCTTTGGTACGAAACGAGCGAAGCCCCCAAAAAGTACCAAGTTACCTCGGGTGTCCCACAAGGATCTGTGATCAATGATCTTGTGTACAATGGTATCCTGAATGTATGGAAACCAAGGAACGCTAAGTTGCACTGCTTCGCGGACGATGTGGCGATTACAGCTGTAGCCAAAACATTGCCTGCTCTACAAACCACCTGCAACGAAGCAATCAGGGCTGCCACTGATTGGCTAGAGAGTGTCGGGCTAAACATTGCAGCCCAGAAAACAGAAATTGTGCTACTAAGCAGCAGAAAGGCAGTAGAGTCGCTATATATAACAGTAGGCGGAATACAGCTTGAATCAGCTAGGTCCCTGAAATATTTGGGGGTTATGATTGACCATAGACTCAACTTCAGGGACCACGTGCAATATGCTAGCAGGAAGGCCGCTATGTCGACCGCCGCCCTAAGTAGATTAATGCCAAACGTAGGGGGTCCGAGAATGCCAGCAAGGAAACTGCTGGCCTAGGTTGCGAAGGCAACTTTACTGTACGCAGCACCAATATGAAGCAGAGCTACGGTAAAACCGTCTTACCTCAAAGAGGCTCGGGCAACCTACAGAACCATGGCTCTAAGGCTTATCAGAGGCTTTAGGACCATCTCAGAGGACGCGGGGCTGGTTCTCGCAGGTATGCTACCAGTAGACCTGGAGATAAAAGCCCTAACGGAAATTCGTGAAGGCGCAAACCGGACGATGGCGTACGAGCGCCAATTGGAGGAGTGGCAGCGTAGATGGCAAACATCAAGAAAGGGGCGATGGACCTATGAACTACTACCAGACATCGCTACCTGGATCAAGTGCCAATATAAGGAGCTGGACTACCATCTAACCCAGTTCCTAACGGATCACGGCTTTCGAGGGTATCTTCAACGATTCAACCATGTGGATACCCCCTACTGTTTCTATTGCATGAACGACGAGGAGACGGCTGAGCACGTGCTCCTACACTGCCCGAGATTTGCTAACGAAAGAGAGCAAGTCTGTAGACTTGTAGGGCCGACGATAAGCCCAAGGGGTCTTCTGGCTGCAATGATGGCAGACGAGGAGTCCTGGAAGACAGGACAGACCCTGATAGTCAATATTATGAAGCAGGTCCGAGCCGACGAGATAGCTAATAGACCTGTTAGTCTATAGCTGTTCATCAACTCCCTTCATATTCGCAGCTTGCCGTAAGAGGCGACCTACACTGACGATTGTGTGCATTGGAGCACACCATCCGGCTCACCGAAGTAATAACTTAATTGACAGTCCCGGTGAGCCTACAAAGGACAGAAGAGCATACGGAGGTTTTTAGTGCGTAAGAATCGCACATACCCCTCTACAGGAGGTAGAGGGCATTTTTGTAAAGATTTTCCTGCCGGGATACAAAAAAAAAAAAAAAAACACTCACACCCTCACAGGAACTTGGGAAGCCTCGTTGGACACAGGACTGGTAACAAATGTTAAAAGCAAGGCACACACAGTTTTTAAATAAGCATGTACAAACAAAACGGGCCAATTGCCAAAACGGAAATACGGATATACAACAGACGCCAAGACGAAGAAACAACAGCACACAATACCGTAAACAAGGCGGTCCACATACAAACAAAATATACAATTCTGTCGAAGATATCTTCCTCGCTGTCACGAGCAAATATTTACAGAGTTGTACATATGGGCTCCATGTAGCCCCAGTTCAAAGTACTTGCAGTAAATTGAATACCATAAATATAACTTTCAGGAAGGAATAAAGTTCACATATTATTTCAGCAATAGCATAACTATTTTTCAAAATGGGTTTTAAAAGGTCTCTACAGGTCTTGATTTCCTACTACTATACATATGTTATATGTTCTATTTCTATAGACACTCATTTACACAACTTCACGCAATTGTAGTACAAAATGAGCTGTTTAATCGCCTGCTGTGTGTTTGATTATGATTCTCATTTAAGATATGCTTTGTCGCAATTTTGATTTACTTGTAGTGCGCGTAGATGTGTATCTATACATACAAACTTTGTTATTGGTTCAGTAATGTCTGCTTGACTGACTGCTTACAGCACTTAAGTTGATTTGATTTACTCGCGTGTTGTCGTTGTTGTTGTTGTTGCTATTATTGCTGTTGTTACACACACACACATACACTGCTGCGTCGGGTACTTTCCATGGACCCACGGCATTTGCGGCATATACGTAATTTGTTAAATAAAACGCAAGCTTGCGGTTATTTTGCTTTTGTGCTATCGTTAAATTTGTCTGCCTTTGGGTCGATGTTATTATATGTAGCAATGATAACAATAACAATAATAATAGGAACAATATGCAATGGCTAATAAATTTAATGTGCGCAAATTTAGCGCTCAATTAAGCCAGACATTCTTTTCCACTCCTGTTCTTCACTCGTCATGTTCTTTTTTTTGTTTTTTTTTGTGTATGTGGTTGGTTTAATCGCTTTAGGCTATTTGGGAAATTGCCGGAAAATACTCACATACTCAAAGTCAAACATTCAAGATGCGCTTGAGCTTACCTGAAACAAGAAGAAAATTAAGATTATATATTGGTGAAACTTTAACTAAGAGCGCTAGACAATCATTTGTAAACAAAAGGAATTTTGTAATATTTTAAATGTTGATGGAGTGTAATTGATTGCATTTGATTTAAAGACTTTTAAAGGGTCAAAGCAGTCTCTTTTAATCAATTGAACATTTGTGCTTGTTTGTTTTAAGCCCGTTTGCTTTAGCAGGAGCCTAGGATGCGCTTTAGCAGCTACAAATGGTTCAACGTGGAGGACATTGAGTAACCTACTGACGACTTAACCCGCACACACATAAATTCTCGAGCGACAGACGTTGGGCTTCTGAGATAGTGGCTCTGGAGATAGAAGCAGTCCAATGCTGTGGCCCAGCGAGGCAACCAATCTTAAGACTCTTTCGGCCTGCGCAAAATTTATTATAAAATTCAATCTTTTTTTTCCTCAACCGCCAGGCGGCTAAGTGAACTTTTTGCCAAGGTGTCGGACAAATCCGCAGGCGGCCACCGAGCGCTGCCGTTGGAAGTGTAAGTAAAAACGGACAAAGACACACACACACACACACATATTCATTTGTAACTGTAGAAAAGCGAAAGAATATATAAAAGCAGGCAACGTATTTAAATCGCTTTTAATGGAAAAATATGCAAAGCAGCGGAAGCCTACGTAAGCTAGTGGTCCAAAGGTGAGACCCTAGCCTCGGGAGGCTGTTGCAAATCTGTGCGGACTGTTGGCCTGTCAGGTTCCAGTTCCAACGGTTTGAATACCAGGAGACACCCTTCATTAAAATTCCAAACATTTTCACTTTACCAAGACGCGCGTACGGAAATGCTGACACACTTTAAAACAATTTTCTGGCATTCTTCTCTTCGCTTTGACAGTGCGGAGGCGACAGAACACATTTGGCACGGGGCGCGAGACTTGGAGCCGGGAGATATGACAAACTTGACGTAGCATGTCAAAAGGTTTCAAGGCAATTTGGCACTGACAGATATACTGGCTGGGATACGCACAACAGAAGAAGCCACTGTGCACGCATAGAGACAGTCAGCAGTTGTCGTGTGTCTATGTCTATGCACTGCAAACAGTGCTTGCTGCAAAGTGTTGAAAACTTTTGCCGATGCCTTCAAGTATGCAATGGTAATTTTCAACACCACAAACTCTGTCGCACACACACACACACATGCACACGCGAGCATCTAGAACTTTCAAAAACTTGACTACACAAGTAATAAATTGAAATTCAATTCGAGCAAGAACATTCCGTGTATGTTAATATGTTCGCATTCGTCCAACTGCAGAATAGAAAAATATCAAAGCTCTCGTTAGCTGAATTACAAAGCAAACGATTTCAGTTCGCAATTTAAAGACTTTTAGAAAAATGTCGCTTGACAATTAAATTTGTCGAAACAAGATAAGACAACCATTTTACTCTTTAAACAAAAACCTTCGAACCATCTGATATTAATCCATTTTTACAAAAGTGATGAAATAGAGGGCGTAAATTTACAAATTATCTCTTCAAACAAAAGCAGCTTATATCAAATTATTAATTAAACATGAAGTTATAATTTTGTGTCTGTGGTCTACAGTCAAAATAGAAATGCTGAATTCATCATTTCAACTATTTGGCATGGCGTGAATCACAAGCAATGTGGTAAAATTAGGAATGCATTTGATACATCAGCAGCACATCACCAAACATATAATTATGTTTAATAGGAAAATCACATAAATAAATTGCATATAAATACATTTGTTTCGAATTGTTTGTCAGCTGCAATTGAGATTCAAATGCAAATACAATCCATGCAATTTACGCATTGTAAATAGCAGCATTTTGTATTAACTCAATGATCTAATTGGGAAGCTGTTTGCGTAGAAGAAGAAGGGAACTCTCGATATGCACAGCTTATAATTGAACTAATTAAATTACCTTGGACAACAAGAGCAAAGCATTAAGCTGCTTTCAGAGAGCTACTGAAGTAGCATTAAAAAGTGTTAAGAGTCTAGACCAGTTCCCAATTGCAGGAGTGCAGTTTGTGCAGTTTGTTGCGAAAGCGGAGACACCGAAGAACATTCCAAAGACAGTGCTACTATAAAATTAAGATTAAAAGCAGCAGTACATGCGAGGCTTCATCTAATTCTAACATATCTATTTGACTGGCTGTCTCTCCATCTCAGTGTTTGTCTATGCATTTGTGTGTTTAAGGTGAGGCGAATGTGAATGTGAACAGCACTTTGCTGTCCATGCGCAGCTGTTTGTTAATGGTCTCCTTCAGACATGGCACACAAACAGAATGCATCTGTGAAGCGTTCTCTCTCTCTCCCTCTCTCTTGCTCTCTTGCTCTCCTTACGCTCGTGCCAGATTAGCTGCCAGAGCGACACAAAGGCGAGGAAATTAAAAATTTCTCTAATACAGAATGCACAGCACAAGCGTAAAGTGAAACAAAGCAGCGTTTTAATTTACTAGTATTCTACAAAATAATGAAAACAAAAAAATGGCAAACACAACAACAGAACATCTCTGTAACATCCACGCCAACCACGAGAACAAAGTGGACCAACAGGGGCATGTCAGCTGAAAAGCTGACAACAACAAAAACAACAAAAACCAAAACAACAACAGCACGAACAGTAACACTAACAACCAGTGTATATATAAGCCGAAAGCACTGAATCGATGCCAGAAAATGTCAAAGGCCAAACAACGGCTATCAGCTCCTTTGCAATTTTCGTGCTTTATCAACGTGAGCAAAATGTTGAATTTTTTGTAAATTTCGTACCGCAACGAAAACAATTTCGATTGATTCTCAGTACAGTAAACAGACTACAATTAAAATCCCAGCAAAACAATGGGAAACATCAAAATTAATATTTACACAAATTTAATGTGATTTGAATAGTTTAAATCTTGTAAGCAAAGTTCTTTAAGATTTGTTTCAATGACAGAAATTTTTTGTAAAAAAGAAGTAACTTATTTTCTTTCTAAAACATTTAAAAGAAACCAATGGTTGCCCATATAATACTTGCGCATATGAAAGTTACAATTATCTAAAAATACAAAACAAATATATGAAATCCTGTGTTGATACTGTGTGTGGACCGCATCTACTATATATTCTTCATATTTTATGTTGTCGTGAATTTCAGTAGACGTTATTGTGAGCCATGGAGCTAGTCACAATTAAAAATTTTTTATAAGCGATGTTCCAGAGCATTTCACTGTACTGTCAATTGTATAAGCGCAGGTTAAATAACAAAAATAAAACTAAATATTTTACATTTTTTGCATGGGATGCGGATCTCAATCAATTTCAATGCGGCAAGCTGAAAAATATATCTATCTGTATATAGTATATTTGGTGTATATAAAAATATATATGCGCATATTTGTTCACATTTTCAGGTCATGCAGTAGAAAATGATTATCAAAGATTGATTAAAGTGTGTGCGGCTTTTGGGGTTGTAGGTCGTTTCGCGCAACGAAACGTCGAGGCGTCGGGGTCAGAACCCCGAACTGTGTGGGCCAGTTCTGGTGGCATACATTTCATTTTGATTTTTATATTTTTTATTATTTTCTAGTGGCGGTGGTGGTGGCTTTGTGACGTTTTACAGGGTTGGCAGTTTGTGAGTTGAAACAAATGTCTATGTGTATTTGGTAACTTTGTGAAAAGGGTATTTATATAGGATATTATTATTGCAACTGGGTCGCCCGCATTTTTGGGAAGTCAAACTCAAAGCGTTGCATGTGCGTTAGACAAAATGAAATATAGCATATGGCAGCCAGACACACAGGCATCTTGGGATTTTTTTTTTTTTATGAGAAAATGGCATGCTATTCATTAAAACTGTCAGCAGCGACTTCATACATTTCATTTAAATTAAATGCATTAATTACAAAATTTCACTTGCAATTGAAAATCAAAGCAAATAGCAAATATGTACATATATATGTCTATGTATTCATATCATGTACAATTGCAATAGGTAAAAATCAGCTTCGACTGATTAAAAACTATCAATTCCAAACTATTATTTATTTATTATTTCCCTGAGCCGTTAAGTAGTTTGTTGCGTTTATTGCAAAATTCCATCGCTGTCAATCCTTTGTCAATTCGGTACTCCATTAAATGAATATCGCTTCAAGTCCTCCTCCTTTGTGTTTTTTCGCCAATGACTTTTTTACAACGTGTGTGTATACGATGTACACTATGTGTATATATATGCGCCCAGGCGTAAATAGACATATATTTATTTATGTATGTATTTATGTATATACACATGTACATTTATTTATTAATTTGTGCAAATTGAAAATCGAGAGCGTCGAGTGCCAACAATTCCATCTGTAAAATGTCTGCCAACGATATTATTGTTATTAATACCAATCGAGCGAGTAAATTTTTCATCTCCTTTCAGTGCTCATAAATCTACATGTCGCACTTTTCAATACCGCGCAATGCCAAGACGATTTAAGCTGGGTATTATGACGTTAATAATTCAAGTTCACAGTATTTTGATGGATTAAGGGAAACGTCAAATCAAACCCTATTTCTGAAAAAGTATTCCTAATTTAAATTTTATAAAAACCTGTACTTGTTTTAAGATTACGCACAGCGTAATTTCATATTCAGACAGGGCATGTTTCAGGCACACATACGACGAAAAACTCCTTTTTTGTGTTATCGGCCTTTTTGATTAAATTGAAAGAAGTGAAAAATTGCGCGCAGAGCTTAAGTTACACAAATCAACGGCAGAAACAATAACAATAAAAAAAAGAGCTTGAAAACTTCGAAAATTAATTGCCAATTTTTATTGTTGTATTACATTTCAATTTTTAAATGCAAAACTTTTTTCTTTATGTTCCGCTACAATTTTCTGTATTTATTGCAATTTTTATAAATTATTGTCCGAATAAAGTAATGAATTAAATGCGCGAAAATGTGGAAAACTTTTACCGAACTAAGTTTAATTCCCTGCTGCGATCTGACACAATAAATAGTTTTTAACCAGGAAAATCGCGGACTAATTCATAATAATTTAAGCGATGCAGTAAAATTGACAAAGTACAGAGGGTAAAGAATATGCAGCTAGTGATTAAACAATCAGGTGCAAAAGATGCTAGTGACATATATATATATACATATATATATATATACATATATATATATCTGTGTGTGTGTAAATAATGTATACGTATGCGGATACGATATCAAAGAGATTAGCGCAAATTGAAATTGATTTTGTGTGCAGCAGAGACACGAAATAGAAATTTTAAATGAAAATTGATGTAGGAAAATGTGTGATGAGACGTTGCGTCGCGTTACGAGGACGACCAGTGAACCACATCCACTTAACCCGCTTAAACCATCGATTTATTTTTGTAGTTATTGCATAAGCGATGAGCGAATATATTTGCTCTTCGCTCATTAAAGTATTCAAATTAATCGATTATATTAACGTGAATAATGTGCCTTATATTTTTTATTTGATTTTTAAAGTGTAAATATAATTGAGAAAACTATTATTCTAAGTAGTGCATTTAGCTAATTACTTGTAGTTTCGAGCGAAATAACTACAGCATTTTATGCATACCTTTCATTTCAATAAATTCATGTGTATCGTAAATTAAAAGTTCCTTACCCATTATAATTCAGGTGCACATTTGCTGGGGCAATTGTAACTTCTCGAACAACAATTAAACGCCGTTTTAATTAAATTTCCATGTAAACGCAACTGCCCACGCCACATCCCCATCACATCTGCCATAATCACCCCAAAAAATTACCATGTTTTAGTTTAGCCCGCAGCTAAACTACAAACGAATAAACGCTGGGCATAGGCTAACAGTATGGTGGTTTTCAACGCGCAGTCAGTAAAACGAAACTAATTAAAATATTTGGGCTTATAAATCATCACTAGGGGGATTCCCCACACTTTTCGCACGCATTTCTTATGGCTCCCTTTGAATGGAGTGCATTCGTAAGTGGGGACTTCCTTCGTTTCTGATAAACTTTGTTAGTTTTTGGCGCCAATTTTAATGTACAAACTTTTTTTGTGGTTTGAGTTTTTACCGCTTTTTGTCAGCTGTTGGCTATGGCTCAGTTATTCGTTTGTTTGCAAGTCGCTTTTGCTTGAATGATTAGCAAAAGTTTTTAATTTTCTGTCTGTCTGTCTCACTTAAAAGTCAAGTAGGGAAACTAAATTGTTTTTCGTCGTTGTTTGCAACACTTGATGCAAAATGAAGTAGATCTACAGAAATCAAACAGCTTTCTATTCAACATATTTTGTGTGAGATTGAGAACAGAAAAAAAAAAACAGAATGAACTCGTCACTCTTTAGAGTGTGCGACTCGAGCAGAAAATTGAAAAGAAAAAACATGTGAGTGGGGGCTTACTGTATGTGATAAGATTGCTACTAAAAAAAAGTGAAGGACTTTCCCATTTATACCAGTAAGCAGATGCGAACTTTCACTACTTAAGAAACATTTCAAAGAACTTCAAGAGTTCTCCAACGATGATAAGAAGAGTTGGTAAATTGACGCACGTTTTTAAGGTAAAGCGAACTTGTGATTTGTTCACAAATTTAAGAATTTATATTAAGCGAGACGTGAGGGTGAGTGTTTAGTACCTCTTCCAATGTACTTTATTTGATTAAAATATCAATAACAGAGACTACATTTCTTTAAAGAGATTTAACAATAATAAGTGGTCTCATGTTAGTGTTCAGTACTTAAAAATTTAATCAGCATGATTAGCTCAAAGTTCCAACTTAGTGTACGCTCATTCCACAACTCTTCCAAGAATCTCAATCCTATTGTCACTTGCCGGCATGGCTATCTCATATTTCATGACTCGATTATTATTTCGTTGATAAGCTGCCTCCGCCACTAATAGCTCTCTGCCCCAGCCATTAGATGAAGCAGTTGGAAAGCCTTTGGGGCATGTTATTGTCTTGTAATGCAGTGAACGTGGACATGTCATAAATTGGGAAAAGCTCGACGCATCAACGATTATGTCAAACATTGTGACAGAAGCGGATCTTATTGATGATGCTTATCAGTGGTGGAGCGAGAGAGGAGCATAGAGCGTGGAGGGGGTGGCAACAAATATGAGTTAGATGTGACATAACAAGGGACGTTGATTAGAACCCCAAAGCGAAAGATGGATGCGCTTAAATCATTTTATCATTTTTTTTATTTTCTTTATTTCTTCAGTTTTTGCGCACAGCACAGTCTGTGCTGATGACCAGGCACTAAGCACAAATGAAAATGTGGACTGCAAGAAAACCCATTTTCAAATAGTACTACAGGCAACACAACGGCAAACAAAAGGCGTTGCGTACAAACGAGAAGTGGAAACAATTTGCCAAAGCGTCGAGCGCTTGGTTATAATAACAGCAACAACAGCGGTAGCTGCAGCATCTGAGAGTCATTGGGAAATGGCAGGCAGTCTGGCAAACAAAAGGCATCACGCAAAAAAAAGCAGGAAAAAATTAGTGCACAAAAAAAAAATACACACACACACAGCGCAACAACAGCAAGTACAGCGACGGTGACTGCATCAAGGTAGACAAATATGTACAACAACAGCAACTACAAAAAGCAAGAAAAACAACAGCAAAAAAGCTTATGGCTGGCAAACTCTCATTCGCCCCTTTATGTCGCTCTGCCCAATCCTCTCTCCTCTCCGGTTGGCGGCACTGGAGTGCACTTCAAACAAAATGGCGCCCACATGGAAGCGTGCGATTTGCCGCAATTGCGTATCATTAATTTGCGTTTTAGTTGCCATCTCTTTGGCCATTCATCTCTCTCTCTCTCTCACTCTCTCTCTCACTCTCTCTCTCTCTCTCTTTCTCTCTCTCTCTCTCTCTCTTTATGGTATATGGTTGCAACCTCCTCTGTCAGTGCTTGCTTAAAATACTTTGTACAATGTGTTCGTGACTGCAACGTGGCGTATGAGCAATAAATGTTGTGCACACTCCAACCAATCGCCCCACGAAGCAAGTCAACAACCAAACACCAAACGACCGCGACAATGCGGCCATTGGTAACGTTTATGTGCACATCACATAATGTGAATTACACGATCGTTATAAGTACAAGCAACGGGGTTTAGAATTGCATGTTCTTTTGTATCGACCACTTTGAACGCCATACAATTAATGCAAAATATAAATATTCAGACGCTGCTGTTAAAGGCCATATCAAATATGAAAAGACTATCGGTTTGATTAAGATTAAACGGATAAAGACTTTCAATTTGAACACACTTGTGTTTCGTTTATTCATTAGCTAAGTGAATTATAGAATTTACGACAATGCACAACTCCGAATACACAAAATCAATTTGCATAAACATAAATTATGTCTATATACGGGTGAGATCTCCCTCTCTTTGTATGCCAGTCAGTGTGTGTATGAGTGTGTGTGTATGTGTGTGTGTGTGTGTGTGTGTGTGTGTGTGAGTGTGTGATTGTGTGAGTGTGTGAGTGGTGGGTGAATGGATTTGGCACTGCGGCTTGTTGCTACATGACTAAAACATTTACTGCGACAAGCTCAATGCCTTAGCACTCATCACTGCCCCGGCACAATCCTGACATGTCCGGTCCCGTGGTCCTGTTGTAAGCGAATGCAAACAATGTAAAATGATTTTCAATATTCAACCGGGCAGCAGCAGCGACGACGACGACATTCAATACAAGTGCTGGACTTATGGAAAGAGGACTATGCCAATTTTGATGGTTGTTTCTGGTTTACACAGAATTTTTACTGCTACTGCTGCTGCTACTGTTGTTACCGAGCGAGCACTGGCTTTAATGCCGCTTATGCTTCAGCATTATGGTCGCATTACGTATATCGTTCCGGCTTCATGTGGCCATATGTTTTATAAGTCTATACACATGTCCTTCCGGCTTGTGTGCGTTGTGTTTTTATGAGCTTTATGACTGCAGAGAGGCGCCAGAGAGTTGTGACTGAGTTGAGCAGTCGCTTTAATGGCTGCGCTACAACTGAGTTTAAACAGCTCAAACACATTCAAACATTTATCACGTCAATGTCCACACACATACATTTGTGGCTCTATTTAGTTTTAGTGCATGTTTTAGTCTTAAAACTTTATGATATGGAAACATGACTACATCTCGAATTGCTGTGGTCTTATTACATGAATGAGTTTTATGGAATAAATTAAAGGGTTTTTTCTAATCAAAAAAACTGTGACAATTTGCCTGTCTGTCTGTTGTCATATTTGTAGTTAAATCGATAGTTGTTAAAGCTACACGATTTGTATAAGCATTTGTGTATATTTTGACACCGTTAATTGCCCAAATGCATTCATCTTATTTAATGATTATTGTATTTGCAATGTGGGATATTTTAACGATAGCTAAAATGCTTAATTTATTGCTAATTTTGCTACAGTAATTGATGCTTTGACTGGTTTTCGTTTTTAATTGCATACTTTCAATACAGCACTAAGCAATATTTCTTTAGAACGCTCTTTTAATCTCTTTTTTATTTTCAGGTACCAGCAAACATAATTCGCCAGGCTGATTGATTGTTTTTAAGGGCTTCCGTTTTGAATGCTACTTGGTTATATGATTTAGTGCTGTTTTTAATGTTATTCCACATCTGTGAGTGTCATTGGTTGAGCTTAAGTTATCTCAAAATAGCTCAACGACATCGTTGAAACAGCGTTTGACAATTAAAATTATTTGAATCGAGTGCAAAATGGCAAACAAATAAAACGAAAGTAGAAACCGTAAAAAAATATGAACAGCGAATAGAATTAAGAAATGGCTTCAAGGCGGGTCGAGAACACGCTCGTTTAATGTCCGAGTCTAGACAATTATAAAATATTTTCATTATGAGAATAGGACAAAATAATTATGCCAATAGCCTGCAAATACCAAGGCGAGGGGATAGAATGCAGGCCATAGGGCAGGCAGTCTGCTAAGGCCAGCCTGTGGTCCACTTGAGCTACTCGTTGAGTTTGTAGCTTTTGGTCTGGTACAATTATTTCATGCTTATTGCTAATTAAAACTAAATTGAGTGCACACACACACACATAGCGACAAACGTGGTAGCAAAAGAAGAGACACAGAGAGAGAGAGAGATAGATAGTCACATTCAGACTGTGTCAATGTGTGCGGTTTATGGAAAAAGCAAATGCATGTCGGCATCGCAAAGCTTAAATTATTTAAATGTCATAATGCTCGCCGCGACTTTTCCCCCACTCACCCACCCTCTCTTCGCTCCCTCGAGCAACTGGCAAGTGTATGAGGTTGTAAGCATCTGTATGCGTGAGCTCATTACAAGTTGTCACGTGGAGGAGACTGGATGAGTCTTACAGTATTTTGCTTGTTGGCGGTCGTGCGTCAGCAGCGAGCAATGAATTTTTAATTGCCATCTAATTATTTGCAGTTCTTTAATTGAAAACCTGAAAGCATCATGCATATAACTGAGTAGTAGTATTCGTTTCGTAGTTGAATAGAACGACCGCCCGCAGCAGCAATGAAAGTCATAAATGCAACATGAATTCTTTGAATGGGACAAGACAAGTTCTGTAAACATTGCAACAACAACAAGTAAGAAAGCTACAGTCGAGTGTGCTCGACTGTGATGTACCCGCTACCCAGCTCAAATATACTAAAATATACCAAAAAGTATTTTTGGAATTTTTGGTATATTTGTACATTCATATTCCTCATAAAGTATAAAATATACAAAGCACGGTCACATTGTTCACCAGAAACAAGCCACGTGCAGCTGCCTATGGATTTTCCTATACAAAACTGTTTCTTGAATAACTTCCAAGTTTTTCATCCGATCGCGGGAATCATCGACACTGCTATTATCTTCGTATGTACCAAAACTCGATACTCTATCTTTAAAATTGCGCTAGTAAATCGTTTTTTTAGATTTTAGGAGGCTGAAAGGGGCGTGGTAAAAATCTAAAATAAACCTGATCTGCGTAGGACATACACCAATACTGGTACCAAGTTTGAAATCTCTAGCTCTTATAGTCTCTGAGATCTAGGTGTTCATACAGACAGACGGACAGACGGCTATATCGACTCGACTGGTAACCCTGACAAAGAATATATATACTTTATGGGGTCGGAAAAGCTTCCTTCTGCCTGTTGCATACATTTTCTGAAGTCACAAAGCTATAATACCCTTCTACCCAATGGGTAGCTGATATAAAAACTAGCCAAATAGGCTTAGCATTGAAAAACGAGTTTCGTAATGATGTTGAATATATTTTAAGCGGAAGAAATTACAGTATACACAAAGCCTAATAAAAAATATCCTGCTATACATAAGTTTATCTTTTTAACTAAGCAACGATATTTGCATACATTTCAAATGCATTTAATGCTTCATTCGAAGTGGACTTAAATTAATTCCAGCCTGTAAATGTGCTCAAATAATTAGTTGGTTCCAAAGATATACTCAGATGTACAGATTATGTATTTTATATTAATATAAATTAGCAATTACAGTATGACGATAAACAACATTTAATTGCACATCTAAGGTATTTGCATAAAATTATACGTAAATAACTTTAGTTTATGTGTTTTAAATCCATTAACTTTAATTCATTGCATATATTCACAAATTACGTATTTTCTAACATTTTAGAAGCATCAATTTAAAGACAAAACTGCTGTTTAATTGCGTCACTTAGTGGCTAAATAAAAATATTGTTTAAATTGCAAATTGTAGATACCCGAGTCACTTTTTGGGTTAAACAAAGGTGCTCAATTACCTGTAAAAACGTGTTTTTCGGTATATCTAAAAAGGGGCTTATAATTCATTGAGGGGTCATACAAATAACTATGTATGTATGATATTTTTATTATTAAGTCCAAGCTTATTAATTTGCCTTTAGAAATTTTCTTTGTAGTTCTTTACAGAAATTGTAAATCTTTTTTTATTATTATTTGTCGCAGCTAAGCTTTCCAATGCAGCTCGAGTTCGCATGACCATATTGGGCAAGTTCGTCTAGACAACTCTGGACACTGGGATTGTGTCTTTGTTTTCCGAAACCGGTCCAATCCCATCATCGTCAGTTGTGCGTCATTCGATCCCAGACGGACCATAAAAGCATTGCAGCTCAAACAAGAATGACAAGAGACGACAGTACGAGCCACAACAACAATGAATTGTCTAATAAATCAATACAAGAGAAAAGAAAATACGGCACAAAATGTACAAAAATTAAAGCAAATACTCTCGGAGTACTCGTCATTCCATTCTGACCAAAACTACGGCTAAGCCAACACTCGTGACTTGCAAAGTGGTGCGACAGACAACGTCAGCACTTTATTGTTGACCACTAATTATTTGCTTATGAGCTTTGCTGGTGCATGTCCTTATCCAGCACTCGTGCCGCATTTGCAGTTCTTCAGTTCGTGTGGACTTCGTTTGTAATCCACACGGGTATAAATAGACATTGATTGGGTGTATTTATTTAATGACTCTCTTTGCCATATGTTTCATTGTTCTTTTCAATGTTTTTCGCTTCAAAATTGTCTCGAGTTGCTGTAAATTTCCTCGAGGCTTACAGTGTTTTAATCGAATTTATACAGAAATAATAATTAATTAATGCAAATTAAGCATTATTAAATAAAAACAGCGTTCGTTTCAAATTTCTCGATTTTTCACTGATTTAGTTTGGTTAAAATATGGTTCGCTTCGTTAAAAGTACTTTATATTTTTCAATCTCATTAACTTAATGTCAATGTCGATTGAAAAAAACAAAGACTAATTTGTGACAATTCCTCATTACATTATATTTAATTTACATTAAGTACAATACTACCTATATTTAGTAATGAGTAAATTAGTACATATAAACTGTAATCATTAAAACTGAAGTGATAAGAAACCTGCTCAATTCTATTCTAATAGTCTGAAATGCTGTCAATTATCTCTCTAGGAATTTGCTTAAGGGCATCAGTGCTACGGCACTCGCTCTGATTTATTCGTTCCCTCTTCCGTTTCCCCTCTTCATCTGCTTCTAGTTATTTAATTTATTGTTGATTCCAAATACTTAAGGCCGGCCGGCTTCTCCACTTGTTTAGTATTTTTTTGTTGTGGCTGTTGTTTTCTTTTTTGGTTTCTTTGCATTGTTTGTTTAGACAAGCGACAGCAGATTTTTCTGTAGCTCTACTTCCAGCTGTCTCCCTCTTGCTTTTGCTGTCAGGCTCTGACCATCTCGCTCGCTCGACCTCACGTTGCTTTTCATTTTGTGGGCTAGTTAGCTTTGTTTTTGTGTTTTTTTTTTTGCTGAGCCTTAAGCAGATGTGACTTAAACGTGTAAATGTAGTGTGTCTGTGTCTGTATGTGTCTGTTTAAGCGGGCTCATAAACTTGTTTGTTACTGATGGTGTTGTTGTTGATGTCGTTGTCGTTGTTACTTAATCGGCTATGCGCGGGCTATCGTTTGCTCTTGAACTTGAGGTGAGCGCCAGAGCAAACAAACATATGAGCATGAAAACGGAACATGAAATGCAATCTGGTCAAAGGTGTTTAAAATTATTCTTAGTCCTATTTTGTGAATCAACTAATTGGTTACCTACCCACATTACCCCATCTCCCACTCTCTCTCTCGCTCTCTCTCTCTCTTTTTCTCTTTCTCTCTCTCTCTCTCTCTCTCTCTCACTCTCTCTCTCACTCTCTTTTATTCTCCAGTGTTCCATCGTCAGCGTTGTCAGCAATTATTAAAACATAGCCATTGGCGACATGATAAACGATTTCCGCCCGCTCGTCGGAGGGTTGGCAAGGGCAATGGACCCAACAGCTGCCATCTCAGCACTCTGTCTCTTTCTCTCTCTCTCACTCTCTCTCTCTCTCTCTCTCTCTCTCTCTCTCTCTCTCTCTCTGTCTATCTTTCTTCTCGTCACTTTGCTGTCCGCCAGCCCTTATGGCGACCGTGCGCCCGTGGCCTACAACGTTTTACTGTGGCCCACTTCACACGGCTTCATAATTTTGAACACAGCATACAAATTGTCCTTGCTGACAAAACTGTTGAGCAGTGCCACAGCAGCGGCTTGTTTACAGTTTGTTCTGCAGTCAGAGCAAGACAGCTGAGGGCAGTTAAGCTGCGGCCGAAGAAGAAGAGCACGACAAGAGACAGAAGCAGTAAAAAGAGTGAATTGAGCAGAAGGCAAGAGACCAAAAAAGGCAGAAAAGAAAAAAGTGTTCGTACAATTGAGCAGAAACCAAGAAATTCCGCAAATAAATTTATAAACATTTACAGTGAACACAGCCTAGAACGACCGAAAACCACAATGGCATTTCACTGTCTTTATCCGGCCAATGAAACTGCTCGTTCAGTCTGAAGATAAAATAACCTCATTTTGGAATAACCTCAACTTCTAATTGATGAATTCTTTTAGCTTAATTTATAATAAGAACACAATAAGACACAAGTTAAAGTTCAATTTCTGAGAGGAGCGAAACGAATGCTAAGCAAAAGTTTTTCAGCAGTTTTGGCTGTAGAATTAAATGGAAAAGGTTACGAATGCACAATACTCGCTCAAGAGACAAAATAATAGAATGAGCGACCCTGCCGAAAATATTCATTTCATTTATTTATTTATAAAAGTAGACAACAATTTATAAAAAATCTTAGCCTACTAAAGGAGAAGAGCCATTATTCATTTATTGTACTTAAAATAATCTCCGAAATTTGTCAAGAAAATTGTTTGGGAAATTGAAGTACTTCGTTAAGATCATATTCAAAGGGAAGCTTGATTGTTAAATAAGTTAAACCAAATTACCGAGTCAAAGAAGCCATACAGAAAGCACGAATTTAATTTACATATGTTAGTTATATGTTTATACCAGCTACCCATAGGGTAGAAGGGTATTAGAGCTTTGAGACTTCAGGAAATGTATGTAACAGGCAGAAGGAAGCATTTCCGACCCCATAAAGTATATATATTCTTGGTCAGGGTCACCAGCCGAGTCGATATAGCCGTCTGTCCGTCTGTCTGTATGAACACCTAGATCTCAGAGACTATAAGAGCTAGAGATTTCAAACTTGGTACCAGTATTGGTGTATGTCCTACGCAGATCAGGTTTATTTTAGATTTTTGCCACGCCCCTTTCCGCCTCTAAAAATCGACAAAAACGCTTTAATAGCGCAATTTTAAAGATAGAGTCAGTTTTCGTACATATAAAGACAATAGCAGTCTTGATGATTCCCGAGAATTTGGTCGCGATCGGATGAAAAACTTGGAAGTTATTCAGAAAACAGTTTTGTATGGGAAAATTTATAGGCAGGTGCACGTGGAGTGTTTTTGGTGAACAATGTGACCGTGCATGGTATATTTTATACTTTATACAATATTTAGGATGTGATGGAATATGAATGTACAAATATACCAAATATACCAAAAATACCAAAACTGCTTGTCGGTATATTTTAGTATATTTGAGCTGGGTAGCGGGTATATCACAGTCGAGCACACTCGACTGTAGCTTTCTTGCTGATTTTTATTTTTGTCTAATCTCATAATCTTTGTTATGCATACATGGCTTGTCCTAAATTAATTTTCATTTTGTTTATTCTCTTTGTCTGATTTACAGCGAAGTCTTTATATATAAGTGGAATACATCTTATGGTGTGCAGATGTAAATTTGAGTCTCCATGTGCCATGGAATAAAAAAATATTTGTAATTTATATCTGCTGAATATCTATATTTCCTCTTAATTCTGTCCAACTTAAAGATTCTATGGTATTGAATCTCAATGTGTTTTCACGAAATAAAGTGTGAACCACTATATCTGTCTGTTCTGATAAATAACAATATCCCAGCGATGTCAAAAGCGAGTACGGATAGTCTATCATTTCATTATATCAATTTAAAGTTCATTCAATTTATTACACGATGTAGAATCATTTGGGTTCGGTATCTAACAGACAAATAAACTCAATTGTATGTACGTTTCTTAGTTATTTTGATTGATTTTCTTGTTGTGTTCAAGTGCACACACATACTAGCACATAATACATATGGACTTATATTTGTATGTATGCATATGTACATATCTAATACATACATATGTTCATATACATATTTAAACAAGACTTTTGTATTTTATTTTACTACTCAAATTGTCGCGCTGTCGTTAGCTTGACGCCAGAAAATGAGGAAATGCTTACTTTAATTTCGTATTTTTCTTGACGATTCTGTGGACTATCTTAACGAGCTCAACGTTAAGTTTGCCTCCCGCCTTTAACTCTCCCCCTCCCACATGAACTTCTTGGTCCGTTTGGCGTTGAGGAGCATGTACATGCATAATGTTACTGGAGGTCGCCACTTGGGGCACTGTGGCACATTTATGAGATGGCGTTGCATATATGTACAATACGAGTATACAAATAAATGTTTATTTGCATATTTATTTAAATTTATTTGCTGCTATTGCGGTTGCCACAGCACTAATTCAATTCGTTAGAATTGTAATAGTCCATGGGTTGTTCATGATAATGCAACAGCACCAACAGCAGCTGCAGCTACTGTGGCAACAGTGGATTAAATGAGCTAGCTGCTGCTATATCTTTTTTCAAAAATATTTGGTACGCTACATTTCACTTGCTGCTGCAATAAAAATTCCCAGTAAATCCAAAAAAATAACACTTTAAATTGTATTATTTTTGTTGTTAGTAGGCATTTTTGAAACAAGAAAAAGAATTTGCATAACAAAAGAAAAGGTGGCGACCAGACCGGCAGAGGGGGACCCGACGGATGTTTTGTTATTTTTGGCATAAGTGAGAGCGAAAGAACGAGAAGGAGCACGAAAGCGAGAGCGCATTAATATATTTACTCAAACAGCGCCGCCGACGCAAAAAGACCGGCAGTGACGTCAATCTGCCGCCGTCGGGTTAATGCACCGAAGCAGAGATTAACAACAAATTAAACCTTACCTTTCTCAGTCAAGGACCTCAGCGTTGTGGTTGTTGCAGCTGTAGAGGAGCTGTTGGCGACGCCGCTGCTGAGCTCATTTGGCTGAGCTCCTTCGGTTTACTGCTAACGATGACGACGAAGCACAGCAACAACAACAGACACAAATTCGCTGTCGCCGGCATTTTGCCGCTTTTGCGCTGCCTGCTGCCGCGTGTGCTGTTGTTGTTGTTGTTGTTGGTGCTCTCGCTTTACACGTAAAAATAAGACAAAAACAAAGCGACCACGCTCGCACACACAAACACACACACACACACGCACTCACGGAAAGCAGTTATTGCTTTAAATTTACTTTTGCTTTGTTTATATACTTAACATTTTTGTGCCGCAATTTGTGGCAACGCTTTGTTTTCTGTTTACTTTTGCTTGATTTTGTTTTTTTTCGTTTTCTCCTTTTTGCCGCGCGAATAACAAGTGTATGAACGAACTCACATACACGCAGGCACGCACACAACCGAATACACTTAACACCAACACGAAAGCAAACTTTGAATTAGGCTCAAGGCTTGCACAGATTGTAAACAGAGCGCTGCCTATACATACAAATATTTATTTTTTACATAATTTATTTAATTATTTAACATATGTATGTATGTATTTGTAAACTTGCGTCGGCGTTTAGAATAAAATTCGCGCACCGCAGTCGCACAACACGCCAAGAAAACCATAAGAAGACTGAGAGAAAACACAACGTCCATGGTATAAGAGATTTACAAGGTGTCACGGTGCGCAGCCACATTCCGAGAGCGTGAATGATGAATGAAAATACGTCACAATATTACATGTCCTACATCTAAGACCGAATTGTTTCGAATAATTAATCTTATGCCAACTATATGATGAATTTGATTTGATTTAATTTAATTTCAATTATTTATAATTTATATTTCAATAAAATTATCTAAATATGTTAGAACATAAATGTATTTGTCGATATTTGAAATTTTGTAAGCACAGGGTCAGCGCTGCTATTTTGCCACCCCTAATTGCATATGCATGTGTTATATACTGCAGCCCTCGAATATTTTTGTTGAGCAGCCCTGAACATAGAATTCGTTCAAATCTTGGCAGGCGGCGCCAAAATCCACAATTGCGTTTGATTAACGTTTTTTCGGCAGTCGACTTTGGAAAACAATGCCATAAACTTCGCATTTGGAAAATTTCTAGTTAAATTATTGTTTTGATGGACAAGTAAAAATTGTTGCTGATTATGTTCCCCCAATTGCTCGTGAGTAAAATTTAGGCTACAAATTGATTGCATAATATTGCAATTGCAATTGCATTTGTTCTATTTTTGTTTTCCCTATTTGCGAAATCCGAAATTCGGACTCAGTTGTGTCGTAATCTGGCGCGTTCTGTGCTGCAGACCTGGGGTCGAAGTGCCTCAAACTCGGAAAGCACAAAGGATAATGTTATTGTAGACTTCGATGATCCAGATCTGCCGCTGCCCGAATACCCCAAGCGTCCCAATGAGCCGCTGAATAAGCGCAAGCAACGGTAAGTGATTGTCAGACGTAACTGATTGGATCGAACAAACGATTGATGTGTGTGTATTTGGACAGACTGCTGTATCAATCGCGTAAGAGAGGCATGCTCGAGAACGATCTGTTGCTGAGCACATTTGCCGACAAGTACCTCAAGGATTTCAATGAGGAGCAAACGGCAATCTACGATGACCTCATCAACGGAGTGAGCAACGATTGGGACATATACTACTGGGCGACGGGAGTGAAGCCAACACCCGAACAATACAACACCGAGATCATGATGTTGCTCAAGGCACATGTCCGAAATGCCGAGAAAGTTACGCGCTTCCGTCAGCCAGAGCTGACGTATTATATGCAGAAATAATTGTTGGGTGGAAAACGTAGACAAGGCGACTGGGAACAGTTGCAGCCAGCCTTGAATATAGTTTTCCCGCCAACATGCCACGCACCCACTACGTGGTTACACATACACACTAAACCACCATTAGCTTGGCTTCTCTCGTCCCTTTTACTCGTAATGGTATTTTTTTCGTTTTACCTTTGTGTCACGAATTAAAACATGAACGAGGCTTGCTGCAGGCTCCTTATGTGCAGTTTTACGTTTGTGGATGCAGACGATACCACACAATTGAAACACTATATAGTTCCAAAAATATACAACATTACACAAAGATACACTTCACGACACTATACTACACTAAACTACACTACATACTCTTGCAGGGCTGGCCTGGGCTTATATGATAATGTTTAAGAAATAAATATACATATTACTGTGACAAAAGCCGGAAAGAGTTGCCATCTGTTAAAAAAGTCGGTTGTGGAAGTTTTTCGAAAGGGTTTTCAGATAAATTTTAAGCAGCAATTTAGTGAGCGATTACAAAAATAATTAAAACTAAAGCGAATTCTGGTATGCTTTCAACTTTTTTCTTATGGCAAACAATATTCATAGGTGTCAATAGTCCTCAACACCGCTCAAACACTTTGTAGAGCGTGGACAAGTTGGTAAGCTCGTAAAGTTCACGCTTCAGCCGCCCCGGCGGTAGCAGATATTTCTTGAAGCCAGGAAATAGCACATGCTCCATGTGCCAGTGCTGGCTGCGCATGTCGCCATCATCTTGCCAGTCCAGTTGCGCATAATAACGTGCCGTCTCGCGACAGAAGCTCTCAAAGCATTGCGATTCCTCCTCCCACTCCACTTCAGTGGCCAGACGCAGCAGATAAATGGGCAACTGGGCACGACTGGGCATGTGCTGGGGCAGCAGGGCAGGCAGGGATTCCAAGTGGCCTGCTTCCGAGATGCGCAGTGCGAAATACTCTCGCATGATGGGCGCCTTTTGTTGGAGAATGGCTGTTGCATTGGCGGCCAGCTCGGATTTGTCGCCATCCTCGGGCACCCAGCCAGCTGCCTGGCTGTTGAGAGCTATGAGAAGCAGCTGCTCAAGGGGTAGCGGCGGCATCACGATAATCTCGCTGCAGTTTTGGAACTCGTAGACCAATCGCTGGTAATACAGTTCCTCGCTGAAGATGCGCGTGTTGCACATGTAGAGACGCGTCTCGTGCTGGAAGATGGCACGTCGCTCGTCCACACAGCCCACATAGACCAGCTGCTTGAGAATACCACGCAGTTGCACATGGCACTTGTACTCGATGCGATGCTGCATGTCGAGCACACTTGATAGGCGTACCTCTTTTGATTTGCGTGCCGCAATCACCCGGAAACTATCGTCCTGCGATGCTGTGGGTGTCTCACTGCTGGAACCTGAATCGAGTTTGTCCACCAGCTTGAAAAACTTGTCCAGCTTTTGCTCGGTGGCATCGGTGCGCACCATTTCCTTCTCGTAGACGCGCTGAGTTTTGTCGATCACTTGGGTGTTCTCCATTTGCGAAGCACCCGGCAGCTTGAGCTGCTTGTAGAAGCTTCTGGTGGCATTGCTACCCAACAGCTGCGCCTCCAGCTGCAGCTTGATACGCTCAATGATCTCGTCCTGGTAGAGAAAGTGCACCTCATGCTTTGTGGGATGGACATTGACGTCCAAATTGTGTGGCGGCATTGTGAGGCTCATGTAAACAAAGGGATGCTGACCACGCGGCAAGTACGTGGAGTACACCGCATCCACGGCGACTTTAAGTGCTGCAAACAAGCAGTGTTTTAACCACTTCTTAATCACCGATTGCTTTGCTTTGCTTACCCGACGACTCCACCAAACGCTGATTGATGAACAGCAGAAGCGTCGACTTCTTGGTCGCATAGTTCACCTGGGTTAGCAGACACACCATATCAAACTTGAACATGTCGTCCTTGTAGTTAAACTCCATCAACTCCTTGGAAATGGCAGCCCCATAAATGGCGCGTATATTCTCGCACCGAGTGCTGTTCGCCTGCGTCTTCAGCGACGGCTGTTCGCCCTGCTTGCGCAGCACAAATCCCACCTGCGGATTGTGCACAGCATATTTGGATAGCACGTCGGATATCTTTTGAAATTCCTCGGCTGGAGACTTGAGCGCCTGGCGACGCTGCGGCATCGAGTAGAACAAATCTTCAATGGTGATGATGGTACCCTGATTTCCAGCACATGGCTTTGCTGAACCCAACAGTTTGCCATCTGAGTAGTTGGCCTTGTAGCCACAACGTTCATTCGCTGTCTTCGTCTGAATGCTCAGATGCGCCACATGACTGATGCTGGCCAGCGCCTCTCCGCGAAATCCAAAGGTTGCGATTTCCGTGAGATCTTCAAATTTGCTTAGCTTTGAGGTAGTGAAGCGTTCGCAGACAATGGATAAATCTTCCTTGCGTATGCCGGTGCCATTGTCCTGAATTTGTAGCAATTTGAGGCCGCCGGCTTTGATGTTCACCTGAATATGACTTGACTTTGCATCCAGACTGTTCTCCAGCAGTTCTTTGAGCGCATTGGCTGGACGTTGGATAATTTCACCAGCGGCTATGCGATTGACAACGGCTTCATCGAGTTTTTTTATTACTCCAGGCTCCAGCATGGCGCCAAAAATTATTGTCTACCTTCCATTGCAAGCAAACAGAAAATTCTTATCGAATTATCGATATATATAGTTGGGTTGTTTTGGTATTTTGTAACTTATCGCTTTATTAATGCTTAGTTTGTGACATCACGATGACTTAAAATGTGTTCAATAAATAATTCATTTGTTTAATAATTCGACTAACTGGTTTCAATTTAAGGCATTTGTTCTTTTCAATTTTCAACCATATTACATTCCAAAGAAAGCATTATTTAGTATTTTTGGTAACAGAATTTTACAAAGCATAATGCATGTGTCAACTTTCAAACAATTTCTTTTCCAACAATATTAATCCATTTATTAATGCATATATGTTTAAAACATAAAGATTTAACAATTCGTAAAGCATTTGTACTACAGCTAGTTTTGAATCGAGAACTTAAAACGAATTTTAGCAATTCGTACATAAACGTTAAATTGTACTGCTTTGTTTTTAAACATTCAAAGGGTTTCAAGGAAATGTTTGGTAACTAATACTTAAAGTTGTCGGCTCGACCAAGTCATTAAAACATCCATTTGCATTTGAAGCAAATAAATACGGATATACCCAAAATTATAGTGGTATATTTAAAATAGCTGCGAACTTTACGCCGCTTACGCTCGGCAATAATTTCATTGTAGTCAATATGAACAGGATTCTTAGGTGGACTGAAGGAACCAAGCTGTAGGGAAGGCAATGGTAATAAATACGTAAACACTTACAGAATAAATACTTACATATTTAACAGTCTTGGTGATATCATTGATGACGCCACGATATGCATTCAAACTGCTCTGCAAGTTGATTAACTGCATCTCCAGTGGCTGGCCAAGCTTACCCTGCAACTGATTCTGTATGACAAAGCGCAGCGATGCTTGTATAATTACCAAATGCTGCAGATGATTGCAAGTGATCATCAGAATATCGTAGAAACTGTAAGCAAGAAGGGAGTCACCTTAATATATAGACAGTTTATTTGCATTTACAAAGCATAAATATATATCCGAACAATCTGCCTCCTGCCAAAAAAACCAATTATTCACTTACTTTTCCATGCCATCTTTTTTGACGCGCGCAATGGACTTCTTCGACCAATGATGCAAATGAAAGCTATCGAGTAGAAAATTAATTAAACTGCAATTTTTCTTCTTTTAATTTCTGACTTATACTTACTCTAGTATACCTTTCATAATTTTATTGCGGTGAATCGGAAACTTTATGCCAACTTCACAAAGTTTCTTATCGTCCATGTTGAGAAATTCACTAAGGGATACGCGAGATTTGGCAAAATGTTCCACCATATTATCCAAATTTAAAGCGTGTAAAATGCCGTTGAGCTCCTGAAAGTACTCTGGGCAGTCGGATTTTAGAAAAATGCGTGGCACATAATCCCGTAGCGTATTATAGGCCAAGAACTCCGTGGGCACCATATAGTCGGTACAGTCCTGTGGCAACAGCTCCAAAAGATCGTAAAACCCATGAAATTCTGCCACTTGCTTAGGTGTATATCCTTTGTTGTTGGCAATTTTCGCATTAACGCCTGCCTCAATTAGCAATTTTACAATATCTGCACGATTATTTTCCACAGCAAAAAATATGGGAGTACAGCCCTGGTTGTCAACGGCATCGAAGCTCACATTATTGATGAGGAGACGCACAATGTTGATGTTGCCATTGCGACAAGCAAACATAAACGGAGTCATGCCAAACTTATCCGAGATATTGACAATTGCTCCACGACCCAACAGCAGCCGTACAAGCTTTTCGGCAACAACTGCATCCTTGGATAGGCAATCACACGCCAGCATAAGTGGCATTACGGAATCCACTTGCTTGTTGACGTTTGCTTTATACTTGGCAATCAGGTACGAAGCCAGCTCTAAATTACCGTTATGACAAGCGTGCATCAGCATTGTTTGTCCGCCGCACACCGGCTCATCCACAGCAAAGTGAAGTTCATCGATTAGTTCACACACCCTGAGAAAATCGCCATCCATCAAAGCTTCATGAAGACTCTGATCCGGTGGTACATGAGGTTTGAATTTCTCCCGTTTCAGCTAAGCAAATTAAACAAATGTTATAGCTCAATGTAAAGAATGTGAATATATAATATTTACTTTTTCAGCAAAGTAGAAGCCGTCATAGCTGCTGTCGTCTGAATCGTCCGAGTCCGGCGGTGGGCCATACGCCATTGTACCTATCATTTTGTTATTGTAGGCGATTGAATTAAATGCAATGTTTTAAAACAATTCAAAAATTGCAATTAAAAAATTACGCAGCGAAAACCAAAAAACCAAACACAAAAGGGCAAAGCTTGAAATGCAGTGTGACCATGCCGAATGAGTTGATTTACTTTTTTTCCCGGGAAAATGGTCACACTAAGCGACTTAGCATTTGTTTTCTTTATGTTGTGAAAATAGCGTATTCAGCTATTTATTCAGTTTGAATACATTTTATTTAAAAACTCAAAAGATACAAAGCTTTAAGTAACGCGCGACCGATTTGCGAAAATGGATATCTTTATTCTATAATGGGATGGTCACATTGAGTGGCTTAGTACTTTTTTATTCAAACGGTAAATTGTATGTACACTTATTAATTAATATTTATATTTTATTTAGTAACATTTCTCATTTTTTGCCCTTTTTGGCGAACCGCGGACCACCAAAGTTTTTGCCCTTGTTGAATTTATTTTTGCCCGCCTTGTTGATCAGCTTAACATTGCTCGTTTTCTTTTTGGCCGAAATCTTCGTCATCTTCTTGTGACGATTGGCCTCGGATCTGTCAAAATATAATGCAATATTTATACTCCATGTGCATAACTAATAATATGACCAGTACTCACCTCAAACGTAATGCTCCACTGCGACTGACATCCGTCAGATCGTTGGTAAATGCGGATTGTCCACCACGATGTTTGGGTTTGCCCCCAGCTCCTGCATGTTTGTTATTCTCAGTTGCCGCACCCAATTTTCCAGGACGCTTTCGTAGTTTTGCCATCTTGGCGCGCACAAGCGAAACTTTCTCCACTTCCTTCATGGCGCGCTCCTTGGCCAACTGCTCTGGTGTTTTCTTTCTGGGTTCCTCCTTCTTCTTCTTGCGCTTGGTCTCTAACTCTTTTACCGGTGGTCCATCCTCTCCATCACCGCCATATTCAGGTCGTTTACGCTTACCAGCAGCCTTACCTTTACCACCGGCTGCAGGTTTGACCGCTTCATCCCCATCGGTTAAGGCGAGACGAGCCTTTTCGTTTTCTCGCTGTTGTTTGGTCTGGAACCAGGTGCGTCTTTCGTTGGGTTGTCCCAGCAGCTTGCGTTCTGTCTTCGACAACTGCTGCTCCGTCTTAGCCAGCTGACGTTCGGCCTGCTCCTCGTCCAGAATGTTTTCTGCAAACAAAGATCCAAAGATATAAAACTATTTCATTCAATGTTAAATTCTATGACTAATATAAATTGCCGCTTTATGCTGGGTTGCTAACTTACGGATCTCAGGCTCTAGACCAGTGAGCTTATTGCGATACTTCTCGATGATCTCTGGTGGTATAATGCGATTCTTGACGCTACTCTCAGCATTCTTAATAATGTCCTTTACAATCTTCCGCTCCTTCTCACCAGCCAGCGATACAGATATACCCGCACGTCCTGCACGAGCTGTACGACCCACACGATGAATATAATGCTCTGTGGTAATGGGCATCACAAAGTTAATGACTGTTTTCACGCCCACAATGTCGAGACCACGGGCCGCCACATCGGTGGCAATCAACACATCAATTTGTTCCTCCTTGAATTTCTTGAGTGACTCCAAGCGCTGTTGCTGCGTCAGATTACCATGCAATTCGCCGGCTCTAACGCCCAGCAGACCCAAGAGAATATGCAATCGATGGGCTTGTTTCTTAGTCTGGACAAAGACCATGCAATGATCGTGGAAGGTACGACAAATCAAGCTGGCCAAGATGGGTTCACGATCACCTTCCTTATCCTCGCGAATGCGTATGAACTCCTGCCTCAAATTGTAGGCTACCTGTTGGTTGTTGTTCACAAACACCTTGACGGGTTTGTCCAGCGAAACAGCTGCCAAGTCCTTAACCTGTTCACTCATGGTGGCCGAGAAGAGCATGGTCTGGCGGGTCTTGCAGCATGAGTTGATGATCTCCTTCATTTGCTCGGCGAAATACTCGTCCAACATTCGATCTGCCTCATCCAAAATGAGCACCTGTATTTATAAATTAGGGATATTAGCAAGACAACATACAACAATATCAAACGATATTTCGTGTTTATGCAGTAAAATCAGCTTGCAGCTGCAGCGCAGTTACAAGAACCAAAAACGTATCCGCACAGCTTGGGATAGCTCAGCGCGCAAGGACGAAGAATCATCATTTAAACTAACTGTTTGATAAAAAGTTTTCCTGTTAAACTCACTTCAATGGAATCCAGTGTAAAGCTGGGCGTGTTTTTAATGTGATCAATAAGACGACCCGGTGTAGCTATAACAATATCCGGATTCTGACGCAGTACTGCCTCCTGAGCCTTCACGTCGAGACCCCCAATCGCCAAACCCACGTCGATGGTAGTAAACTGACAGAGCTGCTTGGTGACCTGATAAACTTGGGCGCCCAATTCACGCGTTGGCACCAGCACAAGCACTCGAGTGATGGCCTTGTTGTTCAGTGGTCGATACAGCAGGCGCTCCAGTGTTGGCAACATGTAGGCAGCTGTTTTACCCGTTCCTGTTGCCGCACAGCCACAAACATCGCGACCAAGAAGCGCTACGGGGATGGTAGATGACTGAATTGGCGTGGGATAGATGTAACCTAGGACACCGATAGCGCGCATAAGCGGACGCGACAGATTCATTTGATAGAAGGATGTGATGATCTCATTGGCCTCGATGGTGTCATCGAATTGCATTTTTTCGCCCTCCTCCTCGTTGTCCTCATCTGTCTGTTTTTTCTTTTTGTTCTTGCTTTGTTTCTTCTCGCGTAGCCGCAGATTATCATGCTGCAGCTCATCGTCAGACAGCGCAATCTCCTCATCGCTCTGCTCGGCTGCCACAGTTTCAACTCCTCCGCGTTGCTGCAGTCGTGCAGCAATTTTATCGTCTGTCTTCGTGCGCGCCTTACGTTTAACGTACTTCATCAGATCATCCCAGGTATCTTGATTGTATTCCTTAACCGATGACACAAACTCGAAGCCCTTCTCAAATTCCGTAACCTTTTTATGTCGCAGTTTGGTCGGCTGATACTGCGCGATGCCGGGTTAAAATACAAAAGAAAATGTTAACTTGCAAGGAAAAATAATAATATAAAAATATTTACTAACTTCTACTTCTGCGTCCGAGTCTTCAGAAAGATTCTCCACTTCGGCATCATCCTCAATGGTTCCAATCAAATCCATATTTTTAGTTGCGCCCATTTTCATGCGCGTGTTTACAAATTTTCAAGCCGCCAACACGTGTCAAGTGCGCTGCGGAGTGACTGTAAGTTGAATTTCAAATTATACCCAAAATTATACCGTATAAGTTGGCAGTTGCGTTACGCAAAGTGCGGTCGCCGGCGTCGCAAATTGATATCGATATGTTCTTACAAACAGCTGTTCTGATAAATGTTATGAAATTTTGTTAGTTCACATAGAAATGCTGCGTTTCTTGACAAAAACTCGTAACTTCAGGTAAATCAAATACATTGCCTATATTAATACATATTTTAACTATAATTTTCACAGATCGTTGCTGCCCATTTCTAGCTTGCGTGGCTATGCACAGAAACTGCCAGGCAGTAGCATCAAATCACAGGATGAGGAACCCATCACCAATGAGCCCATCAAATTCTTTGGTAGCCAGGCAGCAACATGGCGTGCAAGTGAATCGCGGAGCGGCGGCAGCGATGAGGCATTGTGGTATCAGCCATACGTAATCTCCGCCAGTTTAGCCATATTTCTGGTCTACTTTTGTGTTCTGCGAGAGGAAAGCGACATAGATCTGCGACTGGAGGGCGATCTGTATGATCATGTTACCGGCTTAGAAGAGGTGCAGTTAACAGTCAACTATAAATATAACAAGCAACACGGCTTGGACACTAAGGAGCAGGAGAAACGGTTAAACGAACTAGGAGTTGACGTGCGACAATTAGATTCGAAGTTGGCGGCCAAATAACTTCAAACTTAATAAGCTTTGTTTTTTTTTTGTTAAGTCGAAAGTTTAATACATTTGAATTAGCTTGTATTAGCTAGTTTAATCTAATGGCTTTTGAGTGCATTAAACGGCACAATGACGATATGTTAACTCTTGTGACAAGAGTCTTGTCTTAAAATAAGCTGAGTTGCACTTCGATTATTAGATTATAAGAATTTTGAAATTGGAATATTAAAAGCATCAAGAAATCCAATTAAAAAAAAAACAATTTAGAAAATCAAGCAATGGTAAAATACCTGTAGTTTAATTGATTGTATATAATGTAGTTTTTTGTTAATAACTAAGCAATATAATCGAAAACTTGTCGATTAAGTATGATATCGATAATATACCATTTGGTATTTGGGCGATTGGTGCAGAGCAGACACATTGTGTTTGTTGTTCTCTGGCAACAAAGACCCATTCGCGGACTTTGTCGCAGTTAATTTTTTGTTTAGTTGCCACACTGTGTTTATGTGTGTTTGGTAGAAAGGTAAACAAAGTGATACTGTTATAAATACAGAGTGTGTAAGTGCTGAGCATTTAAAATTTATTTTCATTATCATTCAAAGTCCACAGTGCATCTTCCATCTGCATTCACACACAAACTTAGGTTTAACGTGATTCCTACAAACATAAATATATATATATATATATACGTATCAATTTAATAAAAATTAAATTCGTCTGCAGCTGACGGGTTTGATCAGGTCCAGGTCCAAAGTTCAATTTTTGTGCAGCGTTTTAGTTTGCTTCTCTGTGTGCATCGGCCTGCGTGTGTGTGGGTGTTTTGGTGTATGCGTTTATGTATGTTTGTGTCTGTACGAATGGTCTCTCGCAACACTACATACATACATTAATATGTAATAATTTTAATAAATGTGATGTGTTTGCCAATTCTCATCTCTTTTTTCCGTCACGTTTGCAGCATACAAAACACATCGAAGAAAATACTTGTAAACTAAACAATGGCTTCACATTTCTTCCGCACTGCATTTTACGCAACTGCAGCGAGAAAATCAATAAATCTACCGTTTGCCGCCGGTCGCACGGCCGCAACTCTTGCTGTTGGCCTCTCCTTTGGTGGTAAATGCTTAAAAATTACTCTTAAGTGATATCCACACATGCACACACACAAGGAAACTGTGACGCACACCATGCAAATATCTTTATTTATATTTATTGTATGTCTCGGTCCCACTCTCACCCTCACAACAACTATGTGGACAACAAATGAACCGTCATCATCAGCACAAAATAATCGCAGTGCAGCGGTGCCATACGAGAATGTTTTTGCGGATAGTTTCTTTGGCGCGTCCGCCGGTGCCTGTGGAAAGGGCAAGGGTCTGCTGCAGGGGCCGCTGGCTGATTACCGGGAAATGCAACTGCCGTTAACGCGCAATTTCTCAAGCCTTCAAACGCCGCTGGTAGAGAATGTAAGCATAAATATTTACATTCCCTCTTAAAATATATATATATTTATTTAGAAATTTTTAAGTATGCATGTGCGTTTCCTGGTTATTTTATTATTGTCATTTTATTTTTAATTTGTAGCTATGTTTGTGTTGCTTTTATTGCTTGCCAATCAATGTTAATTTGTGCAGTCGTCAATTCGACAATTTATTTGACTGACATTTTCTGTCCCTGTTTAACATAACACAAGTGAAGTTCAAAGTGCATACATAACATTTACCTACCACAACATTGCCAAACATAACATTACATTTGCTCTGTTTACATTATCAGCACCGACTCAAATAATGATTAACGTTGTTGCTATTAGCATGCATTTTGCTGTTAAATGAACCGGTGCCCATAAATAACGATTGTGAACTTTGTTCTGGCAAAATGATTTAACTTTTCCATTTGAGTGATTTAGATGGCAGAAACATATATAAATGTATATAAATTGTATAGCATGTAATTAGCTGGTAGTCATTTGGCGCTTGATTAAACCTAATAAAAATTTGTATTCAAATATGCAAAGTTTTTCAAAATAAACCCTTCACCCAAGATGAGCTTTAAATGCGTAAAGCGACCTCTGCTGTCACGTTTTCGAACAAAAACTGTTCACACACATACATGCATATATGCAATTGGGGCAGCTTTTATGATAGATCATAATGGCGCTCAATGTCAGCAAGCCCACATTTTAGTAGCTCTCTTTGTAAATTTCCAAGCTCTATGGACTATGAGGTGAGAGCTGCTTCCAATCCCGCAATGTAATTCAATCCGCCGGCAATTCAGATCCCTCAAATACAAACGCGATGCATTCCAGATTTCCAGATTTATACTATAGTCTTTCATTGGAAGATGGGCGCACTTGTCAGTGCTCTATGTTCTATTCTCACAGAAGACAGTCGATCAAAGCTTTTGTATCTGCAAATACATGACATTTAAATAGTAGTTTGTTCTTCTCCCGCCCTTATTTATAATTATGGATTTCATAATTGAAATAGCACTACTCTTAATATTCTTATATATACTGTTTAAGATCTATCGGCGCATTAAACTTGTGAGTTTTATTTTGTAGAGTTTATAACGAAAATATAGTCAGAACTCGGCAGTGAAAAGTTAATTATCTGACTTAACTTTGTCTAGTGCTTATCTAAATTGCAAAATTCTTATCGATAGGTTTCTTATAGTCTCTTTAAATACAAAGTACGTAATGTCAACTGGAATAAGACTATATAGAAGCTACAATTCAGTTGAATGAATACGCGCGATATTGACGGTACTTGGACACTCTGCGCATACACAGAAACTCATTTTAATTATTATTATTTTACGAATTTATAATCTTTATCTGAGTATTTCTGTAATACTTTGACTTGTTCCTAAGTTCCTTTAAATAGTATTCCTTCAGTGTGTATATGACTAAGTTTTGTTGGCATGTCTCAAAATTCATATTATAATCTCTGAGCAACTATTCGACCTTTGTTTTCAAAATTCTAAAGAGTGAACTTTTAAATAACACAACAAAAGATATTAGTTCTATTGAGTGAAATCCCAGTTGTAATCAGTATAGCAACATATCTTATCGGTTAGATCTCTTTAGTCCGCCCTCAGGCCATTTTAAAACAGATTTGAAGCCAGATGTCAATCATATCTAATCGACTATTAGATTAAAGTAACGCTAAAGACCTAACCAAACCTCCCAAAACATAATAAAAAAAATTGGATTAAGCTTAAGAATCCATGCCAAATAATACATACATATGTATATAAAAATATTCTACTTATAATATATAATCGTTGACTAATGATGACAATTCAATATTTGTATTATGCAGCGCGCGATGACGTCGATAAAGAATCGTAGGTATTTATCCTCCAAGGATATAACCAAGAATATGACGCTCTATACGAATAACAAGGCGAATATCGAAGTGGATCCCAAGACTTTGGCCTTCAAGAAGCCCACGGGCAATCCACTGGTCCTCATGATGGCCTGGTTGATGGCCAAGCAGAAACATCTAAAGAAGTATGCTCAAATTTACACGGAAATGGGATTTGATGTGATGGTGGTGCACATTACACCCTGGCAGCTGCTCTGGCCGGCCAAGGGCACACAGGTAGAAGCCATAATAGACTTAATAGCCAACTTTTTTTGATCTCTTTAGTAAATTTGGTTTTCTTGTTTTATTACCCAGGTGGTCGCGGCAGAAACTCTGAAATTTCTGGAGAACAATAAATCGTATGCGCCGATCGTAATGCACGGCTTCTCGGTGGGCGCATATCAGATGGGCGAGATAATGTTGCAAATGTCGCGCGATATGGATCGTTACGGTAGCATACTTGACCGTTTTGTTTGCCAGATTTGGGATAGTGCTGCTGACATCACGGAAATCCCCGTTGGACTGCCCAAATCCATTTTTCCAAAGAATGAGCGCATGCAGAGCGCTCTGCGGAATTACACACTGTACCATTTGAAGACATTCCACAATCAGGCAACCATTCATTACATGCGCTCCAGTCAGATGTTCCACTCAACGCTGCTCAAAGCTCCGGCGCTTTTCTTTGTGTCCGACAACGATCCCATTGGGCCACCATCCTCCAATCATGCTGTACGCGAGAATTGGGAGCGGGCCAACATTAAGGTTACGTTCAAGTGCTGGCAGCGCTCACAGCATGCGGCCCATCTGATCAAGCATCGGGAGGAGTACCTGGATACTCTGTTCCAACATTTGGAGAGCTGCGGCGTTCTTGAGGCTGTTGGTGTGCCCAAGCGCGCAAAGTTGTAAAATACCTCTCCGATTCATTCGCGGGTGATAAATATTTGCGACGATTTCATGATTTTACCTAGTTGCTAAGAATTAAAATTTAACCATTTTTTTCCGTACGTATGTGTTTGAGTGTGTGCGCCAGAACCTTCAAATTACCCTATATACCAAAATTGATGGCTGCAAACAATTCTTTAGAATTAAGCGATAAATGCAAAGTAAATGCAATAACATGTTATATTTTGAGACCAGCACCAGCATTACCACTAAATAAAGTAATTTTATTAAAAGTAATCAAGAGCAATTGTTTTTGTCAATGAGAAAATTAAAAAAAAGGCTCGCTGCGGACAGGATTCGAACCTGTGCGGGTAGAACCCAATGGATTTCAAGTCCATCTCCTTAACCACTCGGACACCGCAGCCTTGAAGTCGTCGGTGCCAAATTGCTTTGTACTTACCTGTGTGTTACGCCGGGCGTTGTTACATTTGTATCGCACAGATGGCTCTGTATATAATTACACTTATTGCTCATAGGTGGCGCTGCAACGTGTCTATTTTTAAAGCGCAGTTTTGGCACGTAACCGAACATGTGCTGCGGTGTCCGAGTGGTTAAGGAGATGGACTTGAAATCCATTGGGTTCTACCCGCACAGGTTCGAATCCTGTCCGCAGCGAGAAATATTTTGTATTTTTTAAACATTTCTACTAAGCAAGCAATTAATTCGACAGAACTTGTTGAATGAATACTGCTGCAATTCAGACATTTCAGGTAAACACATTTTTGTTTTTGTTTTTTTTTTTATATTTTGTATGTCTGTTACAAAAAATAGTTTGCATTTTTAAAGTGTGTTTACAACTATGGTTTTGTTTGATTTAATAGTTAAAAAGAAAACTTAATACAATACGACTGTATTAATAAAAGTATTATGTATATAGCTTAAAACCTATCCACATTCACATTCGCCTCATCAGACTTTCACTGCTTTGGTGGTGGTCGATAGACGCCCACAACAACGGCATGATCACGCTCATACGGCTCCAACGTGAGCTGCTCCTGTGGTTTCAGTTTATCCGCCTGCATCTTTTTCACCTCGGCAGCAAAGACCGCCTCGGGTTGCGCTGTCGAATCAATACACGACGCCTTGATGGAGATGACAAAGTGACCGCCATTCTTAAGGAAATGCTGGGCATTCAGTGCAACAATACGGCCCTGATCTGGTTGGGCAACATCAGCAAAGATGGTATCAACCATGCCGACTAGCATGCGGTACTTGTGTGGATGGCGTGCGTCCTCAATGATGGGTATAATGTTGGTGCGTTTTTTGGCCACATTTATCAGGTCACGACCGGACCGATGTGAAAACTCCACAGCATAGACCAGACCTTCGGGTCCGACAACATCAGAGACGTGCGACACGGTTGTGCCAGAGGCGCCGCCCAAATACAGCACTTTGGAACCAGGGGGCATGTGAATTTTCTCCACGCCGCCAAGAATAGCAGCGGCCAACTTGGAGCGGAAGGGATTCCACACACGGTACTCAATCTTCTCGCCACCAGTCTATAGAAAAAAAAAAACAAAATCACATCTAATTTAAGTCTTCTTCAGAAAACAGAGTGCTGCTTATTTGTTGCTCGAGGAGCAGTTGCCTCAGTTGTGCATTAATTCTAAGCGTCACGTGGACACCGCCGGCAACTGTTTAACATGCACCTGAAGTGCACAGAGTTGCAACAGATGCCACGCACACTCATGACCACACTTTGTCATGTTCTGTACCCCTGCACAACATCATCATAAGCACTGATATATCAAGAAATAGTTTAAAAACTGTGCACGCACCTCAACAGAAATACGCTTCTCGCCGTAGACTTCCGAACCGGGCACAAAGTTGCGGGTAACCAGCGCATCCTCCTTGCCACGGGCAATGAACACGCCTTCGTGACGATGGGGTTCAATAGTGACTGTTTTGCCGCCCTTGAAGCCTCCAGCACCACCGCCACGGCCACCACCACGACCGCCACCACCACGTCCGCCGCCGCCGCGGCCACCAGCACCACGGCCTCCACCACCACGTCCACCGCCGCCGCGTCCACCGCCAAATCCACGATCACCGCCACCTCCGCGGCCTCCGCCACGGCTACCAAATCCACCGCCGCCTCCGCGACCGCCGCCGCCACCTCGTCCACCAGAACCGCCACGGAATCCACCGCCACCACCTCCTCTACCGCCGCCTCCACCACCGCCACGAGGACTGAAACCTATCGAGTTAAATAATAAATGAAATAATCGGTTTCGCTTTGCGTTCTTAGGTTAAGGATTTGGTGGTTGGTTTTGGCGCCAGAAATGCACATTTTGCGCCACAACAGATTGTTCTTTGTTATTTACGATTAACTCACCAGGTTTGCCCATTTTAAGTGTCTGTACTTCTCTGTTTTAATACAAGTGTGTACACCAATTCAAAAACGCACGCGGTATATCAAAAACGCTGTACGCACAAAAAGAAACCACGTGTGTAGCGTGACCGCAAGTTGAATTTTGGATAATATACAAAAATACCGCTTTCCGCAAAGAAATGAACCAAATATTACCAAATCTTTACAGTTTGTTGCAAAGTCCCCAGGAATGCATACCAGAGATGAAATAAAATAACGAGAATTCAGTTACATTTTTTCTTAATTATTATTTTTTTTTTCTTAAAAATTATTTTCTTTATAAATCGAGGGATAAAAGGGTTAAAAGAGACAAAATATTAATTTTTCTGCAGATAAATAAATTTCTTATATTATTTATTTACAAATTCCAGCTGATTAAATGTGGCTTAACATGACCTCAACAGTGGCACTATTGCGTTAACTTAGCTCTGCTTGCGTAAAGTACTCACTTGAGTATTTTGTCCTTTTGCTTTACGGTCACATTGAATCGCTGCGCAAATATGGCCGTCGCCTGAAAAATATGTGAGAAAAAATAGCGCCGTGTTTGCCATTTGTGTTTAAACCTACAGAACATATACAAGCGTACACGCAAAACGTATATAAATGTAAGCAAATTAGTTTAGTGCCTGTCACCACCGTTTTTATTAGCCTAACTTACATTAATTGCCCGTTTTCGGTTCGTGTTCGGGTTCGATGCTTGCTTGTCGCTGACAAAGCAAAAAAACGGGAAGAAAATATGCATACATACATACATACATATGTCTGCAGTACGTGCGTGCCTGTGTGTGTGTGTCACTTTGATTTTTTAAGAGCACAACAAATATCGATGAGAAGCCGGTATACGTGCCATATATTTTGTGAAGAATATAATAAATGAAGTCGAAAATACAGCCTGGTACATTGTATTTAATTGGCCTTCATGGTCATACGTGCCGCGGCATGGGCTGAAAACAAAAGTTGATGGCAAAAATTCGTTGATGCCACGGGTGACGCTACGTTTTGCGGCAGCCGCGACGCGTACGTATGCCCCGCTAAGTTACACAGCTGTTTGTCTCGTCTCTCGTTCTTACGTTGGTCGCAATGCGTGGTATTTGGCCAACACATAAACAGTTGTGGTTTGGTAAAGTTACGTTACGCATGTTAAACTGCCTGCGCGCGTGAATTGCATTTCGTCTTTCTGTTACGTTGGGACCGTTACTGTTATCTGTTTATCTCTCATTGTTGATATTGTTGTTCCTTGTTATTGTACGTCATTTCTAATGTCTCTCTTTCTCTCATGTTTTTATAATCAATTGTAATATATTTGCAGCTTTTTGTGTATGTGTTTTTGAGAAAAAATAAAATTATATATACATATGATACATAATGAGATAGTGTTTGCGCGCGAGTTAAACGAATAGCGAATTATACGTGCGCGAAAGGAAGCGCGATACGAATCGTGTGATGGCGTCGCGCAGGCGCCCAGATTTGAATCCTAAACTGCACATGGACAGACAGCCAACAGCTGCACGCATAACAGGTACCTAATAGGTATATCGATCTCATCGATAATTAACACGCCGGCATAACAGTTTTAGGCATCGAATGATCGATATCGATATACGCAAAAACAAAGAATCGCTCTTCAACTAGTTTTGGGGGATACACACAATATTCACCTAATCTTATTATTTAAGGTCTGTAAAATACAGTTCGAAGAAAATCGTTTAATTTTTTTTCTACGAGATACGATTTGGTATCTGCAATTCATATTTATTAAGTAGAACACCCTAAAATTTGTAATTTTCTTTATCTAAATTGATTGGACTTTCGATGCGCAGTGTTGTACAGATGTGGGAGATTTTCTTTAAAGCAAACGATATGTATTTATCCATCAATACGTTTTGAATTTGCAGATCCATCTTTACCCGCTGGAAAGCGTCGCGAAATCGACAACGTTATGAAGAAGGCACGTGCCAACATAACTAACGATTACTGGGACAAGAAGCTAATCGAAGCAGAGGAGAAAGATCCGAATCGTTGGCGCCACACTGGCTACAAGAAAATGTATATTCAAGGCGAGAGCAGCTCTGGAGAAAGCGAACGCGATGCAGCCCAACCCGGGGGCTATTCGCGTTATCCCGGCGTACCAGCGAACTCTGGTCCACCGCCATCCTCGTCGTCCACGCGATACGGACGCTCGCGATCACCGCATTCACGCAGTCGGTCACGTTTGCGTAAATCACCGCCACTTTCACCGCCGCCGTTATCGCATTCGCGTCGCCGCTCACCGCCGCCGCAGTTCATGGACCGCAGACCGGTAATGTCGCCACCATCGCCACATCACAACAACGGACCGCCGCCATTACGTGGCCGTCCACGTTCGCCACCCATGCCGCCGCGCAGCATGCCCCGATCCCCGAATAATCACCACAGTAACAATAGTGACATGTTACGGCGACCGGGCAATGGGCATGGACGTCCGCGATCGCCACCAGAACCAGCCACCGGGTCATCGTCATCTCAGCTCCGCCGTAAGCCGACAAACGCGTCGCGTTCACCGCTTGGTCGGCGTCGTTCGCCGCCGTTGCCGCCTCCATCGTCGTCGTCGGGAATGGAGAAACGTGGAGTGGGCCCAGCGCACATTCTGCCACGGTCCAAGCGCCCACCATCACCGCCCCCAAGGGTAAGTAACTGAATAATTATATTCCGCCGTAGTTCAATTACTTATTTCAACATTCTTTTAGCATTCAATGCGGTCACGCTCGAACAGCTCCATGAGCAGCAGCTCGGATGATTCCTGTTCACTGTGCTCGCCCAGTCATCGTCACAGATCTCGGTAAGTAGCCAACATAAACTCTGCTCCGTGATTATTGGCAGTCTAGGTTTCTCTGCTCAATTAACAAGAATCGCATATAGTTACTTAGTTATTGAATTATTAATATCTGTGTCTCGGAAATTTAATTAATTGAGGGCATTTACAACATATTTTCATATCATTTGATCGTATTGCTTGCATGCAAATAATACCATTAAAAAAAACGGGCACAAAAATAATGTAAATTAATTTGAAATATCAATGCATTATGTACATACATATATATTTGTATCTTAATGCGTGAATTATAGGGTATATGTACATATGTATAAATTGTAGGTGTAGTTCTAAAATATAGACTTATATGGGGATTTTAGTTCAGTCTCGAGACTGCGGGTATTGTAATTTAATAAATCTTCAATTTATAATATGCAATTAGTTATTTAGATAGACTTATTGATCGACAACATAGACATAATAAATATATCTAATCTAAACTTTTCTTATTTTCACCAATTTTCCAAATGTCTAAGATAATTACTGTTTATAGCACCGATATATACTATAGTTATTTTAAATATGCCTCTGTTTTCTAATGGCTTTTCTTTATACATAGTTCTCGTGGACCGCGTTCGCCGCCGCCCAAGCCGCGTGGCCATTATCGTGGCGCCGGTGCGCCACCGCCGTTACCCCCGCCAGAGTCGCACGGCCGCTTGCACGGTCGTCCGACAACACCGCCGCCAGTGCGTGGAGGTGGGGGTGGCATTGATAAGTATCGCGAGGCCAAAATGCGTCACATAAGTCATGAGCGCGGCACATCGTCGGATGTGCATATGAAAGTCGTTCGCGCGTCGCGTCACTCACCGCCGCCAGAGGATCCGCGACTGAAGCATCGTCCGCCAGAGCCTCCAGAGCCAGCTGCACCTGCCACAGCAGCCGCACCGCAGGCGAAAAAGAAAAAGAAGGAGAAAGAGGTGAGTAAAAGGGTGCTAATATAATGAGAACTTGCATACTAATTTTATTTATTTCCTTTAGCTTCGCACGCGTGTTAAAATCGAAGGTGAAAAGCGCAAAAAGCAAACAAGTGCGACCGTTGCAACGAGTGCTAGCGCCAGTGGCAAAAATGGCAACTCGTCGTCGGATTCGGATGATTCGGGCGGTTCTGATAGCGATGATGCGAGCCCAGCATTGCCATCATTTTCGGCGACCACGCGTCTAACGCTTTCCGAGCGATTCGGCAAAATGGCTCAGTGGAGCATCGATCGCAGCAATATGGAGAATATGCGCATCACCAAAGATTCGGCGGGTGGTGCGCTCAAAGTGATGATCGAAGAGGGTATGGAATCGCCGCCGCGTCGTTATTCATACTCGCCGGCACCGGCTGGTCATTTTCCCGAGGAGTTGGCCACCACAGCACCGTCGGGCATGCTGTCGTGGGATGATGTGCGCGTTCGTTACGAGTACTACAAAAGCCGCGGTTACTTAAGAGACTTGGATCTAAAGGTGAGCGATATTAAGAATATTACGACTATGAAATGTGCCAATTAATCTGACTATTTGTTTTCGTTTGCTCGACAGGATTACATCAAATGGGAGGAGTGGTGGTATAAATATCAGGAGTGGTTAAAACAGGAACGCTATTACGAGTACTGGGATCGCAGCCAACAGCTGCGACGTCGGCGCAAGAAGCTGCCAGTTACTCAGCGTTTAAATTAATATGATTGCACATTACTCCTTTTAAGTCCATTGGCTTTCGATTCCTCATCACGTTTCCCTCCTGATTCCCCCATTCTGTTTTTTCTTCCGTTTGTGTGTTTGATCATTTCCAGACTTCATCTTAATTTCTTATTTTTTGTACATTTAGAATGTATAAAAATGCATTTTGTCAGCTTTTGTATTTAATAACTGATTTATATATTTTATGTATATGTGCATCAAGCATCGACGGATGTGGGGATGTACTGATCACAACATACATATATAATAATATATAAAACTTGTTATATATTTCAAAATATAACGCAGAACATCGTATGTCTGTTATTTTGTCTGTGTGTGTTATTTTTTCCAGGCATCAAGAGACATTTGTAATCACATCAAATACCATACATACAAATAAATAAATAAGAAATAAGTATATAATTCAATTTGCTTTTTACTCTGTCGCAATCATGATTTTCGAATATAACTGTCAACGAAAGCAGTTCCGATTAAATTGTGAGCTTAACGATAAACAAAACGAATTCAGTTCGATTAACAACTCGCGTTCAAATATACTTTTGCTCCACAGTTAACTTTTTATGGGTTGCTGTCTTCGCTAAGCCCATTAACAAATGTGACCTGGATAAGCAGAGCGTTGTAAACGAGCTTTTCTGTAACATTTGGAGGTGGAAGTTGGTTTCAAGGTCGTCATTTGCATAATTTACATAAATAAATAAACGACTACAACGCTTTTGACTTGGGTTTATGCGTGTAGTGGGAATATGTCGTGGATGTCAATGTCGTGATACGTCACCGGAAAATATGCATGGTGCGTTTGCCTGACGGCATATAAATTGAAAAATTCACATATAAAAATATGTAATTATTTGGCATGTTTTCAATTTGTATAAACCAAAGGCGCAAGTATGCGTCGCGAAACGGAACGTGGCACAAGTTCGAGAGGGAAGGGTGTTATTCTCGATGGGTGACATCTAATCCAGAAATGGGTGGTACTACTTATTAAGGCTGGCAGATATGCAGGTATTATTGAGGCTGGGACGTATACACGAGTATGTAAATTATAGAAGGGAATGAGATTTCCGCTATACAAATTAACTGTTGTCGAGGGTAAACAGGTAACAGATAATTAGATTAAATGTTTGATGTTGCTGTCGATGCTGATATTGATGCTGCTGGAATGCTGATGGGGAAATGTGTCGCATTCGCAAAAAATTTGTCCATATACATTACATGCACATTTGTGCTTTCCATAATTTGTTAATGAGAATTATTGATGAAAATACTAATCAGTAATCAGCATTACTGCCGAAGATCTGCCCGTGGTGTTTTCTCTGAATGGGATCATACTCAACGGAATTATCTTTAAGTGCACTTACATTATGCCGTCGCATTTAACATGGGGCTCTATAATTGCCTTTGGCTTTTGCTGTCTAACCTCAATTTCAATCCCATCATCATCATCATCATCAGCAGTAGCAGCAGTAGCAGTCGCAGCAGCGGCAACAACAACACCATGGGCCATGCCCTCGTACAATAAAGCTGTGCCTATGTCTTACTAAACAGCAACAACAAAAGTGTTAAGAAGGCTTTAAGCCCACGCTGACTTCCCGCTCGCCCTCCGTCAACCAATCTGCCAATGCTGCGCACAAAAGGAGCTAGAAAAACTTGAGGAAAAGTCACGTCTAATTACACACATCTTAGAGCAGCATTTGACCTGGTTCCTCCTGGAGAGGGAACAGAAGAAGGCTTGGCATAGGGTTGCTTATATTTTCGCCAAATTGGTTTTAAAAGCCACAATGAGGCGGCATTCATGTGACGAAGAAGCAGAAGGCGCGGGGGCGTGAGAACGTGAGCAATTATTGCGGTTAAGTAGCAAAGCGAGTGTCAGACCGAGTTCTACAAAGTGTGTAACTACATACATACATATGTACATACTGTACTTATTGTATATGTAAGCTTTGCATAATCCACATAAAACGCTATTATATATATAAATATGACAAATAAGTGTCAAGGAATAAACAAAGCGACTGACATTGTGTGTGCATGTGATTGTGAGAGTGTGAGTGTATGTGCCGCCTTCTACTGAGCAGCGGCGGCAACATGTGCGAAAATATTCTTGTGGCACACGTAAAAAATTAAAATAATTGAATTGCAGTGCAGAAATCAAGCGAAGCACAAAAAGTGCCGACCACTTATTCAAAAGACGACGTGTCCATCGACAACGAGTGGCGGCGATTGCGATTCCGATTGCGAGTACAGTCAACGCCTGTGGCCGATGGTCATCATTAAGCAGCTCCATTTGTGCCGCCCAATCATGTACAAAGAGACACACACAGCAGAGGCGTGTGGTGTGTGGCCAGGGATGGGCATGGGGGGATGTGAAGATGGGAGGTAGGAGGCGGGAGTGTTGCTGCAAGGACTTGGGAATTAACAATTCCTTTCAATTAACTGTGCAACCAACAAAAAGGCGCGCAACAGCAAAAAAAAAACAAGTAAGAAAGCTACAGTCGAGTGTGCTGTGATATACCCGCTACCCAGCTCAAATATACTAAAATATACCAAAAAGTATTTTTGGTATATTTGTACATTCATATTCCATCACATCCGAAATATCGCATAAAGTATAAAATATACCATGCACGGTCACATTGTTAACCATAAACACTCCACGTGCAGCTGCCTATCGATTTTCCCATACAAAACTGTTTTCTGAATAACTTCCAAGTTTTTCATCCCATCGCGGCCAAATTCTCGGAAATCACACTGTATCTTTAAAATTGCGCTAGTAAATCGTTTTTTTCGATTTTAGGGGGCGGAAAGGGGCGTGGCAAAAATCTAAAATAAACTTGATCTGCGTAGGACATACGCCAATACTGGTACCAAGTTTGAAATCTCTAGTTCTTATAGTCTCTGAGATCTAGGTTTTCATACAGACAGACGGACAGACGGACATGGCTATATCGACTCGGCTGGTGACCCTGACCAAGAATATATATACTTTATGGGGTCGGAAATGCTTCCTTCTGCCTGTTACATACATTTCCTGAAGTCACAAAGCTATAATACCCTTCTACCCTATGGGTAGCGGGTATAAAAACGCAAAAGAAACCAACGGAGTCCAACGATATTCTCTTCAATAAAAATCAGACAACTTCAGTCAAGGCTGCAAGATATTTCTTCTCAACTTGATCGCCAATATTTCTTACTTATTTTATTTCTTATCATTTTGCAAAATTTTCAAATCTCAAAATGTTTTACTAAGTTAACACTAAAAAAGCTAACATGCCAATCTTTATTAATCTGTTTGCGGCTTTTTTAAGTTTTCCCCAATTATTAACTTTTTTAATTTAATAGAAGTATTTTATGTAAACATTGTTTGCGTTTAAAGTTTTAATTACTTTATTTGTAATGTAACTTAAGGAATTATTATAATAGTGACATTCTTTCTGTTAAAGTTGCAATGACATTCATTTTAATATAACTAAAGGAATTGTAATAATATGTATACTCTTTGCTTTAAAAGTTTTAATCACATTAATTTTAATATAACTAAAGGCATTATGAAAATAAAGAAGCTTTTGTCTTATATTTGCTGTCTATCATACAATATACAAATATGGACTTTAGCTATTAGAAAAGCTTTCTAACGGTCATATGTATATATATTATTTATTTTATTTTTCATTTTGTGTTTATTAGCATAATATGAACTTAATCCACATAAATTGCATCTGCTCAGTGATAAAGTTTTCTTAAAATCTGGTGTGCTTGGTAACGTATTGGAGCCCTGGTCGCTGCAACGCTGCACAAGAGACAAAGTAAGAGTAATGAAAACGTTGTATACTACGTACGAACGCAGTAGCCAACTACATAAATAAACGCAGAAAGATAACGGGTATTCGGCGGGGTTTGTGAGTTCGGCATCGGGCCAGTTGATGTGCTATATAGTGCGAGTAGCGTCGAGCCGACGTGGGGAGGGGGCTCTAAAATCAGCAGCGTCTGTAACAAGTTTCGTGTTTCTCTTTACAGTTCTTTGCTTTTTGTATTTCGTTACAGTCAATCAGTTTTGCATGAGCGATTTCTTTACTCGTTTTGCGCCAACTGTACAATTTACTTATTGAGCCCTACTTGCAGGACGGCGACAGGGGGTGGGAGAGGAGGCTGGTAGCACGGCAGGGTTGCGGGTCGCTGGGTTTAGTCGCTGCAGTTCGAAACGAAGTTAAAGCTGCCGCTGTTGTTGCTGTTACATATTGGGTTTACTTGGATCTTGTTTGCGCAATAAAGTTTCTGTCACAGTTTGCGCAAACAACATGCAACCTTTTCGACTACCTTCACATTAGTTTGCAACTAGTTTGTAACTAGTTTGTAACTACTATTAACAAAAACAGATGTACGTATGTGTATCTACTATAGTGGGATCAATTAATGATTTGTACGAATTCTTTGGAGAGGGATACATTTATAATGCATTCTATTATCAGCAAGTCGAATATACTACTATTGTTTATTACTATTTTTTTATCATCCTATTTTAATTTAAATTTGTATAATAATATTCTAATATATATTTTACTAATTTATTTAAGTTAACTGGAGCTTGAGCAATTAGTCTTAGTATTAAAGTAAATACACTGAGAAGATTGCAATTTGTATTCAATTTGTTTTCAACTTCAGAAGAATGGGAGAGAGAGATGGAATTTAATATGTTGCTATCTCTCTGAACAATTTATATTATTTAATTGTGTTTTCAAGAAAATTGAATAACTTTTTGGAAAAGTTGAATCAACATCGAATTTAATTTTCTCTCTATTTGCTGAATGTTAGAAATCAACAGATTGAAGCTTCCAACGCAACATGGTTTTAAAGTTCTTTCTTTCTTTAGTGAAAGCTGGCAGAAGTACGTGTATTTGTATTGTTGGCAGCTCAAACCAGTATCGTTTTGTAGGATTAGCCACAATTTGTGCCAATTTCCAGCTTTAGGATTGCCTTGTCCCCTTCGGCTGGCACTCCTTCACTTGAGAGCTTCTTCAAATATCCACTCTCTGTAATTAAAACCTCAAACAATCAAACTGATTCCGATCAGATATCCTCCCCTTCTCCCCTAATTTCATCCCCAAATACAGGTCGGTAAAAGAAGAAAAACTTTGGGCACACACGTAGAGATTTTCACACGCACTTTGTGCAAGAATTTTGTTAAGGGGATTCGCTTGTATCCAAACCGAGCTCCATTTGGGCTGGGTTGCATGTCTTTGATTTTCATTCGTCGGCCATCGACGTGATATTTGCTTAATTTTCGCCCTGGGGTTTCGCTTCGATTCAATTCGATTCGATACGTTGATTCGATTCGTTTCGTTTGGCCGGGCCTGGTATGGTTGCGTTTGGTTTGCACGAATAATTATTTGCCCATTTGGGATAAAGTTTTCCTGCAGTTCAGGTAATTTTTGCAGTGAGATTAGAGCTGACGATGTGGATGGGGCTACACTCAGGGTAGACGAAAACAATTAGAATCAAAATCAAACGAAGCAAGCCGGATACAACAGTCACACACACCTACACACGCCCACACACTCACATATAGCCAGACAGGCGCAGAGACAATTGGAAACGGATATCAGGTAGTTGGTTCAGATGGAAATCACTCGGAATTCATGTTACACTTTTCCGACAACCCCTGCCGCCTGTATTGTATTTGAGCAAAAATGTCTTGTTCGGTTCAAGATGAGATTTTACTGTAGCAGTGCTTAAACTGTTGGCCAGTTGCTTTATTGTCTTGGGTCAATCGCTAACCAGTTCTCAAGAGGCCAAAATGTGAATGCTCATCTCCTCCATCAACCCATCTAGCCCCTTCTCTTTCATTTGCATACTTATTTCAATCTTTATCTCTATTTCAGCCCGTACAGCAGCAACGTTTTGTCTGCTTTTGTTGTTGCTGGCTTTGCTATGATTTATTTATTTATACTTAATTCTCATGCTTCGTTCATTGTGTGTTGTTGTTGGTGCTTTTGACATTGGTCTATAAATAGCTTCGATAAGCCTACGTGCGATCGTTCTCAACGCTCGTCACTTGTTTGTCGACTATGTATGTGTATAGTTCGTTGGGAGTCCAGCGGTCCTGTGGCGCAATGGATAACGCGTCTGACTACGGATCAGAAGATTCCAGGTTCGACTCCTGGCAGGATCGATGGTTCTTTCGCTTTTTTTAATTTTTAATATTGTTTGGAGAATGTTATGAATGAAAAATATAATACTAATTTGTATTTGCATTTAATGTTAGTTTATGTTAATCTTACAGCTCAAGGGAATGTTCCAATCGTATTTTAAAATAATGCTTTAATTTCGATATTAAGGCATTTTCTAGAAAGAAAAACGACTGATAAAACTTTTATATTTGTATATAATATATCTCGTTTTTTAACTTTGCTCTTTTATTACACTTATTTTATTAATACTTTATAATATTAAAATACCTGTAGATAAATCTGTAAGCACAGTTGTCTTGGATTTTATGTGTGACACAACATTTTAATGCTCGCTTTCTACCTACATTCATTCACATTTAAAGTTATGAAAACGTTTTTCGTTTATTTTAAAATTGCTTTTATTTTATTTCGTGTTTTTAGCTCACAATATTTTATGACGCAACAAATAAAGCATAAGCAAATCTCTCGCATAAAGCAAAACTCATCTGCGGCACACCTACAAAAATGTTGGTTGAATATAATTTCATTACACTTCCACCGCTCGTTTCTCTACATATTCTCCCCATTCATCCATCCAAGCAAACGACATACGACCCCGCAGCAGAAACTGTCAACACTGCGCATTCCCATTTCCCCAACTGTTAACATTGCCCCGGGCCATGCAAGATAACGGTTTACTTTCTTAATCTTTGTACATAATTTTTGCAACCTCATGTTACTTAATGTCTACTTCCAAAGTTTGGGGGGTAGTCGCAGTCAACGTGTACCCTCGTACCCTAAACATGTGGGCTGCTTTAATTCGTTATGCGGCTCACACTTGCTCTTAATAGAATTTAAAAAAAAACGATAACTACCCGTTTTCTTTTTATTAGTTCAGTAATTACACCTTTTATATGCAATAGTTAAATCCAAATAATTTAATTATTGATATGTGATGTTATTTATATGTCTCTCTGCTTGTCCATGTATTATAACATCAAAATTTAAAGCGAAAGGTTTGCAATTATTTTTAAAGTTAAACTTAAATTATATTAAATTTGATATAAGATATATTATATATTAGTTACAAATATTTTGTAATATGGCAATTTTATTATATTTACAACGGGTATTTGCTGGTCGAACACGGAAGCAGACAGTGCTGGAACTTTCTTGGTTGTTCTCCATGCCTCTACTTATCTGTCTTACGTTTTGTGAGTGGGGTGTGCGAGTGTTGGCCTTTTATTTTTTGGCTCTGTTGTGCCTGTCTGGCCTTGGGCATTTCCTGTGCCGCCCTATTTACACACATGGTGTCCTTGCAGGTGTTCTTGCTGAAACGTCTTGACATTTCCTGTTGCCAGTAGCCGCAAAATCCAAAATTGAGCCATAAGCGGCTGTTGCACATACTACTTGAGAAAAGTTTCCAGCAACTTCACTTTTGTTTTCTTTTTCACACTCGTCTTCGCATCTGACTCCGCAATTCAACTCCACTCTAACCGGCACTCAACTCGATGCAAGTCACTATGACGACGACGACGATGCTGCACTTGACCGTAGTCAACAGCAAAACCACAAGTGGCTGTGGCTGAAGCAGAAGCTGAAACAGGACAGGAGCAGAGTTAAGACTGCCAGGCCAACCGTCAAGCAGCGAGCGAGTAGCGAGCGCAGCCCAAGCAACGCTTTCAATTACCAACTTAGCGCTGATTACTTATTCCTGACCGCAAAATCCTGACATTCGCCTGACTCCCCTGAACTCGTCTTGTTGGCCAATCACAAGGCATATTAGTCAAAGCGAATTGCGGCTGGGCTCATAAGGAGTTCGGCCTTGGTCTGTCCTGCCATCGTCTTGACTTCATCTTATGCTGTCGCATTTTCACAGGCCTCTCAGTTCGCCTTTGCCACTTAATCTCGCCTCTTTGGTATGCACGGACTGTATTCAAATGAATTCTGATTGAATTCATTGAAGCTCATCAGTGAGAAGCGATTTTTTCTGATCTAAGACAGACATACAGACATACCGACACACGCGCACACACACATAGACCAAGAGAGAAAGATATAAAAGAGTCAGCCAGTTGACTGGGCTGGTCCTGGCTGGGCGCATCCCTCCGACATTTATTTTCAGTAATGGAAAAAATGTGTTCTGCAATTTCGCTCATTTTTATACATAAATTGTGCCACGCAGCGCTGCTTGAAATACACACATATATACTGGTATAATGCTAAGAAGTAAAGTAAATAAAGGATAATGCAGCAAGGATATAAATTACATAAAGCAGTTAGAGTATGACTAACTGTGGCAGGTGGGCAGGCAGTCGACGCTGGACGCGAACGTGGCCAGCATTGAGCTGGCTACTCAAACAACGTGAACACTAGGAACAGGAGCAGCGAAAGCGGATGCCAAGCCGGCGCATTAGAAAATGGCAGGAAACAGGAAGTATTTTTAACGATTGGTAAATTTTGACGGGCGCCTCATAACAGAGCGCCTCACAAAAACCCCGATCACACCCCAAACCTCCGCCGTGCCCACGAAAGTCACTGCAATGCGACGCGCTCTTTTTCCTTAACACATCGTCTAATATTCCTTTGTTATTGATGGAAATGCAAATTGGATTTTAGGAAACTTGCCTCTTTGTTTGCTTTTACTGCCCTGCCAGTGTGATACGCTTTTCCCAGTCTGCTGTGGGACTTGTGTGAAAATTTATTGAAAATTATTAATGGCAGTCGAGCGCATTGCATTTATCATTCGCAATTTGCGTTTGCTTAGCATTTTAGTTAGGCTTGGACCAGTCGAAGCGTTGAGCAACTACTGTATTAATGGATTGTGTATGATGTGTAAATATTAATATTAAAAAAACGTTCAAGTTGAAATTGTGAATGCAATGTAGCAAATAAAAAGTGTATGATATATACCTAAATATTTTATAATGACTTTAAGTAGAAACTCCAAGCGAAAAGCAAATGACTTAACTAGTAATAATAAGTACAATTCGTCATCATATAATAGTTCCGATATACGGAAGTTCAGGGATATTGTATTACAATATTAATCATTATATTCTTAATTAAGTCATGAATTCATTAATTGCAACTACTGACAGACAATCTAGTACATATTTGAGGATTACTATTACGTATTTATAAGCATAATATGTAAATACAGTTAAATTCTCTGTAATTTAAATTTTGGCGTCACTGTAATTTCAATTTAAGTCAATATTTACCCAAGATTTTGCCCAATTTTCATCAAACCGAGCTGCTTTAACTTTCTTTAATAATTTCAAATCATCAATGCAATTGTTGGCATTGTCCACGCCAAACCTCGGAGCGTTAACCCCTTCGCCTGCTCCCCCTTTCCCTTCGAACGAAAGATTCTGGTGCAATGGTCACATGCATTTTACTTCAAAGTAATTAACGCCGATCCAAAACAGACGCCAATTTGCATAGCTTTGGCTCCTCGTTTCTCAATCCTTATTCAAACACACTCACACACATACATATATATATGTGTATGTATAGAAAAACTTGCAGATGGAAAACAAAACCTCTTGAATTTTAATTAAACGTTTTTATGCAAGATTCCGGAACGCTTGGTGCTTCTAATTTTTCTTATTTTTCGGTTCAGTTTGGGTTCGTCGTCATCGGCTTGTAGTTGTTGTTGTTGTCGACATCGTTGTTGTTGCTGTTGTTGGGCAGTGCATTTGAATTTTTGCCTTTTGCGTTGTTGCTTTAAACGATTGCATTTTCTGCCATATAACTGAGAATATTTTTCTGGCAGCTGCAATAAGAACAAGCAAATGAAGAAAATGAAGAGAAGCGCCAGCCAAAGGAAGCAGTGAGAATAAGAACAAGATGAAAATGAAAATGGTAGCCCGCTGGATGGTGGGCAGATGGCAAATGTGAAGAAGGTACAGTGGCAAGCAAGGGTCTAGGGACCCATTGACTGCACTCTGTAATTCAATTATCGACTCTTGGCAGTAAAAAGTGTTAATTATTAGTTTCCTTTCTGCAGCGTGCTGAAGATGTCACCGCTGTCGCCTCTGGTGCTCCTGGGGGAAAATACTTGCTAATGAAGACGGTTGTTCTCGAACGGCTGCTGGTGCTGGATGAGCTGCTTCGATGGTTGGGTATAAAGAAAAATATGCATTACAATTAAGCACTTCGGCATTGATGACAGTCGCAGCGCAGGCCAACCACTTGATCTAACGATGCAACGGCAACTGGCAGCTGAGTGGAAACTGAGTGCTGCATCCTTGAGAGTTCCATCTGATAATTGATATTAATTTAAAACATATTTTCGCTGCATTGACTGGTGAATGTGAAATGCAGTTAATTAACTTACATAGAAACTTAAGAGATGTCAAAAATATATGGAGAGAATTTAAGGCATACTTTCAGGATTAGACTATTTAAGTCTAATGCTCCGCTCAAAAGTATTCTGCGAAAATTTTACGTATATGCGAGATCTATGCTCAAATTACAATAGAAATTAAGAAATTTTCAAATTTTTGATTTTTTTTTTATTTTTTTTTTTTTTTATTTTTTTTTTTTTTAAAAAAAAAGGGGGCTGTTAGCGCATAGCTTAACTAACTTTGAAATGAGCCGTCCTTTAATAAACCCCAATCACGTCAAGCTAATTGTAATTCTACACGCATTGGCACTCGTAGGTTGCCTGCAGCGCCAACACAAAAATGGAGAAGGTATCAGAAAAAAAAGCCAAACATTTGGTCTACATCACACTTCATTAGTGCTGGTTATCGCTGAATTGTGCCATTGCTCCAATAGTGCGGAGAGTAGCAGTTTGCGAACGCGAACCCGTTTCAAGTTTTCCGATGGCATTTGAATTTCGCATGCACATGGTGCAGACATTTGAAAAACGGCAATGCGAATGAACAACGCAAACTCCCAGGCACGAAAAAACTGCAAAGCTCGGCTGACAGACAGACAGACGGACAGACAGACGGACGGACGGGCAGATAGACGGACAGACAGTCTTCGTAGGCAGGCAGGAATGAAGCATATGAGAAGCAGAGGATGAGAAAGAGTTCTGCCACGTAGCTGACGCCGCCATTGGCCGGTGTCAAAGGCAAAATACAAATTCGAAATGAAAAACATGAAACGTAAAGCGAGAGGTGAGAGAGTGATACAGATAAAGAGGGAGAGCTGGGTAAACCGTTGGCCGCCATAAATTATGCAGCACGCGGTGGCTGCAATCTGATGCCCTCAACGAAATGTCGGCTGCATTCAATTTGTAGCACCCCAGCATTGCCTTACTACTCCTATCATCCACACCCTCGCAATCTTACTCTCACTCTCACTCTCAATCTTGCGCACTCGTCGAGCTGCCATCTCTTTCGAATGTGGGGAAAAATAAAGCCATCTGCGGCTGCACGGCTTGCTGCACTTGCCACGGAAGTTGCAGTTTGCGTGCAACTCCAGCTAGCAACGGCTTAGCCATGAATTCTTCCAAACACGCGTCTACCAACAATGCCAACACCAGGCGGCACAATCAGCAAACGGATTGGCGCACAGGCAAGAAGTGCTGGCCCCTCAACAAAATAGGAGCAATTTAATCAAAAACGAAAACAGATATACGCTATGCGTAATGTAGTCGAGCCCACAATACCCTCTATTCACACCGCTCTCAGTTCGATATAAAATTTCTAAACTAAATGTATAATTAATGCACAAAAAATTTGATAACTTTTGCATTGATGCCAGCCCTTTTCAAAACTTTCAGCGCAAACTTAGCACAACATAACCACCAATTTCATGAAGTCATATATATATACAGACATACGTTCCTGTATATGTATGCTGTTTTCTTTTTTACCGCTTTGTCATGGCAACCGAGTTTTTGCTGGCGGAACTTGTTCGTCAGTTATTGGGCGTACTTAACAAAGGCAATCAAATTGCGCAGTTGGTGCTGGCTTTGATCAACCAATTGGAGTTGGACGAAGACAGCTGTGTGCGGTTCGTTTTTGGTATTTACTTGTTTAAATGACGACGACAAACACATAATGCTTTATAACCATAATAATATATAAACAAATGCATTCATTTAAGCTTGTATGTAGGCAACTTTGTTTTAATCGATCCACTGATTTCATATTCTGCGAATTAGTATTGTTAATAATCCCTAATTTTGCGATGCCTTTAAATATTAAACATTTGAAAACAATATTCATAAACAATTACTGCAATACTTTTTTGACATTAAAAATATACTACATATGATTGTATTGTATATATTTTTTCTTGTTCGTAAGTATGCTTGACAATTTATATTTATTTATTGAAATAATACGAAGTGGTAGATAGGTGTACTGTTACCCAACTGGGCAACTTGAACAAATCATAGGTAATAATAATCAAAATTAATTGTGTTATAATAAATATAAACTAAAAAAAAGTTATATGCATATATACATATATACTTTATATAAGTTGAGCCCTTAAGTTCATATGGATATGTGATAAGGATATATGTGAAATTAGGGTTGCATTGCTTGTAAAGGTCAAGTTATCCCCAAGACCTGCTGTCGATTTAAAGTAAACTTTTAACATGTAAATGTATCAATCATACGACAAGGATGCCGCCAAAGTCCCATGTTTACAACACGTACAAATACATGTGGGTGCTCCGTGTGTGTGTGTGCTGACACATAATAAACTACTTTCAATGCCCAAATGTGACGTTATGAACGAATGTACCAACGAATGCACAAGCGTAACACGCGTTCGCGTTTCTCAAAATATAGTTATATATAAAACTCTTTGTGTCGGCTGACTGAACTATGAACGTAAAAATGGGATGCTTTTAAGTTAAAATTTCCAACACAACAAAGTTACTTAAAAAAAAGTGCTGCAAGTTGACTGGTATTTATTTGATATATATGTATGTATATATTATACTTTTTTAATTGTATGTATAAAATAAAATTATTTCTTATTGTTGCAATTAATATTTATGTTGTTGTTGTCCTTATATTGTATACGTGTATAATATATATATCCGCAGCAACTACAAGAATTTTTCATACAAATTGAGTTTGCTTCACACAGCAAAAGACGCTGTCGCACTTTTCGTCGATGTCGCGAGCGCTGCTTTTGGCATCGCCAATTTGGCTGCCAGTCAGCGGTTGTTGCCATTGACGACATGGTAAATTCGTCGCTATTGCCATGTCACTCACAAAATATAGTATACAACAAATAAGAAAAAAACGAAGCAAAAAAAAAAATAAATAATGAAAATGTGGAAAATAAGTATAAGGACAAGCCATGCTCTGCTCTAGGGTGTTGGCTGCCTGGCATAATTTAATAGAGTTGGCAATATCAATAAATTTTAAAAGCCTTTTAATGCGCATCAATAAAAATAACAATGAAGCATCTTTTTGCGACATAATTACGCCGAAGCGTTGACAGCATTTTTCCAATCGAGTTGCACGAGTAACCCGAAACCACCGACAAAGTAATTGCATGCGGCTGTACTTTGAGCTCAATGCATATACACATACATATACAATATACGCTATCCGAGATAAAACACCGTGCATTTGAGTATTCACGAACAAAATCCAATTATAAATTTGCTGATAGAAACCACTACATATATATACTTTAAGTTAATGCAGATGATGTTCAAAGTCCGTTACAATATTCTGCAATGCAGTCTGTAGATAATTTTGTTTAATAGTTATTTAAGATTGTAGCATCGTAGTCTTTACTAGCAACATTTTTAGACTAATAGGAAGCATAGAATGTGTATCAAATTACAGCTACAATTATTAACGAATGCCGCGTCATCTTAATTGTTAGAGTTAAATGTTAATCTGAAATATTGTTACATCAACGCTTAATGCATTTGCCATTGAGATGCGACAAGGACTCTGCAGTATTTGTAGCAGACTTTTGTGCGCTCATGTACACTAAACCAATGCCCCAACTTGTAAGCGCCACTCGCACGCTATCAAATCAACTCGACAACATGTTCAACTCCGTCTAAGCCCCCATGGAAATTTACTTGCAGCTAAGCAAAAACAAAGCAAAAAAACGAGGGGAAGCGAATAAAAAAAATTATAATAAGTAGCAGACCGGCGATGGCGAACGATAAAAAGTGTTGAGCGCTGTCGCTCATATGCAATGGGAAACGAAAGAATGCAACAAACCGCAAACAGGCGCCACCCACTCTCAACATACAAAGCTGGCCGGGACATCACCGAAAACACCAGCAGCAGAACCAGAACCAGAACCAACACCATTGCCACAATCTCCAACAGAAACAGCAGCAACAAGAGAAGAAGCAGAAGCAGCTGCAGCGACCAAAGACAATGGCAGCGCATGCATCCCTTGTTGAAGTGCAACCAACGAAAATTCATGGTATTAAGGGAATGCCAGGCGAGTTGGGCAACAAAACAAAATTAAATAAGAGCACGACTCTGGTGAATGATGGACTGCGAAATACCCTGCGTTAATACATTGAATGAGTATAAAAGTGGGATGATTTAAATCTTATAATATTTATTGTCTTGTACAAGGTATAAGTGCGGAAAGTTGCCTAAAGAATGTCATGCCTGCTATCTTAACACTTTGATATGTGTTTGCTGCATTTCGTGTATAGTATTTAATTGCATCAACCTTTTAAATAACTCATGTTTATATCTTAGATTTTGCTGCTGACGATTTGCTAAGCACAGAAGTTAACTTGGCCTTATCCGCTTGCAGCTGCAATTGTTGGTGTTAGAGCTGGTGATGGGAGGCTTGCAACTTGGTTACGGTTTGTCGCTTTGCTGCACACTGCCTGCAAATGCCTTTGGCTTATAAAATATTTAAACATTTTGTGGCTACATATTTGCACTGGGTCCGAGTCAGCAGTGTCGGGGCTAAGGACGAGGAAGATGTCGAGGACGAGAACAAGGACGTTGTCGAGGTGTTTGGGAACGGACGGCTGTTGCTAAAGTTCAAGTGGCGGTTGCCAGCGTTTGCTATTAATATTGTGCGACAGCTGTTGGACTGCTTAAATATTTATTCAATACGCAAAAAAGTATGGCGTCGACTCGGCTTATCGGAGCAAAGGATGATGACGAGCAAACGTTGTCATTATCATCGGTTCGGTTCCGCAGTTGCCTCTGCCTGATATGCTAATATGGTTATGGTTACGGCTGCTGCTGCTGCTTCTGCTGCTCTTGTGGCTGCTTCTATTCTTTGCGGTTGTCCTTGTCGTTGACTGAGAAAATTTCATTATACCAATTACTTGCATCAAAGCTGCTGGGATAATTGACTTTGCTTAGCGGAAGGCAGTCAGTGTTAGACCCATTCCCTTTATATATCCCCGACCTCGTGAGTTTGAAGCGCTTGCATAAGACGACGCCTTTATGTGTTCCACGTTGCACATTAGTTGCTCACCCTATCTGTGAGTGTGTGTATATGTGTGTTTGTGTGAGTGTGTGGTGGCCCATTTGGGAGCATAAAATAATTAAACTTAATTGACAGTTTTTGGTACCACCTTTGTCCCAGTGTATTATATGTGCGCGTGTGAGTGCCCTTTAATCTAATGAGCTTAACTTTGGCGGCAAAACCCTGCTTTGCTTTTATGTTAGTGTAGTTGGTCATTGAGTTCGGCTCTCTTTAGCAACTGCCAACTGGGCCATTTGAAGCAAACTTTATATATTCATGAATAATTTGCTGCAATGAAGTCAATTAAATGCATTTTTGTGATTTAACAAACTAATTTGTAGTCCGATCACACAATGAATTAAACAAATTGAAGTCATTGCAATAATTAATAAAGCAATAACTGTTTTGAATAAGTGCACTGTGGTTGATCTTATATGGGAAAGGGAAAAAAGGAATTTTTAAAATTTATTTTTTTTTTTTTTTTTTTTTTTTTTTTTTTTTTTTTTTTTGTTTTTTTTTTTTTTTTTTATTTTTTTTTTTTTTTTTTTTTTTTTTTTTTTTTTTTTTTTTTTTTTTTTTTTTTTTTTTTTTTTTTTTTTTTTTTTTTTTTACCTTTATTACTTTTCACTTATACGTTTCTTAATTTCACAATCCCGCATAACTGAATATCCAAATTCTTCTTATTTTGTTTAAAAATTTAATATATATTTAATCAGACTTTCTGTTCATGGTTCTTCAGCATATTTCGTCTGGGATAGGGCGATCAATTTAATAGAACCTAATCTTGTTTTAGCCATAAATATATGGGTTGTATTCATTAGTTCTAAATTTTCAATATTACTAAATACTAATTTTAAATACACTTGATAAATTAAATTAAAAAAATGAAAAAAAGTAATTTTAAATTGAACATTTTAGTAATATAGGTTTGTGATAAGTTCAATCTTAAACTTAAACAATGCCAAATTGAGCACAGGGTTTGCGATATTGTGTTTTGATAGAATCCTCGCCTAAACTGATCACTCAGTTCGCCTTCAATATTTGGAAATACAAATATTTCAATAAGCTTCTATATCTATAGCCTGCAAAACATAGCACTTAAGATGGCGAATTTTCATACTTAATATACTGACTGGCCAAACTATTAATGCATGTTCCAAAAGGTAAATGCCCTGCAGTTTTTAATCAATATAGTTGTAAGGTATTTAAGCACTAATGCAAATCACATGCATGAACACGTTATATTAACACTTACTTGGCCTTTGAAATTCACATCTTCTGCGCTCATAAATTTCAAAACCAATAAACGAAATTAATATTTTTGTACTCTATCGCAGATCAAGATTTAACTAAATTTTTGTTCGATAATGACATAATTTATTTTTGTTCCAATGTAATGGATCAATGCATTGATCCCACTGAACGTCAACTACAACAATGCAAATGAAATTATAGAAAAAATGCATAGTTGTGAAATGCAGATTTCAATTTTCATTCTATGTAAGTATCAACGTACTACGATATTGCTTTAATCAAGTAAAGCTGGCTGGTAATTATTGATCAGTGAGATATGTAAAATCAAATATATGCAAGTTATGTGATTAGTAGGCCTTTGCTTTTTGGTTAGTCATTTAGATATATTTAGTTTATCCGTTATTCATCTATTTCGATTTTGCTGCTATAAAATTTTATGTTTTCTGTTTCGTTCTATCCGAAAAAGATAAAGGAAAAAAGTTATATTTGACATTTCAATAGATATTTTGGCGTCATGAAAATCTATCCAAATGCTGATGCTTGGTTTTATGTGGACAAGCCCGGTTGTTGGGGCAGTTATCAAAAATATGGCCCATATCACAGCTGGAAACTGCCTGAAAAGGAGTATACTCCAAGATACATGTACTATTGGCGGGATATTGAAGGACATAAGCTGCGAGATGTAAAACGTAAGGATCTCTACTTTGAAAATTGGCCGACGACAAGAATTCGAGCACAAGCTTGTCTGGGCATGCTCTATGCAACTGGCTACCGCTTTATTAAACTGAGCCAAGCACCGCCAGCTGGCTTTAAGTGTGCACCACTTCCTGTTAATTTAGCTACTGCACAATATGTGAAAGGTGAGTCGATTTATTTAAGGAGTTCCTAAAATTGCGATGTATTCCTATTGCAAATCGTAGCTCATTTGAAGAAAAAGAAGAAGGAGGCTAAGGCGGAGCAAAACAGAAAGAAGAAGGAAGCAGCATCTAAGAAAAAGGCAGAGAAGGCTCATAAGAATCGAGGAGCACCACGAGGAAGAAATTAACAGTTGTGAGCCAGCACATCAAAATTTGAATTTGTTGTAGAAAGTCGTAATTCAAATTTTCTTGACTAAATTTAATAAACATTTAAATCAATAAATTTTAAACAAAGCTGTGAATCAGCATGGTTTGATATTTTCTCAAAAAAAAAATTTAATTTTTAAGATTTTTGAAAGTTAATTTTTATCAAATTGATCATCTCTGTAAAAACCGGAAAAAGTGCTTTTTAAATATTAAATAAAATTATAAATGATTCGCATTTTAAAAGTTTTCAGCTGAAAATAAATTTAAAAGCAACCGTTCATTCGTATCCATTATATATATACGTATACATTATGCATAATTACCATCACACAAAAGCCAACTTCGATGCAACTCATTAGACAATAATAATATATTTACAGCATATAGTGTTGTGTGTATGTATGTCTGTATGCAGATACGAATTGTATATACATATATATATTAATATATACATATATATATATATATATAGATGTAAATTACGTATATTACATTGATAGATTTATCTGTGAACAGATGTGTGTATTTGCTGATTTTCATCAGCCGCATAATTAGCGTAGCCAAGCGCACTGATTAACTTGCATTCAACGATTTTCAATTGAATTTTGCAGTTCGTTGATTCGAACCAAAAAAAAAATAAGTGAAAAGAAAAAACCGTATATAAAGACAGAATACCCAGCGAAAAACACACACACAACTGCATTACAATTGCAATCGGCATAGGAGTTGTGGGTGTTGTGAATGTTGAAGCCCCCGAGATGGGGGATAGGTTAATAAAAATACAAAGCGGGATAAGAACGAAATGAAAAATATGCAGCCGGGTAAATGATGAATGTGAAATGTGCCATTAATTAATTCGATTAAATGCAGCAGTTCAGGCAATCAGCCAAAAAGGCATCCTCAGGCAAGTCAGAACTACTGAAAAATCGTGTAAACAGGACAGAGTTAAGAGTCAGTCAATCAACAAAGTGGCCACAGAAGTCAGGCAAGATATATGAAACTGGTTATGCGAAATGTTGCTGTAGTTATGAATAAATAATTTACTTGATTTGCAATAGATTAATTGGCTGTGGTGTCTTTTAGTAATAAGACCAAATGGACCAATATCATTAAATACAATATTTTATGTTCATTACAACATAATCATTTCAAAACGATTATATGTTTTTCATTATTACGAATATAATGATTTGTATACTCGTTATCTATAGAATACATATTCGTCATCTGCATGATCAGCAGAGAAAAACCGAATCAGAGAATACAATAGCTTCGTGACAATTTGAAGATTAAGTTTACTTCCATTATTGCCAAACTTGGTATTATTTTAACTGATTGTATTGTATTTTCTTTGAACTAGACTAACTCGGACTATAAGTAACTCTTTACGATCTAAGACTTTTTTCAACCAAAATACAAAAAATATTTGTTGGTATAATTTATTATTGGTATTACCAAACTAGGTAGCAGATATCTCACAGTCGGGAAGACTGAATGTAGCTTTATGTCACATCATATGTAAATAAATATTATAATATTATATACAAATGTCACTAATTATGTATTTTTCAGATTTAGACAGTTAGTTTAATGTCATTGGGACAACTGTTTTCAAATCAACTCACAATTTTGCCAAAATATATTTCAATCTTTCTGACTAATTTCAACATTCCCAGTCTTTCAAAATATACAACGGAACATTGGCAAAATGAAGGACAAGGATAAGAAAACATGTTCCGATGACAGACAAAATTTCGTTGCAACTCGCATGAGTTTACCACTTTTTATGGTGTCTCGTCAGTTTTCAGAACGTGCCTCAATTATTTCCTTATTAACTTAATTGCTGTGTTTTGCAGGCAATCGCATTCGCGAAGACAATTTAGATAATGTGCAGAAGCAGTTCAAGATAGCGGGCGCTCACTATAATGTTCACTGCCAACAAGGTTTGTGTCTCAATATCTCGATGACTTTTAATATAAAATGTGCGAAATTTTCAGAGAATCGGGGAGAGGAATTCAGTACTGCAACGTATGCGCATTATAAGAATCTCACGGGCTTCGAGAAGTTGCCTGTTTATCCATATCCGGAGCAACGTCCACTGAAATGCGACCGCTCACTTTCCACTTGGCGGAGCTATCATCAAGCGCCGAATCGATATGGCGTGCTACCCGAACCCTATAAGAGTCGAATGGGATCCAAGGGTTCAGTGTTTGCCAAGATGCATGTGAACAAGAGTCGGGTGTGCATAAAGCCACCTCCGCCCCATTTTTACGAGATGCCATCGGAACTCGAGCGCTTCTTCAAGTCGGAAAACAAGCAAAAGGGCATCTTTTTATCCAGTAAGTTAGACAAGTAATTGTGTAATTACAACTGAATTTAAAATGGTTCCTCTGTTCGACAGATGCTCGAGATCACCGACCCTGTTTGCGTTCCATGGTTAGCGACTTGACCACTTGTTGGCACAACCCTGATCATCCGGGTCCCACTGATACGTACACCACAATCTATGAGATCAATGCCAACATGTCGCCTCCCTTGAAGACCATTCAAGACAATCCCCACTTGTTTCTAAGGCAATCGTGTGTGCCCACAGGACGTAGTCTTCGCATTCGACGCAACATTAGCTTTGAGCCGGGTCCAGGGCGCTACGACATCCGTTATCCAAATGTCTGCGCTTGCGAGAGAGGCAAAAAAAGCATGCCTGGCCTCACTGTGATGATTGAGAAGCAGAAGCGTTTCAAGTTTCGCCGGCTGCCATACATGCGTATCAATTCGCGCAAATATTGTGAACCCGACTGGCGCCATGTTGTTGGTCACGGACACGGCCACATCTTCAAGATGGGCAAGCACGATCAGCTTAAGCAGCAGCTTAAAAAACAAGTCGCTAAGGGCAAAAAGGCCGAGAAGCAATTGAAGATGTTTGCCGATGGCAAATACCTTAATATGCTGGTCAATCCCCGACAGTTTCCTATTTCTATACGTGACTTCCCAGTGCCGCCGTATGTGCCGCGCATCGTTTACAATTGTGTGGCGAAGCGTATTACGCGCAAGCAGCTGCGAAACAATAAGAAAATTGCCTTCATGAGCGGCCAGGAGCGCTGGAAGGATGGTGCACGTCCTCTACAGCTGACCGCACGTCAGCTGGAGGCCATTAAGGAGCGTCTGCCAGTCGAGCGACGTCTGGTAGATCATCCACTGGAGCTGCGGGCATCAAAGATTGTCAGCCGACTTCATCATGTGCCGGATCATATGCGAAGCACGTATATGCCGAAGCTGCGCAAACGTCTCTTCAAATTCCTGCCCATACCGGGTGCTCGTGTGCTTGTCTCTGATAGTGACATAACGCCGGATTTGCATTTCGATCGTGAGAATCCGACCGGCATGTACAATAAGAAGCTGGACGAGACTTTATTCTATCGCGATTCGGTGCTCTTTGAAAAGTCAGACGAAGATGCCAGATCAATGAAGAAAGAACCCTCAAATAGTGTGACGGGTTCGGTGGCCTCGAAGCTAAGTAATTTATCTCTGGTCCGACAGTCGGCTAGTCGAAACTCAGTGAGACACAGCAAAGGATCTGCGATGGTGCTCCAACAAAGCGAATCACGTGTACGAGATTTTAAATCTGAGGCAGCTGCTGAAATGGCTGCTGGTGCTGCCGCAGAGGCTGCTCAGGTGTCTTGAAGCTAGCTATCTGGCTGCTGACCATAATTCCACATCTAGGCAAATAACAAAAAGTACATCAGGAAAATAAGAAATGGAAGAAAGAAAGATCACACACGAGCTACGTTTACATAGTTTATGATTTATGCATTATGCTCCAGTAAATTGTGTAGCCACCAAACTGGGGAGAACCAGAAAGTAACTTTTGACCATAAAATAAATAACTTTTCAGTCTCTGCTTCCGTTCATGGCAAAGTGAGAGTCAGCGTGTACGTGTGTATGTTAGTCTGTGTATGTGTCCTAAAATGGCCAAAACCAGCAGCCAGCACGAAATAATTAAGTTTTCCAACGTTTTGCGGAATCTGTGCCAGGTCCGTGCTGTTACCCCTTCTTTGTCTCGTTGTTCCTGCTGCTGAAGCAGCTTCCTTCATCTTGTCTACGTGTGGCCCGCTACATGTGGCCATTAAAATTACGAGCATATCTCATATCTCTCTGCTTGCTTAGATTGTAAAACATAATCTGTTATCAATTATTTTAGTTGCGTGCCTCTGGCCCCCACCGAGGTTGCCACAGAGGCAAACGTTAGCCGAGAAACTAGCAAAAAGCGCTCACGTTGCATTTGGCAAAGGCTGAAAGAAAACTTTCCACATATTTATGACTTAGTTAAAATTTTGGCTTGTAAGCAATTTCATGTGCTGCTGTTGTTGTTGCTGCTGCGTCTCAGCTTATGCTCCGAGCTCATCAAAATGGGCATCGTAATCGATTTTATACTCTTTACCGAGTGCGTGAGCAACTGACGTAAGTGAATGACTGAATGGATTGAATCGGTTGTGCGAGTGCTGTACTTAATTGAGTTTTCTGTCGACCAAAGTCGTTGATGGGCAGCTGCCAATTCAGCAGTAACTAAGATCTCAACGGATGAGAGTTGAGCACCATAAGATGGTTTCGGTGTAATTGATATTTGAATGAAATCATCTGTCATTGAGTTGCAGGAAATCAACATATCATCCTTGGGAAATTTGTTAATGTGTACACGTTCAACATAATTTGCATTTTTATAAGCGTTTTGCTCGCATTGTAAAACAATGTTTGACTTATGTGGTTTGTAGTATGGAAAAAGGCTGGCAAATATATAAATTATATTGTTATATGCTCTAATATGCTCTAATAGTTAAGCGTGACATTGGCAAGTAAGTATATTGTTTAAGTTACAAAGCACAAAGATTTGATTCTAAAATCACATATTACACGTGGGGCTTGAAAGTCCTGCCATTATTTTTTTTTATTACATATTATTTATAAAAATATTTGAATATGAAGGAAGTAATGTTTATTTCGATAAAGTTAAAATGATTTTAAAATGAGGTCAAGTAAAATAATAAAATTTTCATCGAAATTAAAATATATCAAACTAAAACGGAGGTGAAGGGTGACTTCCCAACTGCATCTTTAAGATGCATTTGCTTCTCGCAGATGCAAAGAATGTTTTTGTTATGCTGTGGGAAAGGCTGAACTGAAATGAAAACAACAGGATTCAAGGCTCCATTCAATGTATTTTGTTTACCAGCAGATGGCAGCTGATTAACAATGACAGGAACTCCCCAACATGTCCTCGCTCCAACTTTTCGCAAAGAAAATTATTATGGTTAATGCTGTGCGCTATTGTCATTGTCATTTGCTGTTGTTGTTGTTGTTGCCGTTGCCGTTGTTGTTTTTGTAGTCGTTGTCGTTGGCTGTGCAAATATTTTACACGCCACAAACGCAAACACAAAGCCAGCTCCAAAGCGCACAAGTAAAAGTAAATTATAAGCAAAAGGCAACAATGCGACGCAATGTTGAAATGCAACTGATTGTGCGCGAAAAGTTTTTTGTTGCTGCTGCCTCAAACACAGAAAGGGATGAAGAAACGAGAATCAGGTTATACAGAATGGGGAGCAGAATGAGAAAGTAAAATGAGAATGAGCACGAGGACAACTAAGGAGTAACAGCAGGAAAAGACACTGCACGCTTTTCGGTTAACATGAGTTATTATTGTAAAGTGGGCGGCTAACCAGTGCAAGACGGTTACTTCGCCTTCTTTCTGCCAACTAGTCCAAGATGAAGATACAGTAGATACGCTTGAAACTGATGTGCTTTCTGGCAAAAAATTAAAATATAAAATATAAAATGTAAAGTATAAAAATAAAAAAAAAAAAAAAAAAAAAAAAAAAAAAAAAAAAAAAAAAAAAAATAAAAAAAAAAAAAAAAAAAAAAAAAAATAAAAAAAAAAAAAAAAAAAAAAAAAAAAAAAAAAAAAAAAAAAAAAAAAATAAAATATAGAATATAAAATATAAAATATAAAATAAAAAATAAAAAATATAAAATATAAAATATAAAATATAAAATATAAAATATAAAATATAAAATATAAAATATAAAATATAAAATATAAAATATAAAATATAAAATATAAAATATAAAATATAAAATATAAAATATAAAATATAAAATATAAAATATAAAATATAAAATATAAAATATAAAATATAAAATATAAAATATAAAATATAAAATATAAAATATAAAATATAAAATATAAAATATAAAATATAAAATATAAAATATAAAATATAAAATATAAAATATAAAATATAAAATATAAAATATAAAATATAAAATATAAAATATAAAATATAAAATATAAAATATAAAATATAAAATATAAAATATAAAATATAAAATATAAAATATAAAATATAAAATATAAAATATAAAATATAAAATATAAAATATAAAATATAAAATATAAAATATAAAATATAAAATATAAAATATAAAATATAAAATATAAAATATAAAATATAAAATATAAAATATAAAATATAAAATATAAAATATAAAATATAAAATATAAAATATAAAATATAAAATATAAAATATAAAATATAAAATATAAAATATAAAATATAAAATATAAAATATAAAATATAAAATATAAAATATAAAATATAAAATATAAAATATAAAATATAAAATATAAAATATAAAATATAAAATATAAAATATAAAATATAAAATGCATTAGTAGAATAGAGTATGTTTAGTCTTGATATACTAATTTTCATATTGTTTAGTGCAGAATACTTTTGTGCGTCGACAAAACAAATGAACCAAGGAGTTCGCACAGCGTGCAACGTTGTCTGTAGTCTATGAAAGTTGGCTTTGCCGCAGTCATAGTCAGAGTGCAGCCTTTGTTTGTTTTTCTTGTTGCCGAGATTTCTTCTTTTTAGGTCATAGGGTCGTGGCATGTGCAAATTGCAAGCAGCAGTAGCAGCAGCAAGAACGGTGGCTGCAACAGAAGCTGTATTCGCATCGCGCTGTGCGTGAATGGTGAGTCGAGACACGACATGTCGACTCTACATTTTCAAATAATTTCTGATTAAGCGTCGGCTGTCAGCGTACAGGGTACGAGTCACGCGATAGAGGGTGCAGGGCCCGCCCCAGGATTCCGGTTGGCCGTGTAACCAACTTGGCCGCCATGCTGTGTGACAAACGCAACGGGTGCAAATGCAGCACTGGCAACACGCTAACATATTGCGGCGCATAATTTAACGTTGCTTATGCATTTTTCGCCGAGTGCAACTAATTTTTGTTTGTTGTCAACGAAAGCCACAAAGATTTATGCCTGAGAAATTATGCTTTAAAAGTGTACGTACGTCTTCGTTGTTGTACTTTTGGATCTTTTTTTGTTGTGCTTGCTGTTGTTGTTGTTGTTGTTCCTTCATCCGTTGTGGTTAAGTAATTTAATATACTTTAATGTCAGCTTGCAGTTCTCGATTATATAGCTCTCCATCTTGCTCATTCACTTACACACATGTATCACACAAACATATGTAGATATACTACATTCATATATAAGTATGTTTAATGCATATTAGTATATGCGCATATAAAAGACGTGTATTATGAGAGCGGCGCGGGGAAGAGACGGGGAAGAGCAAAAACAACAACAAAGAGTATGTTCATAAAAATGTAAATGTGCAAAATGGCACGCGAAAGAGGGATAGCAAGTGAGAAATCATAATAAGGGCTAGTGCGAGGCAAGCAGATGAGAAACTCAGACGAAAGATGCCAAAAGTACATACGACCATACATACATACATATGTATGTGTATATATACATATAACATATACTTGTGTTTGGATGTGAGGGTTCATAAGTTTTTGCGCTGACATTTTAAGTGCTTCTTTGTGAATTATTTATAAACAAAGAATAATTACACTCGGCATTATGATCTTTATGCGATGCAATGCATTAAATGTTATCTTTCAAACGCTACCCCATGTTTTGCGCCTGATATCTTTCATTATTTTAAATTAACAATATAGCAATTTCGATTGTTGCATACAACAAAGTTAAGATGTAAGGAACAAAAAACATAATTTTTTTAGAATAATGTGGAATTTAAATTATAAATTATACCAAATTGGATTTAAATCAACTTTTTAAACAACAATTAACAATTACGATTTATTTATAAAATTTTTCCTCCGAGATATGTTTTATATTAATATTAGTAAATTAATTGTATATTCGTACTAAGCTAACTGGGGTTTTTCCTTTCCAAGTAAAATTAGAATTGGAAGTCGACATTGCCAATTATTTCCGAAGCCCATCTAGTAAAACGAGCACAAATACAGAAATTTAAGAACATTTTTATGTTTATTATTATTTTAGTGTAGCATATTTCGTACATTTTATGTACACTCAATAATTTATATTTATTTTGTTTTTGTCTTTGTTTACACCTTTTAGGGTTTAATCAACAAGTTACCATATGCACAAGCCACTTATACTGTCTGTATGTAGGTGTGTGTGTACTTCCTTTTGTATAAATTCCACTTAACTAAGCAAAAACAAAGATATAAACCAAACATGAGGCAATGCAAATGGCCCTAGTTCAGTTGAACCAAAACTCCATTTTGAATTCTGTTGGGGTGGGAAGAGATGGTTGCTGTTGCCGCTGCTTCTGCTGCTGCTTGGTGGTCTTCGCACACTTTCCGCTTTGTTATTATGCGTATTATGCAAACCACGCCCACTTTCGCCCTCTCCCCCTGCATGCCACTTACATTTTACTTTACGCGCTTTTGCCGCGTATTTTTATAGCCATTTGGTTGGCATGAGCACAAAAAAAAGTAGACAGCCCTTAGCTGGTGAAAAAATAACGCAGAAATCTGAAGCTGTTCCAGACGACTACGAAGTACACTACAACCCCAATTATTAGCCAGTTTCCTGACATTGTTTATATGCCTAGACTGGGCTTAGTGCACATACAAGTAGATATGCACATAAGGAAAAGAATATGTACATAAGTAGGATTCAGTTAGGAGTGTGCGAATTGCAGTTACTCTATTTAGAAATATTTTTAACGAAAGTAACTTTTGTTTGTGACTTATGTGAACTATACCTTATGTATTTGAATAAACTATATAATTGACTTAAATTAATTTACTAGTATTGTTTAGTCTAGCTACCCTTTTTATGGACACTAGAGGGTATGGAGAATGTCATACGAAAGGTAAGTGGCGTAGACAGCAGATACTAGGAATGTGTGTGGAAAAATACGAGAATGTGAGCATGTTGAAAAGCACTAAAAAGTATTATCTAAATGATAATTTGTTGCTGCTTGTCTGTTTGTTGAGTAATGTAATTTTATGTACAGCAATGGAGCTGGCATGCATAAACCATTGGAGACAAAGACTTTAGCTGTTTTCAGCTTTTCTTCATTCTTCCTCTTGATATATACACACTCTTCCATTTTTGCATGTATAGTAGTATTATGTGCGTAAAGCATATTTCCGCTTCCTGTTGCTGGCCAAGTCGCAAAGGCTCACAATTCGTTAGCTAGCGTAAATGAAACAAAGCGAAAGCAAAGTCACTTAGCCAAAAGCATTTTGGGCATAGCCTGAGTTACCATACAACAATTTTGAACAAAGTTGTTTGGACTAAGACAATTCAATTCTATTCTGTTCAACTCACTTCACATCTAAGAAGAACTTTCGGAAAACATTGGCGAAACATTTCAAAGATTAGCTTCGGTCCGTTTACCTGCACAGATCCTCAAATCAATTGCACATTTTGCGCAACTTTGGACAAATGCAATGCAATTAAATGCAACAAAGTTCAAAATTGAGTTGGTACAGCAAATCGACAGACTTGTCAGGAATTCTATTGGCCGAATATAAAGCGCACGACAAGCCGAAAGTCAATGTAGGTTTTATAGGACTGGGCTGGCAGGATTAAATCGGGCTAGACCGGATAGCACAGGGAGACAACTGAAATTCAATTCGGTTGCGCTCGATTGCATTGCATTTCAATATAAATATTTATTTTATTTATACAGACACAGACGCAGACGCACACAGATACAGCTGTAGACGGACACACAAATGGACGGAGCGACAAATTGCAGCTGACAGTAGAAGATGTTGTGGAGCCCATTTGTTTTAGTCAATCGATGGCATCGGAACAAAGTCATTCTGCAGTTTACTTGAGTTCAGTTTGGAGCAGTTCAGCTTGGTATGTTGCATTAGAATTCAATTTTCAAACTGATTATATCCGCTACCCATAGGGTAGAAGGGTATTACAGCTTTGTGACTTCAGGAAATGTATGTAACAGACAGAAGGAAGCATTTTCCCCCCAAAAAATTATATTTTTGGTGGGGGGGGCCACCCGCCGGGCGATACCGCCCCCCCGTCCGCCCTTTTGGCTGTCTGTGTTTCAACCCCTCGCTCCGGGGGGGGAGTTTTTCTGGTGGGTCTGTTTGGGGGTGTCCCCCCGCCTAGATTTTTTTTTTTTTTTTTTCCCCCCCCCCCCCCCCCCCCCCCAAAAAAGAAAAAATCTAGTACACTTAATTATATAGTGTCGTTTTGTTTTGGGACAGGAGAAGAAAATATCCGTTCGTGTTTTGGGGGTGTGGGGGGGGGGGGGGGAATTTGTTTTGGTGGGATGGGGTTGGGGGGGAAGATCCAGGGGGGGGTGGTGGTTGTTTTGTTTTGGGGGATCGTGGTGGTGGTTGTTTTTTTTATTTTTTATTTTGTAGGATGGGTGGGATGGGATGGAATATAATATACAAATATACCAAATATATATAATTTTTTTGTTTTTTTTTTGTATTTTTGGGGGGGGGGGGGGATCGGGCACGTTTTTGTATCTGTGTATCTGCTTCTTGCTATTGATGTGTATTTGTCTATTCGAGTTTCGTTTAATGCAATGCCATAACTTTGGCTTAGCTGAGAGCTTGCTTTGACTACGACTTCGACTTCGACTTTGGCTCAGGGTCTGGGTTTGTTATTGGGTCTGTGTCTGAGTTGAGTGGGGAGGAAAGCGAGGAGAGAGATGGTGGTGAAAAAATGGGGGTGGGGTTGGTGGGGGGGTGGTGGAAATATATAGGTGGGGGGAGTGTTGGGGTGAAATTTTTTTGTTTTTTTTTTTAAAAAGGGGGGTTATTTTTTTTTTTTTTTTTTTAAAAAAATTTTTTTGGTTTTTTTTTTTTTTTTTTTTTTTTTTTTTTTTTTTTTTTTTTTTTTTGGGGGGTTTTTTTTTTTTTTGTTTTTTTTTTTTTTTTTTTTTTTTGTTTGTTTTTTTTTTTTTTTTTTTTGTTTTTTTGTTTTTTTTTTTTTTGGGGGGTTTTGTTTTTTTTTTTTTTTTTTTTTTTTTTTTTTTTTTTTTTTTTTTTTGTTTTTTTTTTTTTTTTTTTGTTTTTTTTTTTTTTTTTTTTTTTTTTTTTTTTTGGTTTTTTTTTTTTTTTTTTTTTTTTTTTGTCATCGTTCAGGCGTCTTTTCATATAATTTTGCTTTTGGCTGATAATTATTTGCATATTTCTTTGTGTGCAGTGCGAGACGTGAGCTGCAGCTACCGAGGAGTGGGCAGGTGGAAGGACAATTAGGAGAACAGTGGCAAGAAGGGCATTGAAAAGGACCTGGAGCTGTCGCTAATTTGAAAGCTTTTTGCGGAAGACAAATGCAAATGTTAGCGTTGTGTGCACAGAGTTGCCAACTTTTCCATTTTGTGTCGTGTGGGCTTGGCTCGCAGTTGTCATTTTACGTTCTGCAAATGTCAAACTTATCGACTCCAAGCCATGTGCCCCAGTCGAGCGTCTATAGCTCAACGAAGTACATGCTCCTCTGAATGGTTTTAGGTGCATTGTGTGGCTAGGATGACGTCCCACACTTTTGCGTGGCGTGTTGCATGTTGTCTGTGGCACGACAATGTTGCACGTTCGAATTAACTTTAATGAACTCAGTTTAGTTGCAAATGAGTTACAAAACTCGAAAACACATCGAGACGTGTTTAGTGCACACCGAGCATCGTGCTACATGAGTGTTGCAAGTAAAATTACTCTTCTACGACTGCTATACTATTTTACTAACTTGGTGTGTGCAGGGGTTTTTCATCAAGGGGCATCGTTCAGGTTGAAATGATGAAGCTGCTTTAATTCCTAACTTTGCTATCAGTTGATTGGTAGCCAGAAGCGACAAGTTATGCGATACTCAAGTGTCTCGAGTTTGATAAATGGGAATTGAGATTTTGAATCGGATTCGCCATAAATTTTATTTCGATTTCACAATAAAGTATCCACACATTTTTATTGTTTAAATTGAAATTTTCTGTCGATGGCTATAGATGACAATGTCTGCGAAATTTAAATAAAATTCTAAGCAAGTTTGCAAATCAAGTCAAAAGTCAAATTTCGTGTTTGTGACAGTTGGAAGAGTGCGAAATGTTAGCATGTTAGCAAAAGGTTACGGTGTTCGCTGAAAACTTTGCGGCGAAAGTTCACACGGCGTATACTATACACACACAAATACATACATATACACACATATATATACATACACACACCCACACAAGAAAGGCAAACTGTCTCTCTGACTATATGCCACGCCTTCTGCCTCAAAGCTGTTGAAATGCTCGGAATACGGCATAAAAATGTGCTAATACTTATTTGGCATAGACTTTCACTTCACACCCTCTTATTGTTGTTATTGTGACTGGTGTTGTTGTTGTTGCTGGTTTAGGCCTTGGCAATTTGGTGTTTTTATACTCGCTACCCATAGGGTAGATGGGTATTATAGCTTGGGGACTTCAGGAAATGTATGTAACAGGCAGAAGGAGGTTCCCGCGCCCATAAAGTATATATTGGGGGGGGGCCCCCGCGGGGGGGGGATATCCCCGTGCGGGTGGGTGGGTGGGTGTGTGTGCCCCCCGCGATGTGAGAGCCTAAAAGAGCGAGAGATCCCAAAATGGGGCCGGGTTTGGGGGTGGGTCCCCGAGGGTGGGGGTTTTTTTTGTTTTTGGCACCCCCCCCTCCCCCCCCCTTAAAACAAAAAAAAAAATTATTTGCGCGCGCTATAAAAAAAAAGGTGGTGGGTTGGGGGGTACAAAAAGAAAAGAAAGGGCGCGGGGTGGGGGGGTGTGGGGGGGGGGGAGGGGAAAAGATGGGGGTATTCATGAAAAAGAGGTGTGGGGGGGGGACCATAGGGGGGGGCGCGCGGGGGGCGCGTGAGGTATGCGGGGGGGGTGGGTGTGTTATATATATTTGGTGTGATTTTGGGGGGGTGGGGGATTGGGGATGTAAAAATAAATAAAATAAACAAAAAAACAAAAATTATTTGTTGGTATTTTTTGGTATATTGGGGGGGGGGGGGGGGGCTTTCACCGGGGGGGCCCTCGGGCGTGGTTTTTTTTTTGTTATTCTGACAGTTATGCTTATTTATAGGCGTGTTATTTTGCAAAGTATTTCAAGGACTGCTGTCGCGGACGTCGAATTGGAGGCGGGTCGGATTTTGGCATTTTTAAGCCAAGGCAATTTATTGGCTTTGCTGTGTGCCGATTAGCCAAATATTGAGATTATTGGCGATTCGAAAGCCGTTTCAATTTTAGGCTTATTACGCGCGCTGAGAAAGGCTTAGGCGCGTCTATCTGGATAATTGAGACTGTCACTTGCAGTTGCCGCACAGCCAACGCCTCTGGTTGGGGTTCATTGAACCGCTTTCGAAATGCCTGCGGTATGCGGTGAAAACTTCGCGGGCGATCAGCCAAAATAAAGAATCGCTGTGGAAAACCAAACAAATTGATATAACACCAGATAACTGAGAGATTCTCTCGCTCCCCACGTTTGGCCAAAAATCTGTCTAGCAGTGTGTGTGTGTTGCCAAAAAAGTGTGAAAACCACAGCAGTGGCAATGTTAGCCAATTGTAACGGCTGTGCGGTCATCGAAAACCCTGCAAAAAACTGACTAAATGACTGGCTGACTGACATACATAAATGACTCGACGTCTCATTCCCCTTCTCTCTCTCTTTCTCCCTCTCTCCTTGGGGGTGTTGCGGTTTTTGTGGCCGCCAATGTGTACGCCAATTGATTTATTTAAATAATAAACAAGCTGCCAAAGAAGTCACTACAATTATGTGCACACAAGCACCGAAAAGCATGCTGCAGCATTTAGCAAGGAACCACATTGGAAATATTTATTAATTAGTGATAAGTGAAAGAAATTCAAATAATTTTGTTCATAATTTTTTTTACTGTTACAACAGGAAATGTCTGTAACATTAAAAATATAAATACGTCCTTACTACGAATATAAATACATATATATTTTTAATCAGCGTCAACAGTGGAGACTATAGGCCATATTGGCCTGCCTGTATGGGTCTATAGAATTATGAGACTGTAGGAACTGAAACTGCTTTTTTATTCGAACTGATAAATAGTGTTCAATAAGTTGATCACTTTTTTGCTCGCAGAAATCGCAAAATCTAATAGTTTGTGAAGTCTTAAGACTTCGCATTACACATTATTCAGAGAATTCTAAACAATTCCTGATAGTTGAATGCAATCTGATTAAAAACTTAGAAATCATCATTTATAAGCCCTATGTGATATATTATTGGCTCCATAACTGCGCTCGGTACGACTAATATTTATGAACTGCAGGGTTACTAGGACAGGGTTTGGGATGCGTGACAGAAAAACACCGCGATCCCTGAAGAGGAACAAATAATTGGGCAATTTGTATATTGTCAAATTATTGGGTAGAGTGCCAATAAAAGAGTTATTGTTGTGTAGAAATTAACATTTATTGCGTTGTTATTCACGTATTTATTAATGCCTTTTTATTTTGATTTTGTGTTTCGAGTGTAGTTGGACTGGCGCCATCAATGTCAAGGTCAAAGACTTGGTTAACAAAATTCTTGCTAGAAGCGTTAGATAAGAGGGCATTCACTTTATTTATAATTATCATTTAAAGGATGGTCATTTTTTATGCATTCATTTAAGGTTAGTCTTTCCAACCTAATGTATCAAAGAGTTCCAGAGCTGTGTTGAAGTATAATACAAATTTTGAACGAAATGTATTTTATCCACATATTTTTATTTTTATGAAATTGTAAAATGTGTTCAATAATGCGTAAAGTTATATATGTAAATATTTGTGTACAGACCCTGTACCACGTTTTCTTTATTGATACAGTCAACTCTCATAACGTATTATTTAGAGTTAATTGTCGATAAACAAATTATTGCCCTTCAGAATATTTTCATTATGCAGTTATGTATATATTTGTTTGAGTGAAACAAGTTTCAATTTTGTGAAAGTGAAGGTTACGGGGTTAATGTCAGACAAGAAAACACCCAAAGAAGTGAGTAAGAGCAAATAGTTGTTGATAATAAGTTCAAACTGAACTTGAAACAATTGGCGAAACCGGTGAATTTTGGTGGAAAGTTTGTTGACCCCCAGATAAGAACACTGATAAGGCCAACACTGTTGGCAATATAAAAGCGATGAAATGATTTCTGTGTAGACATTGTTACGACACTCAACCACGGCAAGAGATGAGTCGATTGGCATTTACGTGGAGTAGTTTTCTGTTGCTCGCAGCTGCCAGCTGGGCATCACCTCATTATGATGGACGCATTGTGGGTGGCCACGTGACAGAGATACGCAATTTCCCTTACCAAGCGTCCATACAGCGGCATGGTGAGCATATCTGTGGTGGCGCCATTATCGGAGATTACTTCATATTAACCGCTGCCCACTGCTTCGAGGAGCCGTGGTCGGAGCTCGACTACAGTGTGCGTTTGGGCGCCACGCATCATGCAAAAGGTGGCGAGTTGCTCAGTTTGCGGCAGATCATACGCCATGGAGCCTACGACACTCTGACACATGACAATGACTTGGCACTGCTGCTGCTCTATGGCAGGCTCAACTACACCGAAGAACTGCAAGCGGTGCCGTTAGCCACGACGCAGGATGCACTTACCCCCGAAACAGTGCTGCACGTCAGCGGCTGGGGATTGCAGAATGAGTCGGGTGACGACGGGGTATCGCCAGAGCTGCGCTATGTGGATTTGACACATGTGGAGCCGGCAGCCTGCAGAAGTGCATATTCCAAAGTGCTGCCGATTACGAAGCGCATGCTCTGCGCTGCTCGCGATGGGCACGACAGTTGCCAAGGCGACTCTGGTGGTCCATTGGTTGGTTATCAGCCTGGCAGCACTGAGGGTAAGCTATACGGCATTGTTTCCTGGGGTCTCGGCTGTGCGAAGCGCGAATATCCGGGCGTATATACGAGCGTGGCATCATTCAGGACGTGGATTGATGCCCAGGTGGGTGCCTGGGGCTGGAATACGCTACTCGCCGGCTGGAGTGGATTGCAGAGACTCAATTAAAGTTGATGAGACGAGAACAAAACACAACTTGGTTATTGTATTTTTAATTTTTAAATACATTTATAAGCTTCCCATAAAATATGGCATAGAGAAGTACAACTAGAATGAGATACATTGTTAACTAATTTTTTTGTTAATAAATAAATAGTAAAATATGTCCAACTATCTTCAAATTTCGCCCCATTTGGCTTTGACCAATTTTCTACATAATATAGAGTTGATATCCTAAATATATTTTAATATTAATTCATAATTGGCGATGGCCATTGGCTCAATCCCAGAGTAGCGTAAGAGCCAGAAACTGATTCATAAGTCAAAATATAGCTGAAAATGTGAGAGCTGAGCTCGAAACTAATTCAGATTCAATGAATATGTTAACATCTTTCTTGCCACAGAAACTGGCAAATAAATCGTTTCCTAGAACCAGGCGCAAATGTCAAAATGCAAGCCATGCATACAAACTCACACACACACACACATAGACATGTAGAAGTTTTAGTTTATACTGTGTAGTATTTCATTATGAGATAAAACAACCTGCACCATAACAACAACAACTTATTAGTTTAGACAAAAATAAATTGCATAAATATTTAAAGCAGGCAGCATAGCTTAAACGTGGCTTCCACTAGTATGTGTGTAGCAGCAGGACGTGAGTCATGTGGTCAGCAGGATCAGAAGCAGCAAAGCAGAAATGGCAGCAAGAGGCCAACAAGCCAGAGTCCATGGGCCAGACAGACACGGGTCAGGGGACAAGACTCAACCGGTGAGTCGGTGAGTCGTCGAGTCGGAGATACGAGCACATTTCACAGATTTTAATTTGTTTTGCCGTTAAGCAAACTGTGTAAGTGTCTGGCCTGATGATAAGGCACACATCTTGTTAATTGTTTCATTTTGCTCGGCATTAAGCGAACATTTCAAACTGCACGAGTATTTCATTTAATTGCATGCGTGTATTTTGCAGAAATTTCAATTTGCTGCTGTCACATCGAGCTTGATGTCTGCTTTCAGTATGCTAATTGCAGTTCAGCAATTAATTAAATATGCCAGCTTCAAACAGCAGTTAATAAACCCCAACAATGTTCAAACCAACAGAATTATGTTTGCCATTAAGAAAATAGCGCATTTGTCACATATCAAAAGAATTCATTCAACTTTTTAATATCAAATATACCATTTGAACATTCACATATGTCAATAACAAGAGAAACTTTATAACTGTGCTTGTCGTTAGTACTATATTCGTTTTTATTTTATTATTAGCGACATTGATTGCATTTATGCCCAATATTTATTTCCTATTACACAATGAGTTGAGATTTTTGTGTTAGTTTTACACCAAACAAATTGTATTTGTGGTACATTTTATATTTTTTGCTTTTTGCACCATGACTCAATGCAAGTGTACGATGTGAAGCACTGTCTTAGCGGATATTAAAAATGCTAGAACAATGGTGAAGTGCTGATATACCACTAGAAGTTTTTAGTTGCCGTTTCTATTGCTATTTCTCGCTCTTATCGTTGCCTGGCAGTCGCATTTTCTGGATGCCACTTGGGAAGGGATTTATTTTTCAAAAATATCTTTAAGATGCTTACTGATATTTGGGATACCTTTTGTTGTGGCGTATTTTTTACATTTCATGGACTTTGAAGTGGCAATTGCGTACATTTTTCCTGCTATTATTGATTGGTAAATAATAAAGGCAACAGAATTTTCACAATATACATTTCATTAATTTTTAAAGTGTACTTGTAAAAAATAGAAAGAAATAATTCAGTTAATCTACTGTATTTGAACGTGGTCTTTGAAGAAAATGAAAGAGAAAATAATAAATAAAATGCATTATATTATATTTTCACTACTGCTGGTGAGTTCTTGATCTATATAGTATACTGCATATTTAACGAGCGTTCGAACATATATTGACTTCGCACGTATTGATTTATTTTTTTTATTTGAATTGACATCTTTCTTCTGTTGGTTTCTTGACCTTCTTCATCTTTACAAAATTTTAAGTCAGCTTATTACATACATCTGATTTTGAGTTGATTGAAACGGTTTTCATTTAATGGTTTGTGTGCGGCTTTCATTCTTCAAAGTTAGTCAGAGCTCTTTTGGTTTGATTTTTTTGTCGCTAACAACAAAATGAAATTTAACAAGCGATTAATTGAGCGTAAATACAAAAGTCGGCAAAACCTGCGGACGTTTTTCATTCTTCCTTTTCTTCCCATTGACTTGGCTAAGCTGTAATAACGGTTATTTCTATTTCGGCAACATAAGTTGCGTATACGCAGTGTGGCGTTATTTACAATTGGACAATATTGAGTTGGTACGGGAACGAGTGCGTTTGTGTGTGTGCTTATGTGTGTGGCGCTGAGTCAACATGTCGTATGTGTTATTTTGGTAAATATTTCTCCGGCTTTTCGAACGGTAATTGTTACAGTTAATTGCGTGTAATTGAGATCGCTTTTTGGCAAGCCGTCATAAAACACGCTGCTGGCAACCTAAGAGCATAAATCTTCGACAGGCGGGTGAGTTAATTGCAGGGTGGTACATCAATTACATCCAAAAAAACGAAATAAGAGAAAAACTTAGCCACAAGCTCTTGACATATAAATTATGCAGTCATTTTTTTATGTTGCCCGCGACAAACTACCAAACTGCGAGTTTGACATGCCAGAAATACCACACGTACACACACACACATATATATATATATATATATATATATATATATATATATATAATGTAGAATGTAGCGGAAAATCAGAGGGACTTTATTTTAAAATGTGTGTTTATTATACCATAACAAAGGGAGTGAAAGATGCCATGGGGCAGGGTGAGAAGGAGGTCTGGCGAAAAAAGTGTTGCAAAGCGTGGCAAAGTGTCAGTTCTAAGGGTAAAATTAATTACGAACGTTTATTTAAGTTAAATATTTGTGCGAAGCTTTCATGCAACACCACGCCCATCCATTCACATACATACATACACACAGCAATATACGCCCCGCGCCCCTTCAAGGAGCTTCCATTGACCGAAGTTAACTGACAGAGTCTAGTTTTCGACGCCTGTTCGACGGGTTGGGAAGGTAGCTGGCAGGGTCTTCGGGTTTAATTTTAAATGCTCCGCAGTGTGCAGCAGTAAGCCAAGGCACTTTGTCAGCGTTAAGGCAACGCGAAACTGAGAAACTCGACCAAAAATAGAGAACAGTTCACTACACACTTTTTTGTTGTTCTTTGAGTGTCCCAACGTTTTTGGGTTTTGTTTTGTTTTTTGCTTTAAGCGCAACTTGAAAATTTCATTTGTCATGCTTTTTGCTTTGCTGCGCTATTGCTATTGCTGTTACCTGGCAACTAGCGACTGCCACGCCCATGCAGCAAGTTGTCCTCTGCTCCGCAGCTCGCCCTTCAACCCACCGAACGCATATGTTGTGCGCCGCATTTTGACTGATTGCACAGGACAAGCAGCGCTGCCACCAGCATCGGGCACCCAAGAAGTTGAAAATGACAGAAAGAAGCGGGAACAAGAGAGGGAGAGAGAGAGAAAGAATGAAAAAATATATGTACATATAGAATGGATCAGCGTCGAGTGACAAGCAGCGCTAACGGTAACGGCAGCGGCAGTAGCAACGGCAACGGTAGCGGTAACAGCAAAGGCAACGCTAACGCTAACGGTAAAGTGTTGCAAATAGCTTTTTTGCGTTTTTGAATAATTTATAAGATGTGTTTACTCTTGAAACCAAGTGACTAAGTGTTGCCACGCTTGGCCAGCTCCCCTGGCTCGTCGCGCCTGGCCAGAATGCTTCTCCTCGTCACCGGGTAGCAAGTTGGCTAGGTCCCTTTTGGGTGCTGGCAAATGAAACACGATAATTTACTTAGATGCAATGCGGCAGTGACGGGGGTGCCTCGACTGAGCAAGTACAAAGAAAGCAAAAGATTTGCCTCTTACAAAACCTTATGCAAACATAAAATGTCAGACTGCTTCATTTAGCTGGACAGCACAGATGCCACAGTACTACACTAAACTTATAAAGCTGCTCATTTAAATATGCTGTGAATTATTTGTAATTCCGAGTAAGTGAAATAATCAAAGCACTTCATACAGAGCTCTATTCCATATACACGAAATTCTAGTTACATTGAATAGTCAATCTTATTCATTATTTAACATTTTTGATATTTCCCTTTACTTGTTTGCGATTTACATATTGTAGACAGAATTCATTCACAGCTTTGTCAATGTTTGGCTTTATATAACAACTTTTTTTAAGTGATAATCCTTAAATATCTTATTTAATATTCCTACCGTTATAAGTATAATATTTATTAATCTTTGTCAGGATTTGTAAAATGATGATGAATAAAATTATTAATTGAACATATATTTGTAGTTTATTATAAAATTAATATGCCACATATATGTATAAAATAAATATAAAATAAACATATAAAGAATATACATTCGTTTTTAACCATTGTTATTTTTCGTTGTAAATATAATTTTAATAGTCCTGAAAATGAATAATTGTGTACTGTAAATTCGGAAATACAAATCTTTGAATTTCGTATTTCTCTCTAGCTGTAATGGAACATTGCAGCCGTTTTGGGTGCTTATCACATCGTTCGTTATTGTTGAATGCCACATAGTCCGGTTACTAATTGTGCTCATTATCTGCTAAATGCTGGCAAATTTATGTAACGCACGCAGTTGGGCTACCAACTGATTTGATTATCAGTACGTGTGACTTAGAATGCCCCATAGCCGAGTTGTACTTGTCGCTGACGCAGGGGCTGGATTCGGATGCAGTGTGAGATAGGCCAATTGCAAAGCTGCTATTTTGTTACCTGTTTTTGGCAAAAAAAAAAAAAAACGAAAAACGAAAAAAGCGAAAAAGAAAAAACTCAACTCATAAAACATGTAAAATGTTAAAAAGCTCACATACAAGACTGGGAGTTTGCTGTCCCCACGATATGTCTGTGTTTCCTGTGTCTGCTCGGAGACTCATTAAAAATTCGTAGAACGTTCCACTAAATGTTCATGTTTTGCATAAAAATTCAGTAAAAAGGACATGGCCACAATGTGATGAGCAGTTGCTACTTTTAGGTTCGTTCGGTGCGCGAGGTGTGGGCGAATTCGAGTACGAGTATGTGGGTGAATGTGTGGTTTTGTGGTTGTGTGCGTGTGTTTGTGTGTGCCACTAATTTCAATTGGTGGAATCGAGTAGAACAAAATTATCATTAGCTCATCTGCGTCTAAAAAATTAAATTTACTTTCGCATACTTAATGCATATGCTTACTTGAATTTTGATGGGTAGTCAATTTAAACAGTGACGCATTTAACATGTGTTTTGAAAATGTTATCGCTTTCAATATTAATATCCATAAAGTGTGAATTTTGCTTAGTATTCGTTGATTTAAATGAGTGGGACACAGGGGAATTATAATCAGCTTTTATAATTTTGAATATTTGTAAAATATCCATTAAAAAACGCTTAGAAGTGTATAAAATTTAATCACACAGGACGATTTTTCGCTTCGCATGCGAAGTCATCTGTGTATTTGTTTTAAATTAGTCAAATAATTTGCCAATATTGAGAACATAAATAGTAATATCAATATAAATCAAATCAAATCAGAAGCCACAGAAATATTCAATAATGTTATGTTTTAGTAGCTCAACGTGTGAGCAAACGAATAAGCAGGAAATGCTATTGAAAATCACATAATCACACCGACATATCTTCTATAAACACACAAACCCATTGGTATTATGCTCGTTGCAGAAATCGTAAAATTTCATTTTCAATACTTATCATTTTTGTGTTTTTTTTCAAATTTTTTCTTTCTTGAGTTTGTGTGTGTGTGGTCAACGCATACAAATGCAAAGCGGAAATAACATGAGGGATAAATCAGGAAATTGCTAAACATCAAATAAAGCTGATAACGCAACTTACCAGCACGACATACACACAAATAGACACTATACACATATATACTTACTTAGTGTACGTATAGTATAATATACTACAATATATGGAGAACACTCTATTTCGACGTGGACATTTGCTGATGTCAACAATTCAAAATCATTGCAGTAATGACTGGGCAAACAGCTGGCGGAACAAAATTGCTGTGCATCAAAAAATTCAATTTTGCAATATGACATCCGGCGGGCACACTGACGCACACACATACACACACACACACACCCACACAAATGGGCCAATTTGTACTTAACGCCGCTGCGCTTAAGTCAACAACCAACGGCAATGACAGCCACCCAGCCATTGTTGTTGGTTAGCTAGCTGCTACTGTTATGTTCCCACTGCTCGCTGCTGGCGAGTGACGCGTGCAACGCTGCAGTTTATGTCAGGCATCAGTTGGTGGCAAGTCTGTGGACGCTTATGTGACCGATGAAATGTTAACAGAAATTAATCTCGCAACTAATTATAATTGCTGGCCCTTATTTATATTAGCATATATATTATGCATGTTTTATGCCATGTACAACAAAATAAATGAATTATGGACCGCTACTGATCATTTTTAATTTTTAATTTTGTTTTTCATCGTAAGTGGGTTAATTAAATTAAATAGTTCAGAATAAAGGAATACTTACAATACTTCCTTTCTCAATGGAAACTTTTGGATTCGCCAATAGCACTCGAGTTGTGGAGCTATGGTAACTTCAAGGGGAAAATTGCTGCATAAAACACGGCGCATATTTTGGGCACTTGACGCGGTCGCGCCTCCCTTAAACAGTCACCCACACACACAGACTCGCATCTATACCGAAGCATATACTAAAATAAGCGAGCAGGCAACGAAAATTTAATTACACTTAATTAAGTCCAAAAAATTTCGACAATGCTATTAAATTGTGCTTCAAAATGGTTTTGCTTTTTTGCTTCAATATGTATATATGTAAATGCGTGTGAATGTGGTTGTGGGTATGTGTATGTGTATGTATGTGGCACATACAACGTGCATCTGTGAGTTCATGCAAACATAGTTGAAAAGTACTGCGTTCGTACTGTTTCAACGCGGGAGCTGCAAAATGTACTTTGCATTTATTAGAACATTTTTCAGTAAAACCATAAAAATGATTTGTTCTACATTGGTTTTGAAGAACAAATTCGAAACAATCACTTAGGTATAATTTTCTACAAAAATTTGTTTTAGAGTAATACATAAATGAAATAAGTCATTGCTTGCCTGTTTCCTACAAAGTATAGCCAAATTGCTTGTAATTTTATAGAGCAATATTGCTTGAATTGCTTGAATTCACAATATAAACATTCCAGTTATTTGCTACAAACAACATTTTATTTCGAATTTAAGCTTTGCACTTTCAAAATAAACTTTATGTTGCTTTCAATTCAAATAATAAGAATTATGTTTTCTTATCAAATACTAAACTATATAAACGGTTATGATAAACAATCGGAATTAATATATACAAACGTGAAGACGAATTTAAATTTGAAGATAAGAATTAAACACTTTCCTCTGGGCATGTATGATATGAATTAGTTTGTAGAAGTTTTCAGTGTTATTAATTTCGGAATAATTTCGCAATTTGTCTGCAATTTGGAAAATGTAATTTTGTGGCTTGCGTTTAGCTTAACTACCGCACATTACAAAAGCCAAATTAAATTTTCTCAGACAGGATTTTCGTTCATTTTGGTCTAGTAAATAGTACATAAATTTATGGCATCGTGAGCTGAATTACCTCTAAAAAGCATTAGATAACTTGCTCAACACAATAAGGAACATTAAAAATTTTTTATTATTGCCACGGCGGGAACTTTATGACTCTCCCATCCCAGCAAGTTTGTCTATTACACGTAATTTTACCACGCAGTTTTTCGATATTTCAATTTAAAGTCGGGTATACGACTTTTTGAAACTTGCATGTAATAATTCTAGCCTTGATACTTTTGTTAAATATTGAGCTATTTGTCAACCATAAATTCTACCTGATATTTTTTCTTGATTTGATATTTAACTTAAGGTTCAATACAGAGCATCAATTAGTCGAGCACGTCAATAAAATCGCATTAACTTATTTTTTGTTTATGAGCCGGTCGTTTTTCGTTGTTGTTTGGCTTTGGTTGTCCATTCGCCGTTGTAGAACTTCAGTGGGGCCCTCGGGCTTTACGTTGACAGCATATGGCTGGAATTGCGGCTACTTAGCATCATCAGCGACTGCTAGTTGTTGTTGTTGTTGTTGCTGCTGTCGCTGTTGCTGTTGTTGTTGTCGCTGTGGTTGTTATTATTGGCCGAGTCGACTGTTGTTATAAGCCTCTTTTAGCTTGGCGCTTACAATCCGCGGCTGCTGCTACTTAGTTTGATTAAATTTACATAATTTTTTCTGTCCCAAGGATGGCTTAATTTAATTTAGCCGTATTTGAAATATGCCGCCTTTCCGTCAGCCTCCTCTCGCTGCCTTCGTCGGCTCCTGCTGCTCGAGCCATCTAGCTGTCATTTTGACTGTGATATTTGCCGTCTGGCACTGTAAACTCGATTGCCAATATCGTGTGCAAATATTTCAACAGCATTGCAAGCCAAGCTCTAAACTTTGTAACTTTTTCGGCCAAGCGAATCAACGCCAGTACTTGCCACGCCCCCCTTTTTTCTAACAACGCCCCTTGCAAATCAAATACGTCGACCAGCTCACTCAGTGTATAATTTGCGCTTTGTCTAACTGTCAACACTTTTAACCCATTTTTGTCGGTTATAAGTTTGGTTTTTGTTTCAAATGCATGTGTTCAACTACAGTGAAACACAGCGATGTGATTTTCTTATAACAATACCCTAATCTAGCTTTGCTGATTCAATTCAGTGTCAAATATTTTCATGTAATTGTAATTTTTTTTTATAATTTTTTTTTGTTAATTATAGAAATTTAGATTAATCTTCTTAATATATTTAAACTGTTTTCTCAACAACAGAGTAATTTGTATTCCCTGTAATTGTGTCGTTAGGATATTTATAAAAAAGTTTCTTAGAGTTTACTTAATTTAAACGTAATCCTAAAATATATTACTATAATTCAAGCTTCTAAATATTGCAAGCAAATATATTTTTTATAATGAAAAATCAATAGGGTATGGGTCGGTTGAGGATTTGAAATGAAACACATTGTTAATTCCCTTAACCACTCGGCAATAACCGCATTTTACATAGCCCTTTAGAAGCGCTCTCAGTTGAAGTGGCTGCAGCAGTTGCAATAGCTGAGTGTTTTCAAGAGAATCTCTGAATTTGGGAACATCAGACTTTCTAGTTTGAAGGCTGACTGGATGGCTGGCTGGCTTACTGGTCTGGTTTTGGAGGCTGGAAGTTGAAATAATATTTGCGATCATAATGGATTTTGCCAATTTGAATATTATTACAAACATCACACTTATCATTGTTACATACAATTTTCAGATTGCTTTATTGCCGCCTTGCAACGGCAAACAATTTTCTTAAGTAGTATAGCTTAATTTTTTTGAATATGTAGATTAGAAGCCAACGAAATTGTTCCATTTGTCAGAGCTGAATGCATCTGATGAGTTGATAATGAAGTGCGCTTTCTGATGAGCTACTTCAATCATCTAAACATACTTATGTTACATATGGTATGCACATGTATACAGTTGGCTCACAATAATGCCAATGGGCAAACATAGATGGCATATTAGCTGAGCTGCCCCTTTTGCAGCTCCTACTTTCTATCCTTGTTAAACAGTTTGCCATGCCTTTGCCACAGTGCAAACATGAAGCACATTATCATTGCCGGCAAATGACGTACAAAGCTTAAATATTTGCCCAACTGTGTCTCAGTACAACAACTAACAACCAAGCAGGCAACAACAAACTGACGGCAAAAGGAAGTAAGCGGATATGACGAAAGGGACGCGACGGGACGGAACGGAATGGAGTTTGCTGCGTAGTTGCCAGTTGGCTAGTATTGCGCATACGACATGTAGCCCTTGCACAAATATTAAAAAATAAGCAGCGTCCGACTCCGAGTCTCTGACAACTATGTATGTGGGATAATATTCACAGCATTTCGCCTAAGGCTAAACCGCACAGAAGAGCAGACAACCAGTCAACAAACCAACAAGGCAACAAGCCAACAACAAACATAGTTGACAGCAGCAAAAAGTAATAAAACTTTAGGCGTTGACTGGTTGACTGAGTGACTGATGGAAGGTCTGAATGAATTATATGGCAATGAAATGTGCCGACTCGCAGAAGTGTGTAGTTAATTTTGATAGTTATTCCTCTGGTGTGTCAACAAATACTTTGATTAATAATATAAAATATTAATAAAGTCTTTGCAGTGCATGGCACGTAATAAAACCGATTAATTTGTTTTTGTAATTGTATAAATATCGCTGATGTAATAAAAGTTAGTTCGTGCCATTAAATACATAATTTTTGCTATATAAATCGGAGAAAAATAGCAGCTTCAAATTAGAAGAGTAATTTCGAAATGTGATGTAAATTGAACTTCAAATTTGAAGAGTCATTTCAAAATTTACCTTAACAACAGAGGGCTGGTATATATATATATATATATATGTATATATATATATATTATGTTATATATACATTTATTATTAATATTATATTATACTTTTATTATATGTATTATATAAGTAGTAAGTACAACATAAGGGTATGTGTGTCTCACTGGCCGTTTGCTCTTCTACACTATGAAACTTTAAATCACTATGAAGAATAGTACCACGCATAAACCATGTACAATTTGTTATATTGCGCAGAATTCGATTCTGTAGCACCTGGATTCTTCTATAATTGAACTTGGCTGCGATCCCCTAGTTCTGCGCTCCATAGAGCCAAATTGGCATGGTGCAATAAACATAGCGGCAAGGTGCTCCTTCTATTCCTTAGCCAGCGAAGTTGCTGTCTACGCATATTACATTTATTGACCGTGGCCTTAAGATGTGGTTTTGGAAGAGTTTTATTTTATGGTCTTAGAAACATGGCAAATAACTTAAGTCATTTCAAGTAAATATATATACTATTTCACAAATCGTATACTATCTGCGTCTTCTTTCAACTGTTCTACAAAATCGTACACAAATCAGTGGAAAGCCAATCAAAAATAATCCTTTTATTTGAAATCTCACATTCCACTGGCTCTTCGCACCGTCAATTTGGTTCATTATAAGTAAAAAAAAATATAAATTGTTTGAAACGCAAGGTACGACTTTAGAATACCCTCTATTAGTTTTCAACAATGTCTGCGTCAATTCAGACATGATTTATATTGTAACGTTCTTAGTACGGAAAACTTAGTAAATCAGTGAGTTAAGGCTGCCAACAGATCTTATGCTTAAGTTAACTAACCTTATTTAGCTATAGTATGAGAATAAAATGTATATATAAAGAAAGCTAAGTCTTAACCCGAACGCGGAAATATTAGCTGCAAAGTTTTGTTTCGTGCCATCGACAATCTTTTTTGATTCTCGTCATCCCTCATCCCTCATCAACAGAGTTGCGGATTTAGCTGCAAAAAAAATGACATAAATAAAGCAGACGCGGCAAGAGAAAATAATCCTAAAGAGAAATTTTGAAAAATCGCTGGAATGTGGAGATGTCGAAACTGCGTTAACGGTCCGAGGACGCGGCTACACTGGGAAAATGGACATGCTATGCATGCCGAGTACTGTCGCATTTATTACCAGTTTCAATTCCCTCTTCCAACCTCGTTCCCCTTGCCATTCCCGCGAGGTTTGTCAATATGCGGGCGACTTGGGTTGTTTCACAGTAAATACATAGATATATGTATATATATATGTGACTCCTACATACAGGCACACAGACATATCTCTGCGGCGTTGTCGCTGCGTATTGGTACGTGCCGAATAGCAACTGAAAACTTTTTTAATTTAAAAAATTTTGTTGTTGTTTGGTCTAAGACGCGAAAGCGTCTTGTCAATGAGGCAATGAGAGTTCGAAGCATGCGTTTCATTAGATACGTCCCAATTCCAGTCAAACCACAATACAAAAACAAAAACATAAAATAATAGAAAATCAAATTCAAGAGTGCTCACGACTAGAGTATTCACATCGAAGATGCCCTTTATTAAATATTATTTGGTCAAATACATGAAATAAACAAAACTCAAGTGTCAATCATCGCTGTAAACGAGTTGGTCTTTGGGTCAATGATTCTTTCTGTTTTTATTGTCCTGCCAGACGCAAGACCTTACTGAAGACCACTTGGCCTCTGTCTTGTACTGTTGCTCCTTCCGAGAGTTTGATTTGTTGTTGTGTATGCTTTATTCATATTTTTCTCACTCTTGCAATTCGCAACTCCACTTGTTTCTGTCGAGAAACAAAGTATTCTTTTGGTTTTCGGAATATATTTTTTATACCAATTACTCTTCACTATTAGCTTATCAACCAATTTATTTGAATCGTTTGGAACATCTTGTGCTTTTGTTGGACTCAAGTCGTTTACAATTTTGTAGTCGACTTTTTAAGGCAGGGTATAAGAAATCCTATGTTTTAGTTAGAAATATATGCTGCCACGAGCGGTGAAGTTAATTTACAAACGAAACATTTGAATTGGTCCCGGGCAGTAAGCGCAACGACGGCTGCGGCATAACAAATGCGAGTATAACACTGATTCAGATTCTGGATACTGTCTGAGTCTAGCTTTCTATCATATTTGACCTTATTGAAACCCATATATAGATCTGTCGTGAGTAAGTATGTATATGTACGTATATCGATATAGAGTGCGTGGATTGCATAGTGCCGACAAGAGGCAGCTGAATGTTATTGAAAAGAGCTACTCATATTTCAAAGGGACAATCACGCGTTTGACAGCCGCGGGCTGTCAATGGTCGGCCATTGGTATCATTGACGATGCCATAGACACTCTCCCCATCTATGGTTGCTGCCCCTGCTGTTGCTTCAGTTGCTGCTGCAGGCCCTACTGGCGTTTTTATTATTATAAGCCATGCTGTGCATATTATATTACCACACAAAAACTGTTAGCACATGCTTCGAGCTATGCAAAAAGGGGGCGAGGCATGAATTGGGTGGAGAGGTGGAGACGGAAAGAAACAGACTGTGCTGCAGACTCTATAGAGTAAGTAGAGTGTGGCCCAATTGTCACTTATAAATTGACATTTAAAATGTTTGGTTTCGGTTTTGGGTTCTTCAATGTTTGAATCTCGGTGATGTCAACAACTACGGGGTAAAAATGGTATGTGTGGAATGCGGACGGTGGTGAACTTAATTTTATTAAGAACCAATTCCATTTCAGTCTTATAGAGTGAAAACTGGTCTAAAAAACTCACCAATAAGTTGTAAATAATTTCTGAAAATACTTGAAATCTCGCAAATCAATTGAGAAAAATAGAAAATTTTCCTTTACAATATTGAATGTTGCGTACTAATATATTCTACAAATATATAATAACAGCTAACTTTAAGAACTATAAATTTACATAAATTTCTATTTTTCGTCATTCGGGATTCTGAGCTTTGCGATATCAGACATAGAATTCCAGACATTGGCGCATTTCGATACATTCATTGAAGCTTTTACATACTTGAACAAATAATGAAAGTGTGGCAGATTGTGAATATGTAAATTATGCGTTTTACACACGTGACTTTAGCACTTCAATTATTTATAATTGCATAATATTTACTCTGTTAAATGCATCAGTCGGCTTACGCTTTTGTTAATTTTAATTGAAATATTTTAATTGGATTTAAGCCAAACAAAAATACACAACTGCATTCATCACATTATAAATGCATTGCGTAAGGCTGAGAGACTTATGCAAAAAACTAAAATATGTATTAAGAGAATCTGTATCGAGGGAAATATACTGAATATTCTTATTTTGTTATTTTATATCAGTCAGACATTTTAAGGATATTCATGCTATTATTAGTATGTGCAAAGTTGATGTTTTCGTTTATTGTATGTGTGGGAAATGTGACAGCTAGTGAAAAGTACATTTGTGTAGGATGATAATGAAGTGCAATTCTTTTAGACAATACACGCACATAGACACCCACAAGGGTATGGAGAAATTAAATAAATTGTGGTTTTTATACCCGCTACCCATAGGGTAGAAGGTTTGTGATTAGGATATATATGATATATATAATATATATATTTTGGGGGGGGAGTGTGGGTGTGGGGTGTGGGAGGAGAAAGGAGTATATTTTGGTGATTTGTGTGGTGTGGGGGGTTATTTTTTTTTTTTTCCCCCAAAAAAAAAAAATAATAATAATAGGGGGGGTGGTGGGAAAAAAGGGGGGGGGGTGGGGGGGGGGGGGGGGGAGTTTTTTTAAATGGTTTGGGGGGGGAGGGGGGGGGGGGGGGGGGTGTTTGGGGTGGGGTTGTGTGGGTTTTTTTTTTTTTTGTGGGTTTGTGGGGGTGGGGGGGATAGAATGTAATATATAAAAAAAAAAAAAAAAAAAAAAAAATTTTTTTTTTTTTGTTTTTTTTGGGGGGGGGGGGGGGGGGGGTGGGGGGTTTGTATGTGGGCATGTTCTTATTATGCAACAATTTGCTGGCGATGGGTAAAATGTTTTATTATAATGAAACAATATTTACCTTCGTTAGCACTTCAAACTAGTTTTCAATTTTCTTATGCAGTTGGCTGGAATTGCAGCCAACGAACCGGAAGAAATACCAAAATGAACAACTTAAACTTAAATTTTAACAAAATTTATGCAAAAGCAAGGAAAAAACGTCGAAAAGTCGGTACAAAAATATGGTAAAACTATATGCAAATGATGCTGGCAAGAAGATAGTCAAGACAGCCAACTAGTCAGCCAAGCATCTCCTCTCAACTTGCCAGTCAAATTTCCTTAACAAGCTTTTGGCCTAATCAAATAGCAGCGGCCCCAAAAGCAACAGCAACAGAAATAGCAAAAGACAGAAACCCTTTGGTGACTGCTTGTTCGACCCGAGTAACCGAGAAAACTGTCTTGTAACAAACGCTTGACAGGCAATTGTCTTATGTGGTATGCTAATTTTTTATGTGGCTCTTCTCTTCCTCTTGTCTATCTGAAGCTCTCTATCAATTTGCGAGTGTGTGTGTTTGTATGAGAGTATAGCTTGTGTGCCGACAGCCAGCAAAATTGCAAAAATTAAAACTATAAACTATCTCCTTTTGAAGCCCTCTGGGCAATATCGTTGGGTTATTGCCTTCATAATGGAGCTACATGTTGTGTATGTATATATATATATAAATGTGAATATTTAACAGTGGGTGTTTAAATATATCTTGAACTTTTCGAACTCCTCTTATCATTAGGTAGTCTTGCAGACAAAACTTTATGCACTATCTTAAAGTTCATTATTATATTTTAATATTTTTTTAATTTCAAATAATTAAGAAAATTATTTTCGGATTTTTTTACCTTTCTTTAAGAGTTTAATTTACACATACTTATAATCATAAAAAAATAAAGAGGCAATAGGTAGGAATTAAATTAACATTTTTGAATAAGAAATTAAAATATATTAGAATATAATAAATAAAAAAATCAAAGTGAAAGCTACGAATGTGCTCAACTCAAATTTAGTAATCGAATGCACCAAATGCTCAAAAAATTATATTTAGTTTGACGGTTACAAAATATACCATACAATCACACTGCCAAACAAACAAATTATTCAGTCCAACTGAATTAATTTCGTAGGTTAGTGAGCAATTTCCAGGTTTTTCGCATTACATTTTGAAATGGTTTGTGTAGTTTTTAAGGTCTCAGACATCTTTATGATCATACGAACACAAATATAGCCAGACAGAGAATCGATCGCAGCAATATTGTATAGTATAATATATATATATATATATATATATATATATATATATATATAGTATAATGGCTAATTGCAAGCTAATTAGTAGGTAATATATGTGTGGTATGTTATCGTATATTTTCAACTTATCAATATCAATCAATATATCAAAAATACTTATCGTATATTTTAGAATATTCTAGTGACTAGTGTTTCGTGCGAAATAACTAACGTCTTAGTAATCACTTCTTACGATTTCAAATTATCAAGAAATACATGCTACTGATATTAACGGTACTTTGGCTGTAAAGTTATAATTACATGAAATAAATGGGCTATTAAAATAAGTTTTTAACTATGCATATTTCAAAAGTATTTTTCTGCAACACAGTTGCTGTCATTTTTGACACGAAAGCACAACTTGAGTGAGAAAACGAAGGGTAAAGACTGCTGGAGTCAAGTGACTGTGAAAATAGGAAATTTAGATGGCATATTAAGGAGCAGTGTGTAGATCGTTTTGTCTCAAAATGCCCGAGGTATGCATTAACTCTTACACAGTCCAAATTACATATAGCCTTGTAAAGCAAAAGTTGTTCATAACTTTTCATAAGTTACGCTTATTTATTCGAGACCACAATTTTGTACTTTGCATTTTCTTTATTTGTTACATTTCAGCTCTCTGCTCAACGATTCGCAACCTTGCGTTTACTCCAACATCTTTTCCTCCCATCTTATTTTATTCCATTCGTTTTTCTTTTGGCTCCTTCCTTTTTGTTTTTTTTTTTTGAATTTTTGCGGGCGAGGAAATTGAAACTTTGCTACTATTTTGCATAATATTGCGCTGGCAGAAATGCAGAGACAGAGCGAGCGAGATAGATGGTGAGAGCGAGAGAAGCATTCATATGTCACTGCCACAAAGTGCATAGTACAATTGAAGATGAGGCTGAAAAGAAGGATGTCGACGCCTTGCCAAGAGGAAATGTCATTGTGGCTGCATGGCAAAGCCAAGCGAATTTAGTATTTACTTACCACATTCTTTACGTCTTATCTAGGCTCGACTCGGATCGAGTCGACTCCTTTGCTCATCTGACTTATGCGTGCGTCGAAGTAAATATACATATATGTATGTATTTGAGTATATCTATAAGTTGCGGTGTGCATTCGCATTGCATTCCATTGTGTCAACAATTTTAACGCAGTGGACAGGCATTTTGCGGTCATTGACTGGTTCGTTCACCTTGCCAAATTGCAGGCAGCATTTGGTTCAAAATATGCAGGACGGAAAGCTCAGTAATTACATTAGCAGCTGCTTTTGGCGCCTCGCTCAAGTAGCTTGGTCATTTAGCTGCAAGAAAACAGTAAAACATTTGCAGCCCTTTGTGGTCTGCAGAAAATGCATTGGCTGACTGGTTGCCAAAAATACACTCACTGCGATGAGTTACGGATATGGCAAACTACCGACCTCATCTATTTGGTGTAGACAAAAGATAAATGCTCTCTGGCAGCAAACACAAGTCACAAAAAACTGGACATGAATTAATTACAAGCTCATACATAGTATAGAAAATCTGCTTACAAATCAGCGCTCATAAGTCAATATGCCAAATGCCAGAAATGCTAGAAATGCCGATGCCGTGCCAAAATGCCAAAGTGTCGAATTGTCGAAATGTCCGACGGTCGGCAGTCGGCGATAAAGTATTTATAGAGTTGTGTTCCAGAGATGGGTCTACTACAGCCAGTGGAGGTATTGGGAGAGGGGTGGCAGATAGGGTGTGCTCTGGAATTAATTGAAAGGCTTTTGCCTGCTCTGAGTGATAAATTAATGTGTCGATTGTGTGTCGAGGATTAAAAGTAACTCGGTTATGTATGTGATTTTTATTTCGTTTCAGGCTGGCCCCAGATTAACTGCCATTTCCTACATCTTCTTGTTCAGGACTTGTCGGATTATGCACATGTTTACAAGGTTTTAGTTATTTATTATTTTATGGCAATTTGCTGTTGTTATTTTTGTTTGTTTGGTTGCGTGTAGTTAGTTGTGCGTGGGAAGAGAACGTCTGTTTGTTAGGCATGTTTATTAGTTATGCAGTTTGTTGTTCAAATTCGGTGAATTATTAACAAATAAATTGTTTTTTTCTGTCATGCGGCAGGACTGAAAATAGGGCTCTCTACTAAGGCACGTGTTAGAACTCAGCCACAGAAAGGCATAATCATCGATTGTTGGAGATCCAAATCTGCTAAGCTCTTTTAAGTACATTCTGTCATGGTGAGCAGGCATCTTAATGCGGCAAAAATGCTTGATACATTTTTGAGCGAATATAAATTTATTTCTCATTAATATTTGATGAAGCATCTATTTATCGAAGCATTAAATTTCAATGTGGAAATGTTTCGTCGATTGAGCAAAAATGTGTAATTAGTATTGTCAAACAGGCCATCTTGACTTTGATGTATTTCACGTTAAACTTACAAATTGCTTTATTTTCTTGTGTCGTCTGTCTGTATGCACATACCGAGATACTAATCACATTTCAAAAGTACCAGGCGAAAAGAATTTTTTGTTGTGTTTGCTATGTGCAAATTAAATAATTGGCATGACAATAAACATGACAATGCAATACACATGAACGAACACTCACACATACCTTCACATAGTTTGAGGCATGTCACGAGGCAGCAAACAACATTGAGAGTTGTACAAGCTCAAAGTCCTTATCGACTCTCCGTGGTAAGCCCACTGTTCCCGACCCAATGGTTGAACAGCAACAGCAACAGCAACTGACAACAATTTCATTAGAACTCAAGCCTTGTGTCTATGTCCGAGTCATTGTCATTGACGTCAACATCGACAGCGACAGCGACAGTGGCGTCGACGTCAACGTCAACGTTGGTTGTCATCGAGAGGCATTACAAACAAAACTACTTAAGTTACCACGATTACATGTTATCGTAAATTAATTGTCCAACATTTTCTTTTACTAACAACATTCTAAAGAGATGCGTCAAAGCCAACTGCACGCTGTGTGCGAGTATCTGTGTGTTGACGTCGGTATCGCTTTCGGTTCATTACACTGGCTTCTCGTTGAAAATTCTCTGAAAGATTGACAAGTTTCTGCCTTAAAAGTGAAGTGAGAATCCATTCTGGGATTGTTAATGAATTATAAAATAACTAACAATGCGTTTAAGACGTTAGATATTTCTAAACGTATTTAATTTAGACGTGTATTTTATTATAGTAAGGGGGGGTTAGTGTGGGTGTGGGGGGAAAAAATTGTGGGGGGTTGTTTGTAATTTTGGGGGGTTTTTTTTTTTAAAAAAAGGGGGGGAAAATGGGGGGGGGGGGGGGGGGGTTTTTGGGGGGGGGGGGGGGGGGTGGTGGTGGGGGGGGGGGGGTGGGGTTTTTTTTTTTTTTTTTTTGTGTTTTTGTGTGGTTGGGGTGATATTTTATATAATTAAATAAAAAAAATTTTTTTTTTTTTTTTTTTTTTTTTTTGTGTGGTTTCTTCCTCTCCTCTTTTTTTTTTTTTTTTAATTAGCGCTTATTATGTAGATACTATTCTTGAACATGGTGTGTAAGAGATACTGCATTCGAATTGATTGAAACGTTTTCACAATTGACTGCAAGCTCGCTGCACTTTATTGTGCAACTTCTGAGCACTGTTTTCGGTTCTAATTGACAAGCGTGGCAAGACAAACTAATTAAAATCTTATGCTAAGGTAACGCTGCAAAATGTGCAGCATACTTTTGTACACCGCATTGTCTCGTTCATGCCTCCGTGTGCGTGTGTGTGTGTGTGTTGGTCGGTGGCAAACGGCAAGTCGCCGCGCGCTTCGCTTAATGCATAATTACACACACAATTTTCATTAAATAAACGTACAATGCCACCAAATGTTTGTCGGCAGCGGAGAACTCAGGTTGCACGCTTGCTGGCATGCGGCATTCTTGCATCGCCGCCGCATCCTTCGTCGTGGAACTGCGACGAACTGCATTCTGACGATGTTGAGTGCGTTTGATTTGCCGCTCGAGTTAGTTTGCACATGCCGCACTTGTTTATAAGTTCTCTAATTAATTTTTAAGTGCCGCTGCTAACTGCCTGGAGGACATGCCTGGTAATAGCGCCAAATAACAGCTAGATTCTCTCGCATCTTTCTGTGTGTGTGTGTGTGTGTGAGACAGAGAGCAGTAATATAAGCGAGTAAGTGTATGTGTGTGTGTGTTTGTTTGAGTAAAACTCTCGGAGTTCCAAGGTGCTGTGGCAGTCAGCTGTGGCTAAACGCTAAAAAAAATTATGCACATGTGATTTGCTGCCCATAATAAAATTAGACTCGTTGCTGCTCCTGCTGTTGTTGTGGGTACTATATTGTTGTTGTTGTTGATGCTGATTCAGTTGTGCATGTTTTTATTGTTGCCAACCGGCTGAAGGTGCAGTGAACGGTTAGTGAAGTGGATGCACCCAGCATGCAGAGCTCAAGAAGTGCATTTACTGTTGGCTGTTACCAGTTGGGGGGTTGTTCGCTTAATGGTTTGCTGCATTATGCTGGCGGGCTTTAATGGAAATTTATTAACACGGAATGCTAAAATTACTTAGCAACTGATATTTACTGTGCGTTCAGAATGTGCATACAACTAAGCTCTTTATTTATTTATCGTAGTTCTTAGCTAATGGACGTTACAGAAATAATGCTTATTATTCATTATGTGTTATGAAAATCTACTATTATTTGCTCTTATTACTTATTACTTATGGAAATGAATTAAGCGCGTCATCAAATTGAATTTATGCAGTTTTTAAGTATCATGTTATTGATATTAAATTGAATGTGTATTTATAACAGATAAATATGAGCTTCAAGTTTTATTGACCCCTAACCGATGAAATCATATTTTCTTGTTTTGCTTTTTCAACGCTTTAAGGACAACAAATTACAATTAAAATAAATTAAATAGTTATTATAGGCTGTATAAAATAAGAGGAAAATACTTCAGTGATATATTTCACGTTTTCCATTTTAAAATAATTTGAACTAAAGTACTATAGCAAAATAGTAAAGACTTTAGTAAATTCATTTAATGGTGTTAATTACAATTAGAATTATTATTCTTTTCTTAAATAAAGTCACTGATGACTTATTGGTCAAGTCTAGTCGAAACTAAAATATTGTCAATTCTTAACACCTAATATTATAAAAATCTGCTAAATAAATAAAATTAAGTTAGGCTTGGCAATGCAAAGAATGATTTGTAAATTGCTTAATAATATCAGATTAATTAAATGGAATTCAATTAAGAGTCAAAAGTCAAATTTAAAAATAAATGATTATCGCTTGCTTAGATCTGAACAGTTAGTGTGCTCTTGACAAGCAGTACAAAAAGCAGTTGTAGATGGTGTATCTACCAGGATTTGCCTGTGTTATGTTGATGTTGTTGTTGTTGTTGGTGTGTTACGCCCACAGCGACCTGTGTTTTTGCTTTTGTTGTGTTTGTTATTAAGAAATAATCTACTTGTGAAATCTTAATTAAAGTTATTATAAATATGAATGTATGTTATGTACATACATATGTAGCTCGAGTATGAGATGTGATGGCTGCTGTAATAGCAACAGTCACGCCAGCGATATCTCACAGATACACGCACACATCGACAAATACTTTTTATATAGTATATTGTATTTGTTCATATGTCTCGTTCCATGTTTGCCTGTTTGTTTGTTTGCCTTCGTTCTTGCCTTGTATGCCCTTGGCTCTACTTTCCTGACGTTAAATTGCGCAGCTGTTTGCATTTCACTTTATACATGTATAGTATGTACCGAGAATGTACATGTTGTACACCTCCTCCACCTCCCACTCCCTATTACCAGCTACTGGCACCTACGTCAGGCCCACATCCTTCAGCTGCCTTCAGTTTCCGACTGAGCAGAGTAAAAAAAGAAGCATATAGGTGGCTAAGTGTACAGCAAGTGGCATCAAAAGTATTTGCGCTTTATTATGACAACTGACATTAGTTTGTTTGATATTTGTGTTGGTTGGCTGCCTCATCTCGGCTCGGTGTCGCTCTCCCCTCAACTTGAAAAGATTTAATTGAGTTGATATTGGTGTGAGTCGGGAGGATGGCTGGATGGGTCGCAATCCTGAGCAGCTCCTGCGGGCATTTGTGGGAAAAGTCAAGTGCGCATTTGCTGCTCTTTGGTTTAGTTTGTTCATTCGTTCGGATGTTTGTTTGTTTGCCTGTCTGTCACACGCTCAGTTTTGAATGAGTCTTCTTGAAGTCATTAACCTACTACTACTGGCTATGTTAAGGGGTTAAGGTTATTTCGACTTAAACGGCTTAATCAAGACAAAATGCACAACTAATCAACTGCAGCAATTTCTTCATCTTTTTCTTATCGTTTTCTATCCGAAATTATCAGCGAACAGCGAAACACGAAACAGCCAATACGTCGACGGCGAATTCTTCTGAAACGAAATCTGTCGTTTTGCATGCGAATTGAAAAAGTTTTGTGCAAAAATTTTTAATGAAATAAATTAAAAAAGCTGTCAACTGACTGTAAGTTTATATTAGAACTGATAAAAAAAAACAGCAGAGCAAAAGCTTCTTCGCCAGCAGCAGCTTCCAGAAATATGCTTAAGTGTTGAGTTACGCTAAATGGATTTTCAACTTGAGTGCGACTTCAACATAAAAAAAAAAATAAATAATGTAAACTACTGCGAACTAAACTGTCATGAGAGCTACAAAAAAGTCGCGCAACTTGAGAAAATAAAAAATAAAATAAAAATGAAAATGAAAATAAGAAAACGGGAGACGCCATGAAATTCGATTAGCAACATGCCATTAAAACGACTGCGAGGATTCGGGACTCATTCAGGCTGCAGTTAAGTATTTTAAAATTTATAAGATGCCAAAAAGTTAGTCCGTAAGTTTTGTTGATTTAATTAGGCAGGACTGAGCGAGTTAGCAACTGAAACATAACAGAACGGCTAACAATAATTGATTTATAGACTCTGGTGAGCGAGGGTAGCGGAATAAATAAGGCAATTGACGCAGTTGATTTATCATTTTATATAAATGAATAATTCACATTTATAATTTATTGGCAAGAATAATATTTATTATTTGCGTTTCAGTCAATCATTGAGAATGGGGGAATAATATGTTATATTGAAAAATAAAGATGTGCTGCTATGAGTTTAAAGTGTTTATACGTCTAACAATTATCTGATAACATAATTGACAGGGTTTGTGATTCCGCTGAGCATTTTGCTCAGGAAATGTGATAAAAACGATATGTAACATAACTTAAAGAAAAGTACTTATGTTGGTTCACAATAGATTATTTAATTTTAATAACCTAAAACCATCTAAGAGTAACAAAAATTCATTCATTCATTTGGTATGATTTACGTTTTAGTAAAACACTACTTAATTTGATTTGAATTTTTAATCGTAAAAAATGTATATTTAATATATATCCAACCTGTAATTTCGTACAATACTTTCAAAGCAGAGTATAGTCAACAAGCGAACTTATTTAAATTCTTATCAAGAAGACCAATCAAGTTATTTGCTTTCAGAGATCACTAATACTTTTGACATTTCTACTGAATAATTATCAACCTCCTGTATGCATAAATATTTGATTGCAGAGTACAGTTTTTTGTAGCTGTCAAGTAATGCAATGTTGTTAATTTATAGTTATAGATTATTATAGTTAAAGTTTAAGTTATAGTGTAATTATATTTCTTTTATTTATTAGAAAGATATTGATTAAGAATTAACAACTACATTTTTGAATGAAAGTAAAAAAAAATGAAAAGTTTTTTTGGGGGGGGGGTGTTGTTTTTTTTTTTTAAAAATGAAATTTTAATATAGTTGCCATATAATTTCTCAAAGGAATATAACCTCAGCGCTTATTATATAAACCAGCAAGGAGAGATGTATGTCAATGTAAAATGCTTGAGTATTTCTATATCCACAAGAAGCGAGTAACACGATAATAAAACATATTTTAGAGCGGGCAACAAAAAACGCTTACAAACGACATTTGGCATGACACCAGCTTGGGTCGAGGGGGACACGAGAAGAAGATGGAGGACTTCAAGCACTTCGAATAGAATCCCTAACAATGACAATACACAAACAGGGCAGGCAGCCAGCCAGACAGAACGAGAGACCACTTTCATATGTATGCAAGAAGAACTACTTATGGCAACCGAACTAAAGTGCAGGAAAAACTAACGTAAGTAAACAAGTGCAAACATATGTATATATGTACATTATCTATACTGTGTGTGTGCATATAAAACATTTATTTGTTTTTGTCGGAAACACTTGGTGCGTATGATAATAAATACTTAATCCGCAACAAAAGAATATTAAAAACAACAATAAATGGAAATGCTAAAGAGCATAAAGAAATGCATAAAAACAAATGCCTGGACAGAACTGGACCGAGTTGGGTGGCGGGGGGACGACAAGCTAGCAGGTGTATAGCTCGTGTGTGTAGCATAACAAAAGACGCTTTTGAAATGTAAAATGAACATGCTTTTCATGCTACTCAAACATGCATGCATACATCCATAAAATTATAGTACATAAAAGCAAAAAACGCCAGGGGCCAAGTAGTCGACTAGTAGTCGAATACGTATATATAAGCGGTCGTATGGATGCTTGCCTGCTGTTGTGCCACATGGCTTTTGGTAACTTTATCAAAAGCAAATAAAACTTGGCGAGCAAATGTTAACGAACCACAATAAGCCAAAGTCGCAAAGCAGTTTTCTTCATTTTCCAAAGAAAAGTCATTAAAACCAAACAAGACAGTCATACTCATGGATCGTGCAATTATTACAATAATAATCATACGCACAGTTGCGCAGACAGTTTTCGAGAGAGAAAATGGAACGGAGGCAGACAGGCGTTGACAATACTATACATCCAGCCTCACCGAAAATACAACAAAATCTATTACAGATAACAATAGTCAGTCTGGGTCGGAGTGTGTACATAGAGAGTAAGTATTTGCTGTAGTTTCGTTTTATAATTACCATTTTATGCGGCTTATACTATTTACACACAGTCTCCATGCTGTTGCTATTGCTACTGCTGCTGCTGCTACTATTGGTGTGAGTTTTTCGTTTCAACAAATATTACCATTTTGCTGGAAAGATAAGCGAAAACTTTACATCCTGCGCGTGTATGCTGCGTTTTTGGCTATGGATTTGAATTTGGGGCACATGCTCATACCATCTCACTCTCTTGCATACTTGTACGCCGGCGGCGCATTATTATAGAAATTTTTCCAAAAAAGTTTGCATTGCTATCAAGGGGCCATCTAAAGAGTGGCATAAACATACTATAGACCTCGACTCTTGGGCCGTCCCTTTCCTCTACCACGCTGTCGTCAATGCTGAAAAGTTGCCCGTGTTAAACTTTAATTACAACTGGTCCCTCTCTGTCTCTTCTCTGCCTCTTTCGGTATCGTGTTGCCTGGCAGCAACTGTGCGCTCCTGAAACTTTGCACGGCTTATTGTGTATTTTACATATGTAGTCATTAGATTATAATTTATTAGACGGCTGTCGGTGTTGCAGTGGGAATATTCTGAGTGATAGATCATTGTTGATTATGGGCGCATAAGTCCCTATAATAATAAGACTTATAATGACGATTTTTCATGATTCTTAAATTTTAAGGCAGACACTCTATTTAATTTTGAAATATTTTATTTTCTGTTTTTTTTTTTCAATTTATTATTTACAATATGTTCTTAGAATATTTGTAAATGGTAAATAAAATTGGTAGCAATAAAAATGAAAAGCGACTTTAAATTTGTTGTTAAGAAACAACGGAATACATTTTAACTGTTTACTATTTAAACTGATAATGAACTGAAAATTATCAATTTAAATTAAAAATTCAACCCTGAACTGATTAAAAATTGACAAAAACTGGTATTAAAGTTTTGATCGACATCACTATCCGAATAGATGCACTCATATCTGTGAGATTTATTTTCAACTTTGTGTGCCTTGTGCAAAGCTATTTTACAAGTATTTTAACTAAATTGAGAACTGTCACAGGTTTTATGAAACTTTTTTTTTGCAAATGGTTACAAACCAATGGAAATAAGGTATCTCGAATTTGAGAATAGTCGACTAGGGCGTTTATATTTCAGATTTGTCACAACTGTATCTGTAAAATCTCATTAATTCGTTTCATTGGCATGTATCAGAAATGACTTTTGTATATGTTATGTGCTCTTTCTTAACTTTATGATGTATTCGTATTTATGCTATTATTTAAAAAAAGGGAATCAACAATCATTGACATTTTTTTACATATTGTCGTATGCATTGCAGCTTTATGGCTGCTACTTGTTACAATTGTTTGTGGGGATTGCACATTTTGTTACCGCAATTACATATTGAATTTAATTATTAACTATTTATTGCTCATTACATAAAACAAATTGACACAGAGCAACATCCGTGGCGGCCTATCAGCCGCAGCAGATGTCAGTGCAGTGTATGTATTGCATTACACTCAATTTGTTGTAGTGACAGTGACTGGAAATTGACTCGCTTGACACAAAGAATAATATTACGTATACGCTGTGTGATGTGCATGCGACGTTTCAGTTGATGTCCGGCCTGTGCTATGCTGCGCTGTGGACGGGTCGGAGAGTTCATTGTATTGGAAAATTGCAAAAAATTTGTCATACATAAAAACAAACACATTAAGGCTACACTTTGTAGCCGATTGTTATGGACTGCTGACTGCTCTTCGTTGTTGTTGTTCGTTGTCTGTTGCCTGTCAGTTGTTGCTGTTGTTGTTGTTTGTTGTTGCTGTTCATTGTTTGCGCCTGAGGGCGACAAAATAATTTTACAATGCTGACACATTTTATGTTTATTAAATCAGCAGCCAGACTGAACTGGACTGGACTCTACGGTATGGGATACTCAGAACGAAAAGCGAACCCCAATTTGTGCATGCTTCATTTGATTAAACATTTATGCTCAATGGCCGCTTCTTGTTGTTCTTTGGTTTGATGCGAGCGTTTGAGTGTGAGTGTGTGTATGTGTGTATATACAAAATCATTCCATATGATTTACTCTGCAGTTCATTGGTCAAGTCAGAGGTGCTAGTCCGTCCCATCTGGCTGCTGGGCTATTTGACTGTCGGGTTGCTTGACTGGTGCAGTACTGGCGGTGGCGGTAAGCAAATTTAGTGACCCGAAAATTAATTGATTGGAAAATAATGTAACATGCATTTATTGATTCATGTTTGAGGCGGTACTCGGCACATGTGACCAGGCAGGGGTCAGCACCACACAGCTTGTATTGTATACAACACACAGTTGTGTGTCGCTCCCTTTCCCGAGATTGAGGTCAGTAAAAGGTTGTGTGGCATACGACTCTAGCTGATGCTTTCAATTTGGTTTCCGGTCAGTCCACTTTAATATTTATCTACTTACTGTACGACACACACACACACACAACGCGGGTGTAAAACTCAAACTGACATACATATGTATTTTCGTATATTTGACTTTTTTGTTCATCATGATGATCAGGCTGAGCAGTGTGTATGTATTTTATGCAAAATCCATATTCAATTTGCCAGCTGAACATCTGTACAAATATCAAATATTGACTACAAATACTTGCTTGCTTGGCAGCCCGAAGTCCATTTCCCCACTTGATATGCACGAGTGCTGTTGCTTTTACATTAAATTGCAATTATGTGTATGTGATTTTATTTACTCTGCATACTGCTTCACACATATTTTACGCACACACAAACTCGATTTACTCGTGTGTCATATATGTATGTAGTATGTGTTTTTCGGACACTACAAAAATTACGAGAATTATTAAAATCCCCTGGGTGTTGCATAATTGCTGACTTCTGAAGTGTTTGCTATGGCGCCTGTTTATGAACTTTATTTTTACTTGATTGGGTGTTCAAGTGGCATGCCACAAGTAAACTTTGCATTCAGTGTAATCATTTTTGTGCAATATGTTGAAAATAAATTTCATACACATACCACACATACATATATTACATTTAATAATAGTCAGACGTTTGCACATGTGCAAATAAAAGTGTTGTCTGCTTTTGTACGCAATGTGTGAGAGTCGAATGGCCAGTAGAACAGCAGATGTTTCGCATGCTGTTAGCCTCGGTGTTAGATAACAGAGCAATGTAACTTGAAGAAAGCTTTCTGTTAAAATTAAGCTGTCTTCTCTTTATTCAAGCACAAACACTTCTCTTAAATGTCGAAAATACCATATATAAGTTTGAAAGCATAATAAATATGCGAAAATTGAGACTTAATGGAAAAATTTACAAGTCGACGGTGTAAATTTATGTACATAGTATCGCCACAATTTAAATGCGTAATTTCCTGCAATCATCTTTAAAAATAAACTTATTTTAATGCTATATCCCCTAATACAATTCGATCAAACGCCACCGTTTGTTGTTCCATTGACAAATGTAGTTGTCGACAAATTTAATGACAACCGAGTATTAATTAATTATCGAACACATGCTTTACTATCCGACGATTGCTTTGATTTTTCTCAGGTCTTTCAGCACTAATGCTCACTCTTTTTTTGGTCATAACTTACTTGAATGAGTCTCAACAAATAATTACATATTTATCGCCTTTCAAAATCTCACGCACGCACGCACAGTGCGCACTTACAACAAGCATTCGTCCATTGAACCATCCATTTATTTACCTCAACCCCAGTTGACCGTACCATGGCTTCAGCTCATAACTCAAAATGTATTTAGTAGCCAATCAAGCAGAATGACAGGCACAAGTTTAACAGCAAAAACAATAGCCAAAGAATTGCCAATAGCTTCTTCTTTGCAGGCAGCAACAAAACAGCACAATACAACAATGAAATCATCAACAACAATTCCGAAGTGATCCATAAATGAAAATTGATAAACCTGGACACACGTGTCCTTTTTCATTCACTTCCATTTAAGAAGATTGTGCGGATTTGTGTTTGTATTTTCAGCATATGAATTGTTTTCCCTTGGTTAAATTTGTGTGACTCGAGAAAAACTCTGAATTCATTCATATAAATTAATGCGATATTTGTATGTATATTTATTAGCTAAAACACAAAATTATGCAACATCATGTTTATTTTGCTCATTGTTATTTTTACTTTGGTTTTAGCATTGAGAATTGTTTTGTTCGCAGTTCGAAAATATCAGTTCCTTAATAATGGGAAGTACAATATACAAATTATAATTTTCCATTATGCCATGCTAAATTAATTTTTTTTGCATTACACAACGGCCAACGGCATAAATACAAAAACAAGAAACCCTTAAGTTGGCACCATTGCTTTTAATTAAATTAACTTGCCAATAGTACACACAATCCGCGCCCCAGACAAGCGTCTCATAATTGATACCATGCCGGGCAAAAGGGTTAAAAAGTTAGTTAGTAGGCAATGCTCCGCCTTCCATTCCAACTGATGAACCTCGACAGTTGCTAGCAAATATTTTTGAAAGGGAAAACAACAAAAAAGGTCACCAATAAAGTAATTAGGCGCTCAGTGTCCGAGAAATTTGTTACATCAAAGGACAGTGTCCCCTACCAAAAATACTTGTTGTTGTTGGTGTCTTTTGTCGAAAGTTGCTAACAGCAGATGGCAGCCAGGTGGAGGTGGGGGTGGAGGAGGTTTGCATACAGTTTGGTTACCTTTTGTGTGCAGCTGCCGACTGCTAACAATATGAGATTCAATTATTGTAAATAGGCCAGAAAGTGTGCGTCAAAATGTCTGTGAAATGAAGTTGTAGATGTAGATAACTAAATTGCCTTCTAAGTGAAACACTCTATGCTCTAAAAGTCCAAAAGGTTGCAAATTGAGTGATTGGCATCGATAAGGGAAAACAAAAGTTTTCCACCCTTTCTGCGAGTGGGAACCAGTTATTAAGTGTGATTTCCTCAAATTGTTTAAAGCTGCAAGTTGTGTCAATTGTAGCATTTGCTTTATATTCATAGCGTTATATGTTAACTCAACTTAAATGCGTTTTAGTTGATTTTATGTTGAAAGCTAGCGTTCTACGGGTATCAATTCAGAATGCGGTCTTTAACAAACCGTTGCCTTTTGCTCAAAACTACGGCTGCTGTGATCCTTGGCTGATAAAACAAAGACAGAATGTCATAGCTTTTATGTCCATGTTTGTGTGAAAATCGGTGTCATAAAAAACCTAAAGAAAATGGTCGAAAAAAAAAACAATATGCTCTCCACCAAACACTAACTTACAAGAAAGAGAAGAATAAGAAAAAAACTAGCAAAGCAAAACTCTTATCAGCGACAAAGTGACAAAAAAGCAACTGGCAAAACTGTAGAGCGATATGCCCAATTGTAGCTTTAAAGTTCTTGTTTTCTACATTTCGTTGTTGTTTTTTTTTTGCTTTTGTGCTGATATTGGAGCGTCATGCTGGCGACACTTTTATGGAGAAGATGGAGGTACATTGTCTAGGTGTTGGACGGCTTCAAAGACGGTACCCAACGCCCCAAACACCCCAAACACCCTAGACATCCCTAACACCCTTAACATCCCTAGTACCCCGAACACGCTTCAGTCCACAGCGAAGAGCAACCATCCAACACCAGCGCACATGTCAAGAATGCGGCAACTGTCATAAATTCAAGTCGAAATTCTGGTCTTGTTTATGTTGGTCTGGTTCAAAGCAGATAAAAAAAGTATGTATGTATTACATGCTTTCGTATATATATATATATATATGTTATACATATACATATATATATATATATATATTAATATATATATATATACTTAGTATACATAGTAGATAGATATAAGTACATTTTATCGAAGTTGACTAGCTAAAAAAATGGCTTTTTAAAAAATTACATTAAATGTGTGCGCTTCAGTGGGCAGGAATTTATTTTGTTGCATGGTCCTTGGCCGAGGACAATGCTGTCGCCCAAGTGGCGGACTAAACAACAAGTACAACAAACATACCATAAACCAACACGAAATGCCACTTCAAGTGCCAGACAATCAATTGCGACAGAAACAAGCACAACAAATTGCCGCGTGTCCTATGCAATTGTCTTTTGGGCAGGGTGTGAGGAAGGTTGTGAGGGATCAAGCCTCTTCATCATCATTCGCGTCTTCAACTTGAAGTTATGCTGCTTTGTGCTGCTTCTGCGTCTGTCAGGCATATATCATGGCAAATTACGAGCATATCGCGCAACACATAATTATAAAACTAATTAGCTAAGAGATAGCAAACAAATGGCCAAAATGGCATTAGAGAAGCCATGGAAATTGGCAAATCAAATGGGTCAGAATTGCTATCATCGCTTGAGGGAATTTATATTAAAATTATTGAAATTCTCTCATTTGAATATGTTATTATTTGTTTCAGTCTATAGGCTTTATTACTCGTTCTGTTTGTGTCCCAATAATTTTCCGCGAAATTACATGTAACATCAATTTGTTTTCCTAACATGACTTTGTGTTCCCTGTTGCTGACATCTAAGGACGAACACGTTTATCGCTTATAGGCTGACTCTCTCATGGTGTCGATAACAAGGGTGGAGGGCCCAAGCAGTGAACATTGTCTCATTTTGGATTGTATTTTGCAACGATACGTACGATACACAAAAAGATCAAAGATAAATTTCCAATTTCTGTGCCACAGCTCATCAAACGCACCAAATACACTGACAAAATGCCAAACCGAAGTTCGATGCTTCCCACTCTGCCGAGGGAAACTTGAACTCATATGAAAAGCTTTTGCTATTATACCACGCTCATTGTGATGTTTGTTGTATTGTTGTTATTATTGTTGACTTTATTGTTATTGTAACGCCGCGTAGACGACACTTTAACAATGTTTTTTTTTTTTTTTTTATAATTCGTCCTGCCATGACAGCTTTTGTTGGCCAGTGCCAAACACTTCACATCGCACTTCACACAATGCGCCGGGAAAGTGTACGTAGTAGCCTGAGCACTGACTACCAGACTACCAAATATTCTTCCATAGCAGAGACGTCTGGACTGCATACCAACATTGTCCACTCAATGGCAGCAGCAGCAGCAGCCGAAGCTGCCATTGCAAACAACAATAGCAATCGCTCTGTAGCTGATTCCAGTGTCGACTGATGCAATTAAGTTAAATTTCAATGCCCTTAAAATTGATGCCAGTTGCAGCATTTACATCGATAGCTTTCTGTTATGTAACTAAAAAAATCGAAACGTAACATAAGTTTATTCTCCATATTCTTCAATTCAATTTAAATAATACGGGTGGTTTCCCCTATATAGAATATAGGGAATAAACTTATGTTACGTTTCGATTTTTATTGATGCTTTAGACATATAAACTTGAGATCGCTTTGTTATGAATTAAAAATCAATTTCTATACTTTTTTAAATTTAATTTCAAAATAAATTGGAATAAAAGCAGTTTAGCAAAAGCTTTGTATAAAGTAGACTAAATTTACTGAAATGCTGAGCTTCTTTGGAGCAGCTTAACAGATAAATATGGATGAGATACTTATGTATCTTCCATTGATTTTAATTCATACATATATACTTTGTGGAATTTGAGCTTTGAGCTATGTTATGTGCTGTCAATTTCATAAATTTACATGCCTGCCTTAGAGTATGTTTTACCTATTTCGTGAAGGTCTCGTTGAAACTGCCAAGCAAAATATTAAGTATTTAAAGCCATTTCATTGTCATCGACAGGCAGGCTACAATTTATGTCCTTTGCACGAAACTCAAATTACTCACATTATCTACGCACTTCGCCACCCATCACAAAAATCTATATGTCAACTCAGTGTCCTCCAACCTCGATCTTTGGATTCTGATGGTGCTGGGTTTATTGACCTAAACGCCAGGAGGAGCTGAACGACAAATTGCAAGAAAAGCGTGAAATAAGTTGGGAACATATGGAAAAGTCGACTGCTCTGGCTGATAAGAACATTTTATATCTTATTAATACTGAGAGATATGTGTGTTTGAATGCATACAGTGTGCTCTTCTCGCGAAGAACAGCTCGCCACTCTCATGCATAGCCACAGACTGTTCCCTGTAGAGGATAGCAGACTGTTTTTCTAAGTTGACCACCCTCGGCTGTGTCCAAGGAGATTTATTAGTTGGGCGTTAATCCCCTGCGGCCTAATACATCATTTCAATTTGTTGCAAGTCGTGTTTATTTGCACAAGTTTTCGTATGAGACCGGAGAATGGCAACGAACAACCAAAAAAGGAGACACAAACATGGGAGAGGGATGTTTCGAAGAGATTGCCAGCCATCGGCTAAAACTATTTCACTTATTTACTTTCATAACTTGCAAATTGTCAACTTATTGTTGGCTCGCTATGGAGCGAAGAAAACAAACAACAAAAAATATCCTCTAAGTAGTGCAGAAAGTTTTCATGCTGCGGTAGTTGTTCGGTGCTCGGGTAAGTGGCTTATTATTGGTCACTGGGCGGTGTCAGGGGGCGTGGCAGCACTTACAGTTCGTTACAGTTTCATTCCCTTTGTTCTTCTTCGCATTCTCTGCATCTTTTCTAGCATCTGATGTCTATATCTTACGGTTTGCTGCTTAGGTGTGTATATATAATTTAATTAGCTTAAAAGTCCGACTGTGATTTCACATTGTAAGTGCGTGCCAGTGATTTATTTTGACAGCTGGCTATAACTACTTTGTGCTTGCTGTCTTCCAACTGTATTAGCCAAATAAGTTATTAGCTAGCGAACGAGTGCGAAAGGTGGCTAAGTTATTTGCTGGCTGGCATGTGTGTTGCCAAATTGTTATGAGAAACACTCTTATTAGAGGACATCGTTATAGCATTTTCATTGATCAGATAATGCAGACATCGCTAAAACAATTTTCATTTACTTCTTCTAGAGAATACAGATAATGTGAAGTGGAGTATTCTATATACAATTTCTGTGAAGTATTATTTACATAGATATAAGCAATTTCGTGGTCTTTAATAGACTCGAGGTTTGAGGCCCAAATTGATGCCCGTTGTAGAGCGTAAAATCAAATTCATGACCGGCTTCACAGGTTCACCCAGCGGCAACAGTTCGAAATGTCTCAACATTTTACTGACGGTGCTCTTCATCTCCAGCATGGCAAACTTTTGTCCAATGCAGTTCCGGGGGCCGGCGGAAAAGGGAGCATAGGCGAATACGTCGATATTGCTGTTGTTTTCTTGGCTATAACGATCTGGATTGAACTTTTCTGGCTCCGGGAAGTACTGCGGATCTCGTTGTGCATGATAAGTGAGCAGAATGATGTTAGTCTTGGCAGGAAATCGTTTGCCGTCTAAAAATAATATATATGAATAATATATTTGTTATGTGTGTTGTCTATAGCCACAACAACATACCTAGCGTAACATCTTCTGTTAAGTGGCGACCGATCATCGGCACTGGTGGATACAATCGCAGTGACTCCTTGATCACACACTCCAAATACTTCAGTTCGCCCAGATCTCGCATCGTGATGGGTTTGGTTTTGTCAATGCCAATCACTTCGCGAATTTCCTGGAAGGCGCGCGCCTGCTGCTCGGGATGCCTGGCCAACAGGTACAAGGTGTAAGAAATGGCACTAGTTGTGGTGTCATGACCCTCGAACATGAATGTGTCCACCTCTTCGCGAATGTCGTCATTGCTCAAGGGCTGACCATCTACCGAGGACTGCAACAGCACATCTAACAAGGCCATACGACGCTTGCTGCCAACGTCATCCTCCTCTGCATTTGCGGAGTTTACAGCAGTTTCGTTGAGGGACTTCTGTAGAGTATCGCGACGCTCGGCAATGACTTTGTCTGTAAAGTCGTGCATGAGCTTGATGTTCTTCATCAGTTTGCGGTAGAGGAAGGGGAAGAAGATGCGCATGGTTAAGTCGAAGCGCTGCAGCGGATGCATAAAACGCTCCGCCATCATGTTGGAAACCCTAAAGTCAAGTAGCATTAAGCACAGCGAATATTTTGGAGCGTTGAGTACTTACACCTTTACGGACTGCACATAGGGAAAATCGGGTGAGCGTTGCGCATTGATCTTTACGCCCATCGACGTCTCGGCGATAATGTCCAGGGCAGCCAGGCAGGCGACGGGGAACATGTTGATGACAGTCTTGCCATCGGCACGATCGTACAGCTGCTCGGCCATAATGGCACTCTGCTGATCGAACACCTCTACGAACTGCTCGAGTATCTTGAAATGGAACGTGGGCGTAATGATCTTGCGGCGCCTGAACCATTTCTTGCCTGTGCTCAGTAACAGTCCCGTGCCCAGCCAGCATTGCAGTAAATTGTAAAGATCATTTTTCGTAATCGTCTGTTGACTGCTTAAAATAGCTTCAATCATCTTTGGATCGGCCGTCAGAAATCCATACTCTTGGAACATGGTGATTTGAATATTTTTGCCATGTTTGTTGATCAAACGTTTTGTCAAATCCAACATCGCTGGAAAGATTTATCAAAGAAACCATTGACTTATCGACATGTTAATCATTCGCAAGATTTTGCTGCCTACTTTCAGCCGACTCGCCAAACATAAAGATTGGAGCATTGCCCAGCAGTGGCGCTTGAATAGGCCCTCGTACTCCCGCCGCAGCCAACATCTTGTTCTGCCGCCTCATTTTTAGATGGTCCCACAAGAAAACGGCTGCCACGAGCAGCGCTAGAATTTCTAGCCACATAATGCAAATATTAAGCGCACAATTAAGAAAAATTTTAAAATAGCTAACAATTAGTTTTAGTTAGTAGATGCGACTAGGTTTAAAGTTAATGTTTGACTATTTGGTTGCGCCAAGCTATCGAGCTACTTTTGTACTCAGATTAGCTGAGCGCTTTGAACAGCGGCGATAAGATAAGCTGGCCGGCTGAGCTTATCGACAGCTGCTTGGTTTTCGGTTATTTGTTTCGTACTGTCGCTTGACCTCTGCAGCAACTGCAGGAAACTCAACAAGTGAGAAAGTAAGTCGAGTGTGCCGATGTGTACCGCAGAAATATAATAAAAAAAAAAAAAGGGTTTTTTAATTTTTGGAAGGGGTTTTTTTTTTAAAAAAAAAAATTTTTTTTTTGGTTGTTTTTTTGGAAAGGGGGGGGGGGAAAAAATAAAATAATTGGGGGAAATGGGTGGTTTTTTGGTGGGTAAGAAGGGGTTTGGGGGGGGAGAAAATTATTTTTTTTGGGGGGGGTTTTTTTGGGGGATCAATATTCAATTGAATTATTAGACGCAGAGATATTAAAATGGAGTACGGTGTCGAGTGCATCTTTATTGACTGCTTCAAATTACAATTGCAATAGCTTCATTATTAGTATAATATTTTTAAATGAAACCTGCTAATAGTTTGATATATGTCGCGGCGAGTTTTTATATTATCTTTCTTATGATGTCAAGCCAGCCACAATCTGCAGCACGGATTTTCATACTCGCTACCCAGAGGGTAGAATAGTGTTATAGCTTTGTGCCACCACAATATGTCCATGTCTTATCTCAGATGCTACAAGATAAATTAAACTTACGCAAGTCAATCTCAGTTCATCGTTGTCACGCCCCCAGAAACCGGAAAGAGACGATTACTAGCAGAATTTGACAAAAATTTATTTTTTGATCGAATGGCAATCAGAGAAGAGATTGTGTTTGAATTTTGATCTTGGCGTATATTTTATACTTTTTGATGTATTTTAAATTGTGTAAATATTAATATTCCAAAAATACTGAATATACAGAAAATAATAGTTGGTATATTTTTGAACATTCTAACTGGGTACCGGATATCTCATAGTCGAGCACTCTCGACTGTATTGCTCTGACTCACTTGTTGCTATTTTATTTAGAGGGCATTGTTATCGAATTTCTTTGCATGGATATGAATCGTTTATGTGACAGATTAAATCTAAAGAATATAGTTCTGAGTTCAAAATATCAAAGTAAATTAATTCTTATACGTGTTCATGTACACATATTAATAGATTTGGAATTCATGAGAATAACCATGATGTTGCAAAAGATAAGCCTTCTTGTATTCAAATAATCCTTAATCTAAAAGTCTACAAAGTTCGGCTTTTTCCAAGATAAGAGCAGCGCGATTAGCTCGTACACTGAATGAATTGTTCAAGAAATCAAGGGAATACACATTGTTATCAGTAAACCAGCTTATGCCAAAAATTATAGGGGGTTCTCTATATTACGAGTATATATAACTTTATTATTTTTGCAATTGGTTAATGCAGAGATATTTGTACTTTGAACCCCGTATTTTTTTATTTTGTTTTCAGATTAGCACTGAGAGCGAAAAGTTTTAAAATATGGAGGATGGGTTCCATATTAAGCAATCTTTCAATTGGGAAAGGTTAGTTTTTGGATGCGTGTACTATTATACACCTAGATAAGCTTATCGAAATGCTAACTATTTGAATGGTCGTGTATCGTAACTAATTTGCTGTCGTTTTATTGTTGCTCCATTGCGTTCGTATTTGCTCAATTTCCTCTCTAATCAACTCAATTAGTTTAAATGTAATAATAACTGTTCAAAGCGTGGCAAACCGCAAAACGTACAAAATGATTGTGTTTTGAGGTCGTTTGTCTGTTAGTCCGGGGTAGAACGTCGGGAGGGAGGCAGCAGAGAACGCAAATTTGCATAGCTCCTCGTACACTGGGTAACAGAAGTATTTGCATATTGGATGACTTTGGTTTGACGTCAACCCAACGATAATCACACGTGCCAGCGTTGTGTCCTGGCCGTCCTTCCTTTATTTCCGCTTATTTCATTTGATTCTTTGTTTTTTTTTGTCTCCCCATTCTTGTTCGCTTTATTAGCATGAACTTGTTTTTTGTTTCTGCTTTTAATTTCCTACACGGTGTGCTGTTTATGATTACCAAACTACCCGCAGTGCTGTCGGGGAAGAGCTACCGAATTGGGGGGTTGGGTGGAGAGTGGCTAAAGCCAACAGGGACACCGAAAGCACGGAGAACAGGAACAGGAGGAGTCGCAATGGTGGCACTTTCGATCTCTGTCTGTGGTATTTGGATGATTAATGTGCTTACACAGCCAACGAGCGTTGCGGTCGAGTCTGATTTGAAAGGGTTAAAAGGCGTAAACACAAACATACTTACACACACGCACATACACACACATAAATGCAGAGCCACACACAACATTCAAATGAGTAGAGAGAGGAGAGAGACCCTGTGCGCTCCTTGCGTAATTTTATTTATTATTCTTTTCTTGGCACTGACTCTCTCACATGGGAGCAAAATATTAAAAATTTTCTACCATCCTACTTTACTTGTTTGTTTTTGCTGTTGCTGTTGCCATTTTGTTCTGTTTTGTTTTTATTTGCAGCAACAGAGTCAACAATTTAATTAGTTAAAAGCCAGAGGCCTCAAGCCAATTCATATGTTGAGTTAACCAGTCTTACGTCTATATATTGTAGGTAGATGGGGAGATGGTAGATATGCTGGAGCTCATGTCTCGGTTCGCTGAATTCTTTTTGGCTGCCATTTGCTTTCATTTCGCTAAGGTGCTGTCGCATAATCTTTTTGTACCACGTTAAGTGGCTAGAATTGAAATTTACGATTGCACGAAAAGGTAACGTAAATAAATGTGTGACAACTTGGCCAACATCTGGCGTAAAGCCAGATACGGCGGTGAGATGAATAGAGATGCAAGCGAGACTCACGACACCCGAAAGCTTCAATTTGATTTTTTAAATTTTACTTACTACAGTGCTGATTCCATTTTATTTCTGAATAGCGAAAATATTAATAACTGAAAACATTTTCAACATTCCCCGATAAGCAAACCGACTCACGTTGCCATACCTAGTATGGTTTTTAAATTATTTAAGTGGCCCAGACTCTGGCCACATGTAGGTTGCGCTGTTTGTTGAGGCTGACCTCGGGCAGGTGCCAATATTAAATAGTTTAAATGAGAGTCGCAACCGGGTTGGGCGGGTTTCCACGTTTCGAATTGTGGGATAGTCCGAGCGTCAGCTGGGGAGTGGTGTTAGCTTTGGCAGGAAACTGACTTTATGGCTGTGATAAGCAGGTCGGACCCTTTTGATTTGGTTTAGGATTTGCGGTTGTCGCTGCCTCAGTTGCTGTTCCCCTGTTTGCCTTTTAATTCGTTAGTTATGCACCAAGCAGGGAGGGGATGAAACCTTAGGGCCGTCACGAGAATACAAGGACGACGGACGGGAGACGGTACAAGCATGAATTGGGCTTAAGGTTTATTTAAAAGGCCAATGCCGCATGTTTGGGGTTTTATGTGTGTTTTAATATGACACCTTTGCCGATGGTAATTTATCACCTCAGCACTAGGGACATATGTTGTGAGCAACCTATAGTTATGTGTGTGTGTGTATTCGGGTGTTTTTATAAGCACTAGAGGATTAGGCCAGCATTGACTTTAATGTGGGACCAGCAACTGATGTTGGCTGGCAGATAATTAGTGACCGTTCAGAATGTTTATGCTTGCGTGTAAATGGCTTAAAGTAGCTCTGCCATATAAAACCAAATTAAATGTAAACAAACTAAGTAAGCGTCTAATTAAATCGCAGCAATGGGCCAATAGGCGAAATGCCCTACCCAACTCAGAGCTGTAAAAAATGTGAAATATCCCATCAATCTAGTCGGGCAGCCGGTAGCCTGAAAGCATCTGGGTAAGGGTACGGGAGCGGCTACAGGTTCGGGGTATAGTGCAGGTCATAAAGCTGACACTTGGCCACGGGCTGCCACCTTAAATAGCCTGCCTGACTCCCGGACTGTTAATTAAGTTTATCCAACGCTTTATGCACCTTTATCAACTGTAAAAGTGTCATATTAAAATACCTAAGCCTTCTTCAACAATGCGGCTGGTTTCAACAAAAGCCGCTTGAATTTCTAGCTCTGGACAATGAGTGTCCTTCGGAGTTAAAACACTTGACAGCCAACGTGGCGTATGTGGAGTGTTTGGCTGACAGCATTTTTTTGTTTTTTATTTTCAATTAGACATTTTGCAAGTTTTGTCAAATGTGCATTTAATATTGTGTTTGTTTTGATTTTCGCACTACTCAAGCGCTTATCTGATATTTTGATTTACATTTCATTGGATTTGTCCGCTGGCAGTGTTTATTTGCCTAGCACTTGCCTCACAACAATTGGAAATTCAAATGTGTTATTTTGCAGATTGTTTTTGACTCGTTTGAAAGCCTTCGCATTAATTCTTTGCAATCTGAACAAATTCAAATGCAAATTTTAATGGCACTCGTGTGGCTTTTGATTTTCTATTTATTTTGCTGTTGAATTTTTCGTTGAAACATATTCAGAGTACTGAAAACTATCTGGAAGAGGGCAAGTAATCGAAATTGTTGTCTGTTTGGTATCTTGGCAAATTATAAACCAATTTGTTGCTATTTTTTTTAGTCTACACTCGGGACCAACTGAATTGCCATCGAAAGTTGTCTCGCATTCATTTGGTATGCGTGACATGTAGGAGGCTGCTTTACCAGCGGTTGGCTTTTGGTTGCCTGGTGTCTACAGTTATCTGCTTACCCTCGTCATCATCATAATCATCATCATTAGCAGCATCATCAACAATGGCTACAGCGATGGCAACAGCGAGTGCCGCAGATCAAAGAACTTTGACAAAAATTAAGCTCACCTATGTATTTGCCACGTCTGCGCTAATGAGCCATAAAAACGCTGTTTAAATGGCGTGCATACTGATGTATATAGCTTCATTTCAATGGATGTTTTGATATACATTTAATATATAATATTTAAAAAGACCAACAACATGCATCTGAATTCATATCGTTATTAAGTAAATGAAGAAAGGCTTTCAATATAAAATAACTTCGAATCCTTTATGATGAATTCTATCTATATGTACATTATGACATTTTTTTTGAGAAAATATTGTGATATATTAATAAGACTTTTAAATTGTTATAACTTGACTGTACTTGTTTAATTTTATTATTATTTGATAGGTGATTTTAAAAATATATGTATTCTTTAAGCTATTGTGGAATTTATTTAGACATTTGTTGTATACATATACGCTTAATTAAATATAATTTGTTTGCAAATTTTATCTTTAAACTTATTTATAAAAATTTAATTTCATCGCGCTGAATTTTTAATATTATAAGTTTATAAGTAGTAAGCTTGAAATAGAACATATGAACACATTTATTTGCATATTTTCCTTACAATTCTACTTGCAAAGTTATTTATAACTTATCGTTTTAGTGATACTTGCCAAAGACTTTCTTTTACTGTAGTTGTAGTTAAGGTATGACGCTTGGTATCTTTTTGATGTTTCTTTGTGTCTTTGTTGAGGTGGCGACTTTGTGACGTCGGTGCGATAATAAATCAAAGTTTATAATATTAATTTCAAATTCAAAATGGCCGTTTGTAAGTTTTAAAGCTGTGATGGTACGGTCTGGAATTAAACAGAAACTTCGAGTCGAGGCACTGCTAAATATTTGGACAGCGGTTTCAGCAGCGACAACCCTAAAGTAACCCCAGCAACTGTTTTATTATTAACTTCATTTTCTGGCACACCACAAAGTGGCAAAGTTTAACTTGCACTACACCAGAAAATAAGGAACAAAAAAAAAACAAAAAACACCAAAAAAAAAAAGAAAAGAAAAAAATGAAAGACATAACATAAAATAGCAGTTATAAAAAGCGCACGAAACTTGTTTGCTCAAGAGCAAAAGTAAAAAAATTTTATTAGCCAGTGCCTTTTGCGGCGCCCAAAGTTTTACCATCGTACAGAAAATACTTATAAGAAAATCAATCCCTACGGCCAAGTCAGGAATTCTGAGTATTTTATTTATCAACTCACGCAACGCGCACCAAAACCCACAAAAAAAAAAATAAAATAAATAAAAGAGCAGCGGACAGAGAACAGTAAGAAAAAAAATTGGAATACAGCATAAAAAAATAAGAAAAAAATGCAACCTGAACAATTTCCAGAGTTTCAATTCAACTTATGAAACAGCTCGCGGTCATATCGATTTCACGCTTGACGCTAAGAAAATTAACTTTGCCAAAGTAGCAGCGGCAACTCCAAAAACCAACAGCCGGCGGAGAAACAGCAGCACATGGAGTCAGAGCTGGAGCTGGAGCTGAAGCACGGACTGGGAAGGGAAAGCGTCGCAGATACTTCGATGCGTATGACAGTGGGTGTTGCAGGAAAAAGGAGCAATTTCTAAGCCCTGCACGTACTGCGGGTCCCAAATATTGTAAGTGATTTGGTGAAGTTCGCCAAAAAAAAAAAAAAAGAAAAGGCACTCGCAAAAAAAGTTTCCCAATGCGATTTACACATGTGTGCGGCCAAGGTGTTTCCAGTAGCTGGAGCAGCTCAAGGAGCTGAGAGCAACGTGCTTGCAATTCCAGAAACGTTCTTCGTCCGGGATTCTGTGCGCCTAATTTGCTATATGCTTGCCATCGGTTGAGGGGATGAGGTGAAAAAGGCATGTAAGACACCGGCAACAGTACGAGGCTTTGTCGGATAGTATGTGTGAGAAAGAAAGAAAGAAAAACAGAAGGACATAGAGAGAGAGAGAGAGAGAGAGAGAGAGAGAGAGAGAGAGAGAACGCAGTGTATTGTCGAAGCGGGGGGATAATTTTCATAATTCACTGGCGCCCGCAGTCAGACTTTGAACTTCACTTCAAAACTGGTCATTAGCCGTACGCACTGCAAGACTTTTCAAATGTCATTTACCATTTGGTGTGGCAACGATTTTGCGGCCCGCACCCATGCTTCAACTTCATTAGGCACATCGCATATGTATATGTGTGTGTGTGTGTGTTCCGCCGGTGGGCGTGGCATTCCAAGCTATGTACGCCCAATGCAATTACTGCAAAAGTTCGCGCAAAGAACTTTTTGACTTTTGCGCGTGAAATTCAATGAAAATGCCATTATTTGGAGCATTGGACAATGAATGCTGTACGGTGGGCATAGTGTGGCTGGCAGCGGAGTGCCCCAAAAAGGGGACCGGGGCATCCTAGGGCATCCTAGTTTAAGGCGCAAGGGACAGCGGAGATCGGCTGGATTCGCATGACATACAAAATGTACGCAGGCAACAATGAGCTATGTCAAAGACCGCAGCGCATTGGTTACGCTCAGCGTGTACAGGCAAGCAAAGAAATAGCTTGACGGTCAGAGAGCTAGAGGGAGACAGGAGAGCGAGTGAAGGGCAGAGGTTTTTGGTCAACATTGCAAATGGGAAAATGCGTTGTGCGCGAAGGGCTGCGAAAAAACCACATCCAAATTGAGTTCCGCGCGACATTATCACCAGTGTCCGAGGTAATGTGAACCATTTGGCCTTCAATGGGCAATGGATGCTATCGTGATTTCACTGCAATGTAAAATACGTTGGACGATTGTGCCGCTGATTTTCGACAAAGATAACCTTCACTATGGTCTATCGACAACCAAATGTGTTATGTACAAACAATACAAATTTTAAAAATGCTAAATTACATAATTTCTAGTGTACACAATATCTGACACACTGAACAGATTTTACATAAATGGAAATGTTTAATTCTAATATTGTCTTAATCATTAAAAACAGTTCGAATAGTAATCGAAAAAATCCATCAATACTTTAAGTGAGTCATTAAATCTATATTACTAAATAGGCACAATTGCAATGTTAATCGAATTGACAATTTAAACTCAAGTATTATGATATTCATGTTTATATATATTATATTATATTTTATATATTATATTTTATATAAGTAAAATCACATTTTTAGTCTTTTTGAATGGCCTTCGGTTTGCAACTCTACGGTCAATGGAATTTTATTAGAATTGCACCCTTTAATAGAAACAGATAGGTATGCGTGTATATTCGACCGAGGCTAAAATGGAAAACGCAGAGCATAACTCCAAAATTATACAAAACTTAAATGCGAATTGGATTGCTATGAGCATAAGTGGATATTGCATTATGTGTCGCTACTTGCAAACAAATGAAGCAATCAGAATCAATGCGCAACACTAATACGCAGTGTGGTATAGTTGATTAATTTAATGAATGCTCATGTTTATAAGCACGTGCTGGAGTATGTGCAAGTGTATAAGGAAACAGTTTGACGATTCTTTCTGTGGCAAGCATTAGCTTGTCATTGCAAATGCACAATGAGCTAATTGTCTTAATTGCTTTAGTCTGCTCTAAATTACAACAATTAACTTGCGCACTTGATTAGTTTAGTTGTTGCGCAGACAACGACTCCAGACAATGCACTCCAGGTACGGTTTGTTGGCAAAGTGTTAATTGTATTAGATGTTTGCTGCTGACAGTTTGCAGTTGACTGCCATTCGCTGTTGGGTGTTGTGTGTGCCGGCAGGAGTATGCTTTTAACACACATGCAGCTGCTTATTAAAACCAAATCGATAAGCAATGTGGCGCTAAAAGCTTAATTACACATTATGTGTGCACAACTTTTTGGTCGAAGCCAAAAGTTAATTATAAGTCATGTTTCGGGATCAGCAGCGTGTAGAGCGGCATCTTGAACAGCGTACAGGGCAATTGCCTGTGTCAGTTATTTATATCATGTCAGACGGGGCAAAAGCAATTTGCGATGACAAAATAAGTGCACTGTGCACTGTCAGCCAGAGGCCACAATAACAAATGATATGCTAAAGTCACAGAACTGGACCCCAAACCGTTACATGTAGCCTTCAACTACCCACCAACAGCTGCAAATTGGGAGCAGGGTCACTTTCTCGATTACTTCATATCCTGTATACTTGTACTTTACCAAGTCGAATATCCAAATGGTAATAATTGTTGATTTACATACTTAAATGGATGTATGTATCTATATATCTTGATATAATACTAATTTATAATCACTTATTTTTATATGTAAGTTATTGTCCATCTGCTTCTTCAACTATGAAGTATTTTAACACAAATCCCTATCAATAATTAATATTATTTATATTACGAAACAATTATTGTGTTCTTATTTTTCGAAATTTTCTACAGTTTCTGGAAATTTGTATTAATTGCAATACATACATTATAATTGTTTTATTCTTGAGTCTCTATAAGTTTTCATTTTTCTGTTCTACTTACGATTTGATTGTTGTAATCTACATAAACTCGTTTTTAATAATTTCCAGGGTATTGCAACTAACAGCAGTCGGTTGAGCAACCCCTTTGGCTTGCAAGTCATCAGCGGAGCAGTCATCAGTCAGACATTGCATGTGGCTCTCATTAATTCCATTTCCTTTGCCTGTTGCCCGTGTTGCTGCGGGTGCAACTTTGCTGGCTGAATATGAGGCGGTCGAATAAATCAAATGAAACTACGGTCATATTTTAAAGATCGTGCAAAACCGAATACTACATTAAAACATGCATTGACTTCATGCCGCGCATTTTTTGCTCAATATTTTATGCAATTTGCTGCACGAGCGCAATCAAAAACAATTTTGATGCCTTAAAAGTCGCATTTATTCACCTAGTAAAAGATACACTGCTGCAATATTATTTGACCTACCTGAGCGGCAACAAAGTATAGATGTTGCGTTTCTACAAAAATTGACAGGAAATATATCAATAAAAAGAAACGCGTTAAGGTTTACAATCATTTGTATGGATTTTGGAATTTAATATAAAATATTTTTGCCGTTGCCTTGGTTTACGGTATGTGCTTCGGATGGGGCCGATGATCGAGTTGCAAAACTTCAATTACACCAAGGAAAGAAAACAAATCCAGATATTGCAATACCAGTAAAATGGGAAATAACTTCCAAAAACATAATAATACCATGGCAATTTTCTTACGTTCCCATCCACCCATCGAAAGTAATTAAAAAATTGTTCTAAATATATTCATTAAAGGTAGTATGTATTTACGATATAGGCATGTCCGTCTGTTCATCTGTCCGTTGTCTGTCTGACTGTATGAACACCCATATTTGAGAGATTATAAGAGCCAGTGACTTCAAACTTCGTACCAGCATTGGTATATGTCTTACGAAGATTAAGTTTATTTAAGATCCTGGCCTTTCCACCCCCCAAAATTCATAAAAACCGATTTGTAAATATTTTATACTTTTATAAATGTGGTGGAATAAAAATATACCGAAAATACCAAAAATACTTTTTGGTATATTTTTATATTGGGTATCTCACAGTCGAGCACCCTCGACTATAGACTTTTTTTAATTGAAGTTATCATTTCACATTTTAATAATCAAAAGAGAAGCCGTGAATTTAAAGCACTGCTATTGTAAAACTGACTAAAATATCTGTGCAACATGCCACTAAATTTGTGGCATGGCCATGCAGACACCAGCGGATTGTGTTTGTTGTTATGTTGTGGAACATTTCGTTTTGTTTTAATTGCTAAACATTGTCAACACAGATTTGCATCGGCCGGCGGCAAAGCGAGTTTCGTTGACAGCATTATTAGTTGTGTGCTGAATAAGTCCACGTACAATGAATAGGGAATATTTCTTCTTTTTCTTTAGCCACTATATAAAATATTCACGTTGGTGAAATATTTTTATCAAAGCATAATAAACAAATTTACATTTTGAAGTTGGGTGCAGTTTTCACTGTATTTTTTGTGACATTCCCATTTTTATTTGTTGGGTTTTGTTACAGTTGTCCGCCATTTCATTGTTGTCTTTTTGTTGCTGAGGCTGTTGCGAAAATTTTTTTGATTAAATATTTGAATGTGCTTTATATGCTGTATTTGTTAATGTTATTTATTTATTTTTTTGTCAGCTATGTTTTTACGCTTTGTCGCACTTATTTTGTGCTGCTTTTCATGCTCGAGTACAAGGGGCTTCTACTACTTAATTAAAGTGAAATTAGTTTAATAAATGAAACTATTTTCAGCTTATACTAGTGACACTTCATAACGAAATCAAAAAGTAAATACTCAACTAGTATATTAAAAAAAAATAGAATATTAAATACTCTTACATAATTAAAATATATGTTAGTTGAAATAAATAAAAATAATTTACATTTATAAGATAATACTAAATTTCAAGTCGTAGAATAAATAATAATTAAATTCCTCAAAAACGCATATTATATTTGTCGTCGTTATTATTTTTCTTAGCTTTCTACTGCGTGTAAGCTGAATCACACGGATACAGTTTGTAGTTGTGTTCTGCGCACAATAATCATACGCCATGTTGTCCCCTTTTGCCATCAACTGCTTATGTGATATTTTCAATTTTGTTTTGTTTTACACACAGTTACACACACACACAATAACGCACAGACTCACACACATAGAAATAAAAAAACAAGTTTTGCTTGCTCTGCCATCGCCATTTGGAGTTAAACTTTATATATTTAGCTATAGTAACGGTTATCATAGCCTGCGGGTTGAAGAAGGTCGTCCTTTTGGTTCGCTGCTTTCATCAACAGCAAAACGCGATTTTGCCATGATGCCGGGCGTGTGCTGCTTGGATGCTGGGCTGCTCTGCTTTTGAGCTGACTGTTACAGTTGGCCTTAATAACAACACTTGTCGTAATATCATTTTTATGCCCGGGGTGGGTCTACTCGGGGTCCAAATCGTTTTTATGACACGCACCAGGCGCTCTCTCCATCACATTTTCTCTCTCTCTCTCACCTTCTATTTGCTTCTTTGTCTCTCTTTATTGCTTACTCTCTCTCCCGTTCTCTCTCACTCTTCCACTGTGAGGGTGAGATAAAGAATTGATTTTATAGCGTCAAACATGCGATTATGAAAGTGAAGCTGAGGGACTGAAGAAGTCAAAGGGTGTCACCAAGAACGATGCGGGTGTCAGGGCAATAAAAACTTTGCACAGCTTTTTCTATTTTCTGTTTTCCTTTGTTTTGGGGCTACATCTTCCAACTATTCGCTGGCAGCTTACTGCTGATCCAAGTGAAAATAATACATACGCATTTATGTTATTAATATCCAAATAGCAACAAATAAACAACAAAATAACAAACACTTTCCGACTTTCGGGCAATAGCAATAAAATAATATTTATGACAAGTGCCATAATTGACCCGGCAACTCTTCAGCTTGTTTTTCTGCCGGTCCTGTCCATGAGACTATTTTCCATAAATCAACTAAATACACTTTGTCGCTGCTGACTAATTACCAACTCTGTTTCCAAAAATAAGTTACCAAAGTCAATTAAAAGTTGTGGCTGCCTGTGCACCTGCAAAGCCAAATTGCAAATGTTTTTATTTTTTCTAGGAAAAAAAGAGGGTGCACTCAAATTAGTTAAACTGAGACCTGTGGGTGGACTCTATGTAGAGAATTACTCTCTAATTTTATGCTGGGGCTTTATGATTACCCTTGGATTGTATTTCATTCTGCCATAACTCAAAGCATATTTGTGATCGCTGGCAGAAACATTGATTGTAATAAGTATGAGAGGATAAGGACAGAAGCCAGCGACAAATGACAGATTAGCGCAAATATTTATTTTAATGGCTGACATGGCAACGTTGCGTTAACTATGTCCACACATACACAAAGTCAGCCATGGAGGTGGGTCTGGATCTGGGTCCGGGTCCGGGTCCGGGTTTGTCAGGATGCTACACGCTTTATTATGTTTGAACAGCGCACTTGAATACCCTGGGCAATTGGCTATGGTGTGGAGCTGTTGAGCTGTGGGAGTAGCGAGCTGGGGGGGGGGGGGGGGGGGGGGGCTGAGCTGCGCGGTTCCCGCTTCAGTGCTTATATTGCCCATTAAACACAAAGTCATAATGAGCAGTCGTCGGTTGCGGAAATGGTTTAAAATAACTATAATAACTATGTGAAACGTGTAGCGGGAAGCGTGTTTAGCTTGTCGCTTGTTTTCTCCGTGCGGCGTGTAGCTTATGTAATAAAAGTAAACATCCAACAAATGGTGCTAAAAAACTGCATTTATCAGCACGAACTGGTTGAGGGTCGCAAGACTACTCGAAAGGGTGAACTCTAAAATTGATACGCAGCCAAGGGGCTGAAATTGTTACTACTATTTCTGTCATTTATTGTTGTTGCCCCTGTTGTTTTTGTTATTGTTGTTGTTGTTGTTGCCGTAACCGATGTCTGCTTCATTATATGTTTTAGTTTCTCAACTCTCGACAATTATAACAATAGCAACACTTTGTTGGCCTCAACTCAAACATAATGGCAGTTTTTGTTTTTGTTTCCGAAAAGGTTATTGCAAGACATTGATACTGTGCCGCTCGATAGTTTGATATGCATCAGAGAGTTTGCCGTTTGCTGTTTGTTGTTGTTCATGAAACTGACAGTTCATATGAAACCAGCAGTGGTAAATTCTGGTTTGTTGAGCAATTAAAAGAAACTGTTACTGAATATGACTTTTATCGACACATATTGCCCTTCAATTGCATGTAATAATATTTGAAAAACATTTCAATATTTAGGCGCATATTTTTTCTTGGGTAGATACTTCTGCTGCCATAAAATTGACTTATGATAACTCAAGCCTTAATATAGCCTTAGCAGCGGTAGAGAAGTTATGGGCTTTCAATAGCAATCGTAATTAGGCGCAGATATCTGTTATCTTCATTAAATATGAGCAGCAATTATCGTGGCAGTCGAAACTAATTACGTGTGTGTTTGTGTGAGTGCGTGTGTCTGTGTATGTGTGCTTAAAGAGCTGCTTACCTTATAAGCTTCTTGAGCTGACGTAATGACATATTTATATGTTAATATGAGAGCAGCATCTATGTATATATCTATAGGTATTGTCACAGATGCGACAAATGCTCAACTTAATTAGCGCAGCGGATTTAGAGGCAGGAGTTGACGTTTGTATGGCCTTCGTGTGAATCAGGATTGCAGCGAGAACATATGAGAGAAACTTATCGTGACTTAATTTTTTTTTGCCCAAATCAGAGCACAAAAGTTAAGTAGGCAAAGATCGGGAGCTGGTTGCGCCCTTTATGCAAGCCAAACAGAAACTGCTTACAAAACAAAAAAGTCAAACAGTGAGCGACAGCAGTTTCTGTTGAACTTGCCATAGATTTGACTTCGTGCCTTCCTTCCACAGACTTTGTCTTTGCACTTGTTGTAGCTATAGCTTTATAGCTATAGCTGTGTGTTGCAGTGTTGTGTACAATTTGGCAAAGTTTTTGCCTAAGTCACTTTTATGCGGGGGCTGCGCTTGGCTGCTGGGGGTTGGCGGGGAGGGAGGCGCTGTGGAAGGGATCGAGCCTTGAATTAATTATACATGCAGGTCACGTAAATATGATTGTCATGCCAGCAGACGATGGCAGATTGACCAAGAGGCGAAATGAAACCTTGGTAGGCACTTCAAACACACCATTGACTAAATGCCTCAATGCTCCAATGCTCCATTGCCTCGCTGCGTCATTTGCCCCATTGCTCCGTCGTTGCTGGATTGGCATTATTGCCATGGCATTGCCTAGATAAACTTAAGGACTTAAGCGGCTTGCATGTTTTGGCTCACAGCTTAGAGCAGTTGAGAGCAGTTCTGCCTGCCCCCTACATACATACATACATGTGCAGTGATTGAGGCACAAACTTTAGTTCAAATCCCTCAAACTGAAAGTATTTAGCTAATAAATTATACAAAAGTTGAAACAAATTCCTTAAGCATTTGAGTGGTAAATCAGAGCGAACTTCAACTTACTTTTTGTGCCGAATCGACTCTTTCAAATTAATATTTAATTGTGTTAGTCGGATCTTCCTGTGTATCAAACATATCTTTCATATGCAACTAGAAGGTAAACTGGCTGGCAAATTGCATTTGTAGCTAAACGAATTTGAACCAAAAGCTTTTGCGGAAATTGCAGCAAATGGGGTTGTTATTAGATGCGAACAAAGACGGGTCCGCAGTATGCGGCAAATGAGATACAATAAACTTCAATTAGTGGAGTTGCGGCATGCAAAGCGTGCATGCATACAATGCATGCAAGCTGCTGACTACATTATTGCATACGCAAAACTAACACTCTGCAACTAAAGCTCATTAAGTCCCAAACACTGAATAATTTGTTGATCATTAGGAATTTAGCAATACTTCTGGCTACTTAATATAAAGCACACTCACAACTCAAATTTGTGCTGCGCAGTGTTGAGTAAGGTGTAACCTGTGATAATTAATAGTCAACAATGGCAATATCAACAGCAGCTACTGAGCGAGTTTGTTGCAAATATCAAGTATCAAGACCTAGTTGTCGCGACAAGGCCAAACACTTTATACCAAAAGGGCAGAGGAAGGTAACATGAGAATGAGTAAAAAGTTGGAGAGTCAACAAGGATTGGCGGAGAGATATGTTGACATTGCAACTGCAAGTGTTTGCAGTTAAATTTGCTTATAAAATTTGTGTAGACCTTACATAACATGGGATACAACGGAGTGTATTCATATTTATTGCGCATACGCCACATGGTCCCAAGCTCATTTCACACACATTAAAACTCATTACATTTGCCACTGGGGAGAAAATTTTAATTTCCTGCCTTGCAAAACAAAACAGAAACAGCAACAACAACAGCAACATTTGCCAACTGACTTATAGAAAGCAACTGGCAGCAAGGAATTCGGGTGTGGAATATTTTCGGGGATCCAGAGTCAAGTGGCCGAAATGGCAACCACAGCAAGCAGCGGTTAAGGAATTCAAATGAAGTTCATGTCGTCGTCATTCTCACACTCACACCCATACACACGCCTCCTGGCTCACAAAATACAAATGCGTAACAGTCACGTTATAATTGATAGACAGTTGCAAAACGTGTGCGGCGCCTGAAAGTTGACAGGCCTTTTTATACCCGCTACCCATAGGGTAGAAGGGTATTATAGCTTTGTGACCATAGGCAGCTGTACGTGGCTTGTTTCTGGGGAACAATGTGACCCTGCATGGTATATTTTATACTTGATGCGATATTGAGGATGCAATGGAATATGAATGTACAAATATACCAAATATACCAAAAATACCAAAAAATACTTGTTGGTATATTTTAGAATATTTGAGCTGGGTAGCGGGTATATCACAGTCGAGCACACTCGACTGTAGCTTTCTTACTTGTTTATAATATTTTCCAGCCTGTTCGGGTTGGAGATGGCGTTGAAGTCAGAGATGGGGATGGAGATGGAGTCGGAGGCAGAGACAGAGACGAAGTCAGAGTCAGAGACCGTCTGCCTGTTTTGTTAATAAAAACGCAAACACAAATGAGCGTGTGTAAAAAATTCAATTATGGCACCCGAGTTGTGACAGGTAGGCAGGCAGTCGCCAGCAGACAGGCAGCAGTCGAAAGGAGCACGAATGACGAAGAAGGCAGCGAATTAAATAAACTCGCAGGTAAGTATGCTACATAAAAAGCAAAGCAGGCGAAGGTGCGGAACGTGCAGTTGCCCCAGAAGTGAACAATGACAGTTATGCGTAATTCAGCCAGTCGTGTGCTTGCTTGAGAGAGAGAGAGAGATAGAGATAGATAGAGGGATAGAGAGGGTCTGTGTATGTGTCCTATGTAAACATTGAGATGGTCTCGCATTTTTCAGTATTGTGTGTGACATCGCATGACATTGTGGTTGCAGCCTTTAGCACCCCGAGAGCGTGCACTTTATTTGTTTAATTAATGTTTCCCTGCGCACTGCAAAGTGCCTGCTCATCTGTTTCTGTCTCTGTCTCGCTTTCTCTTTGATGCATTTGCCATCTGGCTGTTGTCCTTTCGCGCTGTCTGTTTGTTATAGGCAAATAGACACTTGACATAAACATAGCTGAGTTGAAAACTTGATTAAATGTGCCGCAGCGACAGCGCCAGTCAGTGTCCTTTCAGGATCTGCTCGGCTGTCATGGTGCATGTGGCCACCAGCTGACAGTTGCCACCTTGACGCACACCATTTCCTGGCAGCTAAGTGTCACTCGGTAAATAAGCAAGCAGTGCAAGATAATGCTACTCGGAGTTGCATCATTATTAAGTTGCTTGCACCAGCTGCAAACTACCAAAGGAAGCCTTTTTCATATATATCAATTAATTTAAAAATAAACTATATCTGTTTGGTTTTATTTCCTTTTAAATCATTCATATGACTGAAGTTATTTAATGCGCATCCAATGTTGCATTTGTTTGCTTTTCACATGGATTCTTTTAAATGTAATTTTAATTTGTTAAAAAAGGTTGGTTTCGCTTAGAGTTAAAGCTACTTAATGAAGTTATTTAACCATTTCGAATAAGTTATATTAATTTTGACTTTACGAAAATATATATTTTTCATATTATTTTATTGCAAAACGAGAACAACGAATATAGAAATGCTACAAGTGCTGAGAGCAGCAATAAGCATAACCAAGGCAACAAAAACAACAAATGCGTGAGAACTTGAGCTATCAACAAGCCCATTTAAAACTAATTATGCTACGACGTGCTGACGTCGACTGTGCTCAGATTTAATAGCAATGGCGTTAGCATTTTATTTACTACATTTAACTGCATAATGCGAATGCCGTCACCGTCGTCGACTCGTTCTGGCTCTCAGTCTCAGTCGCTCTGTCTCCCTCTCCAGTTCAGTGTTAGTGCCAGGCAAGCATTTTGCATGCACTTAACATGCACACACACACACACATTCATGCATGCACGCTTCAATCTAACCAAAACTACTTAAAACAAAAAGTAGGCAGTTGAGTCTGAGACGAAGACTGAGCTCAGTGTCTCTAGCGACTGTTCAGTGTGTCAGTCCCATTCCAGCCTCAGTCTTTGGTTAAGACTCACATGTCCTGGCGTTCTGTTTAATGGGTAATTACACAGCACAGCAGCCGTTTAATACGACTATATCACTCTGTGGTATCTGTGTCCCTGTCGCACACTGCAGCTATATATGTATATGTATATACATGTATGTATGGACGTATGTATGTATATGCAGAAGTTGGGAAATTGCACTCGACTTGACTCCATTTAAGTATCGTCTATGCTTGCAAAACGAGCCTCAAGTGGCTGGCACACAAAGTGCAGACAGGTTAGTTAAGAGTTTATTTTAAATGATATTTATTTATAATGTTGTCTTGGTTACAGACCCAGTAAAATCTCATTTAAGTTGCAGATTACTTTGAATTTGTATATGTATGTATGTTATAGCCGTGTGCTGGGTGGATGCATGTTGTATGGTAATTTGTGCCATCCATAAATACGAGAACGAATATATGCCCTGCATTTATGCTGACTGCTTTATAGTTGCCCATGTTGTTTGTGCCACAGTAAATTTTGATGAAATTAGTTGCTATAGATTGCTCAGCAAATCATAATATTTTAGCTCTCTGACTCCTTCAACTGCTGCATGAGTAGTAAGCAAATTGCACAGAGTTTTGTTTCGAAAGTTTTTCGTAAGATATTATTTTTCAACAGTTACTCTTAAGTATGCTTTAATTGTGTGTTAAATTCGCAACAAATTAAATTCTGAAATTTCATGGAAGCCGGTGGAAAAATCACTTAAATTCAACGTCGTCTAAAAGCTTAAATTAAAATGTAATCACCCTGAAACGGGGGAACTGTTTTCCTATAGTAGATGAATTTAATGTGAAGTGTTCGCGTTAAGTGGCACTAATTTCTGTGCTCTTTTTGAACAATTATAATTTTTAATATCTATTCTCAGTCCCGAAATAAAAATGTCAAATTGGTTTCGTGAGGTCAAAGGTCCTAGAGCAAATACCACTTACTCCCAGTTCCCTATTTCCCATTTTGTGTACCGCCCAAAATCTACTTAATAAATTTCGATGGAAAATGAAAATGTGTAACTTGAGGATGAACACTGACAGCACCTGTGTCGACTGCCGGTCAGGGCACGTGTTCTTCATGGAGTTGGTCAACAAAGTTGCCCATTTGTACCAGGGACTTTGGCGCCCAGGGCTCTCATAACGTTGCCCATCCGTCGGTGGTGGTGGGCGTCTGTGACTGGCCAGTCGCACAATATTAGCACCCCGACGACCTGGAGCGCAATAAATAACATGCTGTGCTGCATGTTTCGAGCCATTGACCCCCCCCTTCTCCCTGTTCAACCACTCACTCCATTCATCACATTTATGTTTCGGTGACTTTTGTGTCATGTCCAAAGGCGTACATTTCCTAGAGTTTATGATGTTACGTGGAAATTGTTGAAATTTCCAGCTTCCATTTCTCAAAGTGATTCGATTTGTTTCTGGGAAATATATTAATCTGAGAAAATCAAAATGCTTTTATTTGTATAGCGAAGTTTTTTCATTATACCATTTTGTGTAAATACTTCCATATATGCTAAGTTGTACTTATTGTATCATGTGTAGTTTTTTACTATGGTTTTCTTTTTTCGAATACTAACAATCGTAGTTGCAAATATTTCGTGAAATGTGTGTAGAAATACGAATATAAAACACATTTACAATTCAAATGTTTGAATGCCCGAATACTCATTTAAAGAAAAATCAAGACGAACTTTTGCTTACTCAACATGTTGCCCAACATATTATCACTTATTCTGTAGAGTGTAAAAAAAAACGCATGCAGCCTCTCAATGTTTCATGTTTGTCATTTTGCTGTCTGTGTGTGTGTTAGTGTGTGATACGGTGTGCCTGTGTCTGTGTGCGCTTGTGTGTGTTATTTTCCCTTTAGCCACAAAAAAAAAATTGCGTGACCCGTTTGTCTGGCTAAGCTCGAATCAAATGGAAAGCCAGCAATATGACATTTCAATTTTCATCAACAATGGGAAAACAGCCGCAGAGACACCTGCATATCGCCAGACCCACAATAACCTCGACAACAACAACCTCAACATGGGCATTGGGATGGGCTTCAATAGCAGCCTCGGCATCGACATCGACGCACTTCTAATACAATACAAACGCAATAATATCGGATTTCCGTTTCCACATCCGTTACGCAGCGTAGTTTACAGTTGCCAGTTTTACTTTGGTCTAACAGTCGCATGTCGAGCATCCAGGGTTATTTGCAGGGATTTCTTCTCTCTGCGCTCTTTTTTTCCCTCTCAACAATACAATACAATTTGTTGTTGCTCGATAGCAGCAGAAGCTGAAGCAAAAACAGGACTAACAGGAACTGGAGCGGCAGCAGTAGCAGTAGCCGTAGCAGGAGCAACGGCAGCTATGGAAAAACAATTTACAGCTCACTTGCTTTCTGGTTGACACTTTAAGCCCACCAAAGCAATAAAAACTTGTTGGCCAAGTCTGTAACATATGAAATTGTGTGAAAACCTTTCATACTCCAGCCCTGACAAACAACACATACACACACACACATTTTCACACAACCCAAGCAACCTGAAGTCGCTGCATGTTGACAATGACGGCAATCTGCGCAACGCTCAGAACTTTGAGTCGTGCATCGGAAACTGTCGCGCAAAGTGCAATAAATTTCACCTATTCTTGCCGCCTCATGCCTTGGTCTGGTCATCGAAAACCCTGTGAGTCATAATGGATATTGATTGAAAACTTTGATTGATTTTCATTTCTATGTGTGAGCATTTGAGTCTAAGTTATGAGCCAGCCCATCAAACCTAGCTAAGCAAATAGAAATTTAACTTATTTAACGTACAGTAATGCGAAATTTTGAAAAATTGTTTGGATTTCATAGATTAATCATGAATTTCACTTTTTCGCAATTTAATTTAATTTAATACAGTAGTAAAAATGTTAACAATACATATTTGCGAAGCTTGAAATTTTAAAAAAAAATATTTTTTTTTTTGGTCAGTTTGTGATTTGCTTTAAGCTGGTCTACATTTTTAATGTACTTCGAATATTTTCATTTTTTTAATTAAAAAACACATATGCTCTCTTAAATGATGCAATTGAAATTGATTTAATTTGTAAAAGGTAAACGACAGCGCAAATATGCAGCGACCGCAGTCAAATTTGATACTGTGCGGCAACTAATAATGCCACGAGCTCTTTGCTACGCAAAAATCAGCTGAATTACAAATATCGGTGGCCACGGCGGTGTCCAAAGGAGTAAACAATACGACGCAGAATGACCGCAATATCCTATGGTTGGGATGCGGGATGCATTTTCGCTGTTTGGTTGCAAGAACTGCCAGTCATGGGAAACACAAACCGAATGAATTTGCCCCAAATGCCCTCCACAGACACCTACACACCTACACACCCACACATACACACTCACACACACAGGCTAGGACACACAATAAATGAAATGTTTTTTAAATTGTTTTACATTGGCACTCGGTGAGTGAAGGTGGAGGCGTAGCGGTTTTTCTATGCAAACAACAGAAATATACTCGGATGCATAAGGAGGGAATTTGAGTGAGATTTAATTTTATTCGGTTTCAAAAACGGCAGCAATTTCCATATGCCACAATTGCATTTATCTGCATGTGGTTCTTGCTGTTCATCGTGATCGGTACTGTTATTGTGAAGGCAGATAGTGCGCTGATTTAAATACATGCCAAATCGCGAAGTGTGTAGAATGAGACACAAAGTTGTGAGGCCGTTTAATCTCTTAAGGCTACCAATTGACTTTTGTTCCAGTTTTATTGCGAACTTTTTAGAGGTTCAATGGGTCGCTTGGCCAAGTTTTTTTTATTGTTAATAAATTTTGTTTATTTTCAATAAGCAAATAAAAGCCAAGAACATAAAAACTGTGCACAACTAACATAAAATGTGTACCAGAAACAACAAGAACAGCAACAACAATAACTTGTTGTATGGGAGTCGAGTTAATGCTACAAAATAAACGATACAAATGGCAAAGTTTTGTGTGAGCTTTGCTCTTGTTTTGTTGATTTTTATGGCATTAATTTGTTTAATGTACAAAGGTGGCGGGGCAGCAGAGGCTTGACTAAATATTTAAATGAAAGCAAAAGACATATTCTCATAGATATGCGGCAAAACTTTTTTCCTATCAGTTGCACAAAATTCGCACACACCGCCAGACATACGTCGACCGAATGAAGTTGTCCCCTAAAAGAAAACAAATATAAAATGCGTATACGTGATGTTTTTGTTTTCATGCGTTAAATCAGCATATAATCCGTGTGTATTTCCAATTTTATGCACACTGACATACACACACCCCAATGCTCGATTCCTTTCCCGGGTCACGCATACACACACACACAGACACCCATCTACACACCATGTCAGACAAACTTAAAAACATAAAAAAAAGCGCCAACCTCTCACATCCTCACACATGCTGACAATTTGCAAGTTGCTTAAGGTATATATGCGAGAGTGCGGCAAAGTTTTGTGCCACGCTTTGGAGCCGCAACTGAAAGGCAACTAAGACGCACATTCGTATCTGCTTATGGGCCGTCAATCTAAGCCCCAAAATCTTGTCGTTGTCATGTCGTATAAATTAAATGTGTTTTTATTAAATGTAAAAAAAAGTAAAAGCAAACGTCTCGGATTCTCGGCTCCTGTTTGTGTTACAGTCCTTTTGATAACGAAAATATCAGTTGCTTGTTTCTTTTTACTGTTGTTTTGATTTTTTGACATTATGTATTATAATAAGTTGCAGTTGTTCCGCAGGGCCAAAATAGGGGAGTGAAAACTGGGGACGCCTTTGATAAATTTTGACATGTTAGAGGTTTTGTTTTCGATGCCATCTCCTATCGAATGCCGGCTGGACGTGAACAAGTATGTGGGACAAATGCTGACACGCCAATCAGCTAAGATCAGCTAGCATTTCAGCATGGATTGAAATTGACTGTCGTGTTGATTTTACGTTGACAGTAAGTGACATTTCCTGTGGGTTTATAATCATAACGGTGTGCTTAGACGTCGCCCGTGTTGATATAACAACTGATACTATGTGATAAATGTGTAATGGATGAACCCACAGAAAGTGTGACCCAAATAATTCATTTTTGATCATTTCTTTATATTTTTTCCGACTTTCATGCTAGTTTAGAATTCAAATTACTTTCACTATATACACACTCTACGTGTACAGTTTATTAGGTACCTAGTTCGCTATCAATACTGATGCGCGTAAAGGCGAACAATTTGTGAAATAAAACATTTTTCACTTTGTGTATTCAGCAATTCTTTGAATCGAAAGCCAGTATAGAGTATGAAGCTTGTTTAAAATTATTTATGATAACATAATCCCTTGGGGCTTATTTTCAGTTGATTGATGGACCTGGAAGCCCAAAGGGACAGATAGTTGGCAGCTGATAATAACACCATATGTACATTAAAGAAGAGCATAGTATATTTTAAACCCTTTTGTGAGCACCTTAATCCACAGCATTAAAAGTTTCCGGTTGGCGCAATGAAATCAAATTGCGAAACAATCAGCGACATTTCGACATTTCGGTGAGTATCCGACCCGGTGGCAATGTTTTCAGGGCTCCGTTGAAAGTAATGCGGCCTGTCAAAGATGCGCTGAAATTGAAATATCAACGTGGATGAGTGTTGTGAGTGGTTGTGAGAATTTCAAATTTTGTACGATGAGGAAGGAAAGGAAGGCAATGGCCGCAACATGTTAGCCGCATGCAGCGAACCGGAAGGAAGCCTATAACCAAAATGTCACTTCCACCTGCCGTGTTTCATGTCCGGTTGTGTTTGTTTCAAGTGCTGTCGCTAAATTTATAACTCGAACGCTGCCTCGGCCATTGTCGTAGTCTCCTGCTGTTGATGTCTATGATGGAAATTATATCTCGCAGCGTTTTGCGGCACGCACTTTGAGAGCTGAGAGAGCGGCACCGGCAGGCAGATGCTTCTGTTACCGTCATCACTGGCTTTGACTCTGGATCATATGCATATTTAATGCGTTGCCAGCCAGCAGTAGAAGTTTTTGGCTATTGCACGTTGTTGGTATTAGCAGCATATTTCGCTTTTGGGTCACTTCCAGCAGCTGTCAACGACATATGTAATTGTAGCTGGTTGACCCGCACCCAAAACTGAGAACCGACTGAGAACTTGGCAACCAAGAAAGCTATATGAAAAGTTTCCCATTGCAGAGCAGTATGCGTGTGTGTGTCGGAGAGAGATTTGCACTAAAACCACTTTGTGGTGACGCCAAAACTTCTAGCCAAGTTAAAAACTATTGTCATTCTGTTAAGTGGTCACATTTAACACTTGGGGCGCTGACTCGAAGCTGCTACTAAGCAAAAGACATATAGAGAGATAGAAAGAGAGCGAGGAAAAAATAAAACAAAAAATAAATAAGGGGAAAGAACTGCAAAAGCAATGAGTTATGTGACATGGCTTGCAGTTTTGTTGATAAACGAGCTTTGCGGTGGGGCGGGTGAGTTTTTCCCTTTACGAGTATTTGCCAGTTGTCACAGCAGTAACAACAATCGACAACAAGCAAATATATTCGATATTGTGAGAAATTTGCAATTGAAACGAAGCTTGAGGACACGCAATTTGGTCATCGTTCGCTGGATAATAAGAAATTTCACATTATATCGATTGGCTTACTCCTGTTGCGCCTTTGAGACGCAACCTGCTGGCAGTTCACTTGAAATAACTTGACGATCCCACGCCCTATCGTTTTGCTCTCGTCTCGTCTCGTCTCGACTTAACTTTATTTAAGTACTTCTTCTGAAGACAACCTGCAGCTTACGGTCTGAAGGCCGCTGTCAGTAATGTTCTGGTGGACGTCAGGAGTTCACGACTTGATGAAGTGCCGAACGGTTGGAGTTGTCACTGCTGCCTGCCCTCGTACCTGACACGGGTAAGTAGCTCTTGCAATTGAAACTTAACATTGCTCCTTATTTTTATTTTCTTTGCTGAATCACTTTGTTGCTACTTCATTCAAGTAGGTAATTAAGGAGAACGTGCTTTTTTGATACGATCAACTGAAAACAGTCGACAATAGAAGTAAATTCAAAAGTAAATTAAGCAACATTTAATAATTAATTAAAATATACAAGTTTAAAGTAATAATGCATTAGAAAACAAGTAAGAAAGCTACAGTCGAGTGTGCTCGACTGTGATATACCCGCTACCCAGCTCGAATATACTGAAATATACCAAATAGTATTTTTTGTATATTTGGTATATCTGTACACTCATATTCCATCACATCCTCAATATCCCACAAGGTATAAAATATATTGTTCACCAGAAACAAGCCACGTTCAGCTCAATATGGATTTTCCCATACAAAACTGTTTTTGAATAACTTCCAAGTTTTTCATCTGATCGCGACAAAATTCTCGGGAATCATCGAGACTATCGTTATCTTTGTATGTACCTCACTCAAGACTCTATCTTTAAAATTGCGCTAGTAAGTTTTTTTCGATTTTAGGGGGCGGAAAGGAGCGCGGCAAAAATCTAAAATAAACTTGATCTGCGTAGGACATACACCAATACTGGTACTAAGTTTGGAATCTATAGCTCTTATAGTCTCTGAGATCTAGGTGTTCATACAGATAGACAGACAGACGGACAGATGGACATGGCTCTATCGACTCGGTTGGTGACCCTGACCAAGAATATATATACTTTATGGGGTCGGAAATGCTTCCTTCTGCCTGTTACATACATTTCCTGAAGTCACAAAGCTATAATACCTTCTACCCTATGGGTAGCGGGTATAAATATTGAAAACATTAATGAATCTATCCAATTAAAACTTAGTAAGTCAACTTAATGTTTACATAAAGTTTTTAAGTTGCGCCGAAAATTTAAATGCATGTATATTGTTGCGAACTCTTTACTTAATATTTGGGCCTCGATTATCACGGATTTGGCCTAAACAAATAGGAGTTAAGCCGTTACCGCATTTTTTGGTTGCCTTCCCGATTTTTTAACCCGTTGTCAAGCAAAGCAAATATTAATTTTCTCTTCAAAGTAGCTCATTTCACGCTTAAATGACAGCTAAGAAGTTGAGAATCAAACAAACTGAATATTGAATTTTAAATACAACTAGAGAAGTTCACCAGAACGGAACGTGCAGAACGCACTAAGCATACTCTTTAAATAAGATTTATTTCATTTAACGCCACGCATTCAGCAATGATATTTGCAGCTAAATAATTGTATTACTTAATGAGCTGCCCAGTATTCACAGGGCATTGCTCACATTCCTGATGCCCACACATACGCAAACACACACACTCAACCGATTGCACCATCAAAGGGAATACATTGCGCGTGGCCAAAATGGTCAGGAAACCCAAGTGCCAACGGAAACTTTTAATTGTTTCTGCTGTTGCTTTTGCGCTTTCGTTTCTTACCAACAAACGACGTGATGCAAAAAAAAAACCTAAAAGAAAAGAAAAGAAAACTCGAATTGGTATGGCGCTAAAGCTGAGGAAAAACAAAAAGCCACATAATGTAAAAAATCAAGCAGCACACAGTAGTAGCAGTCGAAGAAGCAGCAGACCAGAGACAGGCAGCGAAACAATTTACCTCACATTCACATTGCACATTGTTGAGTTGCCTTTGGGTTATTTGCCGACTTTTTTTCTTTGGCGAATGAACGACGCGCATGTCGTTCCGGCTTTCTTAACTTTATCGTCGTCCTAAGTCCTTGGCCATTGTCGGTTAACCGGTTGCCGCTTTTTGCTTGGCGGTTAACTTGACAGCTACAGGGGATGACCGGGTTGGAGTTCTCTGTGCTTTGTTGAGCTGTGAGGGGGAAGCTTGCACTTTACGAGGTTATTAAAAGTCTCATTATCATTGTCGTTGCGGCGTAAATTTTAATTGTCCGTTAAAAATGTCCCTTTTTTTCAGCTCCTTGTGGCTTTCCGAAATCAATTTAAACTTGTTTGACCAACTTGATTAGATTGAAATGAATTTGCGTAGTGCTACCTCTCTCTCTCTCTCTCTCTGTCTCTCTCTCTCTCTCTCTCTCTCTCTCTCTCTCTCTCTCTGTCGCTGTCTCTATATCGTTTTCTATCTTTGTCTCTCACTATCTGTATCCTTCTGTGAAGACCAACGCCTTTGGCCCATGTGGTGTCGACTTTTGTTGAAGTTGAGTATAAGTTTCAAACGCGATATCTACAACAGTATTGTCAAAGAACACATCCACATTCCCTATACATACATATAGTATATACGAGACTTTGTTTGTCTATGCAGTGAGTGAGTGTGTTCTCACAAGTGTGGCGATGACTTCGTCCTAGCGGAGTTTTGCATGTTAAACATGTGAATGATGCAAATTGTTCGCACACACATCCATCTATATCCGTTCATGTCCATCCAAGCATCAGGTATCTAGCTGTGGGATTTCATTTAGCCCGGCATCAGTGCGCAGCTTACGTCAGCTTCGCTTTTCCCAGCTGCTCATGGTCTTACACAAGACAATGGCAAACCGATCGTTAAATTTATGATTTTAGGGCCCACTAAAGCGGAAGGAAACATAAAAATATTAGTTATGAAATTTGTAAAATAAACTGGAATTATATCTTAATGCTTAGAGCAAATTAAGTTGCTCTAGTTATTACAATTACTTACCACGAAACCACATTTTCCATGCCTCGCTCACTTATTGAAATTTAATTTACTTAATTTTTAGAGTTAAATTTGTCTTTTGTTGGCCTTATTCAAATCTCAGCTACAAGTAAAATAATATATTTAATGCCTCTTTAAGTTGAAATCTTGTAAATACTTAGCAACAATAAGTTAACAAAACTCTTTAAGTCCAAGCTCCAAAGTCATTAGTCAATTTTCATAGAGACAACAACAGGGCTGAGGAAACCCTTCGCCTTTTTTGGGGCACCCAGCAAAGTCACGAAGCTGAGCTTTTTGAACTGATTTGTTTAGCCTAGACAACAATAGAGGCAAACTTGACTTAAACCACCAGTCAGAGCAGTCAAAGCAGTCAGACGCAGCAGCAGCATCATTCACTTCAGCACAAAATAATCCTTAATTACACATTGGAAGCACGTAAATGTAATTTTTTGTACACTTCTCACTGGCATTGTGTCCATGTTGTTGGCTGGCCCTAAACGAGCATAGGGAAAATTATGTTAAGACACGATTTGGTGATTGGCCTTCTGAGCATAATAAGAGCGAGCGTCGTCTGCGTCGCAGAGAGCGACTTTACTGATTGGCTGACTTTGTGGCTAAGTCCGCCATAAATGATTGTTGCCATTGGTGCTTTTGAAGGACAATGCTACGGAATGGCTTAGGCCCGATTGTTTCTGTCTGTTTGTTTCTGTTGCACGCCTCCGCAAATTTGTAAGTGGTTATGGGTTATGGTCCGCTTGCTGGAAGACGATTTCTATACTTTTGTACTCACCGGATTTTGCTAATTTGTGCTCATTTTGCAATGCTTGGCATTTATGCTGGGCTTTTGGCTTGCTGGATGAACGTATAACATGTTTGGAGTGTATTTGTTATCTGGGCAGGTAATAAATATTTTTTAAGTAAGTGATTAGCTGAATCATAAGTATAGTACATTTTAATCTAAATAAAAGATGAAAATGCAAAGTTCTTAATAATACAGTTAACATTTTTATAATTAAATGTAAGTTCTGAGTAATGCTTATTTATGCGCTTAAGCAGATATTTGGGTATATGTTAAATGACTTATTTATTTACTTCGACAAAAATTTCCCATTTAATATAATAAATGAATTTGAATAATAAAGCTAATCAATATAACGGTCCAATACACAATTTGTATTTTCCATATATATATATTCATATACATACATATACATGTGTACATATATACATATAAGTCTATTTAACAATTTAGTTGATATTATATTATTGCATTCAATTTGTTTTCCGATATTTAACGTCTGGCGTATTTATATCTTTAACATACCAATAGCACAAGTTGTGGCCGGGTATCAAGTGAATGCTGTGCGTTGCAGCAAATACGCCCATATTTATGCAGCTGCCCTGCGTTGCAAATTGCGATCGCAGCTGGAAGCGGTTTGTGTGCGCACAGCGCGTTGTATGCGTATCATCAAAACAGAAATCGCAATTCTTTTTTTTTCGTTGGTTGCCATATGCTTTTTTTATTGTTGTTTGAAAATAATGCAGCTTTTGTTGCGATGTATTTTTAAGGCGGTATGCCATATTCTGAATGTTATCTTAGTAAATTAACTTCAATTAAAGTAGCTGGTATTTAACACAAAAATTTCCATCATGGGCAAGTAAGAGAACTGCAACACGTCCATACTACCTACCTTCTCTCACTATTCACTGTCCACTCCCTCTCTCTCTCTGTCTGTTGCACTTTCTCTATCGCTCTACCTCCTTGTTCTCTACGGGTTTTCTGTAGTCCTTTCTTTGTGCGTTGAATATGAAAATCAATATGCGTATGGGAATTGCATATTCAAAGCGCATGCAAATGGAAAATTTGAGTAATGGTATTCGAGTGAGATGGGAGGGCATTGAGCGGGGCATTTGTGTTTTGGAAAATGCATTGCTATTGTTTGCAAACCAAATACAACATGCTGAGTTAGAAATTAAGAGAACTAAATAAAAATATATGTGGTTTTCTTTTGTTGTTGCTACTGCGTCCAATATCGTTGCATGAAAATTAAATTTCAAATGATTTTGAAAACATTTATTTGTACACTGTTAATGTGTTATTTGCAGAAGTGGTAAACCTTCAATGCACCGAGCATGCTAATAGTGTTCAGTTAATGTGTTTTCAGTGTTCTCAACTGAAACCGATATAAAATTGCGTTGTCCCCAGTCCATATTGAATTAATTTGTTAAAGAAAATTCACGACAAATAAATCGCGAGTAATGAAAACTTTTGCAAAAACCTGACACGCACATGCACACAATGGTATCCCGGCAAATTTGCAAACATTCGTCCGCAAATTGTAGGTGGGAAGCAAAACAACAGCAAAGTAAACAAAATTTAAATTATTCAAATAAAAAAAAATGTACTTAGAAAAAGAGAGGCAGACGCATCCTTGTTTGTGTGGTCGCATAATATTGCCTATTTGTTGCGTGAAATTGGCCAATCGACTGCGTTGTTGGACGCCGTTTCACCATGCGCTTAACCGTCGACCTCGTGCACGTTGTTTTCCTTTGTGAGTGTGTTGGTGTCTGTTGTCAATGTGTATAATACCGTTATCGCGCTGTAACAGTAGCAGGCTCAGATTTTCCCTGCGTGACATCCGCATTTTTACGCTTATGTGTGAAAGTTAAGAAAAAAGAGTCGTTGGGTCAATCCTATGAAGCGGAGTACCATTTTTTCCTTTGGCAACCGTCAGATTTCCGGTTTTCTGTCAATGTGAACTCTAGTATCATGCATATTTTGCTTTAAAATACATACAATTTTAATGACGCATTACTGGCAGCTTTAAGTTTTTCTAAATTATTAAGTTTTGATGGCCATAAATTTGTATACTTGCTAGCCATAGGGTAGAAGGATATTATAACTTTGTGACTTCAGGAAATATATGTAACAGCTGAGGAAGGATCTCCGACCCCATAAAGCGTCTTCTTGGTCAGCGTCACCAGCCGAGTCGTACAAGCGTAATTTTGATGATAGTGTATCGAATTAGGTATATACGAAGGTAATAAGAATTTGGTTCGGCGATCGGATGAAAAACTTGGAAGTTATTCAAGAAACAGTTTAGTATAAGAAAATCCATAGGTAGCTGCATGTGGTTTGTTTCTGTTGAACAATGTGACCGTGCATGGTACATTTTAAATTTTATGCCAAAAATGCCGAATATACCAAAAAAACCAAAAATAATTTTGTTTGTATATTTTAGTATATTTGAGTTGGGTCGCGGGTATCTCACAGTTGACCACACTCAACTTTAGCTTTCTGACTTGTTGAAATTCACTTTAAAACTTAAAGTTAATTCCAATATTCCGGGACATTTATATAGCAGACTAAATTGTGTAAAATGTTCGTAATTACTTGAATGTCTTTAACATTTATTAAATATGAGACCCTCAATAAATTGCCGAGACATGTTGACAGAAATTCAGTTGAAGTCTACCAATCGAAAATACTCGCACACAACATCAAAGTCAAACACTTATTTTCGCCATTCAGGGCGAACTCAAAGCAAAAGTTGTGGCCAGAAATATATAAAAGCGAGAAAAACGACAACCGCCAAGCGCCATAATAAAGCTCAAAATAAAATCAATTACGCTCGATTAACTGAAATAGTTACATAAATTACAAATAACCAAGGCAGGATGAAGCGCCGGACTAGTCCAAGCCAATGCCATTGGCGTTGCTGAAGTTGGGACAGCACAATTGAAGCGCGAAATTCGCAAGAGGACGCGCAACATTTTGCGGCATAATGACAATTTCCAACGAGACAGCCGAATGAAACACATTCATACAATCGTTGAGGCATAGACGTCTTCTGGAAAAAAAACGGGAAAAGCACAGAGGAGGAAGCCAGAGAGCAAGTCGGATGAGGAGGCCGCGTAGAGATAACTATTAACATTATATAAGTAAGAAAAATTTCCGATTATTTTCCGCAACATAAAACAGAAGACAACAAACAGCACGGAGAGCAATCACACTGACGACGAAACCTTTGCCTTCACATATAGCATAAACAAGGCGTGTGGAAGTAAGGAAAAGGAGCGAGGTTCTAGCGGAAGGGAGAAAATGCTCGGAAAAATAATAAATAATACCATTTGATGCTCAAAGCGAAGACAACACATTTAAAATGAGCGCATTTGCACGCTTGTAGCAGAGTTGCTTCCACAGCCCCACCACGTAATCAAAATACACCCCATCGCGTCGTCTCGCCTCGCCTCACCCCGACTCGTTATGCCTTGCGTACAAAACGCCACTCATTTCACTCCGCAACCTTTAGGCCACCCTCCAAATTTGCGGTTCAGTCTTAGTTCCTTTGCTGTGGCTCTTCGCTCTCCTTTGGAGCCGTTGCTGTTGTTGTTTGCAACTTTACGCGCAATTAATCTAAAATAAATTCGTTTATAATTTGACAACAACAGCGAATGCAAAAAAAAGAGAAACACAAGAGAAACCAAAAAATTCAACTAAAGCGATAATTTTCCTGCTTTAAAATAATCAAATGTCAAAGTTTTTTATTCAAATACTTGCTTGCCGCCAAAATTCAATTGCTGAAACCAATAAACGCTGCCGCAACGAACTCAAACGTAGACAAACTCACCAAAGATACTCTGATAGCAACAACAATAACTAACTCCTGTTGCAGTCTATTGCTTTTTCGGTTCTTTTTTTTGTGTGAGCGGCTGGTGAGTAGAAAATGGGATTGGTTTGCTATTGAATCTGACAGCAGTTGGTTTCAGGTTCAGGTTTAGGTCAACAAAGCAAATCCGTTTGAAATTGAAAGACTAGAAGAAATTTTTGCGAGTGCAGCCGCCTCGGAGAGCTATTTTCGTGTCTGGTGTTGTTATTGTTCTTGACGTTGTAGCTCGTAAATTATTATTTAATGACAGACGCAATTGAAAATAAATTTAAAGCTAATAACCAATGAAATAAATGCGATAAATTGTATATTGTGTGGCAGTGTTAAGTTTGGGGAATGCTATCTGCTCTGAATTGGAGTTAAATTGTAACAGGTTGCGCGCCGCAATTGAAGAAAGAATAATGATCAAAATTATTTATTTGATTTTTATTGTGTCATATATACCGTAGGCACCTGAAGATAATACTTAGATTATTAATGTGTTTTTTATAAAAAAATAATATATTTCATTCAGAAATTAATAATGCAAGGCAAATAAGGGTAGCAATTATTATATTTGATTTTATTGTGTTTAATGTTGATAGTGATGAAGAGCCATCTCGTAAGTGTGCTAACTTCATCTTTAGTTCGCGATTTAAACAAATCATATGTGCGCGTGCTTATATTTTTATTTATCTTTTTATTTTTTAATATTTATTATCAGCAATAATAACAACATATGATCAACAATATGTCGGAGTTGCGTTTGTTTTGAACCCTAGGTGGCCCCTACGTCTCCCGCCTGATTGACTCCGTCGAGTTGCGTCTGGCATAAGGCTGCCCCTGAGCGGCTACACAAATGAGGCGCAACAAGCGCAACTTGTAGCCACTCAAGAGTGCCGCCCCAAAACGGGCAGACACGTGTACCAGGCGCAACAGCGTAAACAGAAGTTGAAAAGAGAATTCGGCATTAGCCAAGAATAACAAATTCAAAGTGCCCAAGCGTCGACCGACTCGACGTTACGTGTGAAGAAACGCGCAAAGTCGGTCAGCGCAGGAGGAGAGAATACGAAGTTGGCGATGCTGTTGGGGACGGAGTGTACTTGCCAAGGATGTTGCGCCATATTAGCGCCGCGTGTCGGATAATTTATGAAATGGCATCGTCGGTCGCAGCGGGCAGTAGGCAGCAGGTAGCTGGTAGCTCGGGTAACTCAGGTAGCACTTGGCAGCAGTCAGTTGCGATGCGGGAGCGCCCTCTGACTTGGCATCTGCCTTGCTGGCTTTAAATATCTTTAAAAGACGCTGTTAAAACAAATTACTGTCTGGTTGCTGTTTTTGGGGTCCCCAATGCCGCCACAATGCGTGTCCTGTACCGTAACCGTGTCGGCGCTGCGTGCATGCCCCACGTCGAATTGAAGCGTGACAAGAGCACAGACACAGGAAACAAATCCGCTTCGTTCGGTGAGCTGGGTCACGCATAAACGAAAGTTATTAAGCGAATTTCTCAGGCAACATGGCATGAAAATTTCCGCGAGAATATTCAATACCCACACGGCTGAGCGTCCTTGTTGTGTATACGCACAGTTTGCTGCTGTTGTCTTCCAAACTGACGAAGTCCATGTCTAATTTTTTGCCTCTTTCGACTGGGTTAAGAGACAAACAGATAGACTGATTGGCAGGCACACGGGACGATAGGCCGACAGCTCCTTGACAGCACTGCCAATATCATTTTAAAGTTGTCGCATATGCAAGCAACGTTAACTTCTGTTTTTTTTTACAAAACATATATGTTTGGGACATATAAATTTCGCAGTGATGAAGTCTCCATGTCAGCAGCGTGGTTGTCAACTTTGAGGATGTGCTCGACAACGTGGAGTTCATTAAAGTGAAAGATATTGAAGCTGCTCAGCTCTGCGTCTGGCAATTGAGTTGGAAAGGGAGGGCATGGGCTCAGTCCAATAAACTTAATGCAAATTACAAATTTGTGCCAAAAATTAAGTTAAATTATGCCACAGTCAACGCGAACAACGACGATGACGACGACAACAGTAACAGCAGAGGCTACAGCAACAAAAGCCCAAGACCAATAAATAATACCACAAATTGCGCTGAGCCCTGAGAGCAACGCCCAGCTAACGGTCGTCTCCCGAAACCAAAGCAACAGCAGCAGCAAGGGAATGAGCAAAACCAGGAGCAGAAGCTCATGCTGATGCTGAAGCTGAAGTAGGAGCTACCTTCTTGCCGCGTAGACAAAGAAAGAAAGTACAACATTTTTGTGCCCAGCACACAAATTGAAAATGAAAAGTCAGAACTTGAAAATGATAATCAACGTCAACAAATTTGGCCGAAGGAGGCGTGCGACGGCAGGCTCAACATGGAGCGGAGACAGTCTGTATAATGTTCTAATAAATTTCATTACCGCAGTGAGCAATTTTTGCATTTGGTGGAACAAGAAGTGGAAACCGAAACTGGGTGGGGGAACCAGAATAGCTTCTAGCTACTACACATACTGGGATAGCATGTACCAGGGCGGCACACGCATGTTTTGGCTGCCATGTTTGTTCCCCAGGTAAGCTTTAACCCACCCCTATCCCTGTGAGGTTTAAACTTTGCCAGCTGCTCACTTGAGGCACCACCAAATTGGCAGCAGCAGCAACAGCAGCTTGTTCGTTGTGTCGCTGTGCATACTTCAAACTTCGAATTCAGTCATCGACCCACTTGGATCTGCCACAGCTACAGCGATAGCTTTAGCCAACGCTATTGCCAATGCGGGAAAGCCCCAGAAAGTATGCTGCATATGTCAGCACTTTCTTCCTTTTCGCCTTTTTCCATCTTTTCTTGGCATTGGGATTTGAAGTTGTTTTTGGCGCTTGCCATTTGCTATTCCCATTCCCATTCCCATTTGCCTGTGAATGTTTTGTGTTTATTTTAGTTATTTGGTTTATTGCGGAAATTTGTAAATTTGCTAAAGGGGTTATTCTTCGTGTAGAAACATGACCCTGTTGACTGGGAACAGGCCACAAGGAGCAGGGGTGGCAGGAAGGAAGGATAGAGTTAACAATATTGATATATGTATATAAACATATATGCATTCAACTGGGCTGCAAGGCAACGAACCAATTGATACATGCTTATCGATACTTATTCAATTCTACTTCTATTCTCCTTTTACATTTCTGGGAAGTCTCTGAGTTATTAAAACTTTGATTGAAGTTGCTAAAAATGGAAATTCTAGTAGAGAACTCTTAAATTCTGTTTTAGACAGTTCTCAAAAATGTTGTATAAGAAATACATTGTTTAATTGAACAGAAAATCATGAAAATCGCCTTTAAAATATCTTTTTTCTGTCAATATCATTACAAGAATGTACGCACTTTAATTGCGCTCTATTAAAATATCACATTAGTTACATCAATTAAGAGAAAGGCTGCTCAAATAATCACTTAAATTCAAAGGACATCTACGACGACTTCTGTTGTGGGAGCAGAGTTGGGTATATACGTAGATCATAGCTTACCCGCAGCCATTAGGAGGGTTCATAAATAAGCTCTATAGACGCAACCCCTGGCGGCAGCAATTACGTATACTAACGCACCATTTGGCATGGCTCGTAAGTGGGACAGAAGAAGAGTAGGCGTGGGGCCAGCAACCATAAATAATGCCGCTTAATTGTTTTACAAAGCATAATTTTATCCTTTCGTAAATCCAGTGTTTTACAAACGTTTTGCCCTAAAAGAACAGACAACAAAAAAGCTGAAAAAAATTGGTAACTGGAAGGAGGAAAATGGCGCCTTTTCCTTTTGCCGCACCAGCTTAAATATGAATTAATGGCCAATAAAGATAATCTTTTACACATTCGCGTACGCAGCGCATTAAAAGTTAAATTTATGTAGACCCTGCCGATTTCCTTCACCAAAATGCTCTTGAACATTTTGTTTTCCCTTTTCTCAGCACTCGCAGCAAATTTTACATTTCTGCAGTGCAATACTTTTAGTGTGACTCTGAAAAAGTAGTTAAACTTATACGTTTCGATTTCACACACTTTGCAAATTGCGACGCCTTTGCAATCGTGACCAAGATTCTCTTTCCTTCAAATGCCTAATGCAGTGTTTACACCAGGCACCCAAGAGGAATTAACAGAAATCTCAACTGACGATGTCTGCGGAGTGATTATCTGTGGTCCAGCTGGCTCAATCACTTCCAAGCAATGTGTATCAGTTGATGCATATTCAATTTTATTGCGTATACGCAGCGAGGCCGCAGGCGAAATCTACAAAAAAAAAAAAAAAATGCTCATTAATATTTCATGTTTAGTGCAAATTATTCAAAACAATGCGGGCTACGATGAACGCGAACAGCATCAGCAAACGCTCTGTCTATCCAGTGGATATCCTGCGGCCATAGCGCGTGACAGCCAAAAGTCAACGCTTCAGACTGGGGCTTAAGTGCTAGGCCCTTGGGTCGATCTCAGTTCGTGTCCAAGTCTGAATGAATGTGTGTGTGTCAGTGTGTGTGGGATGATTTGCCGGTCGGTGTATCAATATTTGTGTTAATCTGTAATTTTTCGTCGTTTATAAGTATTTGAATTTGTTGCAGTAGCAACTGTGGTGTTGACAGAGGCCATGAAATTTTCATGCGACTTGTGGCTCTCGCTTCTTCCCTCACTTATTTCTTTTTTTTTTTTTGCCCCTGTCGAGTGTTTGCGGAAATGTGATGATTATTGGTTGTACAAATAGAAGTTCCTATATTGACACAGTTGTGCGCTGTGAGAAGAATGAAAGAAAGTCAGCTGAAATCGAAGGGGAAACAAGTAGATATCTTTTTATTTGTCGACCTTCTCCTACAACGCCCATACGCCATATAGTGAGTCAGTTCTATATCTCGGAAATTTTTTTTTGATCAACTGACGACAATAGCACAAAATCTGGACCACTTATTACGCCCAATGGGTCTCGGAATAATGCGACAGTATAATGCAACATTAAAATATTTCACACATTAAGTTTTAGCCGTTTTGGACTAGACATCTGAATGTCGACATGGCAAAAAAAAAAAGAACCCTAAAATTACTACAAGAAATTTGCGTGCGGCCCACACAACAACTGGAATGGAAAAAATAAATAAATAGAAATAACAACAATTTTCATAAAGCAAAACATTTATTATATTTGGCAAATGGAGTGTGTTCTCCCCAATATATGTATGCATGTGTGGTCCCATAGACGAAACTATTCTGGACTATATGAGAAAACTGTTCTCATTCTCTTTTTTTTTTTTTTTTTTTTTTTGCTACTGGTTTTGACCAAAATAAAAAGGGTTGTGCGTGCACACATAAAAGAAATTCTACTGGTGAGGAGACAAATTTGCATATTTTTAATATTTTTTAGCCAGACAGACAACGGGACAGACGGATTGTAAAAGCAGAATTTATGTGAGTGCGTTTGAAACACTTAAGCAAATTACATTTGAGTGGGCGATTGTGAGTGGCAACTGGAGGCTCCATTGTTCAAATTGTTTTCTATTTTGCACAAAATGCAAATTTCTTACGCTTATTGGTCGAAATTCGGGTTCAATCAGACGCTTTGAGAGTGTGTCTGTCTGGGAAATTTGACTCAGAAGATGTCTACTTTGAACAAAATAATTAAATCATTTGCAAGTTATTCTTTTATTGGTGTAACGTAATAGTTACATATATATATAAATATATATATATATATATATATATAAATATATATATTTAGTCACCAACAAATGCAAATTAAATTAACCATTACTTAATGAAATTAAAAATATTGCATGCTGAATAGCCAAGACTTTATATTAGAAAACGTTTGGAGATAATAGATAAAATTTAATTTAACTCAATTCACTACACTTCACAGATTTTACAATGAGTCTTTCCATGATTAATAAGCAAATCCAAATGTATATGTTTTCATATTTTGGTGTGGGAATAAAGTAATAAACATCCAAAATATTTATTGCATAAGTGGGCAATCTGTAAACTGAATATTTGGCGCAATTAAAAAGCGCATTGAAAATGTAACAGCTAGGAAAAAACGCTTAAATATTTAAAAAGCGCACAAATTTAATTTTTGCTTTCTTTTGAGGTATTGACGGCGTGTCGCCATAGTTTTTGTGGCCAATAAACAAAAATTATTGTGCTCAAATAAGCGTAAATGCATGTAAATGGCAAATGGTTGTGGGTTGATTGGATGGCTGCTTTTGTTGCTGTTGGTTGGTTGCTTGCATTGTTGCCAAAAGTTTTGAGATGCGTGGAAGTGAGAAGCACTGCGATGAGCACAAGGACAATCATGATGAGGATGACGATGACGATGACGAGAACGAGGACGATGACGAGAATGAAAAATACAGCAGAGAAGAACTGCTAAGCTGACGCCCGAATCGCATATTATGCAAGAAATGAAATGGAAGTTGCGACTGTTGCACACGTTTTATTGGTGTGAGCACACGAATGATTTGACAACAAATCCGAAAAGCGAACTCTTTTCCATCCATCAAAAAAAAAAAAAAAAAAAAAAAAAACACACACAAAAAACAGAGCTCTGAAATCCGAGCACAGCAGTAAGAAAAAACGAAACCACAAATCTACAAATAAAAAACGTTCGCAGTGAATTTTTATAACCACCAAATCGGCACAGAGGCAAATTAAATCAATCGAATTGAATTCAGTCGACGTCACAATTCAAATGGAAAATGTTATAAATCGAATGGAAGGCTAGACAGGGGACAGGGGTCAGCAGGGGGTGTTGAGCTGACGCCAGCTATCATTCTGACTAGCAATCATTTGTCGGCGTTGTCGGTGTTGTCTGCGTTTTTTATACCCTGTACTCTTAGCTTACTTTTTAACGGCTTGTCAACACTTTGTTAGCAAAGGGGAAAGTCATCTCAACTTCCGACCGTTTGTGGTAAGGCTCATTTAAGCATGTTGATTAATGGAAAGAGCAGTCGCTGTGAACTTCGAAATACTTTTATTGCAGACTCTGGAGGCAAATAAATGAAAATGATTTGAGTCTGTTGAAAGCTTGACACAGATATTACAAGTCACTTAATTTAATTGTTTAAACAAAATGTTTACATATTATAAACACATTTATTAAGTTTAATTTTAATTAATTTGAAATCAAAATAAATTTATTATTTCTTTTTAAAACTGAAAGGTTTGGAAATGCTTCACAAATAGTTAAGACCCTTAAGCAGAAGTGCAAAAGAAACGTGCATAAATATTTCTAATTAACTGTAATGCGCACGCCATGACAATGGCATCAATCATCAATCATCAATCATGCATTATGGCTGCTATCAGTAGAACTAAACTTAATTTGTAATTTGTAATTTTATTAGAAGCACTGACAAAGCAAGTGCAAGTTTTGGACTCAGAGATGTGTCCATTAATTCCAGGAACAGTCAGTCCGCTTCCTGGCAGCCTGTTTGCCTGTCTGCTTGTTTGCCTGTCTGCCAGTCAGCGTATTGATTGCTTGAGCGACAGAGTGTAATTCAATTAATCAATTCATTAGAATATGGCGACGTATTTCCCGCCAGGGCTGTCTGACGTCACAGCAGAACTAATAAACCTAATTTTTTAATGACAACTTAATGCATAATTATTAACTCGACTTCGGTTAATGCACGTGCCTCGCCTCCACATCCACTCTGCGATGCTTCCTGCTACACAGCTGCCCTGCTTGCTCAGCAAATTGCTTGTAAAAAAATCATTTACTTTTTGATAGACTCCCGCGACGCAGCGCAATAATAATTTTTATGTTCGACCGGGGACTGCGCCTAGAAATGAGGCTCGAATGTGCTGTTTTTAGAGCGTTATCTCCCATAGGCATTTATTTGTTAACAAGTACAACCAATTCAAGTGCTGTCCAGAATTTTACTTATTTATCTCCCACAGTGGCTGCCCAATACATCTGCAGTTACTGCTGTTCATTTGTGGTGAGTATAAAGTTGGTTAGTTCAAATTTACAACATATCTATGCAGTATTGAGATCGTATATGAATTCTGAATGGACCCATTACAAAGCATTTCCATAAACATTTTGTGAACAATTGATTTCGTATAATTTGTAGGCAGAGAGATACAACACTCAATTAAGGAAGGCAAATTATGGTTCACACATGTAGAAACACAAAAAGTCATTTTGAAGCACACTGTTCACAAGCAGAAAAGCAGACAAGACCACAATTGGACGACTCTGTGCCAATCACTCTGACTTCAGGTCGAACTGTGTATGTCGGTCAAACTGGAGAGAATGCCTTTAAATGGTTCCAAAAGGCTGCCTAATGAACAACATCAAGCGACAAGCGCAAAAGCACAAACTTTTGCCCAATAAACCAACAACTAGCAACAATTTAATGGCACAGCCAGATAATTAATATGTGTGAGAGGGTCGATGGTTGTGTCGCCATCTCGCTCTCTAATTAATTAATTAATACATGCCGCAAAATGCCAGCTAATAAATTAGACTACTACCAGGTGAGTCCAGTTCTCGCATAAAGCCAGTCAAAAAAACACACAAATCTGCAGGCGTACGTCCAAAAATTGGCCTCGACTTTGGCTTTTAGCTCTCAGACTTCTCTGAGCCTGCGTGTCGGTATGTGTGTGTTTATGTGTGTGTGTGAATTTCTGTGTGAGTCAAATTTATGGCCAGGTCCTGTGACATTTGAGCTCACGTCCTTCGTCAGATTTGCGGGGCAGCTAAAGCAGCCAGCCAAATGTGGGCGTGACCATTCACCCTCAGCTCGCATGACGACATTTTAAAGTCTCTCGATGCCCTAACATTTTGGCATTGCCTTTAATGGGCTTAACGAGCATCCGCTCTCAATTCCACGGCGTAACGTTAATGAGAGCAGAAACAACAGCTACAACAGCAGCAACAACAGCGACAGCACAAGCTACAGCATCAAGCATATTGAATGACAGTGCCAAATTAAAGGCCCACGAATTGTATGGGGCCGATCGTATGACAAATGCCAAACCCACCAAGACAAGTCACACCACCTGAACAACAGTCGATGTCTGCTGTTGCTGCACCACCGTGAACAGCTGATTGACCTCGGGCCGCGGCGAGGACATCGTCTAATTAAATTTTGTTAAGGCCACTTTACAAGCGAGCAGTCAGTCGGTAGGTAGCAGAGTATTCGTTTCTCTCTCGTTTGCCTCTTTTTCGTTCGCAGTTCAGTTTACCGCAATTACAGCAATTAACACTAAGCAATTAAAAGCAACAACAATGCAAATTACGTGCTGCCTGCAACGAGTGTGCAAAATGCAACAAAAAAAGAAAACAATGCGAAAGTAAAATAAACTAAAATAAAATAAAACTGCAGTAAAATTAATGAAAGCATGACGAACTTGAAATGCTCTTTGAATGCACCGCACTTATTTATAATTTATTTCAAATGAAAACATGAAAATTTACAGCCACCACGTTTTAGCATATACGACATTTGTAAGCTCAAAGAAGTAAATCAATTTAATCTGGAATCTAAGATTTATGAAATGAAAGCTAATAAATGCATTTCAATTTTCACAGCCAAATTATTAAACAATGTATGTAGACAATAAATGATTAACTAACTGACAATGAAGTAGTATATTGAAATGCATAACACACATTTGCATCTGCCAATATTCCCTTTTCCGGCCAAGTGTATTAGAACAAATAAACAGTGTACTATTCGTAATATCAGAGGAAACCTCTGGCACTGTCGGAAGCCGTGCGCTGCAATTTAAATATTGCCAGCTGAAGCAGATGGACTGAGGGACTGAAAAACAGCCGGACTGGTGGACAGTTGTATGTGTGCCTCAAAGCGACTCCGATGCCGTTGCTGTTGCTGTTGCTGCTGCTTTTGCCGCTGTCTGCTGCAACGTCAGCGCTGTTAGTGCCCGCTTTGGCGGTCGCTGCGTTAAATGCGGACCACAAAATGCAGCGCATAGAAGCACTAATTAAGTTAAACATAGACACATGCAAACAGACTGGCATACGCACACATACACCATACATCCGCACTCAGACAGAGAGAGAGTTGTACGTACTCGTTGCTCAATAATTAACTAGCAACATGCACGCAAATGTTCCACACCCTAAGCCACCCCTTCTAAATCCCACCATCGAACCCACTAGCCGCTCATGTTTGTTTACCGAGCTTATGTCGAAATATTCCAAGCGGCATTGCACTTGAAAATAAACTCATCCGATGACACACTTTGAGACATTTTTAATATATGATATACATACATACATACATATGCTACAGCCTAATATGCATCTAAAATGCCAAATAAAGTAAATACACAAATGTTATACAATGTCTTCCCAATCGCAAAGTCAACATTTGAAAGATTTTACATTTTATTTCGTTGAATTTCATTAAATGATTTGGTAATACTCATGAAGTAATTATACTTAATTAAATAATAATATAAAGTTAGTCGACTTGATAAAACTGTCGCAAATGTTTATTCTAAATATAACTAACTAAAATCCTTTGTCAAACCGAAACTAGCGCTATGAAAAGACATGATGTTATTGAACTAATAAAAAGCAATAATTTTGAGCTCGTTATATGTCATGTTGCATCGTTTTATATTCTGCGTTAAGTATTCAATTATTTTGCATTTTTGACTCCAACTGAGGAATTACAAAATAATATAGATGAGCTTAGCTAAGCCGATTTGTGTCATTTGTGTCATCTCCATCTACTATTTGATATTGGATTTACTGAATATATTTTCAGCATTTTTCTATATAGTGTCTTTGGGAATGCATGGAATGTTGAGTTGCGAATACGTGTTGCGATTTCCTGGCCTTCAATAGTTGTCGGCTTATAAATACGCTTATCAGTGTTTAAGTGTATCAGAGTGTCGGCGTATCAGTGTATTAGTGTGTATTCAAAATAGCGCCGGCCAATAAAACGCGTCGGAACGTGTTGGGGCATATAAAAAGTTGCCACAATATGACAGGCCATTCAATAACTGTGTATCTATCGAGGCAGTAAACAGCCACTTGCACACATAAAAATGCAACAAACACAATAGCAACAAGAGTCGAAGCAAATAAATGAAATGAAAACTAAAACAATGTTATGAAAAATATGGCAAAGAGTTGGCGAGTCATAAATATGTATGGCTGAAAATAGTAGAGGCAGAGTGGAATGGGATCGGGCTTTGTGTATTGGCGAAGCAGATATATAAATCGCTTGCCAGCTAAGCAAAATGTCAGAGCTATAAATATCATAAAAAATATATTATTATGTGCATGTGGGTGGGTGTATGCCCCTGTGTGTATGTGTGTGTGTGCTTTTAAATTGTGTGCTAAGAGCACTCGAACGAGCCCAAAGCCAACACCATATACTCAGTCGACAGTTGGCGAATCCCAAATGCATACAGCATACAACAACATTCCACAATGGAAGGACGAGTCGAAGTAGGCAGGAATTTTAATACACGCAATAAAATTAGAACAAAATACGCAGTAAAACTAAATTGAAAAGAAAATCGTTATGGTTGACACAAACAAACCCAAAAAGGGAAAAAATGTAGCCAAACGCGTTTCAAGCGCGTTAAGCAAAGCGCGTTTTAATGCCAACAACAATAATAATACAATCCATATTCGCATATTCGCTTCGCTCGCAAAACACAAACACTCATTCATGTCTGAGAACACCCCGCAAAATACATTTTATTCGCGTGCTGTTCACTCGCCAACTTTCTACGCAGCTTTGCTGGCCTTTTTCTATCTTTTTGTGGAGATTTTTAAATATTTTTTCATACGTTGTGGATCAAAAAGAAAAAAAAGAGAAAAGAAATAGAAATTCAGAAAACTTCTCGGTTTTCCAATAATTTTATGTTGCGAACTTGTTCAGCTTGTGTGTTTGTGTGTGTGTGTGTGTGTATGCGTGCGCTTGTTAGCTGCTCTACATATTTCATAAAAAGCAAACAAGCAACAGCAATAGCAACAACAGCAGCAACAACAGCAGCAACAACAACTCACATATGGGGGCGCTCAGAGAAGTAAAAGAAAAACCTAAGCAGTTTTCATGCTTTGCAAGGGTCGCGAACTGTTGGCAGCAGTTTGTAAAATATATTTTTATTGCTATTGCACACACACACACTCACACATCAGACATTCATACAATCACACATGGCCATAACGGCAGCAGCAACAACAAAAACAACAAAACCGATGACTCCTTTCGAGCACTGCTTGTTGTTGTTGTGTCGGGTTGGCAATGCGACTTGGCCTCCTCTATACCCTTTGACTCTGGCTATTAGAAACTCTGACAAAAAGCAGCAAGGGTATAACAATAACCACACAGCGAAAAAAACTATAGAATGCTTTTTGTCATATTTCTCCAGCTAGCCAACACACATGGACTCATACACACACACACACTTATACTCCACGCTGGTCCACACACAATTACACATTGGCTGCTTATGGAGTAGCATCTACAGAAAATGAAGCAGCAGCAGCAGCAGCAGCAGCAGCAGCGGTAGCAGTTGCAGGAGTAAGCCGAGTGACAGGAAGAGAGCAGCAGGCAACGCATGTTGCGTATGCGGCTAGTACTTGTACACTTCACAAAAACACTTTCATTACTGCAACAACAAGAACAGCAAGAGAGCACGCACAGTGGTACAAAACATCTGGATATAGTAATAATGCATGTTTTTTCTAACAAATGGTTATAAGCTGAATACAACAATGCCTATTACAAGAAATCTCTTTATTATAATACTCATAAGATTGAACTAAACAAAAAATTATAGTTCTTCGGATCAAATAATGTTCTAATTCAATTCCTTTCCAAAATAGTTTTGGGTTTTTGGGTTTTTTTTTTGTTTTTTGGGAAATTCACTCAAACAACTCCTGGTGATCATAAAAATAAAAAAAAGCGGTACAAAATTTCGTTTTAACTGAGGAAGTGAACGATGAATAAAATAACGTAGCTCTAAAGTACTTTAGTTTAAGTATTTGTTTTCGATCTATCCCCAATTAAATTGCCTCCTCCATTTATTATCTCCATCATTGTTTGCCTCTCTCTGACCACTGTTGTTCGGCACGGACTGGACTACTTAGTACTACATCGTACATTTAGTTGGTGTTATTTCATGCGCAAAAGTCGCTGCGTGTTGTGTTTGCTATTAAAAATGACAGCAGCTGGCTCTATGTGTGAGTGCTGCAGCTGTAAAATAAAGACACACAAACACATGGCGGTCTGGCAAAAACACGCTTTTAACACCAAAATGAACTTGTACGCCATGTTTATGAGCTGATAAAAAACAGTTGACCAACATTTACCGCTCTGTTTCCATCGCAGGACAGCTTTAAGATATGTTCTCGGCTGGCTTTTAAGTTGCCAAACAAATATAATGCAGGTCTACAAGGTGGCTAATTACTGATGCTAAGCTGCCACTTGAACCAATTGAAAGGCTGCCTGGCTGGCTGGATGGTTTGTGGGAGGGATGGCGGGACTACGTGCTGCCTGTCTGATACGGCCTACTTAACAGCATGCTCTTAACATTTCCTTACACCTTAATGAGCAAGCCATAAAAAAGCTTACTTTGTTTTATAAAATTTGGCACAGTTTGGCACAAACAAAACAGTGTAACTCTTTGCAAAGAGCTGAAAGCTGTTAAGAGCGTGGGCCAATTCTGTTAACACTCTGTTGTGCTTCCGCGATGTTAGTTTGAAATAATATTAATGTTATTTTAGCTCAACAAGGTATATTTTTAGCTAGTCAACTATTCAATAGCTCAAAATGTACAACTACTTTTGAATAGTTTTCACAATAAAACATTTATTTAATCAAATCAATTAGTTTACAATATTATTATTCAGTGCTGTAATATGCATTATATTTGGCATTGCATGTTGAACGCACCTGCATTGATTGGCACACGGGCGGCCAGTTGGCAACAGGTGTTCATTGGATTGATCTGATAGAACTTAAATATATTCATTGCAATGCGAGTTGGTCATTTAAAATCTATTAAAGTGATCAAAACTGAATTAATGGGATGAATAATACAACTTTAAAACATTTTAATCTTGTATTAAATAAATGAAATAGTATTGAATTTAGTGCTATAATGTTAAGATGCCATATATATTAATTAGAACGTTAAACATAGTAAAAAAATAAATAAAAAGCATAAAGACTGTAATGTATTGTAAATACGAGCATCTATTATATTGGGACTGAAACAAAGTAATAACTGTCTTGTCGAGTATTTTTAGATCACTCAACAGCTGATTTTTAGCTCAGGCTGCGTGAGAGAGCAAGCGGAGAGCAGTCGGTGCGTGAGAGAAAAAGCGCGCACAATGCCGTTGGCAATTGAGAAATGTAAACAAGTTGAGAGCGTGCTATAAGTTCCTGAGAGTCTGCTTAATTGCTCACATAAAATTGTAGTTTACGCTTTTTAAAGTTGTGAGACAAGAACGAATGCAACGCAGCTGTAAATGACTAAAAAATTAAAATTGAAAATTCCGTTACTGCTATAATTTGAGTGCCTGCGGCTGCCGAATAACAGTGTGCTGTTAACGGAATGCTAACAGCACAATAACAGCATCCAGCAGACAACTGATGCGAAAGCTGCTGTGCTCGGCTCGCTCTTCGGCAATTTCGCTCTCCCGCCCGACACGCTCATTGGCGGTGCGTTCGCTGCACTCGTGCGAGCAGCCATCGGGATGCTGCCATCGTTTCGGCTGTGGCCAATTTTTTTGGTCACTCAGCTCAGTGTGTACCATAAAAGTGATTTCAGTGAGAGTTTGCGATCCCGCGGGTACGGTCGAAACTGACGGGGTTCTCCATTTACTTCGCCGTTGCGTGTTTCCATATCGCGATTCGTGTGGTGTGCGTTTTCAATACGATACGTTGCATTGCGTTACTTAACACGAGTAAAAAAGGGAAAATATTATTATAAAAATATGTAGAGTGTGCTTTCGTTTAATTTTATGAAATGTGAATCGCATCAAAATGTGGCTGTCGAAATTACGCATACGCCGCGTTGATTACATTTAAGCGAAAAACGAAAAGCAAAAGCAAAGAAATTTCCCCCAGCACGTTCAATGGAAACGAAAACTTAATACGCGCTGCGTTTTTTGGGTGTGATTATTGTCGCGTGTGCCGCGTAATCTCAGCACGGCACTAGCTGGCAAATGTAAGCAGTCGATTTGTTGTAAGCGACAACCAATTTGTTGTCATTGTCACAATCGTTGTCGTTGTTATCATTGTTGTTGTTGTTGTTCTTGCTGCTAAATTTGCAAATCAACGTTTGTCGGCTGTCGACTGCCGACTGCCGACTGTCGACCACCGTCTGTCGTCTGTCGTCTGCCGCACGTTCACAGCCGATCCAATATGATCTGAGTGTGGGCCCTCCTCCCACGCGACGTTAGTTGGCTCGTTCGCAGTGAAAATCATTTTCATGGAAAACACAAAAACGAATGCCAGTGAGCTCTGAGAACAGAAAATGCGAATCTCAGCATCGTCGTCGTCCGGATTACTTAGCAGTTAGCGTGTATACCGACCGTCAAGGTGTACTATATGTACTATATGTGTGTGCGGGAGAGTCTCAGTGTGTGTTTCTGTGTCAACCGGCACGATGAAACGATTTTCTCTATTGCTCTCGACTATTTAGATTTCATTCTGTTAGGTTAGCTGAAATAGATTTTTGCATGTCTTTGTTGTTCTACCCCCCATACAAATTGCACAAAATATATTATTGTTGTCAATTCCATTCAGTATTTATGTATAAGGGGGAGGTTTCTTATGCAACATGCAACATTATCCCTCTCAAGCCACCTCTATATAGCATCAAGTGCTAAATTGCTGGCATTGAAAAAGTTAGCAAATAACTATGAACTATAATCAAATTTAGAAATACTACAGTCAAGCTGATAGTGTTAAGTGATGCACATTTCTTCAATTGATAAATTGTTGAAGTGTGCGTGCAATTTTATTACATGGAGCAGACACTCTGAAAGGCACTTGAATTGCTACAAAAGGAGGCCGCTAAAAATGCCAGATAAACTGATGAAGATAACGTTATTAGAGGAAGTGGTTATTAGAGATCGCATTGATTTAATCTGATTAAAGCTAGGCACTAAAACAAATTTAGAATTTTCAAATTCCAAATAACACACTTACCTTTAATAAATACAATTTGAAATTTGATTACAAAGTAAATATAAATAAAAAATTATTTCCCATCGAAATCATTTAGTACGTACGAAGTATTTTTAAATTCGTTGTAGTCATTTATTATTCGACTCTTGCTTAATAGACTTCATTTAATATTATGCTAATTCTAGTAAGCTCTATTTAAATAATTGTGTTCATTTGTTAATAACTGCAAATTGGATAAATAATGTTTTTCGCACATAAATATTATATTTGTTATATTTTAGTCTCTTGTTTTTAATTGCCATTTGCATAAAACAAAATTAATCTCTCTTGTTATTAATTTATTCATTTACGAATATGACCTGCTTCTGGGAATGACTCAAAATAAATGTAATCAATCCTATTTCTCTGCCCAATTAATTAATGAATTATTAAAAAGTTGCTAAACCCATTTTCGACACAATTAATTTGAATGCTCTAATCAATTGGATGTAACCAATGACCACAAAAAGCCTTCGTGCAACGTCGAATCGAAGTTGCATTCAATGGACAAACGTTTGAGTACGAGCTCCAAACAAAAGTGTATAAATTGCAAATTTTAATATGTAAATTATATTGCGGACAGAGTGAAACCAAATCCGAAAGAAACCGAAGTCGAAACCTAAACCGATTTAAGAACTGACAGCAAGCAATTGAAAGCAATTGTAATCAATTGTACTTGGCTGCAGGCCCATCTAATGTGCGGCTAATGTTTTATGGGTCAGCAGTTGTTGTTGCACGACGGTGCAAGGTCATTAGATTTCACACGACCTGGCATGCAAAATAGAATTGTGTGTATGTGCGTTGTTTCCTGGCACCTTTGTCCAAAGGATGCTACAAAATTAGCACCCAGCCAACAACAGCTGTGCACGATGATAATGCCAAGTGGCGAACGCTCTGATTGGTGTCATTGCTGCCATTGCCACTGCGGTTTCTGCTTCCACTGCCGCCTGCCTCAGGGAATTTTAGTATTCATAAAAATGTACTTGAGCACACACCAACCGGAGAGAGAGAGGAAGAGAATCATGATAGGAGGGAGAGGAATGCAGACGCAGTCATGCATGGATTTTTATAGGCTCACTTAGCGCACATAAACCGCAAAAAATAAAAGGGAATGGCGCCGGCTCTGACGCTCAGAGCTTGGGCCAGGTACGAGCACAAGTAGCACAGCTCACGGCTAAGCTAAAGGGCTCTTCAGTGCACATACCCTCACATGAATTCGCACACAAACCCACACACACACACACACACATTGGTACACAATATAGCTAGATTTCAGCTTACCATAATAATATTGTAACTTTGCACTTCAAATTGCATTTTAATGCAAACACACTTCATTACATTACATTGCAACAAGAAGAAAAACAAGAACGGAAATGGAAAAATTGTCGACACACTTTGCGGCATCTGTAGCCGGAAAATACACACACACATACAGACACACACATACGTGCCCATATTCTATATTGGCAAGTTGGTAAAATGAAGTGCAGGTCGATAGAGAAAACGAGCACAACGTACCGACGGGTTACGTATACACCGAGTTACGCGGGCAACAACTCATGCTCATATTAGCTAATGTACATAGCATAAATGTTTTTGCACAACATTAGTTCGTAATAATCGAAAATAAACTGAATTCATAGTATTTAGACTTTATTGAGAGCAATTAGAAATTTGTTAGCAACTGTGTAACGCTTCAATTCTTCAATACCAGCTCATGGTTAAGTTAAATATTCTTGAGCTCTTTTATTTGATATTTAATATTTCACATTTTATTTATCTTTAACTTTCAACTCAAAATTATGAAACAGTTCGTTGTGTGTCATGTGTTGACAGCAATTTCCAAATTGAATAAAAATTATCATCGAGATATGTCCAAATGTTTATCATGCTTTTGCTAGTTTTACGGAAAGCTCGCCCTACCGAATTTTTTACAGTGAATATTTGAATGGCATGCCTGTAAAATTGGCCAAATTTTGCAATATATTTCAGTGCATGTCATAGGAATATTCGAATTGATGCATGTTTTATTTTCAGCACTATTTAGTAAATATTTGATGTGCAAGATTTTCAAAAATATTTACAATAATCGCTTAACTACGCTTGATATTTTTGGCGGCATTGCAATGGCAATCCATTTACAGTCGCCATCACAGCCATTTGTATTGCCGCAGCGACCAAAAAACGAGGCTATCAGGCAACACGGCGTATGATAAATAAACATATACGGATTTATTATGCCCCACTTGGAAAAATATTATTAAATTTAAACATTTTTCAATGTTCTCTATTCTCTCTGCATGGGCTGATAGTTTGTGGTTGACATAGCCACAGTCACAGTTGTGGTCTCGGCCAGTTTAATAAAATTTTATTTATGATCTGTGTGCGGCACGACTGGAACAAAGAGGAAAAAAGAACGACAAATATATAAAATAGCGATACACAAATAGTACAAGTTGAAATGGGGAGAGTTTTGTCAACGGCAACAGCAAAGGCAAAGGCAACGGCAATGGCGAGGCAGTGGCAAAATAAAATTAGTGCGCCGAGCTAAAAGCATTGGCAGCAATGGAGACGTGGCCGATAAAACAGGGCAAGTCAATATATCATAAAAGCACGTCGAACTGCCACGAATGTCGCGCAAAATGGCGACACTGCCTCTGTCTGTGTCTTTGCGTCCTATGAGTCTGTGTCTGTGTGTGGAGTAGAAACATGAACGTATACAGTTTCCGATTTCCGTTTTCCTGTTTATCGTTTATTGAGTTTTTGCTACGTAAAAGTAAAAGCATTTGCGAGTGCTTCGCGACACGAGTCGACCCGCTTTTGCCTCGCTTTGCCTCTCACTGACGTTAGACGCAACGACAGAAAAACAAACGCAAAATCTAAAGAGAAATTTGCACTCGTTAGCTCTTTGGCGTTACTTCTACTTCTACTACTACTTCTACTTGTGCTGTTTTTGCTGTTGCTGCTGCTGCTACAGGCTGTCGTCATATTGAACTTTGATGCTGGCACGTTCTGTGCGCTTCCTTGGCTCCTTTTAAAGATCTACACGCGCGCATACTTGGGCACATGTTTTGCCATTCTTTTGGTTCTGCTTTGCTTCGTCTGTGTCTCTCTGCTTGTGTCTTTCGTTTTTCGTCTCTCGCCTTTCTCCTCCATCGTCCTTCGCCCTTCGTCCTTTGTCCTTCGTTCCGGCACGTTGCCAGTTGTTCTGCGTTCTCCGTGTGTTGTTAGTCATTTATATGGGCACCATAAATTATAACAAATATGTACGCAAGCGGCATTTTAAATGATTTCCCACAACTCGCCCCCGACCCAAGTCATCAGCAGCAACTCAAACTTTTCCTTCATCGCTTCCCTGTCATAGTCTTTCCGCCCACGACCTGGACCCAAGTTATAAATATACTTTAATTAAAAGCGCTTCAATGTGAGTGCAATATGTTGTAAAATATTGAGGCAATGCCTGCCATTGGGTACGTGTTGCTGCGCTCTTGATGAGCTGTTTGGGCCTCTGATTTGTGGCTGTCTAGGCGGAAACTCGCATGTGCTCGCCCGGCTCGAGATAAGCGACTTCCTGTTGAGGCTGGTTCTGGGGCAGTTCTGATGAGCCGGGGATGAGGCAGAAGTGCCGATTAGATTGCACCTTAATTATTAACTTCATATATCAAAGTTCTTTAAGACTGTATATACATACATTTTTATATATGTGCTGAGTATCCGTGTACTATGTAAAATTCATGCTTTATTATTTACATTATAATTGGCCTCTATGCATTCTCTTTGCGAAATATTTGTGCACATATTTGAAATATTTTCTACTATTTTCTACTGTTCGAATCAATTAGCATTTCACTTTACCGGCAAATCGATTAGACTCTAATTTCCAGTGACATTTCAGCAAGTTGTGCAATAAATGTGCACACGAAAAGGATGTAAAATGAAAAACCTTTTAAATAAAATCACACAATTTAGCATAATTTGTGAACTAGTTCGGCAACTGAATACATAAATAAACAATTTTAGTCACATAAATTACGCACGCAAATTACTGTAATAAATATAAAACAAACAAATTAACCAATAAAATTTGTTAAAATCACATTAATCTCTACGCATGTATATCTGTCGAACTTAACACAAATTTGTGTCGACCGAAAAATAAAGGCAATTAAATAAATTTCAGGAACAACAACGACAATAAGAACGACAACAACAACAAAAGCAATTGCAATTGCATCGATTGCAGTTGCAATTATCCCAAAATGGCAACGCACTCGAACTTTATTTACTGACATGTCAACAATTTGCTGGCTGTGCTGTGGACCCCCTTTTTAACTTTGTCCCCCTTTTTATTTTTGCAGCCTCTGCGAAAAATCTGTAAGCGGACAACACAACTGAATATGCCAAATTAAATCAAATTAATATATGCACAAATAAGCCACGTTAACAACAATAGCAACAAATGCTTCGAGTGCTGTGCGTGTGTATAAAACTGTAGAGCCCTAAAGTAGGCAACTGCCAAACACACTCAGACACCCTCACACATCCACACACACACACACATACATCTATATATACACACGTATACACACACAACATCTCGTCATTGGCATTCTCGAACTGAAGCTGCCAGCACTTCAGACACACGCCGCACTCTCTTGCATCGAAACACATACACACACACACTCGAATAGCGAGGCAACCAACATGCGCCCGTCTGTCAGCTGCTTGTTGTCTCTGTTGCTGTGCCTCGTCCTGCCCACATTCAATGGCTATGCGGCGGCAGCAACACGTGCTCGTGTCAGCTCCTCGACGACAATGACGCGCAACATCGAGGAAGAGAATGGTAAGTTAACTAATTTCCCAACTCTTTTTCTGCCAATCGACTATAATTTAAGTTAAATTGCCTGCATTTTCCCATAATGATGACCCTATCAACAATGCTTTTTTCAAAGTAGTTATTCAAACAATTCTTAAATGACATTAAGCCATAAAATTAGTAATTGCGGGGGATTTCAATATTGAATTATAATTTTGCAATTATTGTTTAATAAATAGTTCATTATTGAAGCTAAACATTCTAGGTCATTTATGCTTTATAAACTATTTAGGCTTTAATATAAATGCAATCAAACTGTATTCTGCTAAACTATAAAATTGTACAAATGTGTATTTAATTTCAAGTATTTCATAAAGGGCATCTCAACCTGAGCCAAACGTCTAGGAAATTCTTTTTTTTTCATTCAGAGTGTTGCCAAGAATTGATTGCGCCTGGCGGCAAATGCTGCTCCACTTTTCCGCTTTTCACCCTTGGGGCTGTGTGCGTGCGTGTGTTTATGTGTGTGTGTGTGTAAAATGTAATTTAAAGTGAAAAGTTTGACTGCCGTTAAGCCAGCCTACATATGCGTGGGTGTTGATGCAACTTTTATTCAATCAGCACAAAGTTTATTGTGTGTGAAGAATATGCGAACCGCCTTTGTGGCTGTCAAAGTGACGCTTTTGTTGCTGCATTATTCAATAAATTAAATTTCTGGTTTATTTTGACAAAGTTTATGTTCAAATTTAATACAGTTTAAATTATGCGAAATTGATTTTGATGGTTTGCTACAAATGCCGAGCTAAGCTCCAAAATACAGCTCCCAAAAAAAAAGTGCTAAATCTTTGGTAATCGCCTAATGCTTCACGCAATTCCATTCGACTCAAAGTAAACAAAATAAACAAAACCAACAGCTACATCAACATCTACGTCAACATGAAGCTGATGAAAACTTGCTCTGAACGGCTGTTAACGGTCAGCAGCAGCTGGCATCACAATTCGATGGCTTTTAGAGCTTGCTATTCTGTTTGGTCTGAGTTATTATTGTGGCCGGGACCAAGATCACTTGCCAGCTGCTGGTCAGCCGTCGAAACTTTCACTGGCCCACTTGCAGGGCGTATAATAACATGTTGTTAATAAATAAGCCAACTAAAAGGAGGGCGCAGCATATTTTTGTGTTATGCTAAGAAAGTTTTCCAAACTTTGTGCTATTTTGTTTTTTTTTTTGTTTGTTTTGCAGGCATCCGAAAGTTGGCAAGCAAATTGAACAATAAGCGCAGCCACATAAACATTGTGCAAAGTTGGGCGAGTTTATAGCGCTGATACAAAAAAGGAGAAATAATGCACCTTGAAGCACCGCTAATTGTACCAAAAAACAAGTGAAATTTAATTTTAAATTTTCAAAAGCATTCGCGTTTTTCTTTTCACGCTAGAAACGCATTAAGAGTTGGTTGGAGGCGAATGTATATGAATATTTCACACCACTGCTGCTGCTTGTTTCGGCTGACGGATATCCAACATGACGTATGAGTTATATGAACATTCCGTATGCGCCATATGGGCAGTTGCAAACTAATTTAGAGACCAAATAAGTTCGGACCCAAAACCAACTCTCTCTCTCTCGACTGCACACTTGAGCCACAGCCAAATCCAAAGCTAAAGCCACAGCCGCAACCACTTGACTCAAGTCAAGCGACAGCCACACTCAGAGCCACAGTGAGAGCCATAGCTTTAGCGAGAGCATGCAATCGTCCAACTGAGCGACTAACGCCTACGGCTAGGCTACATATTGTTCCAGTAGCTTGAGCAACGCTTTAGTGCCAAAGTTGGTAACAGCCAAAAACTCTGCTGCTGTATACATATTTCTAAAATACAGAGCAATATATGGGCATGTCTGTGGGGCGCGAGGCGTGAGCGTGGCAAGGGATTCAGAGGTTTTAATAAATTTAGATTTTATATGTTTTCAATTGAATTTCGTTCTTGTTGTTGTTGTTGCTGCTGTTGCTGCTGCTTCTGCTGCTGATGTTGTTGTTGGCGATGGCGATGGCGCACAAACTTTTCACTTTGGCATTTCAATGTTTTCGAAGTTAACTGCAAGCCGAAAACCGCCACGCCTCATACAAAACCACTTCCCTTGCCAGCTATATAGGAGTACAGTACAGCGAGTATTTATCGCATTTCTATGAAAACAACGTACTCAAAATTTTCTTCAAAAACTTTCAAATTATGTTTGGGCTTCTGCTGGGCCGTTAGCTCGATCCATTTGTTGTTGTCGTTGTTATTGTCGTTGTTTTTGTTGTCTCTTTTTGGCGCAAAAGTTTGCCATTTGTTGCCGCAGCGTAGTGCAGCGCAGCTTTATAAATACTTATTTAGAGGCAAATCTGATGAGCTAAGTTCCAGCCTGGCCCTTTCACCCAAATCCCTTTTACCAACATTAGGAAACTTGGCCTGCCGCTCGCCGTATAGAGGATAGACATGGGATATAGATATCATGCAAATAGTACTGTACTCGAAGAGTTATTGCAAAGCGTCAGTCTGGCCACAGGGGCAAGTTGTTTGCTAAGCGGTTGCATAGTGCAAAACTTTTTGAGGATTTAAGGGGAAGATTCCCAAGATTTTACATGTGTAAAACATGTAAGTTGAGTTTAGTTCAAAGGGGAGACGGGGCGTAGGTGCAATGTGAAAGTATTTGATTACAGCTTCAAACAACTTATTGTGGAATTCAAATGCAAATAAAAAAGATTTTCAATTATATTTTTCAGCACTTGTGCGAACTATTTCAGTTTAATTTTAAGCTATGTTATTTGTAAGTTTTTCTTTTCGGTTATTGGAATATTACTTTATTACAAATATTTTTTAGATTTTATGTTTACTTATACTTATTTGATTTTTCTTTAATTTATTTTTCTTTTTGATTTTGCAGCCTTGTTAAATCTTTTGGCCGGTAAGTTCTGTTTATATGTTTATTTTGGTCGGCTGATCGCACACATATGCTGCAATATTAAGCCCATTTAAATGGCGCAAAAGCCCCAAAACAATTTTCAAACGTTTAACTACAATTTAGTGTGTAGCAGAGACATCAAAATATTATTGATGCTCGGACACAACCCAAACAATTTGTACACAAAATTGACCAGACCAAATAGATGCCGCAAAGTCAACAAGAACAACACACAATGCCACGCCCATACAACATGTAACAATGGCCACACGCCCAAAAGTCAAAGTCAAGACGCCGAGGCAGAGGAAAAGGCAAAGGAAGCGCTGCTTTTAACCAGGGCTTTACCCCAAAACAAAAATCAGCTTAGTAATGAAAGATATCAAACGCAAAAGCCAACAGCTTCGACATGAAATCGAAACAATCCCCATAACAACTTTCAGTCGGTCAAAAGTGATGAGCAACAATGGACAGCGTCCCGTCCCATCTCGTTCCATTTCGCCAACTCTCTTTGCCATTCACCTCCACTATTCGGTCCACTTACTTTCGCTCTGGATTTCTCTCCCTGTCTCTTTTTTTTGTCTCTGTCTCTTTTGTCTATCTATCTATCCATCCATCTTGCTCTCGGTTGTCTGTCGTGTCTGTCTATCTGTCTGTCTGTTCGTCTGTCTGGCTGTGTGTAGTTTTCGCTGCTGGCCAAAAACTTTCGCCACTGATTCGACTTGAAAGGCAAAAATTCCTGCGCTGCTTAAGTTGCTGCCTCAGCCTCTGGGGCGGCATTTTTTGGAGCAAGTTTCCTGTGTAAGCGAACCAAGTGAAAAAAAGAAAGCTGAAAGGAAAAATAAACTGACAGCGCGTTGAATGACAACGGCAAGGCAAAGCCGCCGTTGCGAGGAGTTTGTCAACATTTTTCTTTCGCCTCGCATCCTCGAAACACACACACACATACATACGCTCTTGAAGCTTGTGCTTTTCGCTTTGGATTTTTGAGTAGGCTATTTAGGATCCACGCTGATAGCTGGACAGCACCAGACCAGGCCTGGCATACTCCACTTCAAACGCACTTTGCCGCCTTTGCCTGCTCCCAATGTTGTTGTGATTTCTTGCTGTTTGCCGACGACATTGTACTTGTTTGCCTTGGCGTGGCCCATATAACCAAAATACGTATAAGCGCAGTATACACACATACACACACAAACACACTCAACACGACCACAACCGCCTCGTCTGAGGCGCGCTCATACTTATTCATTTCATGGCTTTACAAGGACATTTATCATTTTCGTAAGTAGACGGCGCGTACGTCACAAAAAGGCAGCCACCATCCGGCCACGCCCCGTAAGCGGCCATCGTTGATTTCTATATTTCATTTCATGGCAAAAATGCCAAAGAGAGAAAGAGAAAGCGAGAGAGAGAGGGAGAGAGAGCGAGAGTGGGGAAAACATTGAAATTCACCCAAAATGTTAAATAGAATTCATTTTGCTTAGTTTCAGATTTGCGGTTCTTATACATATTCAGTTTGCCTCTCTGTCGCTTTCTTTCTGTTCTGTCCCTCCTTTGGTCTTTTTGCCCGACTGTTGTTGATATTCATGGCATTATTATGTTTTTTTTTGTCCTCTTGTATTATTCTTGTATATGAATTTCTGCGACCGCTTTAGCCATAAACACTGCGGAACAGAACGTGGCAAAAGTGCCCAATTGCCGGGGTAAAAAATTTTAAGCCTACTTGAATTTATTTGCGCTCATTAAGTTTGACAGCTAAGATGAGTTCATTTCTTATATAGCCACTTGAGCCGACTGATTGCCAGACAGTTAAAGAGTTCAAGGCGCTGCATAGAAAGACACTTCAAAGGATATTGAAGCGCAGCCAATTCAACGTATCCCTTCTTAACAACACACTAATGAACAAATAAAGCTTAGCAAGCCTTACCCATAAAAAGAGAAAAAAAATAAATAATAGAAGTTGGTCCAAATAAATCACCGTTAGTAGAGAAATAATACAAATACCAGGCAAGAAAAAAAGCAGATGCTTTGCTAATGGAAATGGCAAAGGAAGCATAGTCCAATGACAAAACAGTTTTGCATGTGAATAACACGTTTGACTTGTGATATTCGGGGGGAAAAATGCCAGCCAGACAAAAGCCTAAGCCACAGCAAAAATTCCTAAAATTGTATTTAAACAAAATTCTTTACGCACCGAAACAACTTTCTCTATCTCTCTCTCTCACTCTCCCTACCCCCACCCCCTTTTCTTCCCCGTCTCCCTGGCTTCCCTTCTCATCGCAAATCGTATTTGTCTTTATAAATTTTGAAACTAATTTGAATGTTGACAATAAAGTTAAATTTCAATACCCATTTCAATTATAGTCATATTGAATTTACCAAATATTAAAACTAATTAAATATTTTGAAGCTACTTCTGATTAGCCTAGTTTTGTTTTATGGTATAAGTAAATGCGGCATTATTTGCATTAATTTCATGAGTTTACCTTAAGAATTGAGTTTATTTAGTTTCATTTTTGATTGAAAAATTTTAAAATACGTAGTAATTATTGTGTTAACCTGGTTTGCCTTAAAGTTATTTGCATAATGCAGGCTTTTTGACAAACTTCTAATGCTCAACATAAACTAACAAATGGCCACAATAAATGTGTAAATGTGTGTGAGTGTGTGTCTGTGTGTGTGTGTGTGACATGCTCGTCTAGCGTAAAGTCAACAAGAAAAATCAAACAACTTGCTTAAGTCTTGCAGCTGCCGTTTCTCTTGTACAGTTCGTGTCTCGCATATCCTCAATCTCCTGCAGCAGGACGAGTGCTATTCAGAGTTTATTGTCGGTGGACAGTAAGAGAGAAAAGCAGTTGCCAGTCGCCAGCTGCCAGTGACCAGTTGCCAGTTGCCAGCTCCCAGTTGCCGTTGCCAAGAGTTGCCAACTGGCTACTATTATGCTTTCTTAATCGGCTTAGGCATTTTTGCCTGCCTTACGCTCTGCGTGACGATTTACTAGACAAAGCCAGAAGCTCAGACAAACAAGGCTGTTGTTGTGACTGGAGCGTTGTCAAGGGGGAAGAGAGTGAGTGAGGGCTCCAACTGTGTAGAGATTGCCTGGTGGCCTAGGCAGATTGTCTGCAGCCTTTGCATTTGTTCATTTGTCGCACGCGCCATAAACTCAAACCACAAGTCGAGGCTGCGGCCCCACCTGAGCTGAGCGAAGCACGCTGATGAGTTGGCTTTGTTTTTGCGCTCCCTCCAAATTTGCGGGCTTTTGCGGACTGCGTCTTGCCTCATTTGGCTGCCAGCTTAGTACGACGAAGACATACACTCACTACCCACTCCATACTCCAGACTGTCTGCCTCCCACTCAGGCGGCCTAAACAAATCCCATTCCTGACCCGCTCTGATATTCTCCCTTGTGGTCTGGGCACAAAAAATCGTTTTGTGTGTTTTCGTTAGCATTCCGTGTGGAATTTGATACTTGATTATTTGTTGCCGCCCTCAAGCGTGCATAATATATCAAAGCAGCGTCAACGTCGACGGCAACTCAACGAAGGCCTTCCAGTTAGACGCTGAATCAGATTCGGAGCTTCTCCTCCCGTCCATGTCCCTGCTCCTGCCCGTGCTGCTGCTGCTGCTCCACCGTGGAACACTCCAAATGCCACTCAACATGTGTAGACGTCATGTGTTCGCATTCAGGCATTCATTTCGAGGCAGGCAGGCGTCATGCTCTCTGTTTTTAGTTACATTTTAGTGTCGGTCGCAAAATAAATAAATAAATAAGTAAACAGTTGTGGCCTTTTACCTGCGCCTGCAGGCTCTTCAACTGCTCTCGTGCGTGCTCGACCTCGTTGCGTATGCTAAAGACTCCAAAAAGTTTCATCAATTCTTATTTTTTCTTGTTGTTTTTTTATTTTTTTTTTTGTATGCCAAAATCAAAATCTCTTCAACGAGGAGTTTGGATTTATTTTGGCTGCGTGAAAAATGCAAAAGTTTTCCATTAATCTTTAGCACTTCTCACTTCTGTTTTCATGGATTTGCATACTTAGACTTTTAGCTGATTTTATAAACAGCTGAATGTATAAATATTCTTCCACACCACACAAAAAATTTATGGTCACTATGGCCAAAAAGTGATTATGAGAACTGACAGTTTTAAATTCATTTCATATTCACAAAAATTAATGCTTTCAATATCCAAACAAAATTAAAAACTCGATATTATTATTTTTTTATTAATTCAGCTCACTTCGTTGTTCCAAACATAAAAGTGAGATTTTAGGCAAATCGAAGAAATTTTATCATCTAAAATGTTACTGAACTATATATCTCTGTGCTGCAATTGTTTTATTTTAAACAACAATTTAATCTGCCAACTATTATCAATTTATGCTAACTACATTTTTCACTTATTAAAGACAAACATCAAAACATTTTGCCAACACAGATTCACACACGATTTTTGGCAAGGAAACATGTTAAAATTAAAAATTGGCAGCCAAAACTTTTTATATAAAATTCAAGGATGGTTGCTAGAAGAGTAAGAGTGTGGGAAACATAAATGTTTGTTAAAGGAAAAGCAAAAACTTTGCATAAAACAAAATAAAAATAATATTTAAATAATGCGATACATTTTAAAGTCGTTGTCAACAATTTCGATAATATCCTAAAGTTGCAAGATATAATTTGATTGATTTAGCTAGTGAGCTTGCCGCACATTGCCAATTAGTGCAGTTAAAGCCTCAATTGTAAGCATACCAATTTGCAAGCAATGTAATCATAAATGTTAAGTCGTGGGCAGCTTAACAAATACATTACATACACACAGGTAGGGCAAGTGAGATGGAGACAAGGGAGACACGGAAAGGAGAAGAACCTGAGTTCTAGGCATATCCTTAAGGGCTTAAGTTCCAAAGCTCTGGGATACGCTGGCAAAGTTGGCTGCTGCCGTCTGTGTCTGTGAATGGCAACCATAACTTGAAATTGCAAGAACTAAGCCTAGCTAACATACACACAGTCACACACCCACACACTCACACAGGCATGCATTCACATTTACTCTCAGAAAGCGCTGCAGTTTCGCATGCATAACAATTTTCAGGCATTGTAGGACATTGGCAAATGTTATGCAACATTTAAGGTCATTTTCATACAAAATTTAAATTAAAATTCGACACTGGCTAACTGTCTGACGAACTGGCGACGTATAGTACATATACACATGTGTAGAGTGAGTCTCAGTCTTTGATGTAGCCGTAGTACTAACAATTTTGTTGCATACTTTCGGGCGCTGTATATACTTACTCATCGTCTCTCACTATGTTCTTGCACTTTTCTAATTACAAAGAACAGAGCGTTGAATGTCGAACAAAGAGTGGACGTTCGTCTTTCTCTCGTTCTGTCATAACATAAAGTTAATTAAACATGTAATTGTTGCCATAGAGCAGAAGGCAAGGATTTTACAATGGCTGCGTTTCAATTGCCTTTTTTTTCGTAAACTTATTTGTAGTGTAGCTTCGGGTGCATCGCCTTCGCTGAGGCGATGTACGGGGACTGCTATTAAATAGTTAAAACGTTTATGCAAATCGTCATGTCATTAATGTCACTCCCAGCATTACACCGTCTACACGTTCGTCGATAGTTGTGCTTCTAAAGTGTTGCTGGCAGCTCGGAATTTGATTAACTTGCAGTAGAGTGAAGCGCGATTCGCCATGTGCCAGACGTGGTATCAAAGCAGCGCGTTCCGGCAGTCGGGCGAGGCTTGTGCTAATGGCAATTAGAAACGCGGTCGGGCAGCGAACATCAGTTAGTGAAGAGTGGAGAAAGAAGAGTAGAGAGTGTTGTGGGAGAGCAAGCAGCAAATGTGTGACACAAGGAACTACTCGAAAAGCACAACGCAGCGCCACTTGAATCAAACGGCTGCTGCCTGATGCCAGCAGCCAACAGGCAACAGCCAACAACCAGCGGCCACTTCAAAGCACAATAACAATTTTACAATTAAATTTCGCTTTTATTTCCCTTGCCAGATATTGTGGCATTCCGCTTTGTTATTGTAGCTCTACTTGTAGTTGTATGCGTAGTGGTAGTTTTAGCTGTTACACTTGTATTTTGTAGTACCGCTCTTTGGCATGCTCTCTTTATTTTATTGCTTCAAATTGTTTGTAGCCATTTCGCATTTGTGCCGTTCGGTTGCCCATCAGCGACGTAGAAATATTTAACTTTCTGCAACAAGGAAAAAGAGTATATATATATATATATATATATATATATATATATAAAATAAAAATAAAAAAAAGAAATGGTAAGCATTTCGCAGCAAGTAAAACCAACTACACTTAAAAAAGTCGAGCCAAAAACAGCAACGGCGACGACAGAAAAAAAAGTTGTCAACTCGCCTTTTACATGGGACGCTAGTAGCCAACAAAGCTGCTTCGACTCCAGCAGCTACATCTCCATCCCCATCTTCATCTCTAACTCTAGCGCTGTTGAGTTTCGCGCACTTTTACGGCGCACTATTTCGCCTAGGGCATCGGACTTTGGACAGAGAACAGAATACTACATTATCAAAGGGGCAAGTGGGCACGTGAAATGGGCAAAAGAAAAGCAAAAAACTAAAAGCACATTTCAGCTTGAACTCCCACAGCAATCCAAAACCAAAATGACATTGCCAACGTGAAAGCTTACAAAAATGCAGGCATTTCACCAGGACGCAGGCCGCAGAACACCAGGATGCATCGTAAAAGTAGAAGGACCATGAACGGGCGGTGCCAAAGGGTCGCTGGGTCGAAGTTGTCGTGCGTTTGCTTTGCCGGCTGTTAAACTGTAAAGTAAACGTACAAAATGTTAAATCAAAGCTAAACAAAAGAGGCGTAACAGGCAAACGTTCCACAGCCCATGAGAACAGAATGAGAGAGAGCGCGGCAGTGCCGTAGTTAGTAGCTTAAGGCACTGCCAAACAGGACAAAGAGGCGTGAGCCAGTCGTGCAGTTAGTTCTGGAGCTTAGCAGGTGACTCTACGAGGACTGTAAGTCAAGTTTGTTTGCTACTTAACTGAGTGCTGAGTGTTGAGTGGCAAGTTTCCGGCTCCTCGCTTCACCCGCATTTATTAGCTGCACGCTTCGTCGCATTAAGATGGCCAAATTGAGCGTATTTCATATTTAAAGTACACCTAATGGTTTCGATATTGAATTAGTATTATATTCGTTTATTACAGTCGAAAATACTGAACTGAATGAAACTGAAATGAAAGTAATATTCATGACAAATTGCATTATTTCTTTTATTTGAATTGGGGGAATTATTATGAATCTTTCAGTCGGCATTAAATCTGGTCGTGAATAATTAATGCCAGTTCATTATGAAATTGTGCAACAAATAATAAATCGATTAAGCAAATATTTGTCAGCACTAAATTGATGAATTTTGCATAGTTTCCTTTTTGCGCGTTTCCCATTTTATTTATCCTTTTTGTTTTTTTTTTTTTTTTTGGTGGCAAAGTTTTGCGCAGCCATATGCATTTGTGTGCCATCCATTTTAATATTTCAACAGAACCAGAAATGACGTTGTAAAACCGACGCGGCTATATGTCAAATATGCCACATACTCATTCAGCTGCGCATACATATGTGTGCGTAACAGTGTGTATATGTATGTGTGTGTGTGTTATGCTCCGGTTTTTTAAATTTGCATGTAAATTCCATTGCACGAACATGAAAATGTATTTTGGCTTTGCACTGGGAGCTGCACGCGGTGCTACTGCATTTTAATAAATTTATGATTTTATTTGCATTTTTTGCTGTTTTCATTTTCACTGTTGTTGTTTTTGTTGTTTTAAAAACTCTACGCCATGGGAGAATGTATGTCAGCCGCTTGACAATTTTGTTGAGGCTGGAAGAAAAAAGGGAAGTATGAGATTTATAAATGTTTTTGCTAAATCGACAGAATTTTGTTGGCAACGATCGTCTGCCACATTTTATTGACAAAATGAAAAAAATAATTGAAATATTTGCCAATCAACGGAGCCAAAGATAAAATAGAAACACATACTGAATTCTCAGGAATTCCCAATATCTGTCTGCGGCACGTTAATAAGCTCGTTGCCGGTATCCATTGCCGTTGCCAACGCCAGTGGGTCGTATCCATCCCCTCCACGCTCGTACTAAGAACACCCACGCTCACACCCGCATTTGTGTGCAACACATACAGACACACATACGTATTTATGCCAAGAACTTGGCCATTATTATCTTAGTCCTGCATCCTGTCCTGTGTACGTCGTGTATCTCGACTCCGCTGTCAGACCGTGTTGCCTGTCCGGGGACGGGCTGCCGATTATCGAGTCCAGATTATTAACCTGTCAATTTATCGCTTTATCCTGCCAGCAATACAAGCAAGTTGAGCGTTTGTCCCTGTTGCCTTTGTTATTGCACGCATTGTCAGCTACGAATACCGTTAAATATATATAGAGTACAACTTCGAACTGGAAATATAGTTTGGGGGGGGTTTGGGTGATAGGGAAAATTTTTAAAAGGGGATTTTGTGTTATTATTTTTTAAAATATTTTTTTTTTTTTTATTAAAATATTTTTTTTTTTAAAAGTGTTTTGTGTGGTTTTGTGTGGTAATGTGGATTGGGGGTGGGGGGGGGGGGGGGGTTTATTTTTAAATTAAGCGCAAAGACCAATGAAACCATGTATTTAATTGCTAAAACGATTTGATTAATGAGAGAGAATTTAATTGAAATTAATTGAAAATATATGAGATTGGTATTCGATTTTTATTAATTTTAAAATGAGCTGTTTTCACATAGCAGCTTATCATGTATGCTTAGCATATTCATACAGTTTTTGACTAGTATAAAAAATAACATTTGAAAAAAATTTGATAACAAAATTTCCAGAAAGTCTAACTAGATTTCCTTTTCAGAAAAACTTTAATTAAAAACGTATTAAAAACTTAGTGTTTTATCTTTACAAAATGCTTAATAAATTCTGCGAAAGTCTGCAATTTTAGCCCAGCTATGTTAAAATATATTCTATTGACATGATTAATGAACAATTTGCTACATTGCTATAGTCAATTTATTAAATATGTCTCAAGAAATTCCCTGAAAAATAGATAAAGGTAGCGGATTATGAAAAGAAATTTGGTTCTCTCTAGTGAGCACCAAGTTCATTTATGAGTAATATCGCACCTTTAATCATATGTATAATTTACATACACGCATGACATTCGTGCCTATGCTCGGGAAATATATCTTTTTCGCAATTTTGTAAAACGTCGAGCGAGTTTCTACAAATGTATCTGTCATATATCATAGCTGCCAGAAGGTGCAACTTTACAGTGTGCTGCGAAAATCATGTGAAATATGCTATTTAGTAAGATGTCGACTTCTGTGCAGAACGCTGTGCAGATGAGATTGAGTTAATTTTCAATATATGACAAAATAATAATTCAGACTCGAATCCATCTTGGGCTGAATGCGCTTTAAGAGCATGAAGACACTTGAGAAATAATACAAAAAAAAAAAAAAAATTCAGCGCTAAATGAATTTTATGGCAGACCAAATAGTATGCACTTAAAAATTGCAGCTATTTGCTTTTAGTGCTGGACACATGCTATTAAAGAGCTCTCGATGTGAGTCGACGGTGGCGGTGGCAACAGCAGCAGAAGCTGCGGTAGCAGTAGCATTATTTTGTAGGCCGGTTGGTAAACAAAATGCTGAACACCGGACGGGAGGATAGGCAGACAGACGAGCGGACGAGCGGACCGGACACCAAATGCAATTTGAGTGAACTGTTGTTGGGTCTCGCTTGCCTGAGTAACAACACGAACATGACGATGGTGGTTCTGTCGGGGATTCTGCTAGACCATTCACAAATTTTGCATGTGACACAGACCACAGCACTGTTGCCTGGAGAGACACAGAGGCAGAGAGGGGGCTGGACGCAAATGGAACAGGATAGAATAAGAGAGCACATAGTTTGTTGTTTTGCCTTGTAGTTGTCGTTAAAAGCCAAAAATGGGTTATATATTCTAGGCAGACACAAAAGCTGCGTTGACAAGGACGCCAGTCACCTACAACAACGGCAAACAACAGTTGAACTCTTGCACCCCGAGTCCACACAAATCCAGCATGCGGCCCGGGAAGCCAAGTGGTTGCCAAGCTACTGAGGAGTGTATAGAAACCATCAACTATCACAAAGTCATGCCACTTTTGAATACTGTGTGTGGGGCGCATAGCCAGCTAAATGGAACCTAAAACTGGACACAGAACAAGCAGAAAAAAATGACTTAGAAATTTGCATAATATTCGATGCAACAGCACCAGCCGAAGCAGCAGCTGCAGCGAGGAGAGTTTTGAAGCCGCCATCGTCTGTGCACGGCTGTGAAAAATGCTCATAAATAAATGAACATGGCCTAGCCCAGATGCAGTTTCCTTCTAGCCAGTCCTGAGTCATGTTACTGGCCCCGGCCTGGCCGCCATTTACGACGCGTTGGCACAGCACGAAATAACATGAAATAAATAATAACTTTTTGCCAACGACTTTCCATCGCCACACAGCTCTGGCTGTGCCTCCTCTGTGTCTGTGGATCTGGCTGTGGATGCGACTTTGCAGCGGATTTGTCATTGTAGTTGGCCGTTGAGTTAATTAAAATTTAAAAGCCGCCACTCGTGCGGCAATTGCAATTGCCATGTACAACTTGTGCGACTGTTACCATTATTGTTACGACTACCATTTTGGCCCGGCTGAAATGACGTTGAAATATACAGCGATACAGCGTTGCGCTGTGGTTGCAGTTAGTTGATGTGAAATATATTCATATATTCTATTAGATGTAGCATTCTGTGCAGCTGTAAGGTATTATTAAATTGCAAATATTCAGCTATTTGTGTGCAGCTCAAAAATATTCAACTTAATTGGATTATGTAGAGTGCCTTTTAATACAATTCATCTATTAGATTTGCCACGCTGAGTTTAAATTATACATAACTAAATTGAGCCGGTTTTAAACATATTAAAGAGTTCTTAATGCTATTCTCCCATGGGTTTCGAGTTATGTACCCTAATAAGTCAATTCATGCCAGCTCTTTTCTTACCCACATCAAACTCCAGTTATCGCTGGCTGTATTTTATTTATTTCGGTATTATTATTGCTTTGTTTTGCTAGGTGCTTAATTTCAATGCGGTAGTAGCACGCAGAAATGTGCTCGGCCAGACGTATTAAAATCAAATCGAAATTAGGCATACAGAAATCATTAATCTTTTGTGCGCTTCCTTCCCACCGTTCAACTCTTAGCTGCCCAGTGAATCCACAAATGTGCGCATTATCGGCGCTTAAACATAAGGCCAAAGCGAAAAATGAAAACGAGCTAATCTCCCAATTGCAATCTCTACAAATACGATTCCCATATGTGAGCGTATGCGTGAACGATACACACACACATACACACACACACTCAAGCATACACGCACAAAATTATTTATTTTAAATTGCAAAATTGTCTGTGGCTAAATCGTTTTGCAGCCATGCTACCGTCGCTTTGACTCCCACTCTCATTGGCTGCCTGCATTTTTGTGTGATTTCATTTTTCGGCAGACCACAACAAAACACAGTCGTTTATGGCTTTTATGTGGTTTTATTTACTGACTGTTTTTGTAGCTTGCTTTATTTCTCTTGCCGCTACTCTGCTGCTGCTGCGTTTTTAATTTGATGTTTATCACTTTCGGTTTTGCTCTGGCGACTCTCACACAGACACTCATAAGCACACATTTACACGCACACATCCAGGCACAAAGCAACGCTAAGTCGCGAATAGACGAAATTCTTCAAGGGGGCGCACAAAAGTATTTTATGTTAAATGTTCATTGTCAATTACACGAATGCTTGTTAGCTGTCTAATGTGTGTCAAATGTGAAGGGAGGCCACGCCCCCCGAACAGGCGAGCACAGCACCACACAACACAACGCAACACACACAAAACAAAATAAATAAAAAATGCGTGTCTAAATAGGGGAAATTCACCCCCTTTCGGGCCGCTTGTCAGTAGTTCGCCTTAAATGTCATTGAGATTAAATTTTGCGTGAAAGTAGCATTTTAAAAATGTATAAATGTGTGTGTGAGTGCGAGTGCGAGAGCGATTGTGTGGGTGTGAGCTCGCGCGTAACAGCAGCAATTGTGTAGCTACTGTTGTTATTTTTATTGTTGTTACTGGCATTAAAAGCATTAAAGGGCGCGACTGAAGCAACAGTCGCCTGGCTAAAGCTTAAGACGTGCCATATATGTAGTCTACTTCGAGGCGCGCACAAAGGCTGCTTTATGAGACGCAAACTCTCTTACACACACACACGCGTAAAGACAACAGCACGTGACAGCTGCGACTCGCAATGGGCTTAGTTTGGGGCAGGTGAGCTCTGAACTCAAAGCCAACGACTCTGACTGTGGCTCAGTCCACGGCTTTATACTTCACTTTCTATTGTACACACACACACATACATACTATATTGTATTGTTTTGTATTGTGTGGGCCAGCTATGACGCACGTTAGTTGCTTTAAACAATTGTTTTCCCTGCTTGTTTTTAGCTTTGCCTCTTTGTCCCTTTTCTGGCTATATCCCACGTGATTTCAAAGCATTTTCTTTTTGCAAATCTGTTTCGAGTCTTTCTCTGTGTCCTTGTCTGAGTCTGTCGTATGCTTTTTTTTGAGGGTCTTATGTTTATATCCTTTTTACATTTATTTGCCTACTGTGTTCCCCAACGTGCATTTATTTGTTATTCGTTTGCACTATGTCTGATTCAGCCTATTTTTTTCCTTCCTACGATTAAATGAATGTCACGGATTTTATGCCATTTAACCCTAGTTTCTTTTTGAAATCTTCTTTCTCAAAATTGCCCAGTTTCAAACAAAACTTACAGATATTTATTTTTCTTAGTATTTTAATTTAGTATAAAAGACACATTATCAAAGAATTTGCTCCTACTTCTATTGAATGTGGTTTATTATCAGACCAAAAATGTTTGCAATGCCAATTACGACTGCCTCTGTTGGTTATTTAAAAGCTTTGAATGGGATTTTCTATTTAATTTGTGAAAACCAAGTCGGATACATCAAAAGTGTGTTATTTGCTAGGCAACCAGCATATGGTACAAGGCACCTGGCATCCAAAGCACCAGGATAACTCGTTTTCCGAGTCTCTTTCAAAGATATTTGCTTGAAATGGTATTGTTATTCTGCTGCTGCTTGTTGCCAGTTGCCAGTTGCAAGTTTTCAGTTACGGGCTCAGCTCAAACCAACGTACTGCACAGTAAATTTGTGGGATATTACATATTTGATTGTCGGCTTGCCGTGTACATTACTTAATGCCATGGAGTTGGTTACAAAGCTGTATTTGTCAGACCTTTTTTTGGTCCGCGGAGACTTTGTACCTTTTTGATAAGCACATTTACGCCCATCCTGCATATGCTACAATGTTGTATTGTTACCTTTCTGCTCTCTCACTGTGCGGCGTTGTGCAGCCACTCAAAGGATGCGCAAACAGACGCATTGAAATGTCGTAAATCTCATATATGTTTTATACATACATGCCAAACCATATATATTTATTCTATATATAGATGCCATATGAGTTTGTGTGGATTTCCACGCACAGTTGGAAATGTCGGCCTTACATGGCCGCACATTGTGTTAGGTTGCGGCATGTTATTTTTTTTCTCTCTTTTTTTGTTTCCCGCCCACCTGCCTTTCCCCAAAACTACGTGCATTGTGTTACTAATAAAGCAAATAAAAAAAAAAATAGAAGAAATAAAGGCCCGCAACAAACATCAACGACAATAGCGGTAACTACACGTATTGAGAAAAGAGATATTATATTTTTAGTGCTGACACACAAGGAATGAGGGGCCGACATCAACTATTGGTCGCTCCAAGCGTTCCGCACATTGTACCTCGACATCCACATTCGCCTTTTCACACCTAAGCGGCGACAGAAGCATCGCTTGAAGTCACAACAAGAATATCAGCAGCAACAACAACTCGACGTATACAGCTTGTATATTTATAACAAAAACTCTGGTCGAGCATGTCAACTGACCCACAATACCCATGGACGAGTGCCAAACAATGACGCTCTCCTACTATATGCTGCTAGCAAATCTGTATAAATATTTATTAAAACGAAAACACAGAAGCAAAATTGGCTAAGGTTGCGAATACTGCTACCAAGTTAGTTCAAATGTCAGCTAGATGAGAATTAAAGTCAATTGAGTTGAGCAGAAAGTAGACTTAAGGAGCACGTAAAAAATCCATATGAAAGATAACACAATAAATATGTGCATGCAATTAATAAATGAAGAAAAATGTTAAAATTAAAAGTTAATTAATCGAGAAAAATAGTATTAAAGCGTATATAAAATAAACATATTTGAGTTTGCTTGTGCTTCAAGTGGCCGCTAAACATTATGTTGTTTGAATAAATATATGACTACACCAAACTTAACCCAATTAATGATAAAAATGGTCTTGATGATAGAAATGTTCACAATTATGTTCAAACAAGATACCTCTTTTAAAAACCTTAAAAGTTTTATTAATGTGACTAGTTATTATATTTTGCGCGCTATTTGTTTCTTATGAGTTGAATGATAGTTCATATGGTTTCGGAGATTCGTGTGATAGTCCAAAAGCTTGAATCTGCGAACATGTGTCTATTGTATTGCAGCTCTATATTAATTCTTTTCGATGTATTCAAAATTGATTTATATTGATTCTTAAACACATTTCTAGAATAATGGAAGGTTTAAGTTATTGCTTTTGTGGAAAAGTGTCCGAAGTAAAAAGAGTCCGATGTTCCTTTTAGTTTTAGCTTTTACGTATACTTCCACTACTGCTGCAAATTTAGTATGTAGTCGTGGTCTTTTAAATGCTAATAAATTGTATTATCTTTTGCCAAACTTTTATTCATTTTTAATAATATTTCCTCTAATGATAAAATGTACATATAGTGATTACATAAATTTTATCTGTATGTTTTTAAAATTCAAAGGTCAATTTGTACTTGTACGTAAATAAAACCGTTTATTAATGGTCAAGTACCAAGTGACCTTTTCGCCTGTATAACATGCCGGCATACAAATATGGCTCGCCAAAATAGTAGAGTACGAGTATAATAAAAAGCCAACAGAATGCCGTCAAAGGCCATTTTGTGTGCGCCTAAAGCGTCACTCCACTCATTGAGCACAAATGTTGCGCTGTTGAAAAACGCGTCATGACACGCATACAAATGCGACACAGGCACTTACATTCACACAAACACAGGTCCACAAACTCACACACACACACACATACATAGTAGCACGCACAGCGGAAGTGTGCTCTGACGACATTAGCGCCATTTTGTCGTAATTAATGTGCGCCATATTAGTTGCTATTTGGCCATTTCTCACACACGCACAAACACACAAGTAAAAGCACACATAGCACTGTGCTGGCTGGAGTAAGGGGAAAACTTTTGCAATTTTTGTTGAAGAATTTTTGTTCAGCAGCTGCTTTGAGGAGTGTGGGGTGTAGGGTGTAGGGTATAGCGTACTTTGAATAAGATGGAAAGAAGGCTGGATGTTATAACAGTCCCTGATAACATTGTGGAAGTGCTATGTGTGTGTTTGCGTCTAGACATTCATCTTTGGATGGCAACATTGCTCACAAACAGGCACATTTAGGGACTACTTTTTATGCGACGTATACATAATTAGCTACGTTGGGGGCCTGCTTCAACTTAAACACAAAATTAAAATCTGTACATAGTCATGCTGATGGTGGTTTTGTCCTTGAAACGTGTATCAAATTTAGACCACAATCCAAATAAAAGTATGCCAGCACTGGCGAGGGTTGTAATTAAACTAATCGATTAACTTAATGCTATTCAACACACTGACGCTGAATTTCATATGCCGCTCTCGCTAAATATCGTTGGCACTGGCGAATCCATTTATTGGCGTTGTCTACGCCGGTTTTATTCGACAGACGTTAGCTTTGTACCGTTAGTTAGTCAGTTAGTCGCTCGTTGTGGGTGGCTCATTTGTGTGTGCGTGTGGACGTAGATGGCTAATAGGCGGAGTGACGGGGTCCTCGCATTGCCTCTGCTCTGTATATTTAAATGATTTGCTGCTAATGCGTCTGTTTATGTTTTATGTTGATGTTGGTTGTCCGGCGCTGCTTCAACAGCACTTTATGTTTGCTCTGGGTATTTGTGTGTTGTGTGTGAGCATGCGAGTGTTTGTATATTTGAATATGCGCCTATTTGACTTTATGCAATATTTATTTGCGGCACACACACACGAACACCACAGTGTTTATATTTCAGGAAATACATCAAGAGAGTCACCAGCACCACAAACAGCAAAAGCAACAACTACAAGAATAATAATAATGACATGGGTCACACATGTGCGTGGTGCGCATTTAATTTCTATAGCGGAAGTTGGCTAGACAGTCGACTGCGTCGCTCAGATTGGTTTGTCTATCAGCATGTGGGTTCACTGTTTGCTTTCCCCCGTTTTTTCTTTCTTTTTTGTTTTTTTTGCTGCCTGGCTTTTTATGTGTGTCAATATTTGCTAATTGCCTTAGGAGGTCAGACCCAAATGCAAACGACGAGCTCGGCAAAATGTCACCAACACACATGGTATTGAGCTCTTTTAGCATTTACTGGAATTAAAAGTTACCTGCAATATAGCATATTATGATTAACAAACATTATATGCAATTTCCCAAATTGCTTTCGTTTGCATATAAAACACACAAACTGACCTACATCGTAGCTTTAACTTTGGGAACGCTACTAGCATTCAATTTAAATTCTCTCGCAACTTTGAAGACCCTGTTAAGCAGTCGATTTTTGAACATTATTAGAAAGTGTCCCATCGATTCGCTTCGATTTATTGATATATATTTTTTCAATGGCAAAAAAAAAATATGTTGCATGTCAGAATGCGACGCTTCATAGACGCCACTATCTGGAGGCGCCACGCCTGTCATAAATCACGCAGCAAAAGCCCCAAAAGAGAACTACTTAAAGCGCCATTACAACAAATTTAAAGCAATTTGGAACTTGGCATCTGAAAGTTATGCCAAAAAAGCGGGCAGCAGAAGAAAAAAACGAGGAGAATGAAGAAAAAAAAAACAAATGTTTTGGACACTTTATTATGCGCATTATTCACTGTTGCAATGGTTTATCCTTTTTGCCGAACCCGGAGCTCTGTTGTGCTGGCAATTTCTAGTCCATTAACTTTACCCAGAGGTCTACTCAAGAAAAACGCTTCAAAAAAATCATTTTTGCTAAAATTATATATATAAATGTCATGCGAAGGGCCAGGACGACGGAAATGGTCAAGCCCCAAGCTCAACTCAACTTCAAGTGTGTCGCTTGTTGAGCGCCCCTTCCCCGAACGTTGCCCTCACAAGCGTTTGGGCGGACTTTGTTCATTGATAAATGTCGCATTCAATAGCGAGCGAACCCGTATTATCTTTGCATTAATGTTAAAAGTACCAACTCAGCGATTTAAATGTAAATGCCTCGCAGTAGTAATTTCAAATCACTCTGTGTATATTGTTACGTGAACTGATTAACTGACATTGTGCTTATGAATTCTTATCAAGTACTCAGCTCTGTTCATTGGCGTATAAAATGCAGCCGTAATCTCGTTTCCAACATTCACTGCAGCAAATAAACATGTCGAAAATCCAAGCTGAGACCCCAATGTAACCATTCAGACCTATCATGTGTTAAATTAGCTTATTTTGTTGCACCCACATGGAAAACCAGCCCAGCTACTTGCAGCTACTCCTCGCTCCATGGGGCTTGTATACACCGCCGCTGGGTATAACCTAGATTGAGATTGGTATGCAATGTCCGTGTTCTTGTTCGTGTTCTTGTCCGTGTCGGCTTGCATAATTCTCGTTGCACTTAATGCAATTTTTATGTTGCCTGGCATTAACTCAGCGTCAGCATCAGCGTCAGAGTTACCGTCGGAGCCGAAGTAAAAGTCACAGCGAGTAGCGCATTAAATTTATATGGGAATTGCGCTCGACAGCCTCCATATGGTGGCGCATCGGCTCGACGGACAGATTCCTCTGGTTGCCACAGAGAGCGTTTGACTTCCTGCCAAGCATAAATTTGGCAAAACTCAACAAATAACCCGGCAGGCATTTGTGTGCAAAACTAAGGCTGCCACTGCACTCCACTTGTATGCAGACTGTTGTTGGTCACTGTCAGGGCTTGCACTAGTTTTTATTTTTTCCCTCTGGTCTTTCACAAATTTATTTTGTGGGCGTATAGTTTTCAATTTGGCAGCCAAACTGCCTGCGGAGGGCATATATGTGTGTGTGTGTGTGTGTATGAATCCGGCAAGTTTTCGTGTATGCTGTGTGTTTGTTTGACAAAATCAATAGAAATACGTTTAAGGCCACACACTCATACACACAATGGCAGTTACTGCACAAATGTTGACTTGGCCGGGAACTTTCTGCTGAGTCAACGACGCGAGAGTAAAGCCACAAAAGAAATGCTAATTTATTGACAACAAAAGATGTTTCCGGATAACCTGCGACTGCTTTTATGCTGGCAGGCTCGGTTGGTTTTCCTATTAAGAATAGAGAAACTCTGAGACTAGTTTAAATGTCTGTAGGCGTTTAAATGTCTTTCATTTTTTTGTATTCAACTATTATTTTATGTTAAATTTTCGACATATAATAGTAAGATATATGTTTTTTTTCTTAATTTCAAGTATTTCGTTCGAATTACATTTATATAAATTTTTTTATAATGAATTTAAGAATTTTAGTTGCATTCAAATCTAGCTGAGAGTTGACTCAATATTTTCTATTTAAATTTATGCTTTTATATTTTCGACATTTTGCCATGAATTCTTGAAAGTTTGTTGTGCTGCATGTTTGCACGACCCGAGAAAGTTAACCAACAATTTCTGAAATCGCATTAAATTGCATTAGTTTTATAATTTCCAAAGCCCGCACTTTGGCTGAAACTTGCAGGAACAAGAAAAATAAAAAGAAAAAACACAGAGCCAGAGGGTGAGAGGTGGTGCAAGAAGTGCGTATCTTAATTCCGTGAAGCTGTGACACATGACAAACTGCAGCGCTGCTCGCAGCCCGATTGCATTAGGTTGCCGGCACAACGTGACGTATACGCATTGTCGTGTGTGCACTTTACTTTGGCTGACTCATGAGCAGCTTTTACTAACGCCCGCCATCTTCGTCTTCCGTTCCCTCAGACCTTGCTGCACATATGTATGTATGTATGTATGTAAGCACGTGCCTGGTATGCGATGCATATGAGCTGTAAAGTGTTTGACCCATTTTTTAGTGAATGCGTGTGCGTTTGTGTGTGTGTGTGTGTGTGTGTGTGTGCAGGATGCAGGACACAGGAAGCAGGATGCTTACTGCTGGATGCTAGTGTTGTACAGAGATGGTGTACTTTTTAAATGTATTTTATTTGTAAAAGTTTATTGCGACAAAAATGATAAATGAAGAAGAAAGGGGTGAATCAGAAAATTGTCGGCATATAAAAAACGTGACTTGAAGGTGCGCATTTACTTGCGAATTACTCGGGTATTTAATATCGGTTTAGAGCTCGTCTGCCTACCCAGTGACATACTTGCTTAATGCTGCCCTTTCTCCCCGCTCGAAGATATACACATAAATTTCCTGAGCGTTGGCTGATGGTGAAGTTGCATACTTTCGAGTGCCATTCAATGAAGTATGTATACCCCTCTTCCACCTGAATATAACATCTCTCTCTCTCTGCTCGCTCGCAGAGTCTCTGTCTCTGCCTCTCAGTCTCGTCCACTTATTTATGCATTCATGCGCACTTTTTCTGTTACTGCTGCCTCTCTTGGCGGTGTTGTTGTAGTGCATTTTAATTTCGTTTGCATATGACAAGCAACGCACAGTTCAGGCACCGGAATCCAGCGCAAGTTTCTCATTCATTTGCCTCTCCGCTCGCTATTTAAATATGCACAATAGCACCCACTTCATCAACTCACAGCCCACAGCCCACAACTCACAGTCGCCATCTGCCATCTGTCGCTCGCATACAAAATAAAATAAAAACACAAAAATTCATCGAAATCGTCAAATGGATTTATGAAGTGCATCATGTCTGTCCGCCCATGCGTAGAATTTATACATGCATGCATACATACATATACATATGCATAAGAATAATTCAACTTAAAAATCATTAAATTATAATACTCATATGTGGGTGTGAGTGTGAATATAAATACGAATGTCACTACTCGAGAGTGTGTGAAAATAAATACTCCGTAAGTTTGTGCAAATATTCATGGCCATTCGTGTCTACAACTCGTGGACCAACTGTCAGCTTGCCTCTTCCTCCTTAAATTTGTATGCCAAAAGTGTGCAATGACATTATGCAAAAATTATATTCATTTTAAAATCTGTTTGAAGTTCAAACTTTATTAATTAAATATCAATTTACGTGAACTTCAATTTTAATTGCACCCATTTAAGTCATTCGGACGCAGTTCTCATTTTGCATTATTATTGTACATTTTATTTGCTAGAAGTATTTCAGAAGTTACATTAACTTCGTTGCCTAATTTAATTTTTCTTGCTGGTTGACTAATGCTGCTTGGGCGGAGTTTTGTTCCTTTTTGTTCACCCCAATAAAAAAGCAAAACAAATTAATGAAACATAAGTCAAACCGGCAGTCAAACAGCAAACAAATATAAAATGCCAATCAAATGCTCGTATCTTGACGTTGATGATGGCAGACAAACCGGCAACAATCCGATCTTAAAATATTTCGCCCCCGCAAAGCGGAGACCGGGGACACAAAATGGCGTTTGGCCTGTTTCCCGTCCACTTCAAAGGCGTCGCAACGTTGCACAGTCAATTTGCGTTCGAGATTTATAACCGGTACAATGCGATGCCTATAGAAACAGTTACCCCACTCTCACCCCAGCTGACTTCACTCATGCCGGTTAATGCTTCACTGGCGACGTGTCCTTGAAAAAGACCCGTTGGAGATTCACGGCGCTCGGATGGTTTTTGGTTCGGCTCGACGGGCCGCTTGCTGCTTGCCATAAATATTTTTTGCTCGATCAAGTGTACTAATTTAATGTGTTGCCATGGCTATATGCTGAATCGATGACTCGACTGACTTCGACTCGGGCGCTATCAATGCTGACAGGACATTCAAAACAAGATTTATGACAGGCGTGCGCCAGAAGCCAGCCTCGAGGTTGGGGCAAGTTGTAAGTTCGAGAGTTGCGGGGCAGACAGTAACAATAAAATGAAATCAACGTTACGAAACAAGAGAAATGACAACGTTGCTAAATGGTCTTATCTGCAGAACACTACGGGGAAGTGTGGGAAGGCGTCAGAGAAGTGCAGAGAGCGATACGGGCTGCGGGGTGCGGGGTATTCAGGGAAACTTTTTTGATTGTCTGCGCTACAAAAATGAAAGTCGACTTGAGTATTTTTAGGTCGCAAATTTGATTAATGTTATGCCGTTGTGACGTGACGAACGAGAGTCGTGATTTGGTGCAGCGATTTATATTGTATCCCTCAGCAACAAGCGGACTTTATAGCACAATATCTAAAAGTCTTTAATGACAACGCTTGAATGATGATCCCATGGCAGCGTAAGCGAAATGCGAGGGGAGGTTGGAAATTGAGATTAATTAAACATGCAAAGTGGATATTTTCAACGGAATTAAATAAATATCTACGTGAAATCTTCTCAGTTCTGCAATGCTTTGATATTACTAATGAAATTCTTTAATTTTTTGAATTTTTAGTTCACCCCTGGTCTTTGTGCTTGAACACAATGCCCAGGTGTACAGTAGTTTTCTGAAGGTTGTGACACCTTCATTGTAGTTCCCAGAAATTGCTTGCTGCCCGTTCCTGCTGCCCATGCTACGCATCTTGTGTTAATTATATGTCCTGTGCAAGTTTGTGCGCATTTGTCTTTATTACAGGTCGGTTCACCTCTTGCCTTGTGCCTCACTACCTGGCAACGTCAACGACAACGGCAACAGGGCCATCTGCCTGTCGCCTTTATTATCATTGTTACGCTTCTGTTGTTGCCATTGCCGTTGCCGTTGCTGTCGCTCATTGCTTTTGTTTTTCTGCACTGACATTCAAGCAAACACAAACAGAAGAACATTGCCAGAGGCAGCATCATAAGCCATAAGCGCCCCCACAAGCAGTAGCACAACTTTCGAGATCCGACAATACATCATGTATGCAAAATGATGTATGCATGTAAATGGCGGCGTGTGTGAAGATGGGTCAAAGGGGAGGAGGAGGTGGAGGGCGACGCTGATGACGATGGTGATGGGGAACAAGTGTTGCGATTTAGGCCAAGGAGAAGCATTAATAAACGCATTTAGTGGCACATGCGGCGTATGCGCAACGCCAAAGAAAGGACTACACACGCACACGCACACATACACAAACGCACTCACACAGACGCACAGAGCGTAAGCTTAGATAATAGCATAAAACAGGATGATGATGTGGGCGACACATGCAGGCTTATAATTTGCACGTGGCACTGTGGCAAGTCCCCAGCCCTTTCCAAGCACGCCTCTCGCCCCACCTCCAACCCCCCACTCTCTTGCGCTGTACTTATTGTGTCACTGAGCTTGACATACTTTCCACTTAGGCTGCCTTCACTTTTATGTGTCTGTGTGTAGATGCGGTGTCTTGCAAGTTTATCATTTGCAGTCTTAGTTATGCACGCTGCTCCGCTTGCGACGCCAGCAACAGCAGCTAGCCTGAAAGTCATAGTCATCCGCAGCCCTTCCCCCTTGTCGCTGTTGTTGACTCTCAAGTTGCTTGCTCAGTTCTCGAGCGACTCAAGGCAAAACGACATTAGTCGTAATATGTCAGGCTGTTACTTTTACTTGCCTAGTTTTAAGTCTCTTATCTAAGCCCTGGCTGCACACTTTTCATTGCATATCTTAGGGCTTTGTGAATTCAGTTTGCCACACGTCACGTTTGTAGTTCATTTGGGCTTGTTGCTCCCTCGCTTGTCACAAACTTTGCCTTAACTTTCCCAACAACCATAATTGCCCTGTAATCCTCTCACTCCAAGCAACTAAACCATTATAATCAATGTTTATAGGCCAAACTCATAGTAAGTATGCGTCCATGTTTCTCTTGCCTTTCCCCTTGGCGCATAATTAACATATAAATTACAAATAGTGTGACGTTAATAATTCGGCGTTAATAGAATTTCCCGCTTTTCCGGCCATTTTCATTTGTTTATACGCACGCACAGCGGCAGCGGCAACGGCAGCAGTTGCCTCTCTGACTCAACTGGGTAAACGCCTGACTGCCTAAATTATCGATAATCAATGGATTTGGCTTTTATTGTATGTTATTTGCCAGCTGCCCACACAAAGATTCACACACACACACACACACACGCCCACTCACGAACATTGCTCATACGCACCACTGTGCGCATTGTTTGCGTGGAAATAAAAGTTTATCTAAATAATACACACATTCATTTGACCTTAAATGCGTTTTTGACATTTCTATTGTTTCATTTCAACTAGTTTAGATCAAAGAAAAAATCTGCTGTCGGGGAGGAAAATTTAATTAAACACTTAACGCCCCTGGGATGGAACACGAGTTGTCCAATTATGCTGGTTGTTAAACCCTTTTGAGCTGTTTATTAAAATGCTCGACACATGCTCATTAAAAACAACTCAAAAGTCATGTTCGACCCGGCCCAACTCGACCGAGCTCCGACGGTGTGGGCTGCTGTCAGACATTTTGTAAGCATTTAACTGCAAAATCATGCGACAAACTATAAACCAACCGAACCACAGGCACAGAAAACAAGCCCAGTTAATATAAACCCAACTGCCGACCTTCCGCATACATATGTCTGCCACAGAGAGGCGTGTCCGAAAACTGGGAAACAACTAATGAGACACAGACGTAGTGCGAGTAGTGCAGGAAAAGTTGTCTTTGGGCATTCAACATGCCGCATTCGAATGCCAAATACAAATAAATAGACATTAAAAAAGCAAGCGAGACAACAGTAATAAACTGTTGAGAAGGCACCAGAAACGGGGCCCAAGGACAACAAAAGCCAATGGCAACCCAACAAATGGTACAAAATTGCAAAGGTTGACGTTTAATTTGCCACTTTTATTAACAGCGCTCATATTAGGGACTCATTTATCAGTCCGCCGGTTGGCTCCAAAAAGCAAAAATGAAACACACCAACACCGTCAGTCTCATCCAAAGACACATGAACGTACGGTACAAGTTTGTATGGGGGCCAGCCCCCCAGTCCCAACATGAAACTGTGTAACAGTTGTGGGAATTATTTAATTTAGACATTGCGCCAGACCTCTTGCAATACCAATGGCCATGCGAGACTGGGAGGCTTAGCAGCATAAGGTACAGTGGCTAAATCACAATTAAAATTAGAGTAAAATGAATAAGAAATCAAAATACCAAAGATTTAAATAACAATATACATGTAAAATTACGGAAATCATTTCTTATATGTGGCCATATTAATTTTATACTGAATAAATAATCAGTTGAATAAAGCTATAATAGAGCATTATAATATTAAATTAGATTTTTAAAGAGAAGCTTGCAAATATGTCTAATTGATAATAAATTAAGTCGAATTAAAAATGTTGGCAATTTTTACAAAATAATGCAAAAGTCATCGAGATAAATTAATAATAATAAAAAAACACTAATTAATTTTTAACTTATGAATATTTTTCATATGGCTTCATATTTTTATGAGTTATTTATTATTAAAATAAAATAAAACAATTAACCGAAAGTCATTTTGCTTTTGGAAAATCGACTTCTGTAAGTGGCATTTGTTTATTTGTTTTATATTTAATACAAATATCATATTTTTTTACAATCCACTAATTCGAATTGTCCATAGTATGCTCTGTTGAATATCTGGCGCTGTCGCTGGCTGGGGACATGCTGTTTAACTGCCAAGTTTTTTGCACTCTCATTCCGACGCCAAGAACAAAGTACAGAGTACAGAGTACAGAACGGAACGGAACGGAACGGAATAGAGAAGAGCATCGCAGAGCTGTGCAGAGCGGTGCTGGAGCGTTCCTAAGCTATTGCTTTGGGCAGAGAGCTAGCTAAATTAATGACAATGACTGTGAGCGCTAGTCAGAGAATGAGAAGTGGAAATGGCATTGGGAATGGGATTGGGGGAGACGAAGAAGGAAATGAGTAGGGGATGCCGTGGCGTCATGTACCCACTGATTGTTCTGTGCTGTTGTTGCCACTTTGTTTTTGGTTTCTCCATTTGTTGTTGCTATTATTATTTTTGTTGCTGTAGTATTCTTGCACTGACACATGACAGAGCGTTTCATTTGTTTGTGCGGTGCTGGCAGTGAGGCATGACAAGGAAGTCGACTCGAATGCCTGGCAACAGTGGCCAAGTGCTGGCCATATCAGTTTAGATTGCATTGTAAAAACGCACAGCAAGGCAAGAGAATGAGCGTAGAATATTACTGAAGCAGAATTCTGGCAAAACTGTGTCGAGATGAATTATGTGTAATGGTGCGGCTGGAAAATATATATGAAATTATGAAGTGTCGGCGTCAGCGTCGGCGTCTGTTACTCCAGCAACTGCAATCAAAGGGCTCGATTTAATTGAGTTCCGTGAGTTTTCGGCTAACTAAGAGGTCATGTGGCTAACCATTTAGAGAACGCATTAAGCCCAACACGCCACAAACACTTTGACTAACAGTTACACGCGCACGCTGCTTAAAGCGTTTAACGCGTCGCTTATAAGTACATTTTCCAATCCCAAGCATTTGCTGCTTATCCATTCAGCCAAACGCCATGGGCATATGTAATTGAGCTCCATGCACGTACACAAGCAGTTAGAGACAACCAGACAGACAACACAGAGATAGGCATTCATCACGGCCAGCTGGTGTGCCAAGTTTGTATTCAAGTGCATGTTGCGGACTAATTTGCCTGACAGCCTCATAAATGGATCGCGGTTGCTCCGGGGGCAATCTAATGCCCATCCGATTCGACTGGAATTGCATTGGCCAAGCAATTGAGTTTGCGGTTTCAACGTTTTAACAGCTAATCAACGTTGGCATTAAATAGCGAGAACAGCACACGTCGAACATGTTAAATTTAAAAATAAATTATTAATAATCCGTCGATATTATGTGTTTATGTTTAAATAACGCAGGAAATGTTTTCATTGTTCAACAATTAATACGAAATGTTAACTCGCAATCATTATATGAAATAATATGTAAAGTGAATGCAAAGTAACTTAGCAACCCCTTTAGTTGAAGTACATACTCTGAGATGATTTCATATAATATTTCATCATTATTTTAGAAACTTGATATATTCCAAAGAGAACCGCCAGATGGAATTCATGTTCGCTTCATAAGAAGTATGAAATGATACTCAACATCACGAGGGAATATCAAATAGAAATCAAATACTTAACTGATTGGTGGTAACAATTGTTCCATGCGCACATAAAATCTCTGAGTCTGAGTTTTATAGTCAGAAGAAGTAACACGTCGTAAATGGAGCACAACACACACTAAATGAAGTATTTATGTGGCCCCCAACTGCATATACTTTTCTGAGTAATACTTATACATGCACACACATATGTATGTGAGTGAGTGTGCGTGTGTGTATGTGCAGTGCACATATTTACCATACATTACGCACACATTACGTTTTTGTTGTATGTCGTGTGTGCCTTTGTTTTTGTTTGCCTTGCTCGCCGGCATTTTCCTTGCTGTTCTGTTCTTAACCCATTCCAAGTAGAAATGTGTTGCGGTCTGGTTTTATTTTATTTGAGCAGGAATAAAAAAAAACCCTGCTGCATACTTTGCTGCGCTCTTTGAGGCCAGCGGCAGTTTTCGCCTCACCATACCCCACGCCGGACGACGCAACTTTTGTTATGTTTCTGTTGCTGGTTCTGCTTCTGTTTCTCATATACTTTTAATATATTAGCTAGCAAAATATTATATTATCCGCATTTATATGTATGCGAAGGCTGCTTTTATATGTGCATGTAAATTTTATTTGTTTTTTACGAGCGCATAAATCAAAGAAAATTGTTTTTTATATATGCTCATATGAAAAATATATGCGCTCCCTTTTCGACTGTTGGCTATTCCATATTTTATTATATGAATATGCTGGTCGACCTTTTTCGTTTTGCCATCAGCATTATTTGGCAAAAGAGTTGAATACAGGATTTCAGTTGATTTGTGCTAAAAAAAAATTAAGCGAAAAATTGAAAACCACCAGAAAAGTACAGACAGTTAATTAAAACTATATTTGCTATTGCACTTGTATCAGTTTTGACGCTGAAGCCTGTGGCACACTTCAATCTCAGCAAATATAAAATCAATGCACAACAAAATAAATATATAAACACTGATATGTGCGTATAAAACAAACGCCTTTGGGCTTAATTTTTATTTCCAATTTGATGCTCAACGTTTCTCTTTGCTGTTTTCCCTCATTTCTGGTTGTTTTTTTTTTGTTCCTGATATTTGTTGTGAAACTGATTTCATTAATTTCTAATGCTATCAAAAAATACACAAACAACAGCCTCGGGCTATATGCCAACCAGAAAATACATCAATGAGCATGGACTACCAGAATCCGAACAAAAAATTATATATATATATATATAATTTTATATAACGAGAGTTTAGTATATAAAAAAGGGAGCAATAAATATTCGCAAAAAAAAGGCAGGCAACAAAAAGGCACAAAAAGAGCGGCGAAGGAGCAGAATAAAAAAAATGATTTCAAACAATAAAACAAAAAAATTATACAGCTCTCGGACGAAATACAGATAAAAATAAGTCATCAGTGAAAATAAAATAAGAAATATTATTACAAAGCGAAAGACTTTTGATGAAATTTTCATTTGGAAATTCCTTGCGTAGCAATTAAGTCAAAATGCGACTAATAAGCCTCTGTGTATGTGTGTGTGTGTGTCTGTGTTTCGAAGAGAGCGAAGGAAGGAGACAATGCTCAATGCTCAGTGATGATTTGTTTTACTTTTTATGCCAGAGCCTTTTGCTCGCCATTTTTGCTTTTCACACAGCAAATTAATTTAGCAGCGTAATTTGTGCATTCTAATAAAATGCGACTTTTGGGCTAATTTATTATGTGGATTCTCTCTTTAAAGAACATACTTGTGGAATTCAGTTTAATTCAAATTCTTGCAAAGAGTCCGAATGGCAGAACAAATGCGTTTATGTAATTATTTCTACGTGATATTCTTGTACGCAAGTTTCTTTCAGTCAGTCTCATTCCCGACTACCCATTCTCATTCATTGGGTTATCTTGGGCTTACCTTGTGGACTGAACTAAACGGTGGCTCCGCATTTTGTCGAGTCAGCAGCTGCAAACGCATTACCCGATGCCAGTCACAGATAAAAGTAAAAGCAGCGACACGAAAACGAGCATTACTTCAATGAACTGGTTACAGAAACACACACTCACACACAGACATAGGCAACGTTTTTTGGCACCCCTTTTTTATGCAACATTCTCGAAGGAAGATGGCCAAAATCAGAGCACAAACACAAAGAGCCATGGTAATGGCCAAGAGGCGCCACCGAATAGGAGGTCGATCAGCAGCAGGAACACGACAACGAACACAAACACGAAAAGGCCCGCATAAAAGCCACTTGAAATGGGGACTAGCCCCTAAAGCCGCTCAAAGAGCCCGTTGCCTCTTTAAGTATCTATAAAACGAAAATGTTTATAGAAAAAACTCTCCACTGACTTGATTTGTGCATTAAAGATACGCGTCTACATACCATGTGTGTGTTTGTCTCTGTTGATTTTTTTTACATACTCCTCTTCCTACCTGCCTTCCCATGCCATTCGAATTGCTCCTTTTTAGCTGGTGACATAAAATGTAAGAAATATGCCAGGGCTAAGCCAAACGACTCGAACAGCAGATACTTATGGACTTGGCATTATACATAGCTAGACAACAGATATACTCGTAATGTTATGCGAAAGGGTAACAGACCCACAATGGCCACTAAAACTGGACAGTTAAGAGCTTTTGGGGCCTTGGTTAATAGCAGCAGTTTGGTTGTCGTAGTCAATGTGACTCCATCTAAGTTTTCACTGCACATTTCATTCCCTGCCATCAATGTTCGCTTATGTTACGACCTCTGCATTCATATTCATCGTATGTGCTATTAAATATGGTTTTTGAAGAGTTTCAATTTTATTGAATTTCCTACACAGCTAAAGATCGCAACGCGAACAGTTGCTTTGGCTCATGGGTGGCAGACGGTGAATCCGGGGAACTTGCTGGATTACAACGAAATTAAATTAAATACAAAAATAATTTGGTCAAAATCAGGCGGGCATTGAGCAAATGATTTTTGTTTCTCTGTTCGCCTGGCCGAGAAAAGCACTTTTAATAATTGGCACTTTGGCGCACATTAAAGTCAGCTTACCCAACGATTGACTACTGTATGGACCCCGCCCTCAGTTGTCCTACCCGGCCCTCCCCTACACCCGCACCCGCGCCCTCCCTGTCCTGATATCCCTACATAAGGCATAATCATTATCGTTACAGTTTATTGCACATTAAAAGTGCGCCAAGGCGACCAAGTCGGCCGAGGCGGCATGGCCCCTTTACTTTTATGCCGTGGCCAGGCCAAGAGCAGCTGAAACAACAACAACACTTGGCAGCCTTACATAAAGCAAATGGCTATAAAGCGAAACAAGGATACTGGAAATAATAAAGACCAAGTCTTGACCGAAGACTGTAGACCGTAATTGTCGCCATGTTCACTGGGCAGCATTCTTCCCTCGTCTTCTTCCCTCGTCACAATCCAAGTCGTCGGCTTTTGTTCGAATTTACACATGAATAGTTGTAGACCTCCCGCTAGGCGGTAGACAGTTTAAATTTAATTTGATTGTAGATGAATTTTTGTGCTTAAGCGTTGCGTTGAGTTGAGCTAAAGTCGAGTCTTTTCTTTGATTTCACGTTCAATTGTACTCGAAATTTTTATTTTTATTTTCATTTTCATTTGATTTTTATTTTTATTTCGCATTTTTACTTCTGATTTTATAGCGCTCTTTTATAGCACCTTCGGGAATCGGGAGGGGAATCGCAAGGGCCTAGAAATTTGGCCGTTAACAATTAGCGCGCCTTTGCACTTGAGTACAATATGATTTAGAATTTTACAGTATTTACGCTTATTTGAATTTTCTGCCAGCAAATGGGTTTGGGGAGTGGCCATAAATATCAGCTGTCCAACGGGTTAAGGATCTCATAGTGTTTTATTTTATGGCTCATGATTCTGATTGTCATTTGAGCAAATTATGCAAATGGTTTACATTTATCTGGAACAACATTTTCATTGCGCTGCTCTCAAATTTTACACTTTTTTGTTATTATTTTTATTTTTTATTTTTCAAATATTGACAGGATTTTTATCCAAATTTTTATTGTCAGTTGTTGCCAATTTCTTTGCTTTGACTCTGACTGCCAGCATGTCAACTCTCCCCCTCTTTCCCCTCTTTATATTTCCATTTTTCTCCTCTACATTTCTCCGGCTCCTTCCTTGGACTGCATTGCTCTTGCTTGAGCACATTTTTGTCAATTCGGCAAATGTTGCCATTGTCAAATGAACTTGTCTTGCCACGGCTTGAGTCGCTTTGCTATTTCACTTTATATTTTTGTTTTGTTGCCTTTTCCTCTCAGCTGCTGTCGACTTCTACACTGCTCCACTGAGCAGTGCCACTAATATGAAAGCAAATTTGCATAATAATTTTTTCACAGGGCAAAGGTTGATTCACTTTTTTTGTTGCAATTTTAAAACAAAATGCAAGACTTGTCAAGTTTTTTTTTGTGAATTATTTTGTGAATGTTTAATTAAATGTAATTACATTAAATAGCAACATTAACTAAATTCATTTAATACAGTTTTTTTTTTTTTATTGACAATATCTGTGGCAGCAACTGTCCGGTCAAATGACAAAGTCAACTGGAACTTTGGGGTTGGGTATAGGTTTGACATGGTTGCGGTTATTTCGGACTTGATTTACCATTTACACATATGCCGGATACATTAATTAAATTAAATTAATTAAATTAAATTAATATTAATAAATTATGTGCAACAGTAGTAACTAAAAAAACTAAAAACTTTAGTTTTGAGAGTATTTAAATAGCTTCAAATTAACAAACTGCCTTAAAAATCGACCATCAATATAGCGGAAAAGAAACATAATTTATTTTTATACAGATGCATTTTCAATTACAACGTTTTATCAAAGCCTTCATAAAGTGTACAAATGCTTAAATTAACTTCATTAGCTGCACTATCAAAGCGCTTTGTTTTACTGCAGACAAGTTTCTCTTGTGCTTAATTGTAGCTACATGTGCTTTAAAGTGAAATGTTAACATTTTTATTTTTTCATTCACACATTCAAATTTCTTTTGTTATATTCCTTCAGTTTATTTTATATTTGCTGAAATAAAGGGTATGTGGAATATTGGATTTGTGGGAGATAAAGTATAAATTTGCATTGCTGTATTTAATCATAGTGATGGGACACCGTAAGAATTTAGCGCCATCTGCAACCACGAACAATGCTATCACGAATGGATTGATGTAATTATTTTAAACAAGTTCTCTATATAACAGAAGCCTGCAAAATGGACATAATTCCATTAATTTACTTTTGCAAATAACCATATTTACCGTAATAATTGTCAAATTGACAGCTATGATTAAAAGTAATTAACTTAAAAAAAAAAAAAGTGTATAATTGAAAGTGACAAAAGTCTAGTGCATTTTGCTGCTAAAGAGCTCAATGATTTCTTATGATTTATCAAATGTTGCGCTTAATGGACTGTATTTGGGCAATTAAAATGAACGTCACATGCATCGATACTTAAGCTCATTTATTTACACACCTTGGCGTGTTATTCTTTCCCGATGGCTTGCCAATAAAAATAATTGGCTATAAATGCGCTAAAAGTCAAAAAAACGCTAGTTGTTGAGCTCTGTGAGGAGAGCAAGTTGTGGCGGCTGCTGGAGATGGCATTGCTTTTAATTAATGGAAGCAGCAGCAGCAGCAGCTACAGCAGCAGCAAGTGGATGTGGCACTTTAACTAACTCACACACGCACACATGCTGTTACCAATTCCCATTGCTATTTTATGACTTTGCTCGGCAGCTGTGAATGCCATCATCTAATGTGGCACTAGCTATTTATGCTACCTGTGCCATTGCCTTTTTGTCGCAGTCGCACTCGCAGCCGCAGGCGCTTTCAAGTGCGTTGAGATATAATTTTATGTGCCATTAATTTGCCACCGTAGACAACTTTCGCAGGCACACACAGACATGTATGCACGAAACCACAGAACATCCATTCACATATGTGTAGAGTTTTAATGCATTTTCGGCATGTGTGTGTGGGTGTATGTGTGTGCGTCTGCAAGCTAATGAGCCTACTCTGCATTTGAGCCCTTCCTCTCTGCCGTTTTGTTTTTTTGGCTTGTGTTTTAGTTGTAATAAGTGTTATTGTTGTTTTTGCTCCCACTGTTGTTGTTATGTCTGGGCCAATGTTGACAAGCCGAAAATTTAGCTATTTATAGCGCACAGCGTTAAAACTTTTAATGGCCACTTTACTATCGCGCTCCGCAATTAACGTTAATTGCATTTTTATAGGCCCCCAAATAAAAATAGTATAGAATACAATTAGATTCTAGCCAACTTAAAACCAAACATTTTTCCTCCAATATTTCTAAACTTGAATAAACAGCCCAGTTGGCAGCACCAGAATTTAATCAAACTTCGAAAAATATTTAATCAAACTATCAAAATGAAATACATTTTTTTTTATTCATTATTCCAGTTGATTGCAAAATATGAATTGTTTCGGGCCTAGGCTGTTTTGTTTTTTTCCAATTAAATTCTATAGAAATTTTTAAAACATACAGCATTGTTCAGCCTGTGCCTAAGAGCATGGTTATCCTCTTTTGAATGCAATTTGAATTCCAAATGGCTGTGTTTATTTTCAAGAATTAATCAGAAAAACTGAATTGCAATAGTTGAGAATTTGCAACCATTGAACTTACTTAGTGCTTAAACAAATGGATGCCATCGAACATGCAGTGCAATTAAATCATCAAAATATTTGTGTCCAATCGATACATCGGCATTCATTGCAATGCAATTTTAAAGCACATTCACTCTTATAGGTGCTCTCTTATTGCCTCAATATTATTTCATGTTCATGTTCGCAGCATAACTTTGCACATATACACTTTATATATAACTGTATACAGATAATAAACAGCAGACATCGCCTTACTTTTATGCACATACATAAGAATATAACTGCCTGCGTCTGTGTGTGAATATCTCCTTCCTGGCGCGATGTGTGCATAAAGTTTGTTCTGCTTGCTTATTACTCGTACGAGTATCCTTTCGAGCTGCACTTCCTGCAGACCCTGGAATGGAGACGTTGGCCTGACTGCTACTTAAAATTTACGAGAGTCGCATGTCTGGGGTTCTCTTTTGCCTTAAATCTTGAACAGATTTGCACAGCAGACGAGTCAAATATTTAAACGCAATGAAACAACCCGAAAATTTAATGCCAACACTCTCATAGTATTGATGCAGATTAAGCAGAATATTCCATTGGATTCCTCTGCGCTTTTAACGATTGATTTTTGGTTGCTGTCGCTCAATTTACGTATAAATTGCGTTTGAGGCTGAGTTAAAATCTCTAATTAGCTAATTGCTCTAATTAAATGTTTTGCTAATGTTGGCATTTTGTTTAACTAAACGCAAGGATAATGTAAATTGCACCAGCCACTCTCAGCATTTTCTATGTGCTTGAAGCCTGTGATTCACAGGCAGTGTGCGTGCGAATCTGTGAGTGTGTGTGTGTGGATGCCATCATCATCGAGGGCTTCCATTATTGCGGTCGCTAGCGTTGCCGGCAAAAGCCTAATGGCAAATCGAACATATTTGCATATGAAATGAGTGAGAAATCGAAACATGGCGTCAGCCAGCCACGAGTTACAACGAAATACGAAGCGAAGCGATTTCCAACATACATGTATATGTACATATGTGTGTATGTGTGTGTGCTGGGAGATAACCCGCGTGTGACTTTGGTTAGTTGATATGAAAAATTGTTAGTCATCATAATAACTGTTTATGCACATAAGAAATAATACGTTGACTTGTTCGTCAGATTTTTCATTTAAAATAAACCACATATTCTACCCAACACATCGTATAAGTAACAATTTTGAGATCTTCTTTAAAGCGCAATTTAAACAAAATTATCTAAAACCCAAAAGTCCGCGAACAGCCTTTTGCTTCGGCTTAATTACAAAATCAACGATGGCTGCCAAATGCAAGAAAAATACTTTACAAATTTTAATAACTTTGTTTGCCCTTGCAGCAAGGCCGAAATTGTTGAGCCTAAGAAATGCAAATTAGTTTACAAGTGATTTAAATAAGATACAAAAAGTGACGAGGGACCAGAAACAACAATGCTGCAAAAAACAGAGACATGGTCATGGCCGAAAGGGCTGCTAACAACTTTTTAGATGCGGGCGCAAAAAAAAGTAAAGAAAAGCATTTCTAAATGCTGTGAAAGTCATGTAAAAGTAGAAACGAAAAAAGATATGCCGATTCAAATAATTAAAAAATAAGTAAAACTGGGAATGAGATCTCTTTCAAAGTTATTATTTGCGAGATTCAGGTAAAAATTATGATTCTATAATTGTAATTTGATGTACATCAAAAACTCCTTAAAATTTAATTCAGTTTTAAAATAAAATGTTTGTATTTTGAACTAAATCGCTCTCGCTCTATTGAAGAGTCGATGAGTTGTATGGCCCCGACTGTAATCTCACATTTTAAACAAAGCTCAGACAAAGGCAAATGCATTAATGATACGAAATTTAAGAGGTGGCCAAAAATAACACTGGCAAATGCCATGCGAAAGGAAATTGTATAGAGCAAAGAGTCGAAAAATAAGCCAACCCCAGAAAACATAACTCAAAAACTGGCGCCCGAAAAAGAAATCCAGAAATTTTGGCGAAAACAAAACCGTTAAAAGAAAGCCAGGAACAAAACAGCAAAAGCACAAAACAAAAAGAACAAAAAATAAGATGAAATTAGCATAAAAAAAGGATTTGCTCGCTAATTTCACTTTAATGTAAACGCGGCGACTGCGACGATGACGTCGCCGCCATTACATCACTTTTATCTCAGTTCTCCCTCACTTCCACTGCTCTCTTTCGCTGTCTCGCTTTGCGCGCCCGCTGCGTTGCCTTTGTGTTTTATTTATAGCATTATTAGTGGCACTAAGTAAAAGATCGCAGCATTTTTTCTTTGCCTTTCCACTTTTTTTTTTCTCCAATTTGCCGCCAACCCCTTGTCACTTGCCACTTGCCACTTCTTGCCGTCTTAAGCATTTGCTTTGGCTTTAGGTTTAGCTCTAGTGATGGCTTTGGTCTGCCCCAATAACAAAGTGCTAATGCCCCACGCTAATTATGCATCATTTGTACTTTTCTCTCTGTCTCTACTTTTTCTTGTTATTTGCTGCTGTCACATCAACTCATCATTGTTTCTCTCTTTTATTTTCATGTTTTAAGGTCCGCCTGTACTCTCGGAATCCATAATTGGCACCCTCGGGCGACTGCCCTGTAATGTGACGCCGCCCATCTATGAGGATCGCGTGGCTCTGGTCATCTGGTATAAGGTTGGACTGAAAACTCCCATCTATAGGTGAGTACCAAACAGCACTTTCTTGGATTGGTAAATGTCTGTCAGAGCACTATGTCATTTTGAGGCTTGAAGATTCTGTCTCATCACAAATCAATCGAATATTGTTGTTTCTTATGACAGCTCTGATTCAGCATCAAGACATGTCTGAATCATTCCACTCACTTCTGAGCTCTGTTCCCGCCTTCAATTTGAGCTTTTGTGTCAAGTGCATAACCACCAAACATCCCACAATAATTTCGCTGACCACAGACACACACACATAGCGTACACATGCACGTATTAAGGTCCATAAATAAACAAAATTGATTACCACAGACAAGTTTTGCGTACTCTACCCTCCATCAACCTACACTCACTCAACCCTCTCAAACCTAGCAACTGGTTGAGCAGGCAGACAATGGGGATTTGTGGGTTGGGTGAATGGAATGGAATCTGCACATGTCAGTTTGGGGCAAAAATGGCACTTTTTCATTTTGATTTAATGTCTGCTAATTAAGCAATTTTTTGCATGTTCTCTGGGCGCTGCTCAACTGCAGCCATTAAATTAGCATAACTAGAAAATTATACACAGAGGCAAGCATGGTGGCAATCAGGCAATCAAGAGAGTGGTGTAGAGACGAGCCTTTGTCTCTTTCTCTAAATTAAGTAAAGTTTTTGGCGCGCCGAAGAAGGGTCGACCTGGAACCTCAAGGTTACATTTACAGCAGAAAAACTTTTTCAATTATTCATGTCGAACATTATGGCATTGTAGTTGTTGCCACAGAGACGTTTGGTTTTTGTATCTCATAGATACGAATATGTCTGTATACATCAAAGGAGCAAAACTTTAATTGGATTTGTTAGACTCGGACGCATACATGCCATCGTCTTCCATTCTTTCACGTAGTCTGTCTCCTCTTGTCTTAATGCTACATATATACTATGCGCATATATATGTATATATATATATATGTATATATATGTGTATGTGTGTACGTGTGTGTGTGTGTGTGTGTGTGTGTATATCGAGACTCAAAGGGAGACACTGATTAGCTGATTGCTAGTTAAGGCTGCCAAGCAGGCAGTCAACGCCATTGACATGCGGCTGAAACTAATTGAACTTCAGCACTTCAAGGACTTGCAAATGACTAGAGCGAAAATAGTAATTAGCGTTGCGTAACGACAGTTCAGGCAAGCCAACTTGCAGGCCACGCTTCAACTCTTGTTTGTAATTAAAAACCACTCAGCAAGTAAATTAATCATAAAACACAAAACTTGCCTTTTGCCAATGCTACTCCTATTGCCACTGTTTTTCCTATTGCTTTGACGGACTCGGCCGAATAATAAAAATTTAATTTACCCCCACCGAATGCGCATCAATGCATTGGCCCAGCTTCAAGTTGGCAGTCCGCATCTGGCATTTCAATTTAGCATCGATGGATTCGAGTGCGATTTTTATTACCAACTGACATGTGAGCTGCCGAGCTGCTATGCTGCCGAGTTGTCGAGCTGCTGCCTCATTATACCATCACATGCTGCGTATTACATAACACAGCACAATATATCTGCAAATCAAAATTGAAATGCAATAAAACACTGACAAGCACTGGCAAGCTGTCAAAGAGCAACAGCACCGAGAGTGGCAGCCAGTTTAATAACTCAGTTGCCTTCCCAGAGTTGCCATTGTACAATCTGGCTAAATACATCACAATTCGAGTATCGGTTTGTGCAACAGGCAATCGAAATTAAACATTTACCTTTGAAACAAAAAATGTTGTCTACTTTAAGACTGTTCATATAAATCATTCTTCGATTGCACATTTATAGATTTTTTTTCATTAAATAGTCGATTTTATTTGTCGCCGGAATTGTTTAATGCCATTTCAACATAACCGGGCGAATAGATGATGGGGATGGAAATATGGTACATATGGGATATGCGCTTTGACTACTGCACATTTCTACTGCAATTGCCTTCCAATTGCTGTCATTTCTGGAAAATTATTGGATCCATAGCTTTAGTTGGTTTGGCAAAATTAAATTTGTAGTCTTGCATAAACCTTATGGTGCTGCATTCGTGGCCCATAGAAAAGATCAACAAAAAGCTGCCGTTAATACGCAATGTACAGAAAACTTTTAAAGTCAGTTGCCAAATATTTAACACGGTGGGGATGAAAAAGAAAACTTTAAGAACATTGATTGACCGCTGAAATGAGCTCATTATGGTAACTTTTCTAACGTCCATCGACGAATGTACTAGAAGTAAAAAAGTTGAAAAAACACAGAAAATGAAGAACGCAAAATTAATCAATTATCTACAATCTACAAAGTAAAACAATAAATTACGGCAATGTGATTGGTTTAAGTGGGTGAGGGGATTAATAATTCTTTGCTGAACCCAATTACCCGATTTGGCAAAAGTTGAACTCTAGGTGAAAGACCAGTACTTTGACAGCTTTAAACTTTGTTTTTTTTTTTATACAACTGTGTACGTATATATATTTGGCTTTGCGTTGGCTTCACGTTATATTTGTTTTCTTCGTTTTCAATTTCTTTTAGCGTCGATACACGCGACTCAAACTTTGCACAGGGGACTCACTGGTCGGATGAAACGTATCGGGAGCGGCTGTCCTTTCACGTGGAAGGACGTGCTGGCACGCTTACCATCACGTCAACAACTGAGGACGACACCGGCGAATATCGGTGTCGTGTCGACTTTCAAAAGAGCCCAACACGCAACTCCAAAGTGAATTTAACTGTCATAAGTAAGTATTGAGTACTCCACCATGCAACTGCAGAAGTCGCTGTCGCTGTCGCTGTCGCTGTCGCCATTGCCGTTGCAGTTGCAATGGCATAGTGGCATAATTGAGCAGCTAATTTGTGCAGCAACATCCTCGTATCTTGGGGGCAAGCACTCAACTCTTGAGCAAACACATTAGTTACAAAATAAGACGCTGACTGTATGTTCTGCGTTTTGCTTTCTGCTTACCCTGCCAACCAAGTTTTTCTCAATTTTCCACTGCCTTTTTGGTAACTTTACTTTAGTTTCGCAAACAGCTTTTAAAGTGCTAACTTGGCGAAAAGTTTCCACGTCCTTCTCTTTAAACTTCTGAATTGAATTTTTGCTATTTAAATGGTTTCCTTTACTTCTGGAACAGTACGAGTGTCTCTTCTTAATCGTTTACTTTGGACTAACGCTATTCAAACGTAGAAATTGGAGGAATAATTGCAGAATATTGGCAATAGGAATAAGGTGCCAATTTAATTAAAGCTTGATAGTCTTTAAATCAATACAATTTCCGGAAAAAAATAAATTAGTAATTTTGAAACTTTATAGTTTGACTTTCAGCTATTATGCTTGTAAGCGTTAGCAACTGAAATAGTTTAATATAAAGATTTTTTCTTAATAGTGATTATTTTAATTGCAATTTATGTTCTCTTGCAATTATGAAACAAAAATACTAATGAAATGAAGTTTTTGATCATTCTTTATCTTTCTTATTTTAGCTAGCAACAAAATTTTAATTTAAACCATTTGTAAATACTGTAAACGCCATTTATTTCTTTAATTTGCACAATAAATATTTATGAATTTATAGTTATTCGTAATGTTTGGCTAAGTGAAGAAATAATTTATGGATTTGCGAAAGGCGTCGGATATTATCAAAAAAACATTTTTCTTAATATTATTTTGTGGCTCGTTTCAATGCCGTCTTTCCACCTGAAGGGCAAAGGAGCAAGGGGCAAGTCGCAACGCATTGCCCGCAACCTGCAATTTACCGTTAAAATTTATATGGGAGCGCAAAGGCGTTTAGCTGAAATATGCGGCCAGTTCTCGGGCTGGCAATAAAAATATTGTTGGTAAATAGTTGCTGCCAGCGTTGGCATCGACGCCGGCGTCAACATCGTTTTTGGCTTTACTGGTGGTGCTGCTGCTGCTGGTGCTGATGCTGCTTCTGCTGTTAGATGAAGCGTTCAGAGGCATTGGGCAACAGGGCGTGGTTATGTTTTACAAACTTCTTGAGCATGTTCAACATGCAATGCTCCGCCAACTGTGATTGTGTGCGTGTGTGTGTTTCTAAGAGTTCGTCCTTCCATGTGTGTGTGTGTGTGTGAGTGTGTGCATGTGTGTCCGTGTGCGTATGTGTTTGCGACATGTGAAGCGTAAAACCATGGCTGGATTTAGAACTTTATACGTCGGTTGGCAAAAAGTTTAAAGAAGATGCGAGTATTAGATTAAAAGTTACCACAGCCCTGGGTGGACAGTTTAGACAACTTGCCACTGCTAATGCGAGCGGTAACAAGACGCTGCGGGTCAACAGTAAAGACACAGGGATAACGAAGCACGCTGTAGAGCAGAGCAGCGTAGAGCAGAGCAGAGTAGAGCTGAGCAGAGCAGAAAAAGAGATGAGAAGACAAACGGTGACAGCAGAAAACAAGAAGATGACACTAAGTCCTCGACATGTTTTGCAAATTTGGCAGCAAATATGTTGAGCTAAGCTCTAACATAATAGCCGTTGCACATAGACCATTTTATATTTTCCATCTGCCATTTTGCATTTCGCCTTTCCCTCATTTTTAGCTGGTAAGCCAGCAGCAACAGCACCAGAAGCAGTAGCAAGCATTACATGGAAAATGAAAATATTTTCAAGTGAATAATCGGAGCGTGGCGCGTGCCAGCCGGGCAAACAAGTCAAAATAGTGGCAAGTGGGCAAATAAAACAAGCGAATTTGCGAAAATTAAAAGTTTGCTCAACACGTCAGTGAAAATTTACGGCTTTATTTCCCAGCAAGACGCACGGCTCGGCGAGAAAAAAGAAATTCGCTCGTTCTACCAAAACCTCTTCTGCACTCGTGGTCAGACTGAATGCAATGCAGCGTTGGGGAAAAATTAGAGAAACTGCGAGAAGTACAAATGAAATTTGAAGCCCGCAACCTTCGGGCTGCACCTGGATTGGGTTGCCGCCAGTTAGGATGCTAGTCTTGCGAATAAAACATGGCAGGCTGTCACGACTGCCGAGTCGTTCACTTTAATATTTAGACAGCTCTTAAACTCACGACTGACGAACTGCGCGATTCTTCAAGTATGCAAACGAAATGCAATTTAAATATTAGTTTTACAGCATTCACTTTTAATGCGCTTTTAATAAGCCGAAACTGCAGCGTAATCCATTTGCAAAAGACGTTGCTTAATGCGTTACAAATCTGTTGGAAATTTGTATTTAACTCTGGCTTTCAATTAAAATGTTTTCCTCCACAGCTCCGCCCGAGTCAATCATCATACTGGACAGCAAGGGGGCCACCATCATGGATCACACACTGGGCCCCTACAATGAGGGCTCCAGCGTGAACGTCACGTGCGTTGCCATCGGCGGTAAGTTCATCCTCCACACGTGCTTCCAATACCAACCTTTCGCATTCCCCCATTTCCAACGAGTCGAGAAGTACAGGAGTATTTTGCCAAGTGTTGAAGCTGCTTTTTGTGACTGACAATTAATGAGCAGGAGCAAAATGCAGGCGAAAGATTTCGCATTTTATTTAATTTCACATTTTGCTGAAAAGCTGTCGACTGCACGAAGCAGAAGCCACTACAGCGATAGATAGACAAGGAGAAGAACACTCCCTAACAATGACCACGCAAATTGCATTGAGAGCACTTGAAAATTGCTAAAAGCCAAACAAGACAACAAATGAAGTAGCGAAAGGCACTTGACAGCACACACACACAGAGTCACGAACACACACGTGGACACAGATATATGTATATATATACACACAGATATTACAGTGAAAAATCTCTTGAAAGTACACCTATCGCCGGGCAACTTTCGCCACTGTTTGGTCCAAAGAATATATTCCTAGATATTTTCATTTGAATCTGAATTGAAATTACAAGTTTATCAAATATTTGCTTACATCTAGTATTTCCCTAAAATGTATCTGGTTAAAATTGACGCGTTTGAAAAGTTTACATATAGCAAACAACAAAAAAGAGCTAAAACTTTCGAACTTGCTATTAAAGTGTTCAGATAAGTGAAAGTGTTCACTTACCGTGATGTCACCGTACATGCACGCAGCCACATACACATACATACACACACTTCGAAGAGCGGGATGCACTTCTTGCACTTGTACGAGCACATAAACAAACAGTCAAAGACAGCAGCTAAATCGCTACCAGCAACTGAAAGACTGGGGAACGGCGAACCGGGAGACACAGGGTGTAGGAGCCTAGCAGACTAGTGGTGTGATACTCTGGTTCTCCGGGAGACTATTACACTGGATGCTTGACAGTGGGGGTGCTAATTGGAGGGGCTAGCTGGAGTCTAAACCGTATAACAAACATATCAGTTGCACACACAACACACCATTCTCACTCTTCCTCGTTGCCTCTTTTGCTTCTCGACTGCCCTCTGACCCGTTTATTTCATACCGCTATTCAGATACAGGCACATGCAATCGCACTGAATGCACTCAATAATTTTGCTTTATTCTTCTGCATCTGCTTCTATGCTGCAGGTCGACCACAGCCGAGGGTTACCTGGTGGCACGGCAACACAATGTTCAACAGCTCCGGAATGGGCAATCCGCTCTCGGAGCGACGGGTGGGCAATGTACTGGCATTGGCCAAGCTGAAGCGCAAGAATCTTCACATGCAGCTGACATGCCGAGCGGAGAATAATAATTTGACATCGCCAATTATCAGCAGCATTGTGCTCGACATGAACTGTGAGTGCTGAAAATCTACCAGCAGCATCAACTAATTAATTCGCTCGTCCCCCCAATTTCTCTTTGTCTATGCTGGCTTTATGCTGCAGTGCGTCCGTTGATTGTTAAGCTGCAGGGAGAGAATCGACCGCTCTCGGCTGAAAACTCTTATCAGCTCAGTTGCGTTGTCATCGGCTCACGTCCGGCCCCAACGGTTACCTGGTGGAAGGGTAGCACGCCCATGAAGAATACGCACGAGATTGTAAGTATACCTCCGCCTTTTGTCTACCTAATAGACTTTCCAAATCAGACTGCCAGTTTACAGGGTATGCACATGCAAATTTTGTAAACTGGCAAGCTTGTTAAATTGTACCCAAGTCGAATGCCCCCAACCCAGCCCCCTCCAACTTCACTGCTTTGTGGTAATTGAAGTTACTTCAACGGCAGTCACGTAGCTGCCTTCAATTAAAAGCTGGCCGAGGAAGGAGTCCAGCTTTAACGACTGGCGATGGCGATGGCGATGGCGAATGGAAATGCCCCGTTGGGTTTTACCTTCTTTGTCTTGGTCGATAGCGCACACGCAAAGCTGAAGCCAAAGCCGAAGCCGAAGCCAAAGCTAAAGCTATTAACTGTTTTGCTATTTCTAAACATTTTGCAGGCCAATCCAGATGGCAATATGACCACATCAGTGCTGACATTCACGCCCACCATCGACGATCGGGGCAAGTTCCTGTCGTGCCGTGCCGAACAGAGCATGATACCGGAGTCTGGCATGGAGGATGGCTGGAAATTGGACATCTATCGTGAGTATTGTTTACATTGAGTCCGCCTTGGCATTGCTTATTAATTGCGCAGCTGAAGACATCAAAGTCCTTTCACTCTGTCATGTAAATTAGTGGCACTACCAAGGTGGTAATTTAACTGTGAGCAACTTTTTAATGAAAACGAAAGGCTCACGAAAATCGACTTTAAATGCTTCCGTCGAGAGTGCTGCAAAAGGCAGCAGATATATTTTTCTGTTTTCTTGTTGCTGTATTTTTGGCGATTTTTCTCGCTTGTATTTTTTGTTCTTTTTTTCACTTTGTATGCCAACTTGTGGCAAGTTTGGCAAATTAATTTCCAACGGCGGCCTGCAAAACTTTGGGCAAAACTTGCGAAACTTTTTAACCCGCCGCAAACACCGCAAGCAGCGAAGTCGACTGCGAAGCCATCTTTACGCTTTTACAGTTTTTCGACCTGTTTGCACAAAATTTAAATGCCAATCCGTTGGCGCCTCCACCAACACTCCAACGAGCCTCACGTCGCTTCCGTTTCCTGTTTGCCTTTGGTGCGCGGTTTGGTTGCTTACCTTTTGCCTTCGCCTCATCTTTTTCCCGTTTTTTTTTTTTTTGGCTTTGGTGATGCTACAACTTCTGCTGTTGCCTGCCCATTCTATTGAAACTTGTGCTCCATTGAGCAACCCTTTGGCCAGGCAGTGGAACAGGAGAGGGGAAAACAGTGAAACTGGGACTGGCTCTCGGCTTGTTTACACAACTTGATAGATTGCTTAATAAGCTTAATTGATTCGCGCATTCCGCGCAGCAATTTTGATTTAATTAAGTTAAAATTTCACTTGTTTATTGCCTCACTCCCTCGCCACAATCAAACACAAAATCTCTGCTGTGTCCACTTCCAGCTACACAGCAAGAGCACGTGTAGATTTATTTTTGCACACTTGGCGCTTTCATAAATAAATTAAGCAAATAGAAAACAAAAGTATGCGGAGCAGAGTGTAACCTAATTGCCTACAACGAAACCCCGAGAGCAGACTGAGTATTTTCACAACTTAAATTGCCTAATTTGTGGGGCTTACAATATAATTACACCTTTGTGCGCGGCTTTTACTTTTGCCTTTACTTTATTCGTTCTTTCTGTTTTATTATAACGTTTTCGTTTTCGTTTTTTGCTCTTTTTGTGCGATTCACTTGTACTTTTCATTTACAGTCTACTCGGTTGCCCTAGCAGCGCTTTTACATTCAACTTAAATATCCAATTATGATCTTTGTTTTTTCCAATGCAGACACACCCGTTGTCAGCCTCGAACTCGGCACAAACTCACTGAATTCCACTTTGCGTGAGGGCGTCGACGTCTTCTTCGAGTGTAACATCAAATCGAATCCATGGATCTACAAAGTCAGCTGGCGCCACAATGTGAGTAGAAACTCATTTTATAAAGAGAGGGATGGAGAGAAATATTGCTAGAAGCATTATCAATGAGGCTAATTCAATGCGATACCAATTTTGGTGCTAAGCTTGGCATTTTACCGTGGGGCCCAGTTAATACAGCAGGAAAAAATAAAAAATTGAAGAGGTTTACGTTATAACTTTCATTATATTCCATACATAAATTACCTTGAGGCCACACAACAATGTGTGTTGTAGTGAGAGCCAGCCGACATGCCACATAATTGTTGCATATTTTAGAGCTGACAGGCGTACACAAAAAAAATGTACACACACACAAACTCAGCCATACGCCTAGCTGTATATTGAAATTTATAGAATTTATTATTGAATTATTTAGCTGTAAAAGCACTTAACAATTTATGCAGCATCGGCCCTAAATTATGCAGCCACGCCTACGCCTGCTCAACCACCGAGCGAGAGGATGAATCCTGTTTGTGCCACAGGCATAGGAACGCGTGTGTGTGTGTGTGTGTATTTGCGTGTGAGTCGGGCAACATGAAAGTGTTATTAGCCTCAAATTAAATTTATTCCAGTGCACAGTTAGCGCCAAATTGAATTTAACTCAATAAATTATTGAACATATCTAAAATTTATCGACGCATGCAAGTTTTCAATTTTATCATCGACTCCACTCTAACACTTGCCAACACTTGCAGGGCGAAATTTTGGAGAACAACCCAGCCGAGGGCATCGTTGTGGCCAATCAGAGCCTCGTCCTCCAGAACGCGAGCAGAGCCAGGACCGGCATTTACACGTGCGTTGGCAGCAATCGTGAAGGCGACGGCGAAAGCAATCCAGTGCAGTTGGACATACGATGTGAGTATATATTTAGGATCTTTATTTAGTGAAGAGCTATAAAATCTTGCGAGGACTTGAAGAGTTCATGTTTAAACAACAATGAAAGAAATGTTACTCCTCTGCATTCTAATAAAAATTTATTGCATCTGGTAGATATATGCTTTAGTGCATTTTAGTAAGAGTATTGCAGTGGCTTTAATAGAAACTTGTTGCAAATTTGCCAGCTGCAGCAAATTTAAACTTGAAGCTCAGTAGCAATCACAATACAATTATGACAAAGCCCAAGACACAAAAAGCCCGATAGACTCACATTTATAGGCGAGCTTGCATTGCCAATGCAACATATTGCGCCAGACAATTTGATGTTGTCATCCATAAAACAAACACAAATTGAAAATAAGCGAATCACAGAACAATGGCTGCAGCAACAAATTCTAATAAATGTTAAATAACAACTCCACAAATTGATTCCACATTTTGCTTTGCGAAAACTCCATTGCCATCTTGCAGAAGGCAACAGAACAGATGCAGTTCTATGCGCTGCATGTCCAAGTACATCTACATATCTACATATATGTGTGTATATCTCTCCAACTGGCAACATAAGACTGTAGAAAAAAGTTACCAGGTGCCAGTTGCCAGTTACTGGTTACCCGTTGCCAGTTTGCTAGTTTTGAAATTGCCACTTGCTGCACGCTAAATTGAGCAAAACAAGCCAGACGTGGCAAACTAGGCAAACGACTCCTTTTGTTGTCTCGTGTTTCGAGTTGTTCGAGCTGTTCGAGCTCTTCGAGCTGTTCGTTCCTGTGGCCATTTTAACACAAATTGAACTCAAGTTTCGCAATGTGTTGCTTTAATTATGCAAATACCCTCCCAATTTGCACCGACACGTACTCACTCCACCGACCTTACGGACGGCTCTATTTTCATCTTCTTCTTCTTTTTGGAACAGTTGCACCCGTGTGTCGTGCCAAGCAGCGAACTACTTACAGTTCCGGCCGCCAGGAGACAGTTAAAGTTGCATGCGAAATCGATGCGAATCCCGCGGAGGCCACATACGTCTGGAAATTCAATGCGAGCCAAGGCGAGGTCGCCGATATACCGGCGTCTCTGGTCGCCGTCGACCGTGGACGCAGCGTGGCCCACTACACGCCCATGATGGAGAACGTAAGTATTCGGGCTGTTAGCCAGCCAGTCAACCAATCAGTTCGACCAGCTCTCACACAATGGGATCATATAAATCAGTCCCTCTTCCCAAGCGGGCTCATCATTTTCCAAACGAATTGCGGTTTTGAATTTTCAATTAAGGTTGAAAAGGTGTGTCGCCAACGGCGCACTGCATGCATAAATTAAGTCACCGAAATGCCATTGCATTGTTGCCCACACAGTCACACTCGGACACGTTTACTTGCACACACTCATACTCTTTCACTTCTGGTTTTACTTCTTCTCTTTGGCATTTACAGGACTATGGCACACTGTTGTGCTGGGCCAGCAACGAAATTGGCGATCAAAGTGAACCCTGCGTGTACACAATAACCCCAGCAGGTGAGTACTCAGCCGAAGCATACAGGAACAGTGTTTCCCCCTTTCTTCTCCGGCATTTCCAGGTCTCTGTCTCTTCTCTTTTGCTACAACGTGACTATGGCTCGCGTATTTGCCCCTTTGCTTTCCGTATAGCGACCTTGACCCTCTAGCAGCTCTAAGTGCAGTGAATATATGACTGTGGCGTGTGGATTTAATTCGTCCTTTGTCTTTCAAAAATAATAGCAAAATATGCAAAATGATTTGCATAATAATAATCTGACTTTTAAAATTCGATTATTTTTTCTTCAAGCACATTTAGTTTTAAAATCCTGAAACTTAGGGTATCTGCCAGCCATCTATAGTGCTCTCTACAGGTTTCGGCTATATGTCTGCTTTGTGTTTTTGTTTATGTTTAGTTTTGGGAGGTAGATGGCAGCCCGCTGTGCAGATTTGTTGATGACTTTGGCACTTTTGTTGCTTTGATGGATTAGTCAAAAAGTTGTTCCTGCTGCTTGTTTCGGATTTGCAGCTGGCACACAACTGCATTGTGGCATGAATTGATTTTGAAGTCACATTTCATGCAGCGTTGCAGCAGCACCACTCACAAAATCAGTCACGCGACACGTGCAACTTTGGCAATTTGTTGCTTGACTGCTGAGCCAGTGATAACCGGAAACTCCTTTCCTCGCAATGTGAATGCGAATGTGGATGTGAATGCGAATGCATTGCGAATTTGAATGTGAATGCGAATGTCTCAATCTGAATTTCGAATCTAAATAAAAGTAAACAAAATGTTTTTTTGTGTGCTCGGACAGGCGAACCAGATCCATTGCTAAACTGTACGCTGCTCAATCAGACATCGTCGGGCTTCCAAATCGAGTGCATCGAAGGCTTCGATGGTGGACTGCAGCAGGACTTTATCATGGAGGTTTATGTGAATGGCACAACGCGCTATCCCAAAATTTACAAATCAAAGTGAGTAAACGGAAATCTGAATCAGAATCAGAATCAGCATGAGAATCTGTTCCTGAATTTGAATCACACGCCGTGTGACTTTCGCATTACACAACAAAACTCAACGATCCGTGACAATGCCCATGGACATACGGATACATGGCTCTGATGCTGGCTCTGGCTTCGGCCTCTGAGTCCTCAAGTCCACAAGTCCTTGCACAGCAAGCAAATGTTCATTTATCGTTCTCACGTTCTCCATCTACTTCTCTGTGGTTTTTCTTCGGCGCCTGACGCTCCGTTGTCTTTGGCCTGTGGAAAATTCAAATATCGATTCGACGCGCATTACATGGAAATACGAACACGACAGTAAGCCGTACTTTGAGGTAAGCGGTCTGGTCCCCGGCATGGGATACAATGTCTTCCTTATTGCGCACAACAGCAAGGGTCGCAGCAATGCGACTATACTGCAGGTCTATACGCTCAAGGATCCCGAGAAGCAAACGGGTGAGTCACACAACGACTGACAGCGGTCTCACAAAAATCACTGCGGGTGCGTGTGAAGAGCCGAATGGTTTCGCAATTTCATGCATGTCCTGCAGTGTCCAGGACTAACCATATCGTGAGCTATCTTTGCAGTAGGCTCTCTCTGTAGGCTCTGTATTCGCTCGCCTCGCCTACAAATTAATTGCCACTGGTTTTGTGCCATGACAGTTTGATTAATCCTTTAATTTGCTTTAAGTTGCTTTGTTTTCTCTAACATTTCTTTCCTTACAATTCTTTCTTTTGCTTTTGGTTGCATGCTTTCAGTTAAAATAACATTTACCCAGACTTACCAAGCTCTTAAACCTTCTTATGACACAACAACAAAAACTAAGACACCAAGTGCAACAACTATAACAACAACAACAACAAGTACTAAGCCACCGACAAGTGATTGTGTTTGCGATGGGGATGAGTTTATGAGCGTTGGCAACGGGGCGTATGATGAAGGTAGTGGCTACTTTCATCTTAACATATATCTATAAGCTTTAACACTTAGTTTGCAATTTAATTTTTTTTGTTTTGTTGTTGAAGCATATTACCGATGGAAAATATAATTCAATTTAATATTTTCTTTATTTTGTAAACTTTATAATTTTGTATTCTTTGTTATTGTTCAATTATACTTTGATTATTTTGGTTACTTTATTTTGTTAAATTTATTTATATAATTATTTTGAACACAATTAACAATTTATTTTAGTTTAAAGTTTAAATATTTATGCACAAATTATTTTAAAAAGTAAAGTACATTTTACTTAATATATCAATGCCATTATTGTTTTATAAGCACTTTATTTTAATTTATCATTGATGCAATAAATGAAATTTTACTTAAAATTTATTTTTATATTACTATAATTAATTGACTTCTACTTTCATTCTTTTTTTTAACTCTAACTTTAATTTTCTCCTTATCGGTTTATTTTTTTGAAAATACATTTTAACTTTATGCAAATGTTTCCATTATTTCAAATATATATGTTTTTTAAATTTGTAATTTTTTATAGAAATGTTTAGTTTTTTGTTTTTGTCAAAAAGCATCATTTGTTAATTCAGAAAACAAAAAAAAAATGTAATCAAATTATTTTTCGAATTATGGCAAAAATTATATGCAGGCGTATGGAAGCCTTTTTTTACTAATTTTCCGATTAATTTAATGGTATATTCTCATAACACGTATTGTTTTTTTCGGCATTTAGTATAGTCGGTATATTATTTGGAAGTTTTGTATTTAAAGCGTTTTTCAATTTTCTCAAACACTTTGCATATGATTTAAATAATTTGTTCACTTTAAATTTACCTAATGAAGACCAACAACACAATATAAATCCGGACGAATTTTCGAGCAACTGTTTCTGAATTTGTTGGCTTGTGACATGGCTACTAAAAATGCTCGACATGCCGCCGGCGGCTGAGACAAAAATTAGCAACCTTAACACTGAGCGGCTTACATGGGACCAAACACACACACACACACACACGTACTGGACACACACATACAGACGCGCACGTACACGCGCACATAGAAGAACTAAGCTTCAAACACATGTGCAGCTCATTAAAGCCACACTAAATTCAAAGCACGTGCAGCAGGCACTGGGAAAACAAAAACAATAACCACAACAGACAGATATAGGGATAGCGAGCATGACAAGCTCAGGCACAGGGTCCCAGGAGCTGAGTCCTGGTTCCGGAGATCGGGGAAAGACAACAGAGCGTAGTTAGCAGCTCATAAAACAATGCAAGAAAAACAAAGAAACACCGAGACAGAGAGAGAAAGGAAGGGTTAGAGGTTTTCGGGATAGAGTGAGAGCAAAAAAATAGCAAAGCGAAAAATTTGCAATGCATTCTGGTAAAATTATTACAGCGCACACACACATAGACACTCGCGTCGACATACACTTATCCTATGAAATTTTCTCTTGTTTTTTTCTCGCAATCTTTATCCACTCCATTCACACCCTTATTCACTTGCTTCCCCGGTCAGACTATTTGCCAGCCTATGCGCCCGTCATCGAGGATATCCGGCCATTCCTTGGCATACTGGCTGGCATTGTGGGCAGCATATTTCTGGTGGCCATCATCATTGCAGTCGTAGTGCGTGTTCGCGGCTCGTCTGGACGCGATCGTAATAATTACTCGCATCCGGGCAATGGTGGCAGCAGCAGCAGCACGGCCAATGGCAACGGAAACCTCGGCATTCTCGGCAGCAACAACAATGGCAGCCTGGGCATTGGTACACTGGCCCACAATGGTGGCCAATCAGTGCAGGATATGCATCGCATTGGTCGCGACGCGTGTCATGTGACGAGCAGCCTGGACAGCATTGATAAAAATCCCGACATAATACCGCAAGGTGAGTCCCAGCTGCCCAGCTTGGCAACTTTCAGATTGTCATTGCGATTTCCCATTCTTTCTACTTTCTTTGCCAACAGATGGTCACGATGTGGACGACGAGTGGACAACTAAGGGACACAACCGTGCCTATGCAACGGCGGCGTTGGCCGAGCAGAACGCGGTGATTGCGTCCACCACATATGATCACATAATGCCCACGTATGCGGTAGTCGATAAAAAAAATGGTCCTCCGGCAGCTCATGGGCCATATATACAGTATAATACGCTTATACCCGTTAGCAAAATGGGCGCTTATGCCAATCAGCAGCAGCAGCAACATCAGCAGCAACAGAAACAACAACATCAGCAACAACAGCAGCTGCAACAGAAGGTGAGTTATGCCTGGCTGAGCTCTAATCCCCACTTAGCCGGCAGTCAAACATTTAACCTTTTACAAGATGGTTGCCACGGCTTCGGCCACGGCGAAAACGTGGCAGCCATCTTAATTTATTGCCACGACAGGTGGCCAATTAATGGAGTGAGCAGTCAAGAGTGTCCACCAGTCAGTAGCCAGCATATGGCTGGATGAAGTATCCACCGCCACTTCGAGAATCGTTGGTGTAGTCCGTGTTGGCCACGCTGTTGTTGCGTATATTTTTGGTTAAGTGGTTTTTATATTCAGCAAACAGTTCATTATTTAAGCCGCAATTGATGTGCGCTTTGCCGGTGTTTACCGGTTAGCCAAATAAACAAAAATCAAATAAACCAAAAAAAAAACAAGTGAAATAACAGAAACGTATTTAATTTTATAATCTCACGACCAGAAATATGTGAAAAAAGACGCACTCAATTTCATTTTCAACTTCTAAATGTAAACAAAGTATTACGAAAACCATATAATAGAAACAATGATATTTCAGGTAGTATACAAATTATTATTTCATTTTTAAACTAAGATATGCCAAAAAAAAATAACCCATCAAGTAATGAACTCCGACTAATCAAACTGTTTGCGACAATTTCTGTTAATGCGATTCCACGAGCAACACCCACAAAAAAAGGGAGAAAAATATGTTTATATTTAGGGTGTGTAAATTCAAAAAGAATTTCAGACCAAAAAGTTTCATAGTTGAATTGGTGAAGGTCGCGCAGATAAATAGAAAACAACGAGCGTAAAGCAAGGCGTAGCAATGTGATAGCCACAGCCACAGCAGCACTTGCAACAGCAAAACCAACATAATTTGAAAATCATTTAAGTAGAAATTTTCTGTGTGTATGCGACGCTCACTAACAACAGCAACAACAACAGCAAGGGAAAGTAGCAGACAACGCAAGAGTAGCAGCAGCAGCTGTAGCAATATAAATTTTCCATTTGCGAATTTAATAAAAATAAGTTGCAGGCGGACAGGAGGAACTGAAACTAGGGCCAGAGCTGAAACATCGCTAAGGAGCAAAACCTTGCAAAGGATCCGCGTATTTTCTATTTTGCTTTCGTTGTGTGTGGTGTGGGTTATTGCTGTTGCTGTTGCTGTTGTCGGTAGCTGGCACCCTCAAAATGCAATAAACGGCAAGTGTGCACTGCAGCTCGACTAGATTCCACGCTGCAGCTGCTAACTGGAAGTGCTTGCTTCTAGAGGGTTTCGCCAAGTGGGCGAACACATTACAAACAGGCGTTGCATGTGAGCAGAGTGCGCAGAGAACAAAGACAGTGGGCGTGTAAGAAACGCCTACGACAGCAAAACAACCTGAGAGGTGTTAGAAAATGGCGAAAAACTAATGCCAACTTCCAGATTTTGTTAAGAAAACACTAAGTCCGATTTAATAAGCTTATTTTTGCTTAAAATGTAATGCCGAAATTTTAAGATAGCTCTTGCTGAACTAGCAACGCGATTTATCTAGTTTAGTTGAGACATTTCTAAGTAATACATAAAACAAATATATATTTGTTAATTTATAATTATATATATATATATGTATATATATAGATATATATTTATATATATCTATATTTTGCTGTGCATAAAATCTATCAACTTGGTATAAATATATATAAAAAGATATTTATATTTATTTATTATAACAACAACATTTGTAAGGTATCAAAGTATAAAAATAATTATACCAAGAGGATTAATATTATGCAAAGCAAAATATATTCACGACATGAAGTCTTACCGATTTTAGTGTAATACTTAGTTGAATTTAAAGTCGTCTCTTACTTAACTGGCGAGTTATGCAACGAAATAGAAAGTGATTGACTCAAGTGTCTATTTCCTACTCTCTGCCTCATCCTTCTATCTCGTTTGACAGACTGAGCTCAGCTACAATGAGTTGGCAGCCCCACTGGTGGGCAGTGCCGTCGGTGTCCAGCGTTTAACGCCCTATTGCAGCGCCACCTTGGGACGTCCAAGGCAATCGGAACTGAAGCGAGCCGAACCGAACATCTACTCCCAGGTAAATGTTATGATCGATGATGATATTTTGGCCGACTGGCAGGCGGCCACGGCGTCCGGCAGCAGCTATGTGGCTGGCGCTGTGGTCGATAATGTGGGTGGAGCCGGTGGTCTCTATATGCAGGGGTATGCGACGCGTGTATAACTCGACACTTATTATCGTAGAGCTGTTTAGTTTTATGGTTTGCTTTTGTTAATTTCATTTTGCAGTTGTATCTGTTGCTTTAATAAAAATCTTTTGTTGTTATTGGCATCTGCCCAGTGTGTTGCACTTTATTTATGACCATTGCAGCTCCAAGATTTGTAATTGCATCCCGAGCCTCTGTGTAAAATCAATTTCTCTCCAAATCTATAACTCATTTGCAGACGACTATAAACTGAAGTTGGCCTCAGACATATACATATACATACACGAGGCAAGCCATGAAATTGCAAGCCGATTATTCGTCTTTCATTAACAGAGAAAAAGAAAACTATACAGTAGATTACGCATACGCAGAGTAACACATCGAACATATGCCTGGCAAAAATGGTAAATGTGTGGGACTTACAAACTTGACTACTATTGAAAGGCACATGCTATTGACACCAACAAGACGTATATGCAATTTCAATACTTTACCAAGCATTGCAATTCGAATACTCAAGCGAAAGGCGCTGGATGTCGAGTTGATTATTTGACGTGATAAACGAAAGAAGACTATGTTTTCATTTTTGAAGTTTTGTAGTATGGGTTAAGGATTTCAATTAAGATTTACTCCTATACTGTCCGGTGGCTCTTTATCTACGGTTTGCTTTGATTTCAACAATTATTGTAATGACTTGAGTTATGGCCTCAGACATTTGTAGTTATGTTTGCATGAATGTAATATGAATCGCCTCTGCTCTTAAAATGCACTTAACCAAGTGAGCGTGTATGTGTGTGTGTGAGGGTGTAACTGTGGGTTGCCATGGATGCCATACTGAATGTGAACTTAGCAAACAACTTTTATGGGAGCTCCGAACAACAATAATAACAAGCAGTAGTAGGACAAACAACCAGCAGAAGTGCAGTAACAGCAAACGCAGCAGCAGCAACCATGGCAACCATTTACCTAATGACATTGTATGGCTTTATTGTCATTTACCGAAAAGTTTTGCTCGTACGGACACAGTTTTCTGATTCTCTGACCAGCAGGCAAAAATGTGTGCCGTTAATTTCATTTTTCAGTTTTCTGCTCTATTTTTATGGCAATTATTTTAATTCGATTATATTTGTACTGTACTGTGTTTTATTTTGTTGTTGTTTTGCGTTACCAAGCTCTCAAACTGTGCCTTGTGGCAGAGTTTTTTTTTTTGTTATTTGTTGCCGGGGGGTTTTTATAAAGGGGGTATAGGGACAAGGAGGATGTCTGCAATGAATAATTTAATCAGCTTTGGCTTCTCTATTGAACAAAGGGAAAATTTACAACAAGCCAATTGCACTTTAGTGCATAGCACAGAGAAAATGCAATTAGAAAACGAAAACTTTTAGTGTTATGCAGTTTCATGATCAAAAACTTTTGAATTGTCCTTTTATATTAACTGAGTTGAGTTTAAACAAATGACAAAACAATTTATTTACATTTTCTACTGATGAGTTCACCTTGCACATTATACAAGTTTAGTGTGTGTATTCTTTATTTAAGGATTGGCTTTCATATTTCCGCTGCAATCTGTATCATTCATTTTTAATATGTTTCATGTTTCATTTTGGAAATTAATTTCATTATCAGCACGTTGAGAGCATTAAGATAACAACATAAATTTCGTCCGTACATTTCCACACACACACACACACTTGTGGGTATACATTATAAATACCATGCACCCCACATACAAATATTTGCACAATATACGAGCAGAAACATACACTCAGACACATATGGGCAATTATTGTTTTGACCGGCAAATGGGAGAATAACAAACGCTAAATAAGCATCAAGGACAGAAATGGAAACTAACTAAACTAGCAACAACGACAGAAAACTAACATCAACAACAATTACAATAACGAAAGTGCTGGAGCCAACCACCTTGTTGGCGGTGGCTGCAATATACATGCGGCATCCACACATTCGTACACACACACTCGGCTTGATAGCAGAGCTTCCACAATCATAAACAGTAAGCTTCCCCCCTCACTCGAGCTAATATGAAAACATGCATTGCTAATATATTAATTTGAGCGTGTAAGTCAACAAAGCAGCCAATGTAATTAGGCCTACACTGTCGGCGAGGGTTGCTTAAGTAATTCGTAATTATGAATACACATAAATCATATTTTTTATAAAAATACAAGTATAAATAAATGTTCTAGTTAGTTGTGCAATTCTTGATCTGTTTCATTTTAATTGAATCTTATTTACATTGTATCAAAGTTCAATTTTTTTGGGAAATACAAACTACTTAATATTCCATATTATAGCTTGGGTTAGCTAATCCACTCAGTTTTGTCTGTTCGCATTTTGCCACATATGTATTATAATTCATCACACTTCCCTCATTCTCTCATCCTCCTCTCTCTCTTTTCCACTGCTCTCTCTCTCTCTCTCTCTCTCTCTCTCTCTCTCTCTCTCTCTCTCTCTCTCTCTGTCTCTCGTCCTCGCTTTGCCTTCATAATGCACACATGTATAGATCGATCTGGCACATCATCCAATGTACTCAACGAGTCCCATGTTTGGAACGAACAGCACCATCACCGGTGTCACCATGTCACATCCATCACAATTGGCCACCTTCTCGCCGACGCCGCCACCTCCCATATTTGCGCACAGCGTGGTAACCACTGGCGATGGGCTGCTGCAGCCAGTGACGTGCATGGGTCTGGTGGCCACATCTTCGGCAGCAGCAGCGGCTGGCAATGGACCCGTCCAGCAGCAGGCACCAACAACCGGCGTTGGTGTTGGCGGAAACGGAAGCGTTGTCGGCGTTGGCGTCGGCGTCGGCGTGGGAGTTGGAATGGGCCTTTATGGCAGCGATGTGGTAAGTGTCAGTTTGATGTACTTCTAGTTCATGTTGCCGTTGCTCCATGTTGCCGAAAGTCGATTTGGCTGCTGGCTGGCAGCATGTTGATACCAAACCAGTGAAGGCAAGTCGTTTAATGTCCAAAACGTTAAAAGCATCAATATGCAAAGTGGGTTTATTGTCGGTGGTAAAAGAGTTGTCAAGCATTTATCTTGAACTTCACCCAACCCTTTGCACCAAATATCCTTTGTGCTTTTATATAAATTGCAGCCACTGGGGCAGAAAATTGATTTTTGCGGTTGGTCTGATAACAGCTCAAGGACTATCAACTAATATGCGTTATGAGCCGAGTACTTATGGCGCAATCTTCTACGCCACAAGAGCATAAATCAATCAAGTGTTCATATTACTCACAAAGTGTTAATTGAGATAAGCACAATCAATATTAATTATTTCTATTCTACTCATAGAGTAATTATTGCAGAAGAAAGCACCTCCGACCACACACCACTTATATTTTCAATTATTTTCTTTCCTCTACAAACAAATAGTTAATTAAAATTCACCTATTTTAATAATGTCAACTTTATTAGGATTAGGATTCGTCTGAGTATTCGAGGCAATCAATATGCAATCAAACTTAACATAAATCACTTAAAGCTTTGCTTAGGAGGACTACTTGATCCTTGATAGTTTAAACAGGCAACGAAAATTTAACATATAAAGTTCAAAGCGGTAAATGACCTCGGAATGTGCATAAAACTGACAGATAAAACTGATAATAATAAAAAAAAAACACTTTTCGGTCGCCGCTTGCTGTGTGGTGCGCCTCTCCTCTGACCCATCACCAATTTGCCTGTCTCTGTCACTCGCATTGTCTCTGTCATTTGCTCTATAAATATGCCATTATGTGTACACTTGGCGACGCGCACAGCGTTCGCTGTGGCCATTGCTGCAGGCTCAGACACTGCCGCTGCCATGACATTGTGCTTATTTCTTGGCTGCCTGAAAATACTGAAAATTCGCATTACACCAACTTGCTCTCTGCCTGCATCTCCATCGCTCTCATACCGAAATGCTTTTTTCTGCAACAGTTTCATGCTAAAGGACACTGCGGTGTGGCAACTTTTGACTCTAATGATTGCCCGCAAAAAGAGACCAACAACACCAACTGAACTACGTTTTTTTTTTGCTGGTATTTTCTGCCATTGCCTTGTGTGTGTGTGTGTGTGTGTGTGTGTGTGTGTGTGTGTGTGTGTGTGTGTGTGTGTGTGTGTGTGTGTGTCTATCCCGTGAGGTTTTGAAAAATGCAAGCCAAAAGGCAGCAAGGCGTACAAAGCCAACCAAAAATACGAAAAAATAATAAAAAGGACCACCCGAAAAGCAGAACCAGCACCCGAGCTGTAACCCGAGCAACGTCAACGCGCTACGCTGGGAATGCGAATGCAGATGGGGACAACGAAGGGTTTGGCAGCTGTATGTGACTGTTGCAGTGTTGCTTGGGGAGTTGGCGACCAGCAAATGGTTAGATTTGGCGCAGCGGTACAGTGAACGCAACCAAATAACACGCACTCGCCCCGTTCCCCCAGATAGCCAGGGTAACTGGCTTCCCCGATCTAGCTGGCAGTGCAGCCATCGCGATGAGACGCATTCGAGTAATGCGAATTCGTAATAGCTCCGGGTACTCAAATAATGCGCGCCTCGTTAATTTTAAAGCAGAGCTCTTTACTGTTTCATATTTTCGGCCATGACCCACGCCACTTAGCTGTCTGTTATTTTATTTCGCATTTTACCATTTTAGCATTTTCCTTTTTTATTTCCCCGTTTTGATTGCCAGCAACTTGTCATTGTGTGCGTACAATACTCGTTCTCTATGGATTTGTTATTTATTACAGCCAGGGTATTCTATATTCTATATTTTATATTGCGTAATGAAAGACAATTTAAGATGCGTTATTTTCTCAATATTGAGGGCATTGTAGTTGCTCGTCGCTTCACAAAAAGCAGTTATTTAAAGGCAAGCGTTGAGCTCATAAATTGTTTTTTTCAATTCCCGTTTATTCTTATCACATTTCAACAGGCCAAGCCACAACTTTTAAAGACCGTGCCCGAGGAGCTGCATCATCAAGTAAATGGCGAGGAAGTGCTCATTACCCAAGACCGCAATCATGGAGCGGGAACGCGATTTTGACGCTAAATGAAAGTCGAGCCAATGATATAAGCTAACCAGCAACAAAAAATACTAATAATATGAAGTGAATCATTCAGAGGAAAGGACAGGAATGGAATGCAAACGAAAGGAAAGGAAAGAGGAATGGCGTCGGAGGAAACTAGTGAAAATTGACTATAAGTTATGTGATGCGCGCGGAAAGATTTTAAATCTAAAATTAAACTGTCGCTAAAGCATTTAAGGAAAATTAGATAAGCAAAATTAAAAAAAGGTAAGGAAAATACTGCGAATGGGGGTTGGGGGAAATTGAAGCATTGCGTACTGAAAAATGTGTGGCAGTTTTTTAAGCAGCAAAAATATGCGCAAAATAATGCGGTATAGAATTTCAAACAATAAACTATGCAAAGAGAAATGTTTAAAGAAAGCGAAATAAATGCAGAGACAACTTTGACGACATTTTCCACTAATTGTAAGCACCCATGTAAAAAAAATGAATACTTACATTTAGAGCTCTAATTAATATTCAATCCATTTAATTAATAATAGACTTAGCTGTACGATGTGAACACTGAATGAATTGTTAATGTATTTTTAAATAACAGCTTTAAGCGCCAGAGTCTAGAAACTTTTAGCTAATTAAAAGTGAGAAAGTGTGAGGGGAAAGTGAAAATAAAAATTAAATTGTAAACGAATATGAAAGTAAAACAAATTGATTATTGTTGTTAATTTATGTTTTTGTTTAAAAGAAAAGAGCCCCCAAAAGACATTAACATTTAGCTTGATCTTAAGGCATAAATACAATTTATTACATGTAAATCAAATTTGTCTATTCTTAAGGCCCACTTAGCATAGCGAAGAGGAAATGTAATTAACAAATTTGATTACATAATCGTAAAGGATACACAAACACACACACACACACAATTAAAGAATTTATAAGAAAGCTCAAGTAAGTGAACTTAATAATAAATGGATAACTTAACAGAAATTAATTCAATTTAGCAACGCGACGATTGCATTTTATACGTAACACAGTGGAGAAGGAAAAATTTTCAAGAGGGTTGCAAAATATAATGGAAAACGAGAGGCAATGAGAAAACTTAAAACCACACTTAACTCTTAATACATAAATTCTAACAATAAATGGTAAATTATAAATAAATATGAATATAAGCAACTGCATGTAAAATATTTAACTGAAAAACACTCGAATGAAATGTATTTAGAGTTAAGCTAAAATTTATATAACAAAATACGAAAAAATAGTTAATAAATTTAATTTAATAAAATATATTATTAAAAAATATTACAACTTGGGACTTTTTGAATTGATGGCATTAGTTTCCCTAATCGTTTCACCTTTTGTCGAGGGTTCAATGACCTGCAAAATTGAACCGTGCTGAACGCAGCTGGCGACGACAAATACTGGGGGGCAACAAGCGGGAGGCATCATCGGCGGAACACTGCAATTTGATGTCCACAAACATTTTGCTAACTATATGCCGCACAAAACGCCTACTGGGCGTTGCCAGCGTAGCTTGCGTCTGCCCATGTGTGTGTGATTGTTTGGCGTGCGCCTTGTTGCAAACGCCAAATATTGACAGGGCGCGTGTACAAACACACGGAAACGGAAGTCAAGCTGAGCGACACGACCACAATGACAACAAGTACAACAATGAGAACAAGTACAACGACAACGACAACGCCAACGAGCGACGAGAAACGACAACGAGAAACAACAACCTACAAACGACAGCGACAACGGCAACGACAACAACGTTTTGCCGATACATCGTTCAAAAATTGTCAGCCATGTAAATTTTGTATGCGAAAGCACTTAACACCATTTTCGCTTAAGCAGTGCAAACAGACGAGGACTCAACTAAACAGAAGGATAGTGGCGTTTGCCAGAGGGACAACGCCAGAAACTACCTGGTGCACACAGGACCTCTCTCAGACTGTATTTAGCCTGTGGGCCGTATCAGAGACATCATTTATGACCTGAGCCTACATGGAAAGCAAATTATGCAAATTTTCCACAACGCAGCGTCGATGACTTGTAAATTTTGGTTCGCAGTTCGTAGTCCGTAGTCTGTTTAGATCGCAAGATACGCCAAATGGTAAACAGGACAAGCTGAAAGCCATGGGATAGATGCAAATATTTGGCAAACGATATGAATTCCAGCATTTACGCTTTAAGGAACCGCAAGCATGGCAGGAAAATCAAATTAACTCGGTCACATGTCAAAAGGTAAAGCCGCAGACCACCGGATGGCGCAGCATAGATGCCGACGAATATAATGTAACACGCCACGCTAAATGGAAATTAATGAATCAAAATTCGCTACATAAATTATAAATTAAAAGGCCGTCGCCAACATTGTTGTTGCTTCTGCCACTATTGCTGTCGCTGTAGTTTTCGTTGTTAGTGTTGCCTTAAGCATCATCAATCAAGAGGCAATTAAGCGAGATAAAAGTATCACAATCTCTGTGGACATTTTTATTTATTATTCTCTTCTAATATTCAGAATGAGCATACGAGCCTGATGACATAAAAATAGCGTTCAATCGTATTCTAAATCAGAAATAAATATTTCAAATGAATTGCAATGTGATTTTTATTCAGGTTTTATGACCTCGCCCGACAAACACTCAAACTTACACACACTTGCCCTCAATCACAAAGTGCTGAAATATTGTTTCGATTTTATGACAACAAAATATAAAGTGCAGCACAATTCAATTTTTATTCCTAACGCAAAGTCCGGCAGGGAATGAACAATTGCTGCAGTTGTCCCCTTCCGCAAAAGGAAACAAAATAAAGTGAAATAATTCATTGAAAATGGACACGGTACGTATACGCATTTTTATTGAAAAATAATTAAATTAGCATTGCTAATTTTTCTTTTATTTTTCATGCATATTCTCAGAACGTTCATTGACCCTCAGAAAAATAGACCGTCAAATATCTTGTAGTTACGTGTATTTGCCCTGTCTGTTAAGTGTTACTTCAGTGCGCTTAGTTTTTTTATGAAGCGAATAAAACGCAAGATACTCTGCAGCCACACAGGCAAGCACATGCAAGCTCTCGTCGTCATCAGACCATTTTTCCTTTGGCTTAATAAAAGTCGATGACAATTTCAGCAGCCGCCATTCCGTGCAGTTGCAGATGCACTTTGCGGTTGACTTTTATTAGACGAATTACTATTATTCGATCCTCTCTCTTTCTATTTCATACCTTCTCACTCGTGCAGTCTGTCGTTTAGCTTTGGATTTACTGAATTCAACAAATGATAAATGACAAATAGAGTTCGCTTACAATTTGTAATTGTTAGAGCGCATTGGGAAAAGTTTTCATGTATTTATGTAACATTTGCTTTTAATTGATTGTTAAAAATGACAAACGACTTTGGCTCGCTGGCCCAAGCCGTGTGATTTATGCAATTGTCGAGCTAATAAAACGACTCAAAAATGTCTGAAATATAAAAAATAAACGTCATACAATTAAGCGCATTTTTGTTTTTTATCCTTGCACACTTAAGCCGCCATTAATGCGACTTCATGACGTTCTTATGGCCGTTGCTCTCTCGCTCCATTCACATGTCGGACTCGCTGTCTGTCAGACATTCTGCTGAGCACACTGCAGCTGGCTGATTTATAAGCCAACACTTACAACTGAAATGGCAACAACAACGACGACGACAACGACATCTACAACAACACGCGCCATTGCGAGTTGACCACTGAAATTTTCTTACCACTCTGATTTATTTACATTTAAGCAATTTCATCGCCCCAGCACATTCAGTTTTGCGGAAAGAGCAATGGGGGCGTAGTGGACAGAAGGCAGAGAACAGCGGCCATTGGAGAAACGCCATCCGGAAATGCACAGCATTGCAAGCGGAAATTGGCAAGCAGTTGAGCCAAAAGGGTGCATCCCCCATCCGAGTCGCGTCTGCTGCCACCAGAAAAGATTAATGTAGCTGCTTTTATTGTTCGGCCAGTTTGGTCACTCGCCGATCGTTTTGTACAATTTATTGTAAATAAAAAGGACTGAAGTGAGCAGAATAAAATGAAATTGAGGCTGTTCAACTGACTACATTTTTAATAGGAAAATGTGAAGGTGACATAAGTGTCTTTGCCATAAGGAGCCGTTCTTTTGTTTTATGGAAATTAAATACAAAAGTTGTCGTTTCTTTTGAAACTAAACAAAGGAGATTAATTAATTTAATGGCCTTTGTAAAAAACAATATGTAATATGGTAAGTTCTTGAAGGACTCGTCGCCTTATTGGTAGAGGAACGAATGAAATATAAATGCAGTATTTTTCTTGAAACATGCGTTGTCTCATCTGTTTGAAAGAGGAAAGATAAAGAGATAGATTTAACATACCAAACCGAAATACAACTACAACTACTGTCACTACATAAAAATATGTTTGGTATGGTAAATTTGCAAAGCATTCGCAGTATCATTGATTTGTCTGACAACCACAAACTGATTTGAAAAGCACGTTGATATTTGTACGCACCGCAAAACTGAATTGCCAGGTAAATAAACAGTCAGCCACATGGCAACATATAATGTGCAACAAATCTACGCAAATTTCATGCAAACAAATCCATTTTAATACGACTGCACACACAGACACATAACGTGCACACACGCACTGACAATCAAAGACGGAAACCTGTGGAAGGGGAGCACACATTTAGGCGGCAACACCTTTGTGACACACGCAGCAGGCAGTAGGCAGCAGGCAGCAAACAACATTCAAAGGTTAAATAAATTGCCAGGCGTCGTTTGCCGTGAGGCAAACATATGCCCAGCGCCGGCAGCCATAAATATTTGGTACTGATACTGAACAGAAAAAAAGGGTTAAGTAAGGACGAGAGACAAATGTGACGCACATTTACATAGAAAGTACCTGGCGGTGCACATTTCCTGTCTTTTCGCCACGAACAACCCGACCCCTCTCAATCTCGCTCCACTGTGGCTGCTCCACACTTTCCGGTTAATATGGCGGCGTCAAAACAACATTAAACATGGACCGAAGCTCGAACGCATGCCGGCAACCGGAAGTGAATATAGCACGCACTGCGTATACCTACCTAATGCTCTTACAACATAAAATTTGAAAAGCGACGAACAGTAATACGGCATCGGGGTCCCGTTTTGGGTTGCCCTTTTATGCCCCATATCAAGCACACACTCACACACATGCACACACACGCACGCAGTACTCAGTTTGAATGCCCCACAGTTTGCAAATTATTTTTTTAGTACCTTTATTCAATGCGCATTAGGCGCGTACTCAACTTCGGATTTGGGTTTAGAATCGGGGCTGCTCTTGCTCTCTGCTTACGCGGATTTAAATCGTAAATAAATCGTAAAGATGCGGGTGGCATGTGACGTGGTTTCCTTCTCTCTCAGGAATTGGCATTGACAGTTCTTTGTGTGTGTCTCTACAAAAAGAAAAAAAGAACTAACTAATGTGGCCCTTTTAATTTCTGTTGAAATTTTTACATCTTTTGCGTGCGAACAGGGATATTCACGCAGTATTTGGGTGCGATGATTAGGTTCCCAAAGAGATGGCAATTTATATACGTAGGAATAAACATGATTTGAAATAAAGCTGCATGCACGTGTGCGATGAAAGGACGACGATGTGCAAAAGCCGTCGAAGTAGTTGGGGATGAACAAATGTGCTGTTATTTAGTTTTATGTGTTTGAAGATTAACTACGTATTCAAATATTTACTTGCAACACCTAATCGTAAGCTATCACTTAAAAAAGACATTAAAATAAAAAACAGTTGTCAAATATATGGTAGATACAAAAAACTCAGATACTGTTTAAAATTGTATTAATTGGTGAATAATTGATATGCATATTGTAGAATTATAATATTATCAAGAATAATATATTATTCTTTTTGAATTCAAAGTTAGTAAAATTGTATGGAAAAGCTTTCAATGAAATCTTTTTCAAATTAAATTGAATGTATTTTTGTACACTTTGCCAACTTCAAACAACTAGGCAAAAATAATGCACCATTTGATCTAAATTACTAATTGTTATTTATATTACCATAATTATCACTTTTATACATCATTTAAATTGGTTTGCCAGTCTACGTGGTTATTATTAAAACTTCCCTGACAGCCTTACCACCTAGTAGTTATTATATTGTCAGTCAATTGGCTAATTTGTTCTATAAAATTCATTCGGCATTTTAATTTTTTTGATTGAATGCCTGCATCAAGCCACTGAACCGATACAACAGTAGCCGCAGTAGCTCGCTGACTGATTATATTGTAAATAAATGCAAATTGCATTTATTATCATTTTGTTATTGTTGCTTCTGTTGTTATTATTGTTTTTTAACGGTTGATGGAAAACTAATAAACATAACTCACGGTTTAGCATGAATAATATTAAATTTCCCGAAGGTTAAATTGCGCACTGTAATATTTGTAATTTGGTTTATTAAAAGCCCTTCATAATTAATAAATTGCGCATCGTTTTCACATTTCATACTCGCAATCGTACTCCAAACAATAACTGGCAGATCATGAAGAGACAAGCTTCAGCTAACCAGATATTGCGGTTGACTACACAAATCAAATAACTACATTTCCATTTCCATTAACACAATATATATGCCAATTATTATTAATTAAATTTAATTAGGTTTTTTTAGTCTGTTAATATACAATACATTTCCAATTGCCTTATCGAAAATGCATATTAATTTACTGGACATCTACAAGGCTTCCACGGTGTGAGGGGAAAAACACTTGCCCATCATAAATATATAGTATATAATTGAAATTGTTGAAAAATAATTTCCTGTACTCTCGCCTTAAATTATCCCATTTCATTCTGCTCTAAATAGAATAGAGCAATATTACATGAGACCGATTAGGTGTGGCCGATAACACAGATGGCATACAATGTTAAATTATTCGTTGACTCTGTAATTTGGCGGCGAATTACGGCGTGTCTTAAGTCTATATTTATCCGAAACGGAAATGTTTTCGCAATTATCAAAATTTGCATAAAATATTTGTTACTGCTGCGAACTCTTATTCCCAATGCGGTTGAAAACGAAATTTTCAACTGGGTCACGTTGCGTTTGCGTAACGTGGGAAAGTATAAAGCTAAAATACTTTGAATGGGTGTGCCAATTGTAGAAGCCAACTTTTTGATGGCCAGTAGCACTAATTGGTTTTTGATTTCGACGTTGGACATGGCCTAAATCGTAATAGTTAAAGGGGCATTACGTGGCTGGTAATACGACAAGTAAATGCCTACAATTTGTAAAAGTTTAAGCTCGACAAAATTAACCCTTAAGTGCATTTCATGCTCTTAAGGTATTCGAGAGTTTAGATTTAGACTTTCCACCCTGCTGCCAGCAATTCTTGAGTGCAGTGTAGGGGCGAACAAGTGTGTGTATGTGTTCTTTGTAAAGTTGACTACGCTAATATGTCACTTTGTCGTGGCAAAAGTTAACTTTGCCAAGTCAGCCAACCGGCCTCGCCCACTGGCATCGCCTGCACTTTGGTTTTGCACTCAACTGAGTTTTTTATACCCTCTACAATTAAAGAGAAATAGAGTTGCTGCGTCTTACTGAACAAACTATTGGAGAGGTGTAGAAAGTTTATTAGGGAGCTGTTTGGATTTTTAGTTGCAAATTTTTTCCGCGTTTATCAATTTTCCCATCGCATTCCAAGGTATCTGACGTTTGATCAACAGCGGTGGCACTTCGCTTGGTTATTTGGCTTGCGATTGCTTGCTGCATGCATGTATAAGCATGTGTGAAACCAAAAACCAAGCCAACATCGTCACACAGACACAGGGTGAGGGCCTGATCATAAGTGTTGGAGAGTGTGAGCAGGAGATAGAGCAATGGCGTGGAGAGAACTGGGCGAGATAGTGAGAGACAGAGACACAGACAGCGACAGAAACAGAGACACTCACCAGGTTGCGGTTGTTGGCCTGATGCTCAAACCGATGCTGGGCTCTTACCTGTTCTGCCTCTGCACGTTTTGGCATTAAATTTGCACTAACACAAATTGGCGCTTACTCGTACATAGAACGCTACACGGAGCTAAAAACTAGAACCACCAGCTAGGTGTGTGTATGTATAAATATGTGTCTGTGCGCTCGTCACCCATCTTAAAAGCCATTGCACAAAGACAACATATAAATTGAATTGTTGGCAAGCCAAACGACACGAAATGAAATGAATTTTCAAGAAAATGTCGCTGATTTGAAGTTAGTGTCATTGCAGGCTTTGGCAATGAAGGTGCCCACAGCAGCTCAGAGAATAGGAGAAGCTGTAAAGACCATACACGCATCCGAAACACAAAATATAGTGAGAAAGAGAGAGAGAGAGAGAGTGAGCAAACTGACACGCATCAAAGAAACATGCTTGACAATAATTACAGTCGACAGGCAGTACACAAGAATTTAAGGTGTCAAATACAATTTGCGGTGACTTCAATTATTTCATTCATTGCACATTAAATATACAACAACTGCAATTTACTTCACCGCCCAACTTCTACATTTCATGCCTTATTGCATTTGTCAAATTACACAAATTTCAATTTGAATCAGGTCCATCATTTAAACACTTTTCCTGTACAGAATAATTATGCTGAAATCTTAGATTTATGTATTAATGCAATATTGCACGTATCTATATTGATTAATATCAAATAAGAGGCAATAATAATTATTGCTGCAAGCTTTGCTTTCTGCTTAGTATTTGCATTGAACTTGTGGTATGTATAAATCAAATGCCTGATAACTGTATTGTTTGCCCACACAACTATTTCTAATCTTATTGCAATTCAATGAGCTTTAGTAATAAATATTAATGTGTTGATAAAACAGTTGGAAATCTAGTTTAATAAGAACATTTGTTGCTGCTCTTTCCAGAATATTCAAATTAAAATGATTATAATTAATTATTATCAGTGTGAGCTACTGAATTGAATACTCTATTCTTACAATTGCGTTCTTCACAAGCATTTTATAACAACTCTTCCTCATCCACCACATTGCATTTCAATCGGAATATTGGCTCTCCTTGCCCATTTGAAGAAGTTTCTATAAAGTGAACAATTGCTTGCAGTTGGTAAATTAATTTTCATAATTTATTACTTTTCGCCTCTGGCGGTATGCAACACTTTCAATTCGGCATTTGGAATTACAACCTCAATTTGCAGCACCGTGACGCCTGCTGAGAATCGTTTATGTTGGGCTTTAAAGAGGATGCAAAGCAAGGAGTATGTTTATTTATTTTTCATGAATTCACACATATACACAGACACACTCACGCACACCGTCGTTTATAGAATTCTGGCACCTTTTTGATTATAATTTACGAGTAAATGTTGTTGCACTGAAATTTGTAAACTTTTACTTTAGTCGAGAAGTGAAGGCAGCAGCGAAGAGAAAAGCTGCAGCCGCACAACTTCTTCATATTGCAAACACATTTGTACCGTGTGCTCGGCTGCCAAAAGGTGCCGAGCAGGTGAGTGTGTGTGTATGCGTGTGGTAAAAGTAACTTTTAAAACCTAAGCAAAAAGTTGCTGCTGCTGTTGCTGGTGCTGCTGGCGAAGCTGCACGTTGTTGGTCCCTTTTGTGAGGTTGCAGCCGAAAACTTTTGCTACATTTTATTAGAATTTAAAATACATGCAGACGCCATAAATTTTATGAGCTGATGCGACAATCGAAAGTTGCAGCAACTTGCTGCGTGTTACTGCCGCTGCCGAATGCCACTGCTGCTGTCGATGCTGCAACTGCTGCTGCTGCTGTCCTTAATGCGTCGACTGCTGCATAATTTATGCTCATTAAGCGCAAATGCAATGCTGACCCACATAGGCAATTGACTGCACTTACACGGCCCGACAAAGTAGCCAGCAAGCGAGTTGAACTGAGTGCCAGTTCAGCAACATCTGAATCAGCCAAGCAGCCATCACCTCTCCTCGCCTCCTCTTTCTCACTCTCTTACTCTCTCTCTCTCTCTCTTTCTATCTCTCCGGCTGGCAAACGGATTCACGCTGGAATAAATGCCTTTTACTGTTTTGGTATGCAAACTTTTTCGCACTCAAATTGCAGCAGCAGCAACAACAGCAGCCAGAAACAAGAGCAAAAATAAAAAAGGAGAGGGAGAAAATGGCGAACACTGTAACTTTCACACATTCAGAGGGGATGGCTCAGATTGGAGGAGGGATCTCGTTTGGTGGCTCCGACTGCCTGGTTGCACATTTGAATGCCTCAAATTGTTTGCTGTTTTGTTGCTGCTGTATTGTTTGAAGCCCAGCCACGATGAGAGACGTAAAAGCTGCCGTCCTCTTGCACACTCTCCCGTCCTCTTTCTACCATTTGATTCTTTCCTCAATTTTTTGACACAGTCACAGGAAAGGAGATGCCGCCGCCGCTACTTTCTCCTTTGGTGACGCAGCCGAATGAATTGCAATGAAATTTTGAGGCAACGTTTCTTTCTTTTTTTTTTTTTTGCATACAGCATTTTTGCTAGAGACTATAACGATGGCAACGAGTTGAACTGACTTGCTTGCCGAGTTGGGTGGCATTTGTTGTTTGGTCCTGACTGGCTGGTTAGATGGCTGGCTGCCTGAGTTCTCCTGCTGGCCTGCTGGCTGACTAGCAATGGCAACGAGAACGAGAACGGGAACAGCAACAGCAACGCCTGCCAGGCAGTCGTCAGTCACAACTTTTGTTGTGGCTTGGCTCGCAGCCAAAGCGAATAGTTTCTATGCGCTGTGGTCACAGCTGTTGTACGGTATGATGTGTCAGAAGAAACGCTTTGATCTAAGTTAAGTGTAAGTCTTCAATACATTTAAAATTTTTAGACTTGAATTTATGCACTCATTACCTCAAACATTTAAATCTATACAAATATTTAATGTCATCCATCTCGTGCCATTTCAATATATCTGCAATTGTTTCTAGAGCATTAACTAGTCTATCAGTCCGCACTATACGCAACACTTTTGCTTCTGCTTTTTCTTCGCTACAAACGGAAGTTTGGTTTTAGAAATCGAGCGATGCAATAGACAAACCGCCGACAGACGCCCTTATTCTTAACCGCTTGGTCTGCTCTTCTTTGTGCTATGCTGTTGTATGCTGAATGGAATATACGTTGGACTTTGGCTGGAATTCATTAAAGTTGACAACTCTCATATGTGCGTGCATGTGGCAGGCAGCAATCAACTTTGGAGGCCAGTCCCTGCTAATTTCCAGAGATTGAGTAGCCCCCACTTAAGGGAGAGAGTAGAGAAAATAGGGAGCAGCCGACATTCTTTGGAGTTTCGTTTCGCAGCGTTCTCTTTTATTAGGGTCTGTTTTGTAAGTTATTAACATGACTTTATTAACACTCAATTTGCGGTCGTTGGTCGTTCGGGGCGCACTTGCATTTTATTTGCACACAAAACATAGCGAAGCGTAAAAACAGCAATACGAGTGCGCACAGCAGCCGCAGCAGCAAAAGGAAACAAACCAAAAGGCAACTGAACACTGAACAGTAACAGAAACACCAACAGCAACAGAAATAAGCAACAAATTTAAATACAACTACGCAACCACCCAAAAAAAGCTTCAAAATACTACAAAAAAAAAAACAAAAAAAAAAACCAAAACAAAAACATAAAAAGAAGGAAATGGGAAATTATAGACACTCTGGGCATTTGTTTAAAGAACCCAACACCAACACTAACACCACAGCACATCGGTCGGACTCTGACTCTGCACATAGAGAATTGCGGGCTACCAACACGACGCGGTTGCAGTCTATACCCATACCCAGCTGCTGCCTCATTGCTGCAATTTGCCGTTGACATTGCATTTTTTGTCGTCGCTCTGCAGGTAATTTTACCAGACCACAAAGTGACAATCCAAACCAAAGTGTCAGGTCTGCTGAAAAATCAAAATTTCTTTCATTCACGTAATTCTGTTGACTATTGCACAACTGCTGAATAATGCTGGTTATTTAAATATCTACATATATATACATAATATCATATTATTTTTCATGGAACTAACATTGCAAACATTTAAGAAATAATACTTTAAAGTCACTAAAAAGCATGCAACAAGGAAAATGGCACATCATACTTTCATCATTTCAATGAATTTTGTTAACAATTTCTAGTCGTATTTACAATATGTGTATTTCGTTTTATTACCATTCACATTTAATTCACATTGCTCAAAAGTATTAATATAGTGAAGGGAAACTCTAAAATATTAATGCGGTAAATTTTCTTTTTTTAAATTCGATCAACTCAATATTATTATTAAATAATCCATGTATTGCGATACGACATGACATGCAATACAATTATTAACAAAAATTATAAATGCTTGCAGACCAACCCACTGTTGAAGCGTTAAAAATATATAAAAATAAAATAGTTCAATGAAATCGTGTTTTTATTGAATAACTGATATATGTATATCAGTATTGATGAGAAAATGTGGCTAATTCAAAAGATCATAGTTTCATAATATCATATGTTTCATAAGTTTCTAGAAAGCCTATTAAGTGAAGAATTTTTTTATTAATTGGCTTCTACATCCTCTCTTAAAACTGTTTGAAGTTCAGCATCTTATCAACCAATCCATAATAATATATTTGTGCTCCAATTAATTTATATCTTCGTTTTTTAAAGCATCTCTATAATTACACTTACAAAAAGTTGTCTGCAAGTGAACGCCATGTCAACGCAAATTAAAGTTAAACACTTGACTTCGTCGTTGTCCGGCTTTCAGTGCATTTTTACGTTAATTACACAGCTGCCAGGGCACAACAGGGAGTGAATGCAGCCTCAGATGATGGCCAGCACAATCGGCACCTGTCAGCTAGTTTTCGCCATGAACAAACAGCAGTGTTCAGGGTCTATCCATTTGAGAGAAATTTGAAAGTGCCTAAAAGGCATCAAAGCTGCGCAAAAACTAATTGCAACTACACAAACAGAGTAAAGCAGCAACAATTATACACAAAATTGGGGGTAAAAAACTTTATTAATTGCAAAAATGCCCTCGCCAGGCTGCGGAAATAGTTGAAATTGAGACTGAAGTGCCTGAGGGGTTCGAATGCGGTGTGGCAACAAACTGAGGTGGAATGGTGGGAGATGCAAAAGTTGACAACTTCATTTGCAACGTTGCGATAACGTATCCCAATAACGTACATCCTCTAGCCGCTCCCTCCCCGCACTGTTGCCAGCACCCTTGCCCACCGTATTGCCCTCTTTTGTCATTGTTCGGGCGCTCGCACCTACTTAACTTTTAATTAAAGCAAACAAAAGCCAAGGCGAAGCGAAGCGAGGCATGGTCTCCAAGTGGGTGTGGCTTGGAGCACGGGGCATGGGGCACGGGAGCAGTTGTGCCGCCTCAGAGAAATATCAAATGACGCCAAGTGACAAAAACCGTAAAACGAAACGTGCAAATAAAATGTTGGCTGTAACAAAAGCTGTCGAAATTAAATGGGCCGCCAAAGCGGAGACGCTGAAAACTGAATGCTGAAACATAGCCCAGTGACTCCTTAGCTGGGATAGAGGAGGATAGAGGTTGGAGGTCGAGGATGACAGCTAGGGGCTGCTGTTGTATAGCAGACGGGGTACAGCGGTGGAGGGATGTCATTGTCTTTTTTGAGCTTTTGCCTTTGATGTTTTCTTCCAAAATTTGCATATCATGATACGCTGCTAAGACGCAGACACGAAACTTACATTCACATACACCCAGCCAGAGAGACTGCGAATGACACCGGCACTTTGAAGCTTCAAGATCAGCAGCGACTTTCACTTCGTCTACTGCTTACGAAATTTGCAAGAAAATTTAAATGTCAGCTCAAAGACAATCGACCCCCTTCTCTCTTCTCTCTCTCTCTCTCTCTCTCTTTCTTTTTGCCTCAGACTCCGACTATGCCATAAGCGTGTGCTTAAAACTACAACAAAAACAAAATATGAAGAAAAAACTTAAAATTACAAGCTGTAAGCAGCTATTTCAAGCGTAAGGGGCTTCAAAGGAATCGAATGGTGGATGGATGTTACAAAAATAATGCGAGCTGAACACTGATGTGTAATAGGGGATAATGAAATTTGGTTTAATAAATATTTAATGCAATGTTATCAATAAAAACAATATCATTAAATAGCGTTGAAAATTCGAATAAATTGAACCTTTGTTTGACCAACGAGACTGAACAACAAGCAATTAAGCTCAGCAAATAATTTAATTTATTAATTGAATCAACGGTACAAAAAAATACAAAAGCCAGCGCATAAATTGTTGAAATTGCAAATTATGAATACATATTTATGTAGTTTATGTATATAATAAATATCTATACATACATACATTGTTATAATTGTATGTACATATTACAATTAAATGCTAATGAGTGGCATTAATGTTGGTTAAAGTGCTAATAAGTTTAACAAAAATGGTTAAATATTACATTGGCAAGGAAACAAATAAAATACAAATAATTAAGCATTAACTGCCTACCAATCAAAACTGTAGAACTGTAGAAAAAAAAAAATAAAATAAGTACTAATCAAGTATTGAATTGAAAACAATTCATCAAGCGAATCAAATAATTTACGCAATTACCCAATATGTCGGCCAAAGCTCTAATTGCGAACTACACGCAGCGAAAATAATATAAACACATAATAAATTCAATTTTGCAACACTCAAAATTTACTTGCAAATAATTAATGTACATAAATGATATTTTTATTGCTTATTTTACAAAATATTTCATATTACCATTTCACTTAAAGTCTTGATTTTGAAAACTATAATTAATATAATATTTTAGAATTAGGTGCGTCCCCAGTGTCTATAATTTCCCATACTTAACTTAAATATTGTTTTTTTTTTGTGTGCTGAATGCAAGAAGTTTCATATAAAATAGTAGTTCACATATTGCCTAAGGCCTCTGGACATGGCTTTAATCTTGTTGGCTCGAGAATTGTAATCCAAAATCAACTCTTCAAATAAATAATAAGTAAATAGTTCATATAGTCTCTGATATAGATTATTGAGTCATATATCACTCCCTCAACCTGCTACATATATTTTAGCTCGCACAAACTATTTCTAAATGGGAACACGGTAGACACATTCAAAATATTTTGTTGTTTAACATATGTCATATGTACATAATATCAACATAAACTAGAGGGTTCTAATTTTTAATATTTTTCAATATTCTTCACAACGCATATTAAAAGTAAATACCTTTTAACCATATACTCATTTACACTTTTTTATTGTAACGAACCTTTGTAAATACAATCTAAAAGTAATATGTGTCATTTCTATAGTTAGTACATAAATACAAACAATTGACGGTGCTTTGATGTTATTTTATTTTAATGAAAATTATAAAAATGCCAGACCTAAATGAGTCACAATGAAAATCATTCACAAATTGCACAAACTAATACAAAGTCAGCGGCACGTGTAGATAAATATATGTATATTTACATTAGATAAAAAGATCTACTCAGAAGTCATGCCTGTATTTCTGCGTGTGCATATTATACATTGTTGTAACCAAAAAAATTTGTTGTTTGTTTGTCACAAAGAGATATAAAGGAACAACGTGTAAGTGGCAGCCATTGAGGTGGAGGCAAAAAACAGAATAAGCGAATCGTGTCGAGGGAAGGAAGAGGGTGCGAGCCAATGGAGTCACGACCACGCTGCATGGAAATTAAATGGCGTGCCATTTCCGTGTCGTGACTGTCATTTCCGTTTCCTGTATTTATACAAATCACAAAGTAAGCCAAATACATGCCAGGCACGCAAGGCGTCGCGACTTCTCTGCACTTGTCTGTACTCAAATGAGAATGTGTTGGGTTATGTCTGTGTTTGTGTCTGCCTCTGCGTCTGTGTGTATGTTTGCATGCGTTTTTTATGGCAAACGAAAAGTTAAAAAATACCAAAAAACGACCATAAACTTTAAATGTCTTTATGCAGCCAACAACAATGAAGTGAGCACATAAACTTAAAATGAAATGAAATCAAATAAACAAACGTGTAACGAAATAAAAATGAGCGAATCGTCACACGGGTACAAGGACTGCCTGCCATGAGAGGTGTGTGCGGGTGGGGTGTGCAGGGTGCATATAATAGGATATTAACGAAATGTCAACATGTTTGACAAAGTGAAAATTACACAAACAACATGCAGACAGTCGCAGCAACAGTGCGACGCAAATACCCAAAAACATCGCAATATGTGCGATGTGGGCGCATAAAAAATGAGCCAAGAAACAGAGCGTATAAAAAAAACCGCCAAAAAAGAGAAAAAAACGAACAGCTTAATTAAATTGTTTGCGGGCATTAAAATGACAAAAATAACAAAAAACAAAGCAAAAAGAAAACAAAAGAGGCTGGGAAAGGCAACACGAAATGAAAACTTGAGCTAAGGCGGGTCACAAGTGTCGCCAGTGTCGTTGTCAAGTGTCGCAATGAAGTCACAGAGCGGATAGCAGAAAGTAGAGCGCATAAACCCGTGGGGAGAAAGACAGAGAGAGACATAGAGAGAGAGAGAGAGAGAAAGAGAGAGAGAGACAGAGAGAGAGAGGGAGAGGGAGAAGAGCAGTTGCAACAGTAGTGACGAGCGGTAACTGGAGCGTGGTCTGCGGAATGTGGCGAACGGCAGACGACATCATTGTGAGGGCGGATTAGCTGACAACATTCAAGTGAATTGTAAGCGTGTCAAAGCATGGCGAAAGGATTAAACTAAAGATAATGACCGACACACACGCACACACTGGCATTCATAAATGCCGAGGGAGTGTGGATGATGTTATCACCAAATACATTTGATGACAGTGGTGATTGTTTTTATTTTTGTTTGCGTTTTTTTCACATAATTTTTATTGTAAAACTAATTCATTCTTATATGGCTGAGATGCATTGCATTGTAGAATGAAATAACTTATTTAAGTCAAATTTTGTTGTATGCCAGTCAGCTATTGTTAGTTTCCTATTCTCGCACTCGTCTAAATTTATTTATTCCTAAAATGTATTCATTAAAATGGAAAAGTAAGTTTTTTTGAATACAGTGTAGACTCAATTTTACTGTTTGTTTTTTTTACAAATGAGAAGAAAACTCATATTTCTGAAGCATTCGATTTGATGTATTAAAAAGCATTCGGTTAATGTGCATGGCAAAGTCATTTTCTGCTTATTTTCTCCCATTGACCAACTTATTGAAACAATGAAAATAAATTACTATTAACTTGTTAGAAAAACGTGGTGTTATTTATCCAGTGAGAAAAAAACCAAAAGGAAATCAGTCAATTAATTCAAATTTATAAATATACCATAAGTACAAAATGATTCGCGTAAGTTTAATAAAAAATGCATTTTGTTATGTATAAATATGTATGTATACACACAATACTTATTATGTCGGTAATTTAAGTGGCACTTTTCGGAGATTGACGAAGACTCTTGGCTGTCAGTACGCGGAAAAATGAAATCAAGTAGCACTTAAAGATTTTTTATTTTGTTATATAACGTGCAGTGAACACACGTTGTTACATTTCTGTGTCGAGCGCTTTGTCATGCTATTTACATTAAATTTATATTAATAAAATTTATGTAATGCGATTAAGCGCCATCAGTAACAACAACAACACCAGCTGAATTGCTGCATTCAATGAGTTTCGAACAGAGATTTTAAAGCCGGTAGTAATATTGTGAAAACGAAATTTGGTTTGTGTTGCAAATTTAAGACCTGAATACATAAATGTATGCGTGTGTTTATGTGTATCTGTTTTGTGTTCGTGTCTGTGAGTATCCAATATTATGCAATTAATTGCATTGACAGCATTATGAAACCTTTGCGAACAATACAAACTGACAGCTCCAATAAATGCCCAGAAACTGCACTGTGCTTCAATGCAGGCAGGACAGCTCGGAGAGACGCAGGGGCAGGCGACATTCAGGCGTGGCTTTGTCTGGCTACCAAGACCACATGTTAATGGCCACTGTTGAGTGTTATTGTTGTTATAAAGTCATTGTTGTTGCCCGTTGCAATTGTCATTGTTGTTGTTGTTGTTGTCGCCAACAACAATTGCAATTTAGTAGCAAAAAGCCTGGGTAAAGTGTTGCACTCGAGCAATTAACTCGTAGTCCCCTCGCCACTTCAACACCTCTTCACCTATCCCATTTCAGCCGCGTCAATTGCCCAAATTTCTCCTGGTCAGGTTTCGGCACTCACCCAGTCAGTCGCCACTCGCTCTGGCACTCGGAACTCGCACCATGCGGCGTATGCGCAATCAGTTAAAGCGCAAATATTTTATGAGCCATGCGGCAAACTGATTTGCATATTTGCCTGAATTTATAGCTGCGTTTTTCAAGCCCTCCATCCAAACTGCTGGTATTTGTAATCAGCGTGACCAAAATTTGAATTCAAATGGCATTTGAATTTCTCGCCGTGAGGTTGAAATGAAAACTTTCCCCTCTCTCCCTCCCTCGCTCGTTTAGTCCGGGGAATTCAAAAGAAGTGATTGCATGAGAAGTAAAGTGAAGTGCTGCAAATGCTTTTTCACAAAATAAACACTTGAAAGTTTCGAAGCAGAGATTTCTAATTCTACATTTTTTGTTGTTGTACGCTTTTAATCCGTTTTTATATTGGCGATAACCACAAGTGTTGCTCGATAAGTCTTTGTCGCAATGCAATCCAGTGTCATGGCTGAGCCATTGCCTGTCAGTGTCCAGCTTTGTCTTTGATTAAATTAAATTGCCTTGCCATGTACGGCGACTGTTAGTGGTCCGGTCCTGCTTCCTATTTGCTGTTCATATCGCCACCGCATGGTCAATGCTGGCCAATGCATTCATTCATTTTCAGACAGTTGCCATTGTCGTCTCCTCTGAAACGAACGTGTTAGGATTTCAAGCTTCGCTCAACGCAGTTTCGATGGCAGCTCCTCCAACACCCAACACCCCAAACACTTCCAAGTTATTGGCATGCCAGTATCAGCAGGGGACCTAGGGAGGCAACGGAAAGGGGGGCGTATCGAAAATTAAAACCACATGCGATCATAAATAAAATGCCAAACCTGCACGGGAATCGGCAAAAATCGAGGAGGAAAAAACATTTAAAAACATTTTAAAAATTGGCACACAAAAAGTTCGAAGCCGTATAAAAATTGTTAAACGCCAAAAGCATCAGTAAAAATCCCACCCTGCCCAACAAACCGAATGCAGCAGCAATTTGGCGCAGATATTGTTTAATTTATTGCATTTTACAGCGTGCCGTATTTTGCCTTTTGCTGTCCATGCTTTTTGTATTTTTTGTTGTTGTTTTAGTTTTGTTTTGTTTTTGCTTTCGTTTTTGTTGTTGAGCTTGTTGTTCTTGTTGCTGTCAATGGCCAACAATAAAGCAAAGGAGTGGCTCGACTGGTTGGCTAGATGACTGCCAGGCAGCTGGGTTACAATTCCGCTCGAGAATGCAACCGGAGTATGGGGTGTAAAGTGCAACGGCAACGGCAACGGCAACGGGAGATCTGGCAGTTGGCAGTTTAAACCTTTTGACAAAAGCATTTTACGCGCTGTGGGGCAGCCTCGGTCGCTGGCTGGCTGTTTGAATTTTTATGAAACTGACAATACGACATCGATCATTGGGGCTTCACAGCACGCAGCACCCTGCATCGCCAACGTGGATATGGCGACGGGAATTTCGTGCAAGATGTGGAATGGGATGGTCTGTCTGGAATTTTAGCAGCCCTGTCAACATTCACCGCAGCCACCAGCCGCCAGCAGCCAGAAGCCATACAGGACATTTGTTATTGTTTTTTCGGTCAGCAACCATTGCAGTTTTATATGGCCAGTAATTATTCGCACTCGCCCCGCCTGCAGTTCTGTTTGTCTTTCCTCTCTCACTCTCTCTCTCTCCCTTTCTCCCTCTCCCTCCCTCTGCTACCCATTCAGCATCCCGCAATTCTCCGTTGCTGCTCGACATTTGACTTTATTTTAAGCTGTGCATTTTTTGCTGCTGCCGCTTTTGCAAAGATGGTTGAATTTATGTTTAATCATAAAACTAATAAAGGCAAGTTAATATTGTACAATAAACGTAATCTACTAAGCGCTATTTTAATTCTTATTTAATACACAATTTTCGCATTAAAAACCAATTGAATGAACGGCTATATATAGGGACTTTTAGTGCGATTGCTCAATGAACTGGCTCATTGAGTTGATTGAACGCACAAAAGAACGTGTATGCTATGCTATGCTCTGCCTATGCTAATTTCAAGCTGACGGAAAAAGCGCTGCGAAAATAGATGGCGGAAAAAAAGAAGCACACATGTGAAATCAAGAGGCATAAGAAACGTTAAAGGAAAAACTTCTCTTTGCCCTCCGATATCAAGTTACACACCACACACACACACACACACAAACACAACAAAGAAAAGCTCAGTGGCATGGCAACCAGGGCTTCTGTGTGCGAGTCTTCTACGGTTTCGTTAGCCCACTAATCTCCGCCACTGACAGGCAAAAGTGTGGGCACACACACACACATGCATATTCAATTGGACAAGTGCGTGTAATTGACCCAAATTGTGATGAAATTGCGCCAAAGGAGCACTTTGCCAGTTCACCAACTCTCACAGAGCAGCTGGAGCAGCAACAGCAGCTCAAGGCAGCCAAGTAAAAATGAAATCAAACACAAGAGCTTGCCGAAACGAGGCTCCGCAATCAACAAAAGCAAACTGCCCAACTAGGAATAGCTAGCCATGGTCAAAAACTTTCCACACACACACAAATACGTGGATGGTCATAGGTATAGTGGACACAGTAGCAACAAATTGTTGCCGCCATTGATTGCATTTGGGCCATTGGTGAGCCAATGCTCATAAATGAGGCAAGTAGGAAAAAGCAGACGCAGTTGCAGGCAGCTGCCACAGCGATATATATGTTGTATATAAATATATATATATCTATATATGTATATATATGTAGTATAGTTATATCTCGGAGCATGTCTAAGGGCTAATGGCAGCATTTGCTAATCTTTGACAGGGATTTGTCAACTTATTGTCGAATTTCTGGCATATGCCTTAATAAAATTAAGAAAGTTTTGAGCCCTAAAGACGCAAGCGAAGACGAAGAGCAGGACAAACAATGAATGGCCAAGCGAAGCAGTTAAAGTTGCATTTGGGAGAAGGCAGCTGGTCGTAAGTATGTATATGTACAAATAGTTGCCCGAACTAGGCATACCCTGTACCAATTTAATTATTAATTTACCTATTAGTCTTAAAACGCCAACACCAAACTGTCGACAAAAGAGTAAAACTTGGAAATAAATTATTATTTAAAAGATACGTATTAATTCGTCAATAATAAATAGTCTGCTAGTAAGGAAGACAGTTCGAGCGAGATGAAGAGAGAGTGCTAGACAGTTAGAAAGAGTCAGCTAGAGAAGCGGCCAAGCGTCATCATTTGAAGTGCAAGTGGCGAAAAAGTTGACGTATTAAATGCACCCGATTTACCCTTTTACGGGACTGGGCATAAAAACTTTAGCAAGTTATCAACAATTACGCATAAACAAAAACAACAAAAATTGTAGCAAAAGTTGCGATAAAAAACACACAGCATAAAAATAAATAAATGGCAGGCAAACAGCTGAAAGAGGACCAACAGGAGAAATAAGACAAAAGCAAAGTCGTCGACGGCAACGGCAATAAAAACCAGCTGCAAGTCAACGACAGACGGACGGACTGACAGACAGACAATACAGATATTTTGGAGCCATGGCAGCAACAGCAGCAACTTGATGGGTCTGCTCCGGACAAACGAAGGACTCATTTGCACTCAACTGCAGCTGTCCTCGTCCTCGTTCTCGCCCTCGTCCGCCTCCTTTGCTCCTGTTGCTGTTGCGAAGCAGCTGCCTCAGAATTGGGCACTGAGCTGCTTAGCTCTTAAGCGCTGTGACAACTTTTTAAGCAACTTAAATGTGAAGTTTTCTACCAAGTTAGGCAGGAGTCGCAATAAGAGTTACCTGCAGATGAAGATGCAGATTCAGGTTCAAATGCTGATGCAGATGGGGATGCACGCTGCGGAATGAAGTTGGAGCAGCTGAAGCTGGCAAGGCACAACTAAAATTCAGTTTCTTTTGTTTAAGTTGCACGCGCACAGGAATAAATGAAGGTATCAAATTAAAATGCGCCACAGCAGCTTCCGCCCCAAAACTGTACTCAATGTATGTTTGTGTGTGTAGGTGTGTGTTTCTGTGAGACTGTTGCGCTGCAACAAGCAACTCCAGCTTTTTTGATCCTTCTTGCCCTTTGTCTAAGGCAAACAAAATGCCAGCTGAAATTTTGTTGAGCGTCTCATCCGCCGTTCTTTTCTGTTTGGGGATGCCAAAAAACTTCAACGACTCTGTGCATTCGTTTGGCATTAATTTTATTTGTTTTCCAACGACCAAACAAATCCAAAAGAATAATTATTTCTTGACTAGGTTATAAGCATTTGCATCACCTGAGAGCAGCGAAAATTTAGTTGTTAATGCTCGAGAATTAACAAATTCAACTTACTTTTATTTTTTATTTGCTTTCTAGCTTGTCCATTTATATTTTAAAAAAGAGAAATTTTGGGTTTTTGGTTTTAAATATAAAATTTTTTAGAAGGAATGGTGGGTGTTAATTTTAATATGTTAAATGGGATACTTTAATTTTTACAATACAATAAACGCATAATTCAAACGAACAGACATCAGTTAGATTCCAATAAATGTGGCGAGTATAATTATAGTTATGAGTCACATTAACTTTCATAAAACAATTACCATTTGTATGTATAGATATAATAATTAACTGTACGCACGGCACTTTAGAATGGAATATTTAATTCATTTCTATTGAAATATGTGCAACGGTTTTAATCGCAATTGAATATATTCTTTAATGAACAAAATATTGAATTTGCCATGTATTTAGAAAATATTTGCATACAATTTGATATTCATATTTTCAACTCCAAGCAGTAACAGACATCTTTCGGTGCAAGGACGGCAAAGAGTTTGACCCCATGCCTAACCCATTGACACTAATCCGGCATATGAGAGAACTTTCAAGGCCGAAGGGATGCAAAAAAAACCAGGGGTGAGTGGCACTAAATGAATGTGAATTGTGTGACAGACTGGCGAACAAACAGGGCCAACTGATGGACCAACTGTCCAGCTGATGGGCGATGGGAAACCCGACAAGCAAACACTCAGACCGGTGTAGAGGTGAGCAGACAACGAGTTGACTGACAATCAAACGACCGAGACAGAGAGCGAGTAAGATGAAAAGGGGTGTTCGTGGCAAAAGTACATAGGTGACCCAGCAACTGAAAAAAATTGTGACTATTTCTGCTCTATCTCTATCGCACGCACTCTCTGTCTCTCTCTCTCCTCTTTCTTGCCTTGTCAGCTGCTGTGCCCGCTGCACTTGTCGCATAATCCATTCCAATTTCTTTTCAACATTCCCCTTGGCCACCGCTCCGTCCGGTTGTTGCCGTTGCTGTTGTAGTGGTGTGGCCTGATATCAGCACGGATCAAAGCGGCCATCTTTCTTGCACCAACACAATGGCCGCTTCCTGTTGTTGGCGTTTGCTCTGCTCTACTCTGTTGTGCTGTGCTACGTGTTGTTGCAGGCTGTCGTTGTTGCTGTATTTTACAACAATACGGAATCAAGCAGCGAACGCGTAAAGCTTATCATCAACGCATGGCCAGCTGAGCAGAGCAGAGCAACAGCAACAGCAACAGCAGCAACAAGAACATCTCCAGCAGTAGCAGCATCAGCAACAAGAACAACAATCAACAACAGCATTTCGTGCTGTTGACACTTTGGATTCGAGAATTTATGCAACTTAAAAGCGGTCAAGTTACGAATTTATGCATGGCACCATGCACAAACACACACATTTACACACACATACCAATACATACACATACACACACACACACACACACAGCTGGTGGGCGCAGTCATATAAATATATGTTTGCATGCAGTTTTTTGTTGTTGCCAATACATAAATTGAGCAGCGTCGACTCCGGCTCCGACTACGACTCCAGCATCGTCTCGTTTCACCTCTATCCTTTCTCGTGCTCTTTCACCCTCTCGTTCTCTCCCATTGCCTCTGGGCATGGCTGTGCAATCGGACCTGCAATTGCCTTCCGGACACTTGCTGCTTACAGACGTTTAACTCGGCCCTGATTCGCATTCTGATGTTGCCTGCCTTTGATGGATTTAATTTTTCTTGTTTTTAAATTTTTTAATTTTCTTAAATTTTTTTTTTTTTGTATATTGTCAAATTAAGAGGGATGCAATTCTTAATAACGTCATTTAATAAGCTTTTACGACATAAAAAAAAATATATTACTTCAAAAATTATTTAATTTTATTATATTATACATAAGTTAAAAATATTTTTAAAAATAATATACTAATAATTGATTGTTTCAGCACTAATGCTACAAATAAAATATATATAATCGGTTTTTCCGTAGACAAATAATAATAAAAAAAAATAATATTTATAAATTATGATGTCAAAATGTGAATATACAAAATGTACTATGCGGGTTGCACAATCTTGCTAAGGAATAAACGAGAAATCTCTGTAAAATATAAATAACAAAAATTCATTTTAGCAGTACATTTTTTATTTTGTTTATGTTATATTTTTTATTCTTCACTTGATATTCAGATTAATATTTTAAACTTTCAGACTTTACAAATTAAATCATTTAATTCAGAAATTTAAGTGCCAATAGCATTTGACGTTTGGTAATGTTAATATGTAGAACCAACCAAATTGTTGTTCACTTGTGTATTTCTACTGGCAACGGCAGTCCGTGTAATGTCGATTGGCTGTATGCATAAGCTATACTGTGTGGTAAATATGCGCTTAATGAATTGAAATGAAATACAAACTAATATTTGAAGTGCAAATGAAATTAAAAATGTAAGTTGCAAATGTAACCCCAATTAGCTGGCAATGGCTTACGGTCGACCCCTTTTCTACAGTTCCTCGTTTTTCGACCATATGCTCGTAAGTATGTCTATTTATGCAGGTCTTTCGGTCCATTGTACAGCGTTCAGCGTTCTACCTTAACCATCGTCGAAAAGCTTTCAGCAAGCCGCAAAAACGCCAAGAACTAGGCCAGCAAACGGAGCTGAAAAGAGAGCCAAGAGTGCGGCGAGTGCTGACGTGCGGTCTCATCAGCAAACCCAACTCCTCCACCCTCGCTGACCAGGCTGGCATCCAATCTTTTGCAGAGCCACTGTCGACGCCTAAGTGCAGCGCATTGCGCGCATTACATAATAAATTCTCTGCTTATTTGCATAGTTTTGTGGTTGTGAACAATGTCCAAGCCAAGTTAATGGAATTTTGTAATAAATTTCGCAATGAGTTGGTTAAACAGACTTTAACTGCAATGAGCTGTACACTATGCAGTTTGGACCTAAAAACTCTGAACTCTGCCATGCTTTTTTCATTAGCACTTTGATGTGACTTAGGGCCAACCAAGAGGCGGTTAGGTAGCAAGGAGGTAGCACAGCAATTACAACAAGTGCCAAATGCACATCAACAACATAAAAGCACCAAAGCAACAGCAGGAAAGTAGTCAGGCAGTGGCCACGGCAACTGCGATGAGGGAAGCAGCAGCCGACGGGGGCATGTGGGGCATGGGGAGAGCAGCACGAGCTGGCGAGCAACTGAAGCTAAAGAACGACGCCGCCTGCAGACTTTTCAACGACTGTCGTCGACTGGCGGCTGTCGCCGGAAGCGCAAAGTTGGAGGCAGCCAGCGGAAACAGCAGCGCAGTAAAAGTCGCACTACTTCTGTGGTTGTCAGTTGTTTTAACAGCTTAGCTGCCCCCTCCGCTCTTCCCCAACTCAGCCTTCGTGGCATGCCACCACGCAGCACCTTCAGTGGAAGCGGGCTGGAGATTGCCACGGAAATGTGCTGTCAATTTACGCGAAGGCAACGTCGACGGCGACGACGACGACGACGTCAACTTTTAAGTTCTGCCCTTAGTTTGATTTGCACTTTGCTCGCAAGTTTCGCGATGAGCTTTGTTATTGCCGTACAACGGTAAAATTATACCCCGTACAATGTATAACAACCACGCAATATTCACTCATAATTGAAGGTCTTTGTATAAACCTCCTACAAGTTCTGTCTTCCACAGTCTCACCCCCCCCCCCCCCTCTCTCTCTCTTTCTCCCTCTCTCTCTCTCTCTCTTTTTTAATCTCTCTCTCTCTCTCTCTTTCCCTCCATATATATGTATATATCCATCTTTTTCATGACACGCATAAACTTTGCATAATTTAAAAGCCTACATATTGGCTATCAATAAAGAAGATTACGAGAACTTTAAATATTGACAGCAACTGTCTGAAACTTATGCTGCTGCTTTTTAATATCCTGCTGCACTTCTTCGCGAGTTTGTAAAATTAACTTGTTTCCCACACACACTTTGCATTGGTCCAAAGTTTGTCCTCCGCCTCCAGTTGTGCTCTCCATGTGCGCGACGTATGGAATCTTTGACAGTTTTGACTCCAATTATAAATTATTTTCAATTTGTCATGGCAAAGGATATGCAAAAATCAAAAGAGTTTCAATATAAGATTGTTTATGCTTTTATGTTCTCAGAGGCTAGATATTTTTCTTACAGATTGAAACAGAAAATATATATAAGAATTCATTTATATATTTTAGATTTATTTATAATTCATATATATTCATAAATTTGTAGAATTATTTATAATTCAAATATATTCATAAATTAAAAAATACTATTCATTTTGATTATTATTTTAATTGTCAAAAAAAAAGCAAAATCATAATAAAAACTGCTAGCCGAATGCATGCATTTTATTATTTGCAAATATTTTTTGTGTGCAGAAGCAAACTTCTACACAGACATTGGACATAAAACACATGACCACAGCAATTGCTCAGCCCAAAGCTTTATGTCTTTAATAACGGCCTACCTTAACATAAATATTATTCTTCAGGTTCAGGCAACAGACCTAGGAAAAACGCAAAGTCAACAGCAAGAATCTGGAGCCGAAGATAAGGATGTAGATGCGTTGAGAGGAGCGAGAGACAAGTGGTCAACGAAGCAACCAGTCTGGACAGAATTATTACAAATGTCATAGAGCGAGGCGACAAAAATATATAGTTCATCTAGTGTATGCAGTGTTCAGCTATGCTGGTAAAAAAATCATTCAGGCAATGGACGGGACAAGAAGGAAGGGCATCAATCACAAAAGAATTATGTTGGGGTAAACAAAAGCATTTGTCATGAAACAGCACACAACAACAACAAAAAGAACAAGTGCTGGTGCTTCTGCTGTTGTAGTTGTTGTTGTTATTGTTAGTGGTGGTGACGCTGCTGCTGCTATTGCTGTTGCAAGTGCCAACGGATTGAGGACATTAGCTTGAAAAGCTGCTAGTGGGCAAAGGATTCAGGATCTGGTTGCTGCTCCGTCAACGGTTAGCTGTTGGCCCGGTCAAAACTTTATCCCACACACGCAAAAACACAATAGCAAAAAAAGACTCTCACATACAAGGCACATAAATCTGTGCTGAGCAAAAAGGTGTGTGTGTGTGTGTGTGTGTGCGATTCTGTATAACGGTATGCGTATGTGTGTGAGAAAACCTTTTGAGTAATTGCACACATTTAAAATTCTTTTCACACTTGTGCCAAAGGCAATGCTCAGTAGCCCACTTGGAACGCCGGACGAGCAGCTCTTTGAAATTGAAATTTGGGGTCAACATTCGCCAATTTTTCATCAAGTATTTATGCATAATTTCACAAAGTGCATACGAGCTGCAGCTGCAGCTACATTCTCTTACACACATTATGCCAGAGGGAAGCTGTAATCGCTTAGTCCTCCATGTTGTGGCTAAATACTTGGTTGCAGTTATTAAATTTTGCTGCACTTGCTGCAAGTAATTTGCCCAACTCCGCAATCCGGAATCCCCCATTGCACCACCGCCACAGCAAGCACTCCCCCAAAATTCACATATTGTTTGGGGGAAGTCTTGGAGCTTCAAGCTTCTTGGCTAAAAATTTGCATCTAAATGAGTTTAGCCCAAAGGCAGCGTATCGAAACTAAATATTTGGCATGTGTGCGCCATGGCAAACGGCAGGTTATTTTTTCAACTTATGCAACAATGCAGACAAATACACAAACATTGTGTCACAACAAGAGCAACAATATCAACACACACAAGGACTGTAGGGGAGATGGAATAAAACGATTTCCTAAAAGATACAAGTAGATTTTTGGGCAACTTAGAGATGTGTCCATGAAGCGATAGTCTGTCGATTAGATTAGCTTATAAAAACATCGTCATTAAAAGCGAATTAAAATAACTTGTTTAACAGCAGTTAGAGTTTTGGAATCTGGAAAATAAAGAATTATAATTATACACCGAAATAATTAACATTTCTATAACTTACGTAGGTCATTCATGAAATTTACGTATGTACATTTTATTCTATTTAATAGAATTTATGTACCATGGAATATTATATCACTTTCAATATAATATAAAATAAGAAAGATTCATTTACTACAATTTATTTCAAATTTCTTCTGCTGTCATTTACATGTTTACACACATTTTCTAAGCCATATATGGAGTTTCAATAAATACGCTGTATACATGTTGTAAAGGATTTATTGTAAAAATTATAAGAAAATGTATTTAATGTAAAGTTTTTGTAAAATAAAAATCATAAAATGAATTCGATTAAGTTTTCTTGGTTTTGCATTGAAAAGTTTAAGTGCTAATCCCCAAATGCTAACCAAAACCCAACGATATGCTTTAAAGCATTATTGTACATCCGAAGCATTCTCAAAACAGAATAACAACAAAATATTGACTAACAAAATAAAATGGAAACTGAAGCTAAAAGCTGTATCGAAGCGTGCGGAAAACAAAGAGACCAAAAATGTTTTGCATTTGTTGCTTATTTTCTTATATTTTTTTAACATTTTACTAAATTACTTCCACAATTTTTGAGCGCAGCTGTTGCCAGTACAACAAACAACAACAAGAGCAGCAGCAACAGCAACAACGATAACAACATGAACAACGAAAATTTTTGCAATGCATACAAATAAATGCAAGCTGAACCAGAAAGCTAAGTGGCGGACGAACCAAGAGCAGGGGTACATAAATATGTTAGATAAGGGTACAGCTCTAGAAGGAAGTCTAAATTGCACAGTAATGGACTAGGCTTAATTAATGCCGACTATTGAGTACTTTAATAGTGTGACACTTTTTAAGGGACTTGTGATGTGCCTACATTAAAATATACTAAGCTTCCAAAGCGAGTTCCCTGCAGCCTAATTCTAAAATATGCATTTACGAGTGAGTGTACATTATCTTTAATAACTTTTAATATACACTTGCTAAGAACCAAACAATTTGTGAACACCAGAAGCAAGTGCATTTTTGCAGCAGTAATAAAGACAGTAAAAAATTGAAAGATAAGTTATGTTAGATTACCCAATCTAGACATTGTAATAGATAAATATTATAATATTTAAGGGTCTCATTACATAACCACTAGAAAATGCATGTAATGAAACATTTCGAGCATCAAAAGGTATATACATTCTTGAGCAGTGTCAGTAGCCGAGACGAAATAACCGTATGAATACCTCATATTTTCCATTTCTCCGACTCTAAAATTAAAATAAAATATATTTATGTATATCAACATAAAAACCATATTGCCTTAATAATTCCAGAACACTTAATTAAAAATCAATTTTGTATGGCAATATGTAGCTCCAATTTCTGAGTTGCTTTAGAGGAAAATTCGTATTTAAATACATACGAGTATGTCTCAAAATACAACTTTTAATGTTCAAGCCGCTTTTACACTCTAGGTAGCATAAGTATTTGGGTTTTATACAAACTTAGTCGTTGGCGCGATTTAATGCGCGATTTATGACAGTTAGGACAGAAAACTCGAAAAGAGTGAAATACCCTGGTTTATTCAACTTGAGTAAGATTTTTATCCTGCTAGTTCTTACTATTATTGCTCAAACGTTAATACTGAAAGAGATTCAAAGTTATAATTTTACTATATAAATTATACAATTAAATAAATTGTTGATAGTCCATAGCGACGAGAAAAAATGAACATATCCCGAAATAATAAAGCGAAGACATGCTGGTTTTTTTCGTATGTCATTAAGTATAGTTTTTAAAGCATTATTTCCGTTTTGAATGGACACTTCACCTTTTTATGATTTCTTGTTAAATGATTAAAATAAATAACGATAATTAATAATATTTAATGCTATACAAAAGAGTTTTGAAAATGAATGTAATTAAGAGAGTCAAATAATATTTTACTGACTGTTTGTTAGTATTTAACTTTTGTTAGTATTGCATACCCTGTTACTTACCCATTTTTTGAAAAGTCAACAACTTAACTACATAATCGTCGTCTCGACCGATTCTCTAGCTTCCTTTATAGTTGCTGTTTTCTGTTTTCTATTCATTTGCCCGGCGACTGGGGGCACTTTTTGCGCAACGTTGATTTCCGTTGCTGTATGTAAAAGTGCAACTTGAGGCGCACTTACTCTCAAGTGTGTATGTGTGTACGCGTGTGTGAGTGTGTGTCGTGGCAGCAAGTGGTTAGAAAACTAAACTGTTGCCATGTGACAAGTGGCAGCTTGACGACTACTATAGCAATGAAGGAGATGCCGACGAACAGAGAAGCAGACGCAGATGCAGACTCAGACAGTAGCTCCGACGACGGCGACGTCGACGTCAGCATCAATGACGCTTTGCTAGCGTGCACTTTGCAGCAAACAAAACGAGGCAGAAGCCTGCACCTGCTGCGATACAGCTGAACAAGTAGACGATGATGTGGATGCGGACGATGATGATAATGTTGATGATGTCGAGGCAGGCGACAACTTTTGCCTGTTGTTGTTTTAGCTAAGAACTGTAGTGCACACTCGAAATTGCCACAAAAGGTAACAGTTACTGGGCGTGGGGTGCAGGGTGCAAAGGGCAGCAAGCGGCAACAGCAGACGCTCATTTAAGCACTCAAGTAATGAGTTGCAGCAGGGAGCCGCAGTCGCAAGTGCATTCAAAAGGGTTAAGTACAAGAATTTAAAGGACTCGCACTTGCATACATATAAACAGTTATGCGTACAAGTGTAACAATGTCTATTGAACTCGCAATGACGGGGTTAAAGGTGAAATCCACACCCATATCCTTTACGCACTTGCACACAAACGCAGCTGAGAGCTGAACAATAAAGTCACTTGGCAACACAATAAATGGAAAATCATTTAACACCGAAATCGGATTATGAAGCTCGTATGGCGTCCACTCGCCTTATATCCGACCAAATTCAAGAGATTGTCATCGCTTGTCCAAAGCAACGACAGGCAACAACAACAATTGGAAATCATTTGAAACCTTTCAAATGGCTCACAAAAGAAATTGATTTCATTTCAGCAGTCGTTTTATGCCTGAAGATTTGATTTAAATTCACACGACATTCTCCATTTCTCTCTCGCTCTTGCTCTCTCTCTCTCTCGGTCTTTCTTTCTGTTTCCATCTCACTGCCCCTTAGAGTAAGCTGGGCGATGGCCAGGATTTGGACATATAGCGATGCTGGAGGTATCACAACGTTCATCGCAGTCAGCTGTCTGTTGCATTTGCCAGTCAATGTGAGAAATGCATAAACGCAGAAATTCAATAATGCAAGCCGACAAAAAAGAAGCGAGATGCGAACTGGAGCACATTTAATCCCCAGCTCGAAAGTAGGCAATGCAAATATGGAGCACAAAGTGTTGAAGGATGCAATTATTTGTGTAAATGAGAAAGACAAGAAATTACTGTCTTATAGCTTACATTCAAAACAATGCAAAAATATTCAAATAAAGCATTTGTTTAACAACCAGAAAATTTCCAAATCATTTTTACTATTTCTAACTTTTGTGCTGTCTCTCTCACTCTCTCCTCTCTCTCTCTTTCTCTCTCTCTCTCTCTCTCTCTCTCTCTCTCTCTCTTCCATATTTCTCAGTGCGAAAGCCTCTTTAATCTTTTGCGTAATTTATGCAATTTTGAGGCTGAAGGGTCAACTTACAACACAAGCAGAGCGAACGATATCCTTATAAATCTCAGATGGGCATATCAAATTAACCCAATTTATAATATACCCATCAGTTGACGCACCTTCCTTGGCTGACTATCACCACCTTTCCTGCATGTAAGACTGGCTTACCCAAACTTCCAGTCAGTTAACTTCTAGCACATTTAGTTTAGAAATCAGCTAAACTAATTTTCACGTCGACAAAGCGCAGAGAGGAACCCTTCTTAGTAATTCAATTAGCAGTAAATCTTTACAAATAGAAGACTGGACACACACAGCCATACGCACCCAGAGAGATGGGAAATACTTTTTAATATAAATTATGTGAAACTGGACGCCCGAAAAAGCAGCTCAGCTCAGGCAGTTAATAGTTTTGCCTTTTGGGTAACAAAAGGCTTACCTCCGGCGAGCCGTGGGCGGATTTATCTATTCTATTTTGTAATTTTTAATTTCGCAACTAATGCGATTATTCACGGCTGACGGAACATGCTGGCAATAAAATGACCAACGTGTAAGCCACGTTTAACAGTCGGTTTATTTTTAGTTAACGGCCCGCTCTCTCCTCCCCACACATTCTAAAACAACAACAACAACACAAATAACTAATAGAGAAAAAAGAGAACTATTCACACACCAGCGCATGGCTCAAACTTTAAGCTTTATAGTTTCCAGCCAACATGAAATGGGACCAAAAAGAAAATTTACCAAAGTATAGAAGCTCGCATACTCTAGCCTCAGTCCATAAATAACGCCTCCGACGCTTTTACCACCTAATTAACATATAATAAATATTAAGTTAATTGTTTAGTAAATAGTTAACAATAATTTAAAGAAACTATATAACAAATATTTCAAACAAGAACCTTTTCATACTGTCTCTAAATATCGTTACGAAATAACAACATAAATTTACTCTTAATTACTATATTAATTAGTTCTTGATAATATGTAAAAGAAGTATACATTTATCCATACAATGCACATAAAGGACATCTGGCTATATGAAGCTTAGCATTTACAGTCCAATAAATTGTCTGTCTAAATGTTCTTGCACAAATTAGTGTTTGTATTTGAAACGCTTGGAATTAATTTCGAATCTGTATTGCTTATAGTGTTATCAAAGTCAATAAATTAAATCTGTTTTATGTGCTCAATTAATTGAAATTAATTTTCAAAACAACACCATTATTTAATTATTCGTAATAAAATGCAGCAAACTGCATTCAAAATTTGTGCGCTCCCATTCAGACCATTTAAAGTGTAGGAAAAATTGTCTCAAAATGCAGCGAGGCGTGCAAATCATACAGAAAGTTAAAAATGACCAGAGTGTAACCCGGACATGGCGGTCTTGGGGTCTGAAGCCCGGAATGTTCCGCTCATATCCCACTTGGCAGGCGAAGAACCTAAAGCTCTGACACGTGCCCATTTACAGTTATGGCCGCTTAAAGAAGCAGCCAATACTTAACATTTAATTAAAATTTCGCAATTACCAACTAGAAGCCTTATTCGATGCTGAGTGAAATTACCGACGCTCGAGGAGACCTAACCGCCATCTCCTTCAAATTTCTGGGTTGGCAGTCTTGAGTTGATCCTATGCCAACTATTTGTTGTGAGAAGTCAACACAATGTTGCACTAGTTGCACTCGCTGTACTTTAAGAGCTTTTCCTATAAACTTGGCCCAATACTAATTACCCATTAAAGACAGCCTATGTAACTGAAAGGCGACACACACACACAAGCAGTGCGGTGTCTTGTAGCCTGTCCATTGTCACAAAGGATCGACATTGGTTTCGACATTTCATCAATTAATTAGTTTCATTGTTCACAACAGCGAACTCTTCTTCTTCTTCTGCTGCTGCTCTCTTGCCTAACACTCATTTTGGTGCAGGATTCATTACACGCTTGACTGCTACAGCTGCAGTCTTTACGCATATCCCAAATGTCTTTGGAAATTCCTTTGTGTGCATGCACGTGCCAACAATGTATGCATATATATTTTATGGGCGTTCCAATGTGGGTGGCTGGGTTTGAGTGGAATGCCATTGGTGGCATGAACATTGGTTGGGGGGTGTGGCATCAAAGTGCATGCAAAATACGTGCCATGCATGCCCAAGCCGCGTGCTATTTATTTTTATTACGCAAAGCATCCAAAGTTTTACACATTACTTTTATTCAGCTCATAGCAAGTTGTGTAGTCCTGGGACGGAGTACAAAATCGCGTAGGTGGCACCTAAGCGACAAGCTGCTTGAGTGCTCCTCCAAATGCTTTCCTCACTGACATGTTTAATAAATGGCCGCAGCTGTCAGGAGGCCACATTGTTTGTGTTGCTTAACCTTCAACGAACAACTGACTTCACCAAGTTTCCAGCTCCCCAAGAAACTCTAGATACATATGTACATACGTATGTATATTACATACTATATGGACTCTATGAATTATGAGTTTCCTCTGTCCAACTTATGTTTTAACAGGTATGTACATGAATTTTTATTGTTTATTTATAAAAATTTCCCCATACTTTCGCATATGTATTTTCAAAATGTATGTTTTTACACTGGGCAAATTAAAAATCATCTCATCAGAGCTAAGTAGTCCTTTACATTTTATGGGTTCTTATAGGCCACAATAAATATTTCAATCAACAATCAATACAATTTAATTTCGAAATAAATTTACAATATTTACTTTTGTATATATACAGAAGTACAACCTATATTTATATTTAAGCTGCGCACCATTTGCCCATTTAAATTTTGAATTTATTTATATTTGGCCAATCAAATTCTATGCAGTGTGTTCTCGTTAATATTTCGAAAATACTCTGTATCGATTGCGGTATTGCAGGCATTAAAAAAATTTGAGTTATCGCTACGAAAAGAATTAAATTTTGTGATTGCCAAAATAATTGTTCTAGTGAAAAATATATAAATAAATACAGTTGTTTACATAAAACTTAAAAACTCAAGCGCTTAAAGAGCATCCGAAATTCTGCTTACATCGCTCAGACAACTATGTTTATTTTGTTTGAAAAAGCCAACAAAACATTTTGCAATTGTACGGCGTTATTGCATATGAAAAATAAATTATGCAACAAGCCAAACGAGCCATTCGCGTTGGCGTTTCATAGGCCTAATTAGCGACTGGGATGGCCAAAACGAAGGACAATAATCAAATTACACAAAACGCAATGTGTGTGGCCAATTAAGAGGCGGGGGCAATGAGAACTCTGTAATTTTCATTATAAATCAAAAATTGATGGGAAAAACTGGACGGCAATTAAGCAGCAGCCCAGAAGCATCGGAATGGAACGAAATGGAAAGATGGATTGGGCCACAGTGCATGGAAGTAGTTTAGCACCTAGCGATGGCTATAAAAATGTGCAATTTTCACAACACATATTTCCCTTTTGGCAAAGAGCCAGAAACAAACAATAAAACCAACAAAAAGAAAAACAAATGTAAGAGCGAAAAAAATGGGAAAGCAAATAGGAAAGCAAAAAATTTACAGGCCGTAAATAACCGAGGAAGCCAAGTAAACAGCGACTGGCAGCCGCAAAAGCCAAAACTCACTCGAATGCGAATGCGAATATTCTTGGAATTTTCATTTGTTGTAGCCAGTTTCGGCTGCGGTGTTAGTATTCGTGTTGCTGCTGCTGCTGCTGTTGCTGTTGCTGCTGCTGATGTTGTTCGCGCATTTATTGGTATTGGTGTATGTGTGTGTGGCGCTGGTGTTGAGGTCGCATACTCCTAGTTAGAAATGCCCCATCCGATGCTGTCACACCAATTTGTCGCTGCGTCTGTGTGTGTGTGTGTGTATGTATGTGTGTGTGTGTGTTTGTCTGACTGTGTATGGCATAATGGTCTTGTTGCTGCTGCTGCTGCTGCATTGTCGCTTCATTTTTGCTGCAAAGTGTGGCAAAATATGTTGACAGGAAATGTTATGCGAATTTCACTGCGTATAAAATGAAATTTACGTGAATTTTCGGTGCGCCCCTTTCTTTGGCTTTTATTGGTTTTGTCGCAGGTTTTCGTTTTGTATGGAAATTTGAACTTTAAAAAAGTCCGCCTTGCAAAAACAACAAAACCTCTAAAATAAACGCTGCTCTAAGTAAATCTATTGTTTATTATTTTAATTGAATTAATTTAATCGCGGGAATTTCCAACAAATGTATCTATTTAATGACTCACATAAAAAATTACAACTATACACGCAAATATTGTGATTTCCACTTATAGTACTTAATGGGCATGTGCTCTGCTAGAAGAGCAATTTCGAAATACGACTGAAAGACACCCTTTAAAATAAGTTATGTCAAATTTAACTTTCAAACCATATAAACATTTCCACTGTTATAGGCCAGCTAACCACTTTCTTTTTGAGTATTCCATTTGACATCTATGTGGTACACATCTATATAAATGTATATACAGCACAGCAGAAGCCGATTCAAATAGTTGCAAACTCAAAGCTGTGCTTAACAATACTGTTGAAATATATAGCAATTAATAATACGATGAAGTATTATTCCAGACCTTTCTATTAAATAATAAAACGCTTCTGTATTATATTTAATTCTCATTTAATTTAAACGGCACGCACTGCCTTACGAAAGCAACTCAACAGACTGAACAAGCGAGTGTTTTTATACACACCAACACATACAGCAAAAAGGAACGAGTAACAAGTGGAACTAAGTTGAGTTCCTTTTTGTGTTCCGTTTGGTATTTTGTGTGACCATATAAATGTGGCTTTTGCTTGTATATATTCAACACGTCACTTCAAAAGTTACATTAATATATAAATTATTAACCATTATATGCATTGCTTTCGGCAGACAAGTTTGTGCGTCTTTTATATTGAAATTCTTTTTAATTTCTAACAGTTTGTAGCAGCATTCGCTGCAAAAGATTGGGGAAACCCAGTAAAACCCAACCAGATCAAATTAACATAAAAATCAAATTAAAATATAAAATTCAAAAATTAAACAATTAAACATTCAGATTAAACATTATTGAGCTTAGGATTTAAAATTAACTTTGACTCCATTTCAGTTTGGTTTTGTATCTTACTTATGATTAGATAAATGAAAAATTAAATTTACGTATTCAGTTACTTATGTTAATAAAAATTAAAATAAAATCGTTTCAACATTGCCGAGTGTACCAAACAATTCTTCGAGCTGCTAGTAGATCCTCGGCTGAAGTCAAAAGAAATTTTTTCTGAAAGCCCCAGTTGGTTCCTCAAGGTGGCGAATCTGGCTGCTGGTAACGGCTTTGTCAATATGTCGGCCAGTTGATAATCTGTTGAAATATACTTAACACAAATAAGTTTCTTTTCAATTTGTTCCCTAGTAAAATGATATTTAATAGCTATGTGCTTTGTTCTCTTGTGGCAAGTCGGATTGATTGCTAATACAACCTTGGTTGTCTTCAAAAATATTTATTGGATCATTTAATTCTAGTTTAATTTCATTTATCAGTGATTTAAGCCATAATGTTTCTCTGACACTTTCAAATATGTACTCTCCTTCTGTAGAAGAAGCAGCAACTGATTTTTGTTTCATAGTATTCCATGAAATTAAACAACTTTAAAATATTTTAAATAGGTATCCACTAGTACTTCTTCTGTCAGTCTCATTCCCGGCCCAATCGGAATCGGCATATCCCACAAGTATACTATTATACTGAATATTTCGTTTGAATGTTAGCTTCAAATTGACAGTTCCCTTTAAATATCTGAGAACCCGTTTAAGACATTGCCATAATTCCTTATTGTTGTTATTTGTATATCGACTTAAAATACTTATTGATGTACTTAAGTCAGGGCGTGTACATACCATAATGTACATCAAACAACCAATAAGATTTCTACATGGTGCGTCATATGATTCTTCAGATTGCAAAGCCTCATAGTTAAGTTTACTCCAACGATCATCTAGATATGGACAAAGTTGACAATCTGGATTTAGAATTGAAGGATATGCGTAATGATGTTGTGAATCGAAAACCATTGAACGACAATGAGGAAGGAAAATGTGAGTACGCCTTTAAGTTTTTAATGTGTCTAAAAGAAAAGTATCAGAATATTCATTAAAAACATAGAATAAACGCAGCAAAAACTGGTTTGACTAACTCAATCTTTGTATAGCACCTATAAAAAATATTCTGAATATCTCAACCAGTCGTCAGTTCTTAGCAAATGGGTAAACAACCGACTAATCTAAGCGCAATGCTGTTGCTGTTGGGGTTACTGGCTTTAGTCAGAGTAAATATGTGTGAAATGTGCAATACTACGATTTAAATATAAAGATATCGTTTCAATGCAGGGTCGGCATCCGTTTGACTTATTCGGCGAAAGTTATGAAGATTTTGTGGACTGTCTTCAAGCGAATAATATCACCTATGAAGAGTATGAATGAAATGAAATTCAAGTGCAATATTGACTGTCAATTGAGCCCAACAAATAGTTGAATCCCCAAGGTCGCATGGACTTGCAGCTGATGAATGCCACAGCTGAGGCATCTGAAACGATCAGCAACTACATGACAGATGATCCTAATGAACAGTGCTCCTACAGTTTCAAGCTAGTTATGTTTGCCTATTTGGCAAATCATCCCGTATTTATTTGCGAATCTGACGGTAACTTGCCAGACGACTATGAATATCAGACGGAAGAGGCGCATAAAAATAAGGCTAACACAAATTAGTTAGTAAAAATTTAAATAATGTTACAATGAAATGTGGCAATGACATTGACAGCAGTCTGGTTAATAATTAATAAACCAATTTATCAATGAAAATGATGTGAATAATTCTACAATCATGTGTGTTATCTCATACTGTATAATTCTTAACTGATCCAAAAATAGTATTCTATGGTTCTATGAAATGTCGTGATTCTATAAATTATAATGCAATTTAGATACCGGTTCGAGATATTTTAGAAGAGTCTAAGCTAACAATAACAATATAAATAGAATTAAAAACCTAGGTTAAAAAGCTGATTTAGAAGGTATTTAAAATACGCCAATGTAGCCGCAGAATTAGTTTATAATTTGGATTTGAACGCGCAATATACAAAAATGACTGTGTTGTTCAAGAGTCTTATTTCCATCGCCATTTTTGCTGCAGTTCTAAGCCTCGTGCACGTAAGTTTAATCACTGAGCAAACATTTATTTCGCATCACTCACAGCTTTACTCAATTCGAACAGAGCATTTCAGATGATGATATGGATCTGGCTGTTAACCAATGTTTAGAGGAAAACAACATTAGTAGAGAAGAATATGTAGCTTTCATGAACGTTACAAGCTCAGAAGAAGCTGACGACGATTTGGAAATGAAGTACAAATGTGCCCTTCATTGTCTAGCTGTGGCAATGGATATTGTCGACTCCAATGGCTATGTGGACATGGAACTTGTAGAAAATCACAGCAAGCTGAGTGAAAATAATTATGTTGCTTTCACAGAATGCAAGGAAGAGAACGATTACTTGGAGGATATGTGTGAATATGCCTATAAATTTGTGATTTGCTTGCAAACAAGAATTGATTCGAGCGCATTCAACAGTGAATCCGAGTGAAAATAATTTTGAATAATATAAATACTGTGCTACAAAATTTAACCAACAAGTGCTAATAGTTTTCAAAATAATACTTAACTGCCCTGGTTATCGAACAAAATTAAAAGCTAAGAGAAACCGATAATATATTTGTAATAATACAGTGTTCTACTATCATACAAAAAAGTAAATGAATCGAATTATAATTGAAAATTGTTAAATGTTGTTTAATTCGTTACTCTTGGTGTTGACGTTTTCTAAAGATAAATGTATTTAAACGAGGTCGAAAAATAACAACTGTGCCATGCAATTAATTAATAACCATGCCGCATTTGGCTGATTTGCATAATTAAATGAAATGGCATCGCGTACCACAGGGCGTATGAATCATATTAATTGTATTGGCGTGCAGCTTTAATTGATTTGCGATAACAATGTGCGCATTTATCGAACGGCCGTTAGATACAGGTACCCAATACCTCACAACCATAGCTGTGTTCACATAAACATACTGCTATTAATAATAATAGATGATTATTACTATCAGCCCGGAGGCCTTCTGTCTTCGAAATAGTTATATATACAAAGCTGTCGCATTCGTTGTTCTTGTTGTAGCTTTTGTTGTTGTTGCTGTTGTTGCTGTTTGCCATGTGCCAGGAAAAAACATTTTGCTTTTCACAATGCAATTCCGTTACAGTTTTACGTTGTTTTTTTCTTTACGCCAGCAGCGAATGCAACGGAAGTTGTCACGTTGCATTGTTGCAGCGCTTGTGTTACTCTTGTTAAGTGAAAAGAAAAGGCGTACAGCAAAGCAGTAGTAAAAGCGGCAGCAGCTGCAACGCCCACACACTTGACTGGCTCCGGTTTTGCCTCTGGTTGCCATTGTTGGCCCGGCTTTCGATTGTCATTTCAACTTTACGCGTTTTGCATACATGTATTGGTATGTGCGTTTTGCGGTTTGGGGCAAAAGGGGGTAGCAGGGAGGCGTGCCACATTAGCGGCAAAATGAAAAATATGCTTGTATTGTATTGTCAACAATCGCAGTCAACGCGACGTATGAGTAACGTGTCCGCGTCTGCCACATTTCTCGTGCCATGTCAACATCCAAAACAACAATGAGGCGGAAGCACATTGTAAGCCCGACACGACTCCTCTATGCCAGCGCTTCCAAACATGTTGAGGTGCGGCCACTGTATGTTTACTTTTTTCGGTTGAAGCTGAATGTAGCTCGTTGTTCATTGCTGCTTGTTTCTTGTCGGAATGGAGCAATTATAATTTTATAAATCGGCGGAAGTCGAATAAGTGCACATAAAAACTCCATCGCCTGCAGCCATCAAGATACAGCAAATTATAATTGCAGCCGGTGCACGCCATAAATATTATTATAAACATGCCAATTATTTGCGAATTTACCAAAGTCTAAGAATAAATAAATTGAAAACATATAATATATTCTGTCTTGGGACATATGAAATAACAATTTATTTAGTATATTAACGTGTGGATAAAGCAATTAAAACAAAAGATACAGCCTTCAAGTTCAATGCCCGAATGTTGCGAATGCTTACTTAATTTTAGCTCTATGTGAGGTCAGTCACTTGATCATAAACAATTTAATCACAAGTTGTAGCCTTATTCGATTGAAGTTCAATTTCCGCAGCGCCAGAAGCACGAAAGAAGTTTGACGGAAACTTACACTGCTCAAAACACTCCAACAACTGTCAACAACTGGCAATAAAGAGTCTCTGCTCATCGAAGCTCCCATGCTCGGTTGCTGCTGTAGCTCAAGGATGCTTATCAAAGGACACATGAGGTACTGACATGCAAAGCGAGATAAGGTGGCACTCGGTGCTGGTGCTTTCTGCAGCGAGTGGCGTGTGGAATGTGGCATGGCAAGGCGACGAAGCGAAGCGCGTAAGTTTGCAGTTTTTCTGCTGCTTTGGGAAGACTCGCACAGCGAGTTTTGCATATAACTGCAGGCACGTCTCGTAATGTGCGAGTATGTGTCCGTCAGCGTGTAGGTGTTAGTGTGTAAGTTGATTTATGCCACTTTATACACAGCAATCCAACTCTGCCTCTCCCTTTCTCACTCATTCCGCTCCCGCTCACTCACTCACTTTATCTTTCTCTCTCTTTCCCTCTCTCTCTCTCTCTCTCTCTCTCTCTCTCTCTCTCTCTCTCTCTCTCTCTCGCTCTCTTATCCTCTTTGAGTAAGTGCAAGGCTGCTGTATAAATGATTTATTGCTATTCCCGCGACAGTTTCGTTTCGCTTTCGTTTGCCGCTGTGCAACAACTGGCAACATTTTGCACACACACGCACACTCTCTCTCTAACGCACACACAGACAGTTGCAAGAAGACAAAGGCTTGTAGACACTGCTGAAACTGTCGCACTTTTTGCCGTAATAAATAATTATAATTGTTTTCCTTTCTGTCCCACTTTCGCCCCGCCGCTCCTCATCACTGCCCACATGCGCATTAATAAACCTTATAAATATTGAAATTGTGTGAAAAATTGCAGTGCTGAGGTGACAGTTAATGGAAATACCGGTAATTGAATGTGCCACGCAATATCCCTGCCATAGCCACCTGCAGTTTATGCTTGCCACCTGGCAACTGGCAGGTGTTAAGGCACGATTGCTTTATCCCCGTAAGTCTTGGCTAATAGAGCGGCGGACTCGTAAATTTGCATATTATCGCTATATAAAGCCCGAAAGCGAGCGAAATCGCGACAATTTAGGGCTGATGCATGCAACAAAAGTTGCACAATCTAAAAAAGGCAAACCAAGAAAAAAGCAGCTGCATTTTGTAGCCTGAACAGATCTCCGAAATTGCAGAGTAAAAGACAAGTGAATATTTACAAACAGAACTCGATAAATCACAAACGTACAATCAGAAATCACCTCGCAACGTAAACTAGAACATGGCTAAAGTCTATTTCTCATTGAGAGTCGGGAGCTGGGAATTAGGAGTTTTTTGGAAAAAGCGCTGCTGGGAGCACGCAACTTTGTCATCTTCCGTAGCTGGTAGTGCCAAGCAAGCAACTTCAAAAGTTCAAACTTTGAGCTTGGCCACCCAAAAATCTTTGTTTCCGTTTATTTCTATCAAAATGCGGCCACAGGAAGCAGGAAGTGCGCTTCGTGCAACATTTATGGAAAATCCAAAAAACCAGCACTAGCACAGACACCCAGAGATACACAAAGATCTACGAGATACAGGAAGAGAAAGAGAGAGAAAGGCGTTCGACCAACAAGAAAGTTGACGCGTAAAAATGCCACAAAATGTAAATACGACGCCAACATAACGAAATAACAAATTACGACCAACAGAAAAGATGCCCAATGCAATTGCATAGATTTAATTAAAATTAAACTTTTTGTTTTGAGACAAACAAAAATGCCGAAAATTGCCCACAAACATGCCGAAATCGCTCGTCCTGTACGTAAATATTTGAAAAATATTCTCACATGAATAATTTCATTTAAATTGCTTACACTAATTGCGATAGTCGACAATTTAATTAATACATGAATTTTGCCATAGCAATTGAATTTCCATATCCTCCAGCCACCCAATTTAATCAATCCTATTGCCAATTGCCAAACATTTTACACCCTCAAATTTCAGATACTCCAGTGCTGCACTCCCAAATCAGGAATTACAAACATGTGTATGTACATAAACTTGGTTGCATTTTAATGTTCGATTGAGTCGCATATAAAATTGGAAACATTTTCAAGGTTATTATACAAGAGTATTTTCTGAATGTAGAACACTACACGTTTATTTCATGAACTTTGATTCACTGGGGCGAAAATCGTCAACATATTTGGTGTTCAACTCAAAATGAAATTTTTTTCCAAAAATTATATAAATGCTTACGCGTCTAATAAAAAATTAATTGAACATTGCTTGAATGTAGTTTTTGAAGGAAAATATCGATTTCTATGTGAGCTTTTCTAAGTTTAAAATCGTTTGTTTAAGATCGAGATATTTTTGACGATTTATAGGTGCCAAGCAGACTGTTTTTTATAGCTTTACGAAGTGTTCAGACAATATAGAAGTAAAAGTACTGAAAGAAGTCACATTTGCGGCGATTTCTGCTGGCTATGCATATAGAAACTTGCATGGAAAACTCTTTCCCTCGTTCCCTTTTGTGTTGTCGGGTGGCATTAAACCAAGATATCAGAGCACGCACTGCATACGCATAAAGCGGAAAACATTTTTACACATGTGACTGACGCTGATTGCGTTTGTCACGTCGCCGAAATAAAATTGTAACCCATTCCACAAACCTGATCCGGATGCCGATCCATTGGCAGGCAACTAACCGACACAGGCAAGGTGGCAAGCGGTCATAAAGAAAAGCCGCAAAAGGCGGCAATGGAAGGCATAAAAACGAGAAGGGAAAATATCAGACCATTCCCGAAAAGCCCTCTTCGGCCATTCTGACAGTTGGTGTCGTCTGTTTTTCTTCTTTTTTTCTTCGTGCTCTGCTGAACGTCAAAAAATAGGCAACGGAATTGCAGCAAAATCGTCATCGATGAACTCGATGTCGCGATGCGTCGACCTCTTTGCTCACACACACACACACACACACACATAGAGACACGAGAGCGACTAAATCTCGCATACGTACTTGTTTATGCAAAGAACCCAATGCCAGCAGACAGAGGAGCAGTGGCGGCCACGTTGCGTATACGTAACGTTGTGCATATTGGGTCGCCATCACAGATTGTCGCAGTTGCGGCATATTTGCATAATTTAGCGATTGAATTTTATACTCAAAAGCAAAACATAGCCCAGCTGCTACAGCTACAGCTACTGCTAGCTACTATGAACTTCTTCTGTCCCGCCTCACTGCGATGCTCCCCACACTTTTTACACATATCAAACGGGCTGTGGATTTATCCATTTGCTTTTTACTTATTAATTAAATAATTTTTCGTTGCATTTGCACAGCAGTCGGCAGTCAGCAGTTCGCGTCCACCGTGGCAGCCACCGAGCCATCGACAATAATTGCATGCAACATAATTAAAGCCATTAAAGCACTTAAGCTCCCGGAAAACCAGGGGACGCTGTCGAAAGAGGGTCAGTTTGGGTGAATTGGTCGAGTCATGTTTGCATATGCATAATTATGATGAAAATACATTTAAATGCATTTAATCGGGCGTGCAGATTCCCAATCGCCATCTGCCAACTACAAACTGCAAACTACCAGCTGCCCACTTTTGTGCCACGTTGTGCCACGGCTGGTATGGCAGGTAGCTTATGGTCTTTTAACGTTTATTGGTTTTTATTAAATATGCGACCATGTCATATTATATGGCCAGCCTGCCCGACTGGTTGGTTGCTCGGTTGATCGAGCTGGCCAATGCATTGGCCTGTCGCAACTGTCAAAAGGCATATTAAGTTAGATGTGACAACGACAGCTGACTGCGGACGCCATTAAAGTGCAAAAATCATTGATCCTGATTGGGATATTAATGGAGTGGTTGCCGCACACAAAAATTATTTATTTACGATTTGCGAAATACGAGATGTAGTACTATTGCGCATTTTCCAATTATCTCCATTTGGTAATTCACCAAAACGTTCACTGCTAACTACTGAGAAATTCGCTTAGGACTTTCTTATATTTCCAAACTTTGGTTAAAATATTAAAAAGAAATCTACTTGGGATATGCAGGCTCACATAAATCCAATAAATCTACACAAATCAACACAAGAGACTTTTTAGTTGACCGCATGAAATCCTCTTAGGAAAGAAGCACAAATATACAAAATCTTATTCAGTGAAAATAATATCAAATGCATAACACCTCGAATTTTCAACACTTAAATCAATTAAAACTGTTACATTTTTGATTAAAACCCTTATCGAAGTACAAGCAAAAATAAATTAAGGCTTTAAGTATAAAAATCAAAAATTACTTAATGAATCTAAGAGCTTCACCATGTCACTGCCCTCTCTGTAGGCTGAGCAGACCAACAACTGTTACATACATTTGCTGCCAATTTACAAGTGTGTGTGTGTGTGCCACACCAGTCATTGAGCACACTTTTAACTTGCCAGAGGATTCGCACGTTGACTTAATTAAAGTTGTACTCGGCAGGCGCAATCAAAAGCACAAGGAACAAAAAAAACCAAAAAAATTACTTCACAAAAGGAAGAGGATGCATTGCCCAGGAGAAGCAAGAGCAACACAAGAGCTAAAATACATGTACGAGAACTGGCAAAGTACAAGGGCAAAACAAATTGCCAAAGTCGGAGCAACAGAAGCAGCATCAGCAATGGGGCTCAGTTTTTCAATGGAGCACGGGGTGTTGTGTTGGGGGGTTCAGCTTTATGGGGTGGCCAAATGGCAATTTATAAAATCCTTTGAAGTGTCGAAAATCAGTAATTGTAGTCAAAGTGCAAATTGATTGCCAGCCAGATACACATACTAACACACACACCCATGCAATGGCAAATTTTGAGTGTGCTTGTGTGCATGTGGCTGAACGTGTGAGTGTTTGCCTGTATGTGCATGTGTATGTGTGAGTCTGCCGAAAAATCAGTGTGCCAACCATGTTTTATTGAGTGTAATTTGTAGTTGCAAATTAATGGCCGCACTTCACTTTTAATTAAAGCGCAGGAAAAGAAGAACGTCTATATTGGAAAACACAAATATTTTTTCCAGCTTAAGGAATTGAATATGCTCTGATAAATAAAATTTGGTTTTTGCCCAACAAAAGGTATTGCTTAGAACAAGGAATGCACAGCAATAAGAATCTTAATAATATTATAATTGACAATTTTTTGTATTTCAAAATGTTTTAGGAGGACTTTGAAGTGTTCATTTCTGCGTGCAATACTATTTCGACCGTTAGCCACATCTACATACAATATTGTAATACCCTTTGGTAGGGTAAAGTAAGTTTCGAGAATGTCTGACAGCTGTGCGCTGTGGTATAAGGTTTAGAAAAGTGTAAGATAAGTAACTCAATTGCTAGCTGGGCTCGACAAACGGCATACGCCATGCCACACAGGATAGGGAGAAGGAGAAGAAGAGGGAGACCATAGTCTCAATCTCCCTTTGGGTTTCCTCTTTGACTATATTACCTTTCTGTTGCTTGACTTACTTCATTCTTTTTTCGCTTACCCTTTGCCCTATGCCCGTGGGGCTTGCACGTTTTTCCTTTCCTTAAGTGACTTTATAACCTCGAAAGTGGCTCAGACTTTTTAGTGCATTCAGGGACTGAAACTTATGTACATGAGTATGTATGCCAAGCTGTGCTTGTGTACGTCAGGCAGCTCAGGTACTTTGTGGTGCCGCAACACGCTCAGTGCCAAGTTGCATTTCTGAGCTGCTTTTGTCGCCTGTTGCATAAAAATTGCTTTAAAGCATACGGCGGCTGTGACGGCGTCGGCAACAGCAACGGCAAAAGCAACAGCAACAGCAACTGCAAAAGTTTTGAATAAATTTTCGCCATTTTGCCAATGGCAACAGCAACAGCAAGAGCAACAACAGCAACAGTAGCTCGTAGAATAACCAAATAGCTCGCTTGACTCATCGCATCGATGTCATCGAAAACAGAGGGGCGAAGAGGACAGCAGACGATGATGCCCGCATTCGAGGCATCATCAATTTTGGTTTGAGAGACTCATCAATAAAACATAACAGCAGAAAATGGAGTCTCATGCGGCAATGCGCATGCAACTTCCGAAAGGATATAGCAACGCAAAGAACCGCGAACTGTTTTATACTTGCCACCAGCTGCTGCTCCTGAACAGATAAGCAACCCACACACTGACAACTAATTTTACCAAGAAAAAGCGAATTAGAGGCAACAAACAGATGATATACATCCATAAAAAGTTCTTCGAATTCGGTTTAAAGAATTCAATTTCAATTCAAAATACAAAATATTAAATAGTACAAATTTACAGATATCAAAGAGATTATTATTTAAATAGGTTAATAAAGTAAGTTTGGTTATTAAATAGATAAGCAGATATTTTTCTTTATACCCGCTATCGATAAAGCAGAAAGGTAGTATAACTGCTAGTGATTATACATGTATTAAACAATACAGGTATACAATACAATACAATTGTATCCGGCTCAAAACACGACAAAATATTTTTCTCAGTCGATGGGCTTTTACTATATTTGTCATTCTCAATACAGGTATTTATTGAAGTTGTAAAAAATATAAATTTTTTTATATTCACATTTATTTTATTAAACTTATAAGATTTGGCGATTTGCACCCTTCTTTCTTGTAACTTAATTTGTCGTCCACTACGTGTCTCTTAATTGGAACTGACAACTTGTTTTATATATACATTTACATATAGCATAACTTAATGTGCGTCAAGATAGCTTCGCAACTTTAGCGTCACATATCGATATAAAAATATCGGCTGAAAAACAATTTTTATTTTTATACTTTTCCGCTTAATTTGATCCAAAATTAATAAAAATAATATGCAATTTGATAGAAAATTTAATTTACTTTCTACTAAAACTACTTTTGTGAATTTATATACAATATTTATACCCCAATTTTGCGTTCGAAAAATTCGGGTAACTACATTGTGGCCAATATATCAGATCTGAAGACTTGTCGCCCAAATCGGCTAACGACAGGTTATAGGGCACATCTTTGAGAATATATCCCCAAAGTATCATCAAAATCGGTAGAGTCGTTTTTGAGATATTTGGGGAAACGTTCACCAATCTCGCTTCCAGCCCCATACAAAATTAACCAAAATTGACAATGTTGTCGATTAACGGCTATAACTTTTTCAACCATCTTGTCAGCCAGTTCGCGCATTGTATATTGGTGGACACATATCCTTGGAAGGTACACAGTAATTTGATCAACATTCATAGAGCCGTTTATTAGAAAACAGACAATATCTAATCCCACCTACAATAGTTCATTTTACAGGTCTATAATGCAGCTGGAACCAGTTCGGAACTAATTCAGTGTTTATTTATTAAACATATTAACTTTTTAAGTAATTGTCCAGCGTCACCCGCCAACAAATAGGTGAACTATTAAAACATAATATTGCCCATATATACTATACTTGACGCCAATGGCGCGCAATTTCAATCTATTTGATACAAATAGAAAATCATGTTGCTTTTTACTTCACTAAAATCGCTAGAGCCGCTCTTGAAAAAATCTAATTTTAGTGGTTCATGACCAAATTTCTCAAAAAGTTCACCATTCAACAATCCACCCATATTGTTTTTCACCCTTTTCCTACGAAACCAACATTGTCAATCTTCAAAAATGGCGATCTTCCAGATTATTTACTTTTAATATATTCCCACCTTGTCGCCTTAGGCGCGCATTTCTCATCTATGCGAATCAAACGGACAATCATATTGCTTTTTTTATCAAAATCGCTAGATCCGTTTTCGAGAAAATCATATTTTGGTGATAATTGCCAAAATTAATATCCCATAGACCTAGTGGCAGCACCTAACCGTCATATATTAGTAATATTAGATAATTTAACAAACGGAAATGGTGGCAACACCTATAAAGTTTAAGAGCCCCACGGCAACTATGAAATTTAACGGAATTTTTTAAATTTAACTTATGTAAAATAAATTTGGGTGGAAACGAAGAAAAATGAAGTTTGTTTTTTTGTTTAAATGGTTTTTTATTTAACATTTAATATTATTAGCGCTATTTATATAAAACCGAACTTATTTGTAGTGACTAGCAAGCAGGTAATCCATTAATTTTAACATAGCTATATTTATATACATGGATACATTTGTATGTATATGAATCGTCAAAAAATAATGTAGGATAGTAAATAGGTTGAAGAAAGAATTATGTATCGTGGTCCTTGATGACTTGATAAGGAAAAAGGGAAGAGTATCATTCATATACGACGAAGCTTGTTGCACCGGAGAAGAAATGTTGGACGTTGACGTACATAGTACGTTCAAGTGGCCCACACGAGCACCAAGTCGAAACTTGTTTCACCAGAATCTGAAATGAAATAAATTTCAAGTATTAAATATGAAAGTAAAATAAAATTAATAAAAATTGAAAAACAATATGGGTGGATTGTTGAATGGTGAACTTTTTGAAAAATTTGGTCATGAACCACTAAAATTAGATTTTTTCAAGAGCGGCTCTAGCGATTTTAGTGAAGTAAAAAGCAACATGATTTTCTATTTGTATCAAATAGATTGAAATTGCGCGCAATTGGCGACAAGTTGAGTATACATATATGGGCAATATTATGTTTTAATAGTTCACCTATTTGTTGGCGGGTGACGCTGGACAATTACTTAAAAAGTTAATATGTTTAATAAATAAAGATGTCATAATAAATATATATATAAAATATCAATAAAATTTAAATATTTTTTAAATAATAGTTTTGTTGTTTAATTTAGTGTTATTGAACCATATTAGATATTTGAAGTATGTACATTTCCCGCCACGGACTGTTCGCGCTTTCTAACACTGAATTAGTTCCGAACTGGTTCCAGCTGCATTACCTGTAAAATGAACTAGTGTAGGTGGGATTAGATATTGTCTGTTTTCTAATAAACGGCTCTAAGAATGTTGACCAAAATTACTGTGTACCTTCCAAGGATATGTGTCCACCACTATAAAATGCGCGAACTGGCTGACAAGATGGTTGAAAAAAGTTATAGCCGTTAATCGACAACATTGTCAATTTTGGTTAATTTTGTATGGGGCTGGAAGCGAGTTTGGTGAACGTTTCCCCAAATATCTCAAAAACGACTCTACCAATTTTGATGATACTTTGGGGATATATTCTCAAAGATGTGCCCTATAACCTATCGTTAGCCGATTTCGGCGACAAGTCTTCAAATCTGATATATTGGCCACAATGTAGTTACCCGAATTTTTCGAACGCAAAATTGGGGTATAAATATTGTATATACATTCACAAAAGTAGTTTTAGTAGAAAGTAAATTAAATTTTCTATCAAATTGCATATTATTTTTATTAATTTTGGATCAAATTAAGCGGAAAAGTATAAAAACAAAAATTGTTTTTCAGCCGATATTTTTATGTCGATATGTGACGCTAAAGTTGCGAAGCTATGTTGACGCACATCATAACTTAAGATTATGAAAAATAATCGTAACAATAAATTGTTTACAAATGTATCGATATGAAATAATCTCTATTATCGATGAATTGAAAACATGAATAGTTTCTTGCATAATAATTTTTGCCAACGGAAAAATATATTTAAGTTAAATAATTAAACAGACTGGTTCTACTCCAGAAAAAGTCCAACATCTCGGAGATTTTAAGAGCCTATGACACCAAAACTATGAGACGGTCCTCCTGCATATCCTAAAAAGATCGTGTTTAATAGTTTCCAAATTGAAATAATAAACCTAACTTAATATCAGAATCGAAGTCTATCGATAAGTATCGATTATATAAATAATATGTTAAAATCTTGGAAACTATTGAAGTAACAATTAAGTATTTACTAAACCGGTTCAGCTATCCTACGGAGATTCTGAAATACAATTTCGAAAACCTCATGTTTAAAATATTAGGGAGTCTTAATATAACAAACAATTAAATAAATTTCGTTAAAATCGTCTCTGCATTGGTAGACAAATGCAATGTTTTGTTCAACGTCGGTCATGTAAAGCTCCACTGTGAAAAGCAAATAGTTAGAGATGGATGACAAAATAATAAGTTGGTTAATCGCGTGAATTTACGTGTGAAAGCTTAATATTACTATTCTCATTTTCTGCTTAAAGGCTTGCCATATAATAATGATTTTAGTTTGAGTTCAAAATTAGAGTAATCAATTGCATGATCAAATTAGGAAAAAAAATTTGGCCAATCAGTTAAATCAAATAACTTTATTCCTTTATTAAAAAAAAAACTTTTGAACAATCGAGAGGTGCAAACAAGTACTCAAGGCATTGATTATTTCATTTTGATTCACACAGCCAAATTTTAATTATTCATGTATCTATCTATGTTCAAGTCCAAAAGTGGATAAAATGGAATCATAAGCTAATCCTAAAAAAAGCAAACACTCCAGAAAAATGAACCTTGTGACACCTCTGGACCTTTCACTTAGCAATTCCGTTGGCAATGTCTCCTGGAGTCAATCGTAATGCCAACTGGCAGTGCCGGCTACTTCAACTGGAAGTGCTGTGTGGAGTTGGCCGAGTTGCTGATTTGATTACATTTACACACATCCGACAGTTGTTGGTTTGGCAACTGCAACTGTTTTTCACCAAGTGCGCGGCGAAATTTTCTTGTCAACACTTTCCGAACGGGCAATGGGCTACGTATTGCGGTCGGCAATACGAAAAGGAGGAGAAAGAGGAAGAAGGAGAAGGGAATGGATGTCGGTGTCAGTGTCGAGGTAGGTCAACAATGGCGGCTACAGCTGCAGCTCGCAGCTTGTTGTTGGGCTCTATTATGGCACTGCGAGCTGGGCTGCAGCTTTTGGCATCGAGTTGATTTGACTTGGGTTGAGTATTTGTAGCTTGCCTGTCTTGGACCTCGGCCAGAATCGAGAATGTGAAGTCATTGTTTGCTGCCAATTGAATTGAAACTTTATTTTTGCGTCTCATGTGATGTTTTGCGGCCTTGCTCAACCCGCAGGTCAGCCCATGATAATGTTAGCGATTGGAGTGTGCAGCAGTTTTATAATATAACCCAGAAAGCCCATCAAAAATCCCACGGTAGTCGCCATAACCATGCGTTGAAATTCTCGGCGATTTGGTTTCGAGCAGCGGTTAATCACTTCCACCGAGTCCTTGAAGAAGGCCAATAATTCTGCTATCTGATGAAATGTCAACCGTTTGCAGTTAGCAAGGGCTCGAATTTTTTACTTCAATTCCGCTACCAACTCGGTCAAACTGCAAATGTGATGAAAATTAAACACGTGACGAATGAGACACGTGTTTATTCCTTTATTTTCAAGAGCGTGAAAATCTTACCCGGTTTTGTTTTTTCGCTTGATGCGGCGACGTCTTAGACGCTGATCCATTGGAACTTCTCTGTAGTTACTTTCGAGACGATGTGACTTGTGAGCTCTCTAGTTACGTAATGACTACAAATGTCATTGCCAGCTTTGTATGTGGGCTTTTTGCCTGTCACCTCACCGCTTTCTTTTATTTTCTTATTTCTTTGGTTATCTGTCAAAATGTTGTATTCCTTTTCCTTTCGTTGTTAATTCTTTTTCACATTTCTCACTTTGAAAGTTTTAATACACAAAAAGTGTTGCGCAGTATTTCAAATAAAAACAACTACAACGTAAAATTAATTAATTAATATAAATTTGGAAACAGCGATTAAAATTATAGTATTAATTGACAATATTTTTATCATCGATACCTATATCGGTATTCTAAATAGAGTATCGATAAGTCACTGAGAGTTGTAGGCACGCTCTTGACCAAAATACTTATTAGTAATTCAGAAACCATAAGTTACCAAAATGTAAAACAATCCCACCCCAAATATCCCCAATAAACACCTACATAGTTATTATACAACTAGGAGCCCCAGACATGTTACAAATTGCATATAGAATAAGTTTCAACTAGTTATATAGAGGACTTTCAAGTAAAATGTTTAGCGATCGCCTAATTTGGAATCCATTATTTAATTAAGTCTTTGTGGTCAGGGTTTGAAATTACTATAAAATTTATTCGCTTGCTTCTTGTTTCGGGAATTAAACCCTTAATCCATTTAGTGCATGTGCTCTATAAACATCGAAAACTCCAATCATAAATTCTACTTGCTTTCCTATCGAAAGAATTATACAAATTACGAATTGCACGTTGTTGCAGCAGCTCTGCTAACTCAAGCCAATTGCCAACTACATGCCGAACAATGCACAATCATTTTAGGTGAGGACGGGGCGATGAGGGCAGATTGCTACCAAGATTACACACTTAATCAAACTTTATGCAAAACTACCTTCCACCCTCAAGACTTTCAGCAATTTGCTGGCGCTGCATACGTACAGACATAGAGCAAGGCAAGACAGACAGGGACGAGAGGATGTGAGGGATGGATGGTGGAGGGCAGGACAGTTGGACAGAGGTCTTAAATACTGCAATTTGTTTTGTTGCCCGAATCGTTTGCTGTCTTCACTTCGAGGCTTAACCAAAGAGAATGGGGGAAAATCATGTACCGCCAGCCATTGCCATTGCCAAAAATGTTGCAAGTGTTTCGGCTGCCTGCAACAGCAACAGCAACAACAGCAACATCAACTCCTGCCAGTTCGGCCTGCTGCTTGACATCCTTGGCTGACTCGTCTGGGCTCCCCGGACAATTCACTGCAAAATTGCTAGACAAAACTGTGGCGCATAAAGCGGCTGGAAATGCTACAACGATGCTCGTTATGCGTGCAACAGAGGCTGCTGCTGTGGCACCATCGGTTCAATCGGCTTCATCTGCATGAGCTATACGCACAGTACACACACACCACCTCATACGTATGTATGTATGTTGAATGGGTGTGCTTTGCTTGGGGTTTCATCGTCGCCATTGAGATTGAAAAATGTTAAAAAATTGCTTTTAAATGCCGCAAAATACAATTTATTATTCAACTGAGACAAACGCCAAACACTGGGCACAATGTGTGCGCTGGGAATGAGCAACTGGGCGTTAGCTTTGTGGGTGGGCGTGACTGCGGCTGAGACTGTAACTGTGGCAGAGGCGTGACGTACACCATGCTCCTATATACTATCGCATGGTACGGCCAACGCACAAGAGTGCGCCTGCTTGGCAGTAAATTCAAATAAAGCACGAGCACACACAGTGAAGGAGACAACGAGGGCTCAGAGGAGGAGGGGGAGATACCCACAGAATCACTGTGGCAAGCAATGGCTACAATTGGAGCTGTAGTTGTTTTGTTTATTGCGAATACGCATTGTGTGACGCATTCAGAAGCATTTTGGTATTTTTGGATGGCTGTGTACAAGGCTAAACAGACAGTTGTTGCTTCACTTGAGCCCTTTCTGCCGTTGCACTTTAAGCTTTGAGAAATGACAAAGTCTCTGCACATAATTACAACAAATGTGTGCCACACAGATGTTGGCTTGCGACCGAGGCGAGAGGAGTCGGGCAACTTAAAGACAACAATGGCTTAAATTGAATACGACTCACGTAACAATATAACTTATTTATAAACATCTACATCTTATATAACATTTGAGCATCTCATTTTTAGTTATTAAATTCACTCAACAAATGACATGAAAAACCAATTATTGCAGCTATTCATAAAGTTCGAACGTTTTTCCTCATGCAATTAATTGAAGAATGCATTTATCGGGAAATTAACTTCGAAAACAAGTTCCAACGAGCTTTGAAAATTATCATAATAATATCTGTGACCGATATCTGAAATATAATAAACTGAAATGAAGTTTGATACCAAGATAATACAAACTTATCTCTTTTATGAAATGAAATTAAATTATGCACTCTGTTCTATCTATCATATGCATCCTAGCTCTTACTCTAATAATACGCAGAGTTCTATAGTTCAATCCAACTGAAAATCATCATTCTGATATTAATATCGTACTCGTATACCATTTCATATTCTGCATTTAATATATTTTTCGACTAATATGAAATCAGCTTTGCAATGGACTTCCAAAGCAGGGGTGAGAACTACGTGAAAGAGTAAAAGAGTGAGAAAGTGAAAGTCGTACAAATTATTAACACAATTCAAGGAAAATGATTTAATTAAATTTATTTACGCGCTAATGCCATTTGCCACAATGCCGCTGGGGGCCAGCTGGGAACATCAAAAGATAGTGGAAATTAATCAGGCGCACACACCGCTGAGCCCCGCCCACTCGACACGACCGACAGGGGCCTGCGGCACATATAATTGCATTAATTTATGTGTAAAAGCCACAGAAATTAAAAATAATAATATGTAATATGTATAATCCCAATATTTTCAAAATGCTTCAATCAGAATGTTTCAATATAAATTTTGCGCCAGCTGTCAAGCAGAGCAAGCAACTCAATCCCTCCCCCTTACCCTTCCCCATCACTTACACCACTCCCACCCCATCCAACCCTCTTGCAGGAGGCGCTGGTGCTGAAGGAGCCCCGAGGCTCGTTTCCTCAAAAGCTACAGACCAGTTGAAAGACTAATTTTCACATTTGAACTGAAAACTCCTGGTCCTCCTCCTGGTCGAGCTGTAAATGCTGAAGCTTATGCGTTGGCGGTCTATCATTTTGAGCCCGATGCTTAAGAGAAGGTCTCGGAAGTGGGAGGGGGCGTTGACGTTTTGGGCGTTTGAATGTTGGGGCATTTGGGCGTGGCTGGCCAACCAATTTCATGGTTAAATGATTCAGAAACAGAATTACAAAATTAGTCGGCCCGTTAACACAATGTAATTAACTTTTGCGCGACCGCTCTCAATATATATTTGATATTTATTTACCAGAGGCCCGAATGCCCCCCGGGGTGCACTTTGCTCCGATGCCATGCCCTGCCCTTCCCTTCCCGTCCCTTCCCTGCCCTATCCTGTCCTGTCCTGTCCCGTCCTGTGCTGTCCTGTTCTGCCCCCAGTTTCCGGACGACAACTTTCAATCTAGTATGTAACTGGATGGGAGCTTCCAATTATGCAATTTCTTTGGCTATCCCCACACTCTTTTAGTGTGATTCGACAGCGAAACGCTGTTTCAAAAGCAATTTGAAACAAATTTTATTGCCAAAGTTTGGAGCACATGGAAAATGGTTCAAGTGCCACAAAAAGTTGCAGCTGGCGCGTGCCTGCGCCTTGGCTTGTGCCCACAATTAGCTTGGCCTAAAAAAAGTGTGCAAGTGTCCCCTATTACGAGGGCCACGGCAAAATGACAAAAGATCTGCAGTATTCAAAAAAGTGAAAAGTGAATTTCTGAGTGCACTAAATATTGCTAACATTCAGTCAGCATATATTTCTGGCTCTTTTACTGTTTTACTTTAAAGTTAAAAAATGACTTTGTTGAAGTTGCAATTTCAGCAAGTGAATGTACTTATGTTTTACAACTTCCTGCGATTCATGCGATAACAGGACAGGTTGGCCAAGCTTCGATGCACTGCCAAATCAAACCAGAACGGGCAACATGCGCCATGATTCCCAAAAAACAAAAAAAAAAAAAAAAAAAAATGCAATAAAATAAGTAAAAGAAGGAAAGAGCAGCTAGAGCCACTACTTAGCAGCCAACCAGTGCCATTACCAATTTTTGTGCTTAACACTCCACTGAGCAAATTATTGAGAGACCGAGACTGAGACTGAAACTGCGATAGTAGACTGCAGACTGCAGGACTGTGTTTCCCCTTGCCCCTGCTTATGCCATCAGCATGTCATCATGGCAAAATCAGACGACATGCAACATTGCATAAAGATTTGTCACAGCTAAAGCCCCCAAAATGCAATGCAAGACAACCGAAAAGCGACAAGCGACAAACGACAAACGACTAACGACATACGACAACACGCAGCGAGTGCCAGTTCGAATCCAATAGATAGGGACATATACACAAATACAGTTGCATTCGCATTTACCGATGATGTTGCCGCTGCAAATGCAGATACACGGATAGAGAGATAGGGACGAAGATAGAAATCGAGACCGAGACTGAGACTGAGACACAGCGAGCGATGAGCTGAAATCGCATTTTCGCATGTTGAATTTCGACAAACAACAACAAGAAAAGTTGAAACTGAAGCTGATGCTGCCACACAGTTGTGGCACCATTTTGTGAGGGCAGCTCCAAGATTATGTTAAATAAGACATTTTGCAATCGCATATCATTGCAACAGCAGCTGGACAAATAACTACATTCGATTTGGGAAAATTTTTGAAGAATTAAGTATCGACATAATATTAATACACAATTATATAACCATACAAACAAAAAGCATCAACAATTTTGCCTTCGGGTGTCAATAATAAATAATTAACATAATAATTCGAAATTTTATGAAACACGTATAATATAACTGGTTAATTTTAGCATAACTGAAAATAAAAATTCAATTCGGTAAGCGTACAATAAAGATTTCAATAAAAATAAACCATCGCTTTGACGTTCAATCAATTTAATATTGTTTAACTTTTTCACCTGCCCTCGAAGCGTAGACAGGCTAAGCGGCAGCAACTTGCAGCAAATTCAATTTCGTGCAGCTCGATTGCATTGCGGCACATTGGCCCGCAGTCTGAGTGACTTTGTGTTCTTGTATTGGAATGCGAATGACATACAAAATGGGTTGCGGGGCGATGGCGACAGGGCAGAGTGAAAAGTGTAGAATGTTTCGGTTGTTGCTGTTGCTGTCGTCTTCTGGCGCTGATCATCGATTCGCATTGCATTGCAATATATAAATATTTATACACAAGTAAATTTGCGCACAGCTGAGGCACACAACAGCATTCGAGTGGCATCGCCGTATCGCGTCCTCTCAGAATGAAGATATATGGACATTACCAGGGAGAGTGAGTAATGTTAACTTGCGTCGAATCCCTGGTAGATACTCGTAGTAACTCCGACTCGTTCCAGTCAACTTGTCTTTGTCGCTGCCGGTTCGTAAATCGTTTAGTTTCGCATTTGTTTTGTCTCCAGCCCCTAGTCGGCTTTGCGGCCTTAGTTCGTTTTATTACTAAAGTCTCGCCAGGAATTTGACGCGTTACTCGTTCACCCCATATATTCAAGTATAAATCATGGCTAAGCCTTTATGACATATGCTAAAATTTAACAGCTTGGCAACCTGTCAACCAAGCGGGAAGCTGCGAATCGGGGCTGCCGACAGTCAACCCCATTTTTTGTAAGCCCATGACAACCCATTTTCATTCACATCATCGACTGCCGGCTGCCGGCTGCCGGCTGGGTTCACCTTTGTGAGCACGCGACAAGCGGTCGGGTCGCGTTTTTGTTTGGTGTTAGGCCAACGTGTGACAAAATGATTAAACGGTTAGCCAGAGCCAAAGCCAGAGCCACTGGCATAGCTCGAGCCGGAGCCATGACCATGGCCAGAATGCAGTACGTTGCGCCACCGATGAGGCAACTGTCGCCTGCTATTGCCATTGTTCGCCAATGACAGTGCAAAATTCTTGATGACGATAACGTTGTGATTAGATGAGTGGTTATTTGGTCGAGCCTTGGCGCGGAGAGCAGCGGGCTCACAAGGATCTACGGTTCCATGGATGAATTGACGGTTGTGTGGGTGGCGACTATGGTCGATTGTTTGCTTTGGTCTGACGTAAAGTGTTGCTACTAAGTAGCACATTGAACTTTTTGAAGTGGACGAAATGGCGACAGCTCTCGGAATACTTAATAGATAATTTCAGTGTGATGCTCATTATGCTTAAAAGGAAAGCCAACAAAAATGATGCCAACGTTTAGCGTAAGCGACTTGAGGCTTGAACCCGGCACTATCCCCACTTACTGCTGCTCTGACAGAAAGTCTGGCGAAAAGTTCATAGCTCAAATAACCATGGTTATGGCTTCCTCAAGCTCATAAATTCTCCTTATTATCGTACGGCTCGAGCTCTATTATTTTCTAGACTTGGAATAGCCTTTCTATAATTTTAGTGAAGATGTTTCTCACCCATTCTGCGTTCTAATTTGATTAAAATCCCTGCACTAATGTAACAAACAGTTTGAAGGAAGCTCAATTTCTAAATATACCACAAATATATACCCTAATATTTACTTCAAAGTAAATTTGTTGTTTTTATATTGCATTAAGTAAGCAATATGTCGGTCACATTATCCTCTAAAGCTATAGAAATGAAGTGTCCCTCCTAGACACATGCAAGTGTATAACCGGTCTTGAAGATTTCATTTCCCTGTAATTTATTAGATAACATCTTACATGAGGTTTTCAAATATACAATCAAATTATAATTTTCATTCAGCCAGTTCATAATTGACTTTCAAAGTATAAGTATATTATAAATTTGAGTACAATTTGGAATTAGTCGATAACCGATCGATTAATGCAAAGTGAACTGTCAAGTATTATTTTAATGATTCAGAGTAAATTATAAAAAAGTTAATATTTATGCGATTCCAATTATAGCTATTTTTTTGAAATTGTAAACTATGTATTGAAATAATACTGATAGGAATTTATTTGATTACAAAATGCGATTCCTCAATTAAATTATACTTATGCCACTCACACATATCTAATTAAAGCCAAGTGTATGTGTGAATAAAGCACAAACCGTACAACACTTGACAATTTTCATATGCTAATTATGTGCTATAAACTTCAGCTAGGCAATAAATCGCTCAAGTAGCTCGGTTTATCGCGGCCGTAAAAAAATAATGTGCAGTACCACAAGCTTGGCTCGCATAACCCTAAACCCGATATAGCCTGGCTAAGTGCCTTCCATTTGCAGGCGTGCTTATTAGCCAATTTTCAAAGGTGTGGCAGTGGCGGCAACCAGAGAAACCTATACCAACAGCTAGGCTGGAAAGTTGGCTGCCTGTGAAAGCCCAACTATAGACAGACAATTTCCTTATGAAATGAAAATAAACATGACATTTCTAGGTTTATGTACTTTTGTGTAGCAGCTGTGTCTCTCTCCGGAGCTGCTGCTGCTGCTGCTTAGGTTAAAACCCGATGCCCGACGACGACGACCCGTTCAGCCATTGCTGGCATGTTCTGACTTGGCTCTGACTGCTATAAAATGTCATCTTTTATTATGGCAAGGCTCAACTGACGCAGACTGCGCCTAGACTAAGGCGCCCAGTCTTCGTCCTGTTCTCGCTGCCTGTTCGTTTTGATAGTGGCAAACAATACTATGCAATGACACTCTCCTCTGGTTGTTGTGGCTGGGGACTGCGACTGCGATTGTGTCTATGGCTGCTGGCTCTATACACCCAGTTTATACGCTTGGCTACACATTCTGCTCCCGGCTTCAAGCTGTGAGTTTCATTTCCGGTGCGACATTTTGTTACAAAACTTTATTTTCAATTTGTGCACATATTACACACAGCTTGCCACGCCCAACACTCAGCCCAGCCACTCCGCTCACTTTTGTTTATATGGATGTGTGTGTATGTGTGTCTATGTGGCCCACTTATCTGGCTTTTGTTTTTATTTTTAGTGTAATTGTTCTATTTTTGCCATGGCAATTGCTTCACTCTACCACTCCAGACTCCACACTCCAATTCCAATTCCAAGCCCAGCCCAGTTCAGTCCAGTCCAATGTCGCTGCATGTGTCCATGCTACTTATCATCTGTGGGCATGTTCGGTCCATTCGTTTCATTCGCTCCATTCCAGTAGCATTCGTTCGGTATCCAGGCTCATGCTGCTGATTATTATTACAAGCATTATGACCGGATTTCACTGGCGGCAGCAGCAACAGCAACAGCAGCAAATGTCTGTGCCAGCTGCTGGTAATGAAATTAGTTTGTCACTCAGAGGCAACATTGAGAAGTGGGTCGGTAACATCATGGTCATGGATTCCACCCTTCCTCCCACTTCGAAGATGCCCAATCTAAAGCCGTATGTTTATGTTGCACAGCCATTTGGCCTATCTGCAACATCATCATCAGCATCATCATTATCAACGTTGTGCTTCATGTTCATAGGCACTCGCTTCCTATTTTGATTGCAATGAGTTTTCAGGTCAAGTGCGCTCCCGTCTCCTGCTTGGCCGCTTCGTCCTCTTCTTGTTTTATTGAATTTCATTTTAATGTGGCTTTTCTTGTTTAGACATGCACTTCAACATGATTTAGTTGATTTTATTTTACTTTACTTTTCGACCAACTTGGCCGAGATTTGCATGCAAATTGACTTTCACATTGGCTCCCAAATGTGTTTCTAAAGCCGTTGGTTACGAGTGCACATTGCCCAAATGTATTTGGTACTTAAAACTCAAATCTGTTTTTACTTTGAGCAGATTTTTATTGAGTTTCTTATCTATTTGCCATGTTAAGTGCAAATACGCATCATGAAGCGTAAACGTACATTCATCGGCTGAAGAATTACAATAAAATGCTATACATTTTTATATAAATAGTAAGCATACGCTGTACCGTTAGTCAAACAGCCCTTGTTAAAGGTGCTAAAATTGTTCAAATTAAATCAATTTGCCGTAAATCACCTTCCACTTCTCCATGCTAATCCATTAAAATATTTTTTTAGAATAATTATCGAGTTCATTACCCTCATCAAAATCAAATGACAAGTATAATTTGTGCGTGGAAGTTATTAAAAGTGCCCTTGCAGCAAACAGTAGTAAAGACCTTGAAAAACTCTCTAGCTCTACTCTTGCATCAAGAGTTCATGTAATCAATCAACTTTGATTAGTATTTGTGAGGGACACATCAAATGAGTTTGTAGTATACAATGGGCCCCCATGAAGCGACAATCCAGGCTAATCCCCAAAACGGAGGCCGAAAAAACACTTTACTTTGTGCTGCTTTGTTGCCCAGATAATCGTCGTCAATGGAGTTGAGGTTTGGGGCAATTTTTCTCTTTTCAGTGTGGATCAAGAGAAAAATCAATATGTCTTGATGTAAGATAAAAGTGAAATAAATTGTATCGCTCGTAAAGTGAAAGTGTCAAATGACCAGGATGTTGAGAGGGCTAAGCAAATGAAAAGTGAAGATGTATGATAGTCGTAGGCCAAAAATAGTAGTGATGCTTTGATACTGACACATTTTGCATTTGGCGTGGGTCAGAGTGCGTGCCAAATGACGCAGTTTTTGCTTTAAAAAGCAACTCCTCAACAAATTCTAAATTTTTTCTTTTCGATTTTAGGTGACTTTAACGTGAAGCAATAAATACTTTTAAAAGATAAATAAATCCCCTGACACAAACACCAATCACTGTCAGTCCGAGCACATACTCGACAGTGGAGGGTAACCGCATAGACCCATTAGCTAAGCAGCTTTGTCCAGCACACAACGCCACCTATGTTTCAACTTTTGAAACGAAAAGAAAACAAAAAAAAAGCAAATAAGAAATCTGCAGTCTGAGAACTCGACTGTGAGATACTCGATACATATTTTTATCGATTGCAATATTCGAAACAGAGTAATTTAATACTGCTGGCAACAAAAATCATTTGTCGTTATCAATGTGGACGTGGCCACAAACTTAATATAATTGAAAAAAAAATTGTTTTAGAAAAATTATAGTCGCTATTGCCGTTAAAGAGTCTGTGGGCTATATGCTTATAGGCACTTACGTCTAAACACGACCGATAATCAAGAAGTAAGAAAGCGTCAGTCGAGTGTGCTCGACTTTGATATACCCGCACCAGTCAAATATACTAAAATATACCGAAAAGTATTTTCGGATATTTGGATTTTTATTTTTTTTTAAAAATAATAATTTATTTGATCGAAGATACACTTTTTGCTACTACATTTCCTTTCGGCACAAAGTTAAAATACCCCTCCTGCTCATGGACAACGGGAAAATAATGTCAAGAAAATACCGTGTTAGCAACAACAACAACAACAGGCAGCATTTTTATCATACATTCACCATGCGAAGCGTAAATTACCAACGAAACCAGAAAGATGCAGACACAGATATAATGCAGAAAAAAATAGATAGTGGCAGAAGGATAAAGAAAAGGAGAGAGAAAGAGAGAGAGTGAAATGGACAAGCGGTCTAAGCTAAGCAGTCCGTTGGGAAGCCTCAAAAAGTTAAAAGTAAGGCAAAAAGCAATTGCAAAATAAAAATGGCAACAGTCAAATGCCAACGTTCAAGAAGATGTCCAATGGAATTTAATTAAGTGAGCTGTCAAACGAATGACCAATAGGTGGCGCCACACATAAGCACCGAAATAGAATAGAAAACAAGCGAAAAGAAAGAAAGAAAGAAATGAATGGTTAGCCCGGAAAGCGGATTGTCAGCTAAGCACATTAGGAATGGAAAGCCCACTTGTTGTTTGGCTTAGCTTGGCACACAGAATTCGTTGAAGGACGGAATTCTTAAAAACAATCAGCAAGAAATTGGTAGCCCTTAAATTTATTAGTCTCAACTGTTAATAGTGGTTCAATTCGCTTAATATGGCAGTCTTATTCAATTCTTTGTAAATACACTGATTAACCTGTGCTCGCAAATATTTCCATCATAAATTGATATGATCATATTTGCCACGCTGGCTTACGACGTTAAGTGCATATTTTCTTAATTGATACTACGCATTGTTGTCCAGTTTTTCGACGGCAGCTGCAGCCGCAGCAGCAGCAGCTTTTAAATAAATTTATCACTTTGCGTCATAATACCGTTTCGTAGTGTATAAGTCACTTTTGAATCCGCCTTTCGTGTCGCGAACTTTTATTAACTTGTCCTTCTCGCTGTGAATGCGTTTGTGTCTGTGTGTATGTGTGTGATTTTTTTTTTTTGTTCGCGTGTGATGTCGATGTTGCACACTGATTGTTTACATTGTAGCTTTATTGGAAAAAATGGCACTGAACTTTGCCTTTGGCTCTGGCTGGAACATCAGATGCCGCTCGTTGGCCATTATTAAGTTGACCCAGGCAAAGCTGACTGCAATAATTGTAAGCCAAAATCTCTTTTTGTATGCAATCGAGAGTTGTAAAGTTTGATATGCATCGGCAGCTTTATCAATGGCTCCGAACATGAAAGCCTTCATTAAAACGTAGATATCAAATTTAAAACATTTATCTGATTCACTACATGAGGCACGTATGTAATCGTGAGTTCATTGTGCATACATGTGTTAGTTTTCCCCTATTGTACCCTCCAATCAAGCGCCGGTTTCAATTGCAACCGCAATAAAACCGCTTACGCTAAACAAAATTACGTATTTGTAAAAAACCCAAATTGAAAGCCAGCTAAAGTATGAGTGTGTAATCACATGCATGTAAACATTTATACATGTCTCTCGCTTCTATCTCTCTCTCTCTCTTTCTCTCTTATTCGGTCTACATGTGGTTATTGTGTGTATTATATTTAACTGCCACATATGTATATCAAAGCGACTGATTGGGTTGCACGCAGCATAAACGCTTAAAACAAAACCGCAGACCTTGTTTTGTAGCATACTTTTCGGCTGCATTTCTGACAAGCATTTCTGTGGAGATGTTAATTTCGCCAATTGCACTATAACAATTGCACTAAAATATAACCAATTTTTTCGTCAGTTTTAGTAGAGTTTGTACCTCTTTACTATATACTATATACATGAACTATGGGTGCAGTTTATTAAATAACAAATAATTATAAAACTTTTATCAAGTCAAAGGAAATATATTAAAGCGATATACAAAAATAATGTAGTTTTCATTACTTAATGGAAAATATTAGAAACTGATAGATAATATTATTTAAAATTTTGTTCAAAGCCAATTGGAAATTAAGAATAAGATATAATATATATATATGTATAGAATTACGTTTGTATATGCAAAATTATTAGACAAAAAAATTAAAAAAATAAAATTATAAAAATAAATAAAAAAAAATAAAAAAAATAAATTATTTTTAAAAACTAGTAGAACTAAAGTTGAGAGTACTCGATCGCGATAAACTCGCTACCATCTTGAGGACAAATAAAATCCCGGCCTTAGATATACCAAATAAATATACCAAAAATATACCGACATAAAGTACTTTTTTTATAAAAATATACAAACGCTTTCAAAATATACCTAAGAGCAGAAGATACCGATACACGTTCACATTATCAATCTTTCAAAATATACCTAAGAGCAGAAGATACCGATACACGTTCACATTATCAATCAAGCAATTGATTTGTTACTTATAAAATTGTTTGTTGAATATCTCCCAAGGTTTTCAGCCGATTGCAATAAACAAAAAATGGTAGTTTTCACTTTTGTGGTCGCCGAAATAATCCTGGTGATGAAAGATGTATGTACTTTATAGGCTTGGAAATGTCCGCCTATAATATAGCATTTCTAATAAACTAGCTAAATGTCATTCATATTCAATAAGTTGAGCATGGATACTTTTGTGTCGTTCAGAGTTCACATCAAGTTAATGGAATGCACACTGCGAACCTATTATCATTTATCCCATCTCCAGCAGGAGCTGAGGAAACGGTATGCTAAGTACATTAACCAGACTACATATAACACACATTCGGGGATGGACACGTGTATGTAGTAACAGTGTACATTCATGCATGCCCACATACAGACGTACTTTACACACTGTTACAATGGATGCTTAACAGCAACCATTAGCAGCTTTGCCAAGACTCATGTGCAGTATATCGAGAGTGGTTTCCCCTTCTCTCCCCCAACGCACCCACTCACACATTTACACTCGAAAGTTCAGACAGTCCATAACACACAGCAGAGCGCTGCAACGCCGTGCCTTTGGTTACAACAATGGCAAAGTCTTTTTGGCCAGTGGAAAATGGTGTGCACACTTTATGAACGGTACATGCATAAAGCTGCCAGGCTACCACAGCACCCCACCCAGAACTCGTCACGTGGAGTAGCATAAGCCAACGCTTTTCCAATTTCCGGTAGGAGCTCAGGAAAACAGGGAGCGCCAGCAGGAGCGGCCAAGTGAGTGGAGCCCAATGTATGGCCATTTAGCTGCATTGTATTACGCCTCCATCCCCGTCAGTTGCCTCCATGCCACGCCGCCGCAGCAGCGGGTGACCATGGCGCATAACTCACACATACAAGCGCCAGCACACAGATATCTGAATAGTTTGGCCAAAAACGCATCAGAAGCGCATTAATAATGTGCTCAGGCAATCGAAAATGCGATTCGAGATGAGCCTTTTTTGGACGGTGGAGGGGGGAGAGTAGGGCGAGCTGTAGCCACTACAATGATACTCGTAATGATGGCCACGATGTTCATGATGGCAACAATATGCGGCAATCTAATGAGCAGCAGCAGCTGATACTGGAATTAGGCATGCCTCCTGGTCGGGTCTGTTATAATTTTGTCAAGTAATTAATTTGTTCAATGACATCCTCAAGGTGTAAGCGAAGCCATTTAAAGTTGAAGACAACCACGACGCAGGTTCTTGCAAACTCAAAAGTTACTATGCAACACCGGCGAAGTGTGTATCCGGCAAATGCGAGCGAGACAGCCAAGACAAATCGCACGCACCCACAACTCATTCGCGAGGCACGTTCAAAAACTTCAAGCTTCACATCTAACTGGCTACGCGATAGCCAAGAAAATATGATTGGTTTTGGGTTTAATATAATTATTTTTGTTACATTGTAGTGTGTATCCGGCAAATGCGAGCGAGACAGCCAAGACAAATCGCACGCACCCACAACTCATTCGCGAGGCACGTTCAAAGACTTTGATAATGACTTCAAGCTTCACATCTAACTGGCGATAGCCAAGAAAATATGATTGGTTTTGGGTTTAGTATAATTATTTTTGTTACATTGTAAGTACCTCCAAATAATAATAATATATGTTGTAAAAATATTAATAGATAAATTGCAATGAAAATGTCGTGCAAATGAAACTAGCAGAAATTGAAATGTTTTTTACTTAGTATTTGAGCTATTTAACGTGTGATCATTAAGTGAAGTAGGGTGCTACTAAATACAATGTGATTCTTATGTATGTTGTTTGGACCTATCTGCTTAACTTTTATGTCACTTCTCGCAATATAAAGTCAGCCTAAGTCCCCAAACTGAAAGTATCTGCACTTCTAGCTGCGTGTGAAATCGGAAGTAGCTACTGCTGTTGCTGCTGGCTTAGTTGTAGTCGTCTCGAGTCCTTGGTCCCTCGGTCTCATGGTCTGATGGTCCTTTGCTTCCTTGGTTTGTGAGCCGACGTCGACGTCGATGTCGATGTCGACACTGGGCGACAGGTGCTTCCGCATTTGAATGTTAACGGAAACCGCAACGGTACAGCTTAGATAAACGTTTGCTCTTTAAATATGTGCGCCATCGCAATACGAGTTCTACGCACACACACATGCAGCTGTCTACATTTATGTAAGTGTATGTGTAAGTGTGTATTAAGGTAGATGGGGATACGTTTATTGAGCGGCAGTCACCATGTTTGAGCAACTGTACACGTGCCTGTATGCATATTACAACATACTCGCACATGTGAATTGGTTTCAGTTCGGGGCGGGGAGGGGGACTTTGCCTTGGACTGGGCTTGATTGGATAGTTCTTTGCTTAGCTTATAGCCAACTGTGGGAATGGTAACTTAAAGATAGCCAAGCTTTTTGTCTTGCCGTGCATCGATAAAATTGATTATGCACAAGGAATTGGTAGAAAGTGTAATTATAGATAAAGTCAAATGCATTTCACGGCGTCAATTTAAATCTTCACTGAATGTATTGCTTATTTTCCATCATTTGTCTATCACATTGATTTGACACCTAAGAAGCACAATATCTAAATATAGCATTAAATATTTATATATGTATATATACATATGTATAAGGTAATATATTCTTGTAAATTTAATGTTATTACTGGCTTTATTTTAGTATATATGTATTTATCTTATATAACTTATTTAAATAAGTAAAAAATAAGTGGAGTTAGTTAATATTTTTGATTTGAATTTTAAAATCAGCAAAAGCTTACAATAATCGCTTGTTTAACTAAAATTAAGAGTGCTCAATAAAAACAGTTTTCAACGATGACAACTAATTTAAAATGACAAAGTCAATGATACGAAATTTGTTGTTGGTCGTTTTTAAGCGGTGACGCATTTGGAAAATTCGATTAAATTGAAATCAAATTCATTCAATTTAGGCAAATGCCCTGCCGAATTAAAATAAGCCCAAATACAACTGCTATCACCTGGAATGCAGCAAAAAGCGATAGAAAAAAAATTAGAATGCTAAATTGGTAAAAATAAAATCAATTAACAATAAATGCAAGCAATTAAATTCAATATTGTCGATGCGGGAGCAGTGAGAGGCACAACAGTTGGTGACACCACATATGAAAACAGGCCACTTAATTAAGCCAGGTTTGGAGATAGAACCCACATTCAAACCAAAAACAGAAGTAGCATTTACACTCTAAAACATGGTAGAACGTGTTGCAGTTTGTCGGGTCCTCCTCTTAAGTGCGAAACAATGTTGGTCCGGTTTAGAATTTAATGGTGGGCTCAAATTAAAGATTCAAGTTCAAAAAAAAAAACTGAAAAACTGAAGCTGGTCAGAACAAACTATACAAATTTCCGTTCGAAAACACAAGCCAATGGGCAGAGAATCGGAGAAATGGGACAGCGCATCGGGTTTGTGGAGCCGAAGCGAAACGAGCCACTTCGCCAGAAAAATGTCAGTTTGCCATTTTCTATGCCATTTAAAATAAATGAAAATTGCGCTCGTCTGTGCTTTGGGTGTGGCATACTTTTAGGCGCTGCCCAGCGCGTACTAACGTAAATAATTACACACATACACGCTTCCAGAGTGAGACAGATTAAGAGCTAGAGAGAGACGGAGAGTGAGAGATAGAGAGAGTAAGAGAGAGTCAAAGCGACAATCAAGTGGTCACTGGTATGCAGCTTATAAATCAGCGCAAAGCGCAGAGCGTTCCAGCTTATTGGAAACAGCAGCAGGAGCAGCAGCAACATCCATAGAGATAGATGACCAACAATGCGGGTCAGCATTGGCCCAGAGAAATTGACAGAGTTTGAGTTGACGATGGATGAACGAATGAATAGATAGATGGATCGCCTGTATAAATGGATAGCTATTTAGTTTCGGTTTGTTGCGGTTTAACTTTGTTTTGAGTGTATCTATTGGTTTGGGTTTGGAACGGCGTTGGGGTTTGTGTGTTTGGGGGCACACTCATTCGATTGCCCCTAATGTCGTTCTTTTTGCCTTTAATGCCGCTTTCATACTGGGTCAATTAAAGGGAACACACATTAGGGCCACATTCTGCTTTTGACAAACTGCACACCAATTAAAAATTAACTAGCATCTGGTTGGTCCGCTGACAAAGCACTTTAACTATTTTCCAGCAAATTGAGAATAAAATGATTATTTCTATCGAGCTGATGGATGGGATCGATGATGCAAATTGAGAGTTATTTATAACCTTTTTGTTATGGTTTAACTTACAATTATTGTATTATTAAATGTTAGGTCAAACTGCAACGTTTTACGCTAACCGTTGTCTTTTAATGAAATAATATTAAATATTTAATGAACTAGTACCTTGGTATTATTTGTTTATGAATAATTTGTTATCACCGCACTCAAGTAATACATATTTGAAGTACAATATGTTTTGAACCTGAAGAGAACTTTGAATTCATTCGTTAGTTTTGTAAATTAAATGAATTAATTTATCGCAATGTTGATATTAAAACAAGCCACATTTCACAAATTTCTTTATTATTTTGTCAACCAAAATGTAAGTTGTCAGGTCGTTAAATACGTTTCACAAGTCAACTGCTTAACAGACAATTGTGGCATTTCACACAGGTGTGTGCAGAGCAGCTCAGGGCCCAAAGCACATTGAACATACTGTACATGCTTAAATGTATGTACATCATTTGTACACCCAACATTCCTAGGGTCTTGACAGTATTAACAATAGTAACTATTTAAGTATCTACCGCAGTTGTCTTGCTGCTACTTGTGTGCTACGTAGTAGGTGCTTAGCATTCCAGAGAAGAGACTGCAACAGTGCCATAGATTGTTGTGGCAATACCAGCAACTGGTAACTGGCATAAAGAGTGGCCCAAGGACCGAGTCACAAACCGCAGGGAGACTTCTGGGGCTCTGCCTGCCTGCCATACGCGACCCACATAAGTTAAAGCTTTAAGCTCTTGCCGCAACTGCTTCACAGCGAACAAAACAAGAAAGAAAAAAATAAAACAAAGCGAGAACCAGCAACGGACTGCAGAATATTGCTATGCAAGTATTTCTGCAAGTTATTTAAATGGCTTTGTGCAGCATAGTTTTTGGCTGGCGCTCAATTCGCCGCGACCAGAGCCCGCAAGCAATCAAATGTCTGACTTGCTATTGCAGTGGGAAAACACAGCTTCCCATGATGCAAACAAACCAAAGCCCCCGAAAACTCCGGAAAGCCCCCAAAAAATCCCAACCAAGATAAGCTAGAAAAGTAATAACGTCACGCTCAAATGAGTTTCAGTTACTCTTAAGGAAACAACGCCTCAACTCATGTGGTCGCATTTAGCATTCATATTTTGCCTGGTTTCAGCCACGAACTATGCCTACACTATACAGAAAGCAACAGTCAAGGTCAATACGCCTCAGGGATTTGAGGTGTCAATTCCAGATGAGCCAGGGATCTCTCTTTTCGCTTTTCATGGCAAACTTAATGAAGAAATGGACGATCTCAGCGATCAAACGTGGGCCACAGACATCGTCACCACCCGCAATGGACGTTGGACATATCACAATCGGCAACAGAAGCTACAACCAGGGGATGTACCCTATTATTGGATAACCGTCCGATACAATGGTCTAGACTACCACAACTATAGTCTTGAATACTATGTGGGGGAAGGTGATCGTAAAGGTAGCCAAAGCAGCGATACAGAGAATGTTCGTCAACGAGGTACCCAAAGCATTGACGGAGGTAACGCAAATCAAGGTGGCACCCAAAGAAACAACGAAGGTATATAACATCGATGCAATATTCAAAGCATGAATGCGAGGTTGGAAAAGCAGATAGCCAAAATAATAATATTGGAAACCCTGTTTTGGGAAATAGCGATCGCATCGATGTATATAGTAGGGATGGATATAGAAAACCCATCGTCATAAACGGCAACCCAACAATATTTATATTTTAATTCATTTTTTTTATATATATTTTTTATTTATAACATTTAAATATTCGCTGCTGGAAGACTCACACTAACGAATGACTTGAAAACAAATCAAGTCTTACAAAAAGAAAACTTTTTTAAATGGATTTCAATGCAAATTGTTGAGACGAACACTGTAATTACGTATATTAGACGTTCCCCTGAATTCATTAAAGCTAGCGAATGAGGCAATGCAATAAGTTCAAAATATACAATAAAGAAATTCAAAGAAAAAGAACAATGCACTTTGAACAAGTCAGAAATCTACAGACAAGTTTGCTAGACTTTGAGATTCCCGATAACCAGCATTAATATATTAAATAAACCAAAAAGTATATTTATCATATTTTGTATATTTGCTATATTAATATCCTATTACCGTTAACCATAGAATACATTCCATGGTTAGTGTCATTACGTTCCCAAACCCTCAAGTCTTAAATATATCATACACGATCACATTGCACACATACATTGATCACATTCCCATACAAAATTGTTTCTTCAATAACTTATCTAGATGCCAGATCTAGATTTTCATGAACTTAATTAATGCTTGAAGGGCATTTATTAAAAACTCGATAGACAAAATATGAATTTACTTGATAATTGTATAACAACAAACTATTATATTGATTTAATAATTCGATTTTTTTGTGAAACGTCCACGAAACTGCAGGTGATGCTGGAATGTTCTTGTATCACAGTATATAAAATTAATTTATTAGTTAAACGTATTTATTTTATACAACAGAACACTAAATTCCAGCAAAATACCTTTCGATTATATGCATATAGCAGTCCAACAGGTAAACACACAAACAAATATTCGAAAAATGCATCGAATTCAGATCGATATTCTGTTCTTATCGTCTCTCTGAAAAATAAATGTTTGAACATATTAAATTTTTGAGAGCCATCAACAAATTTGGTCTGCGCTCATAGTTCTTTGCATTGTTTTCCAAAGTGCAATAAATCAAAGGAGTACTTTGTCACAGATACCCGAAGTAAGTATCCGGGCAGAATAAATCATTTTGAAAAGCTCTCTCCGCATGCGTGTGAAATGCTGTGCGAGTAATAGCTGCCTCAAAATTTCCACAATGCATTCAAAGTGTACCATGACTCAAGTCAAAACAAATAAGTAGCTTCGATTGCAGTTCATGTCGGACTATAAGCTACCCTTATTATTGACTCTACCCTTATTACATTGACTCTGATGCCAGAATAATTCGTATGTCGGTAACTAGGTATATTTAATGTTTGATTCCTTGCATTTTATTTGAAATAGAGTTGCAGCCAATGCTTACAGTACTTTATAGCAAACCAAATAGCTAAAGGGTATTTAAAAAATGAAAGGAAGAATAAAAGTAAAACACACAAAAAAAAACACTCATAAAACTATTCAGGCAGGTACTTCTGATAGTTGAATTGTGCAGCAGCCTCTGGTACCAAATAAAGAAGTAAACAACTGTAGTTGAACACGAAACAACAACAAAAACTTGCTTTTGGCCCATTTAACTTTCACTTGAGGCTGATAAAACTTTTTGCCTGGCTAGTTAAAGCACAGCAAATACGTTGACTTTTTATCCACAAGTGCTTAGAAGTTCTTTTATAGGTGCCGATAAGTACAAGACTTTGCTTTGTATTTATTGTTATTAAATTTTCAATTCAAATACAAATTTTAAACATAGCCAAGAATGTTGTAGTTATAATATTATTGCCTTATCTAACTATCTAATTGTCTAATAAACTGGCAGACTTCTAATTATTTTGTATACGACCTGTCCCATTGCAACTTTGGTTACTTTTATTTGAACTCTTTCTGAGACAGCTTTTAGTACCTACATTTTAACTTAGATATTCTCATCTAGTAGTAACACCTTAGAGAAAACATGTTGTACGCTCGACTAATCTCCACTTTTTTGTGAAATAAACTTATACCTCAAGCCCTAACTTAATTTATGTTTTGAGACAGACCATTAATCAAATGTGTGTAATAATCAAAAAATTTAATAATAGATGGTAAAATATGGATATATGCGTGAACATAACATTAGTTGAATATAATATTTATATTAGCTTATTTCTACATTTGCACCGACTGCATTTGTCACAGCTCATTGCGGCAAATTAAGCATGTCGGCCAAAAGGTAAATCGGATGCAATTTTTCACACACAGCCGACCGCGGTTGCCTTTAGCTGACTCCTTATGTAACTGTGACCGTATGCATATATGTATGTAAGCAGTGTGTGTTAAGCGTGAGTGTGAGTATGAGTGTGTGTGTGTGAGTGCGAGTGTGAAATAAGGGCAGCTAAGCAGCGCTGTCAGCAACATTTGCAAACTGTTCTCATTTTCTCATTGCGCATTTCAATGTGTGCGAATTACAAAATGCAATGCTTGCAGCAAGTTTGTGTCAACTGAAACATACACACATACACACACCCATAGTGCCACTCATGCTTCATTTAATACGCACACACACACTCACTGGGTGGACAACATTTTCCACGTGGCAAGGCGTTAAAATGACTTCTGACAACTTAATGTGCCAGCTGAAAATAAAGAAAAAAACGAAACTGTCACAAAATTATGTCATCAAGTTGTTGCAAGCAGCTGAGGCATTAATGGCGTCACTTCAACTTTGATATTTTTCTGCTGGAAAGCCGAAGAAGCCTCCTCTTCTTATTGTCGTAAGATCCACGTTAAAAGCAATACTTTAAAATGAGAAATTAACATAAAATTCAGTACAATTCGTATATATTCAATAACGTCAAATAGCCTTTAAAATATTACGATATTTGACTCAACCTCTTTAATCCATTAAGTCGTAAGCATTGCATATATTGCTCATTATGTTGATCTGCATCCATTGCCTGTGTGTTTTGATTGGGATTCCATTTAAGTCGTGATTAATACCGCCCCATTGAAGTATTCTAAGGTTTGACCACAGTTTGGCGTGTTCAATAGGTGATATTCCATAATAATCTTTTGGCGGTTGTCTTTGAAAATGTTGGAGTTCGCAAAGGATGAAACGCAAATGAACATCTGGCATTATGTCCGACCGTTAATGTATTTGCATTGGAAACATTGCTTACATCAAGCGATTCGTGGTTATCTGAAATAAGATATAATCGTCAATTGGTCAGTATTAACTACATAAATGCATGAATTAAATTACTAGTGCCTTTCGATATTTCCTGCAATTTTCACTGTTTCCTTAATTTTTTTAAGATTCCCCAATTATAGGTATAACTATTGTTCTGCCATTTCCATGATTTTCAGGATTGTGAAGATTTGCCGAATTATTACCGTGACTCTTAGGCAATCTGCTGTTACCAGTAACAATGACACTATTATTTTCTTGAATAACAGGCAATCATTTTGTATTAATCGCCTTCCTAATACTTGAAAGTTGAGCATGCAAAAATTCAAATATTTGTTGCTGTTCCAGCCGAATACCTGTGGAAACAGGGAGATGACTTTTGACGCCGGTATTCCTTTCATTGTGAAGGGGATTGGATTTTAATTCACCTGAATTAGAAGAATAAAAATTTCAAACCTAAGGCTAGTCTTACTTAAAAAAATGTACATCTTGAAACAAACTCTATAAATAAACCAAGCTTTACATACCTCTAAAAGCCATTTCGCGAAATGCAGCGTTTCCGTTAAGTACTATTTGATTTATAGGGTATTCAGTACGACATTTCCACCATCGCCAACAAAACACAAATAAACCTAATCATAGTGGCCAATAGATCAATAATAATAATAGATGTACATATAATTTCGACCGAAACTAATAATCATAATACCACCACACCATTGTTATTTCCAGCCATTTGTTATTATTTCCTTATGCAAGTCTAGCCAGTCATCCATAATATAATGTATTAAAATATGGAGATTGAATAGATAGAATCGAATGAAAAAAACGGAAAAAAATGTTGAACTGCACAGCAAAACAAAAATTGTAATTCTTACAAATCGCCAATTAATTGAATTCAAAAGTTAAACATTTTGCTGGAGTCAAGTTCAAAAGTTGCATCGTTGTCGTTATGCCAGCAGCTTGACGCACATTTGTTACGTCGCAATGGCAAAGGGGCGACGACCTGGCTGATGGACCCTGAACCATCCGCAGGTGTCCATGGGAGTGGCACTGGCAATGACAATGTCACTTTCAGAATTTGAGGAGTCCCACCCTCAACACAGCGATATATGATATGATTTGAAATTAGACCAAATGCAAAATTTTGAGCACATTGTAGAATGCATGAATTGCGTTTATCATGCTCGCTAGGGCATGTGTGAAAAATATAAGCGCATATAAATTTATTAGTCTTGATCAAAGATTTAAGCGTATTTTGAATATAGGGAAAAATTTTAAAAAATAAAAAAAAAAATATGAGTAGATAGATCTATGAGGTCGAATTAGACTCATATAAACGAAAAAATATCAAGTGTTGCAAAATAAATTAGTAAAACAAAAACACACATTTCATAAATTTCAATTTTAAGCATTACTCTTTAGCATTACGTGTTGCGTGACTCAGTTATTTGTGTTTGCACTTAGTAAGTAAACAAAGTAACAAGCATGTAATTTATTCGACGCTAAGGAATCACCAGGTGACCAAGTCGTAAATAGTACGTGGTATCCGTTAGTCGATCACTGATTACGATTCACATTTCAGCGATATCATTTCTTAATTTGGCACTGTCATTCGAGAATGTGACCATTGTGTTCTCGAATGGCGTCTTATATTTTCACCATTGTCGGGTGACGTCGTCGACGGCTCGTCGTGAGTAATGCAAATAAGTTTGAGTACACGTTTGAATAGTTCAACAAAATTGTGCTTTTATTCGTTTTGCTTGTTCGTTAATAAAATGTATAAAGTATAAACAAGTAGTTTTGCGGGTATGCGCGACTACTTACGTTTCATATTCAAAATTCTAAAAAGGGAAGTTGCCAGAGAAGGTGCGCTCGAGATTCGCCCTCAGCTCTTGCATTTGGATTTCGAGGCGAATCTGCAGCTCCGCCATCTCTTGCTGCACCTTGGCGGCCTGATCGAAGGCAGCTTGTCTGATCTGTTCTCGGTTCTCGTACGACTGACGATTGCCACTGAACATACCATTTTCAGTTTTGGCAAAGACAGTGCCGTCGACTAATTCTAGGACAATGTTGCCATTGTCATACTCCACTGTGGCCTGCTCACCATTAATGTCCACCTTCTCTTTAGATTTGAAACTGGCATCCTTTGCCGGGAAATTGTATACCTTATCGCCAATCTTCAGCTGTAGCCCGCCATTGATGAGGTCCACTTGATAGCCGTTGAGAAATGTTGTACCATGACTATTAGAACTTTGAATCCATTGGCCATTGATGACAACATTTGAACCAGTATTGGAGTCGTCATCATCCTGTTCATCGCTATCTGAGTCACCGCCAGTGACCAGCGTCTGGCCTCCAGCTCCAATCAAAACAGTTTTGCCATCCGGACGTGTGAAGATGCCGCCAGCTCCATTTTGTAGAATGGTGCTGCCACCTCCATTGTACAAATAGTTGGGCACGGATTGAGCTGGAGTCGCCACATCTCTCGTCGGGGTTGTACCAGGTATAGAGATGCCCACGCCATTGCTGTGCTCCACATGAGTGTTGGGTTTATCAGTCGCAACCTCTTCAGCTTAAATTGTTATTCTGTTGAAGCCATTCATTCTAATGTGATTATCACACTTACCGCTGGCTAGGCAGACGGCGACGGCAATTAGCCCGAAGATCATCAGAAAACGTAGCGTATCCATATTGTACAATCGGTCGACTGTATGCATGCAGTGCTATGAACCGCGCTTTTATAGAACGAAGCGTTGAATCGAATATAATATGTGCGGTTGATTGTTATGTATATTGAACGTGGGTAGATATAGCAGAGGTTAAACAGTGCAGCCTCTAGTTGGGAAGTGTCAATGAAGATTACGAACAATATCAGTTGTTCACAATTTGCGATTCTCAATCGTACTGAGCTCCGCTGCCACGCTGAAACTAAAGGCGATGATGTTGTTATTTGTGTTACGCTCAGCGAATGACAAAAATTTAGGTAATACTCATTCGGAGTAGCTCAAACTCACGTACAGAACGATTTAATGCATAGCGCAAAACTGTCAGCTGATATTCATAACACCGAAATACTAATTGCCAAATAAGTGAGTGCAAAAAAGTGAATTATCGGTACTGACTGATGACGAGTGGAAACGTTGTTAAACAAAAATTTTAACGAGCATAACTTAATTCTTCTATTACCTGATTGCACTGTATTTATATTTCTGTATCTAAAGACCGTTTGTTGACTGATCATGTTCAAACTCAATTGTTCCCCGTCCGTCTATATACATCTCTATATGTCCATACATATGTAGTGGTACTTGCTATTGGGAAATCCCTCTGATTATAATGTTTGTGTGTGCATACTCAGTTGGGTTAAAGGTGTATCGCTGAGATGGGGAAAACATAACACGAATGCAAGTCTGTAAAGCTTATCAGTTTATAATAAGAATAATAATAATACGCCAAGTTATTTGCTGTTACGTGTTATTGATGACACTAATTACTAGTGATGTGGATGGAAATTCAATATATTGATTTACCGATAATATTGTTTTCAGAAGCATTCTAATTAAGGTTATTTCCCAACAAAACATTTTTAAAATATACAAGTTTTTCTAAATAAGAAATTTACCTAATAATATTGAAATTCAAAATCACATACAAATGAATTCAAGTCCAAAAAAGTTATTGCATTGAAACTCATTTTGTTTATGGCAATTATTAGCAATTAGTTTTACTGGAAACTATTTTAGTTACGCAATCATCGACAAACAACTTTCGATTTTTTTTTCATTTTTATACTATTTATTTATTTATTTTTTTATTCTAAGTTTGAAACTCGAATTTTAAATGGTACAAAAAATTATTCTAAAATATTGAACATAAAAAATGATTTTTCAAATCAAATTTATGTTTTACGAAGCATTGGCATGCATTTAAACTTTATGTGAGTTTAAAATTTACTATGTAATGTATATGTAATCCGTCAATATTTGAAGCGCTAATGAAATTTTCACTATATAAATTTTGAAGTCAAATCCCATGTATTATAAATTGAAAAACCCATGTATTAGTAAATTGAAAGTAATGCAGTTTCTTTTATTATTTTTTTATTACAAATTTATATTGATGAACTGAACAGATTCTATGATTATAGGTGCAGATGAAATTTCAATTAATAACGCCACTTGTTGCTGATGCGATCATTTGAATGCAAAATAATATTATCTGTGGTTTCGCCACCATTCCAGGCCGGACCGCCGATGGGTCCAGTATTGGATGAGGGACCCCATGGCATGCCGTATGCAGCTAAAATATCGTATTTATTTAATCTGTGTTTGTAACCGTATGCATTGTTTATATTCGTGTTGCTGGGGTCAATGACTTACCGCTGAGCAGCACGACAAGCAGCACAAGCAAGAAAAGAAATTGTAATCCGTGGCCCATAGTCAAGGCAATGAGTCGAATGAACAAGCCTTTAGCAGTATCATGCATTTATATATGACAAGAATTGTTGAGCAGCACCTAAAGTGCCAGACAGTATAGAGCAGTTGAGCGGCATATGAGCATAATACGTTTGCCTACCACGGCTCTCCCCATCGCACTTCTATCGTTGCACTCTCTGCTCTTTTTGAAAAGTACAAATCACCAAACGTATTGTGGTCTCTTGTCTATTGCGCTCTCACTCTTTTACGCTTTCACGTGCTTTCCTCTCTAATTTGAAGCAATTAAGAAGTTTTGCTATGTGCCCGAGCAACGTTGCTAATTATTTTCAATTGAATCGCTGTGCTCTAGCTATGCAGGTTGTAGGTAAAAGTTTTTATAATGCTGCCCATTAAACATATCGTTTGTTGGCAATCATTGAGCAGTCTCACATACACCTCACATTGTAAGCTCACAGTGAGCTTGAGCTTTTGCTACAAGCATACATGCAATTGCAGTTTGAGCTTTGTGATTGTTGTTGCTTTTGTAGAGCAAGTTTAACAATAAAATTTAAACAGGTATTGCGTTATTGATGCCAGTTGCATATCTTCCAGCTATTGACTGACAAATGTATCAGAGCGAGAGAGCTAAGCCTTGAACATGAATGGGTCTAGGCTCATATAGAACCTGTTTTGAGTACTTGGAGCTTCAAAAAATAAAGAGTGTTTGGAAAATAATGTATTCAAGTCAGAAAGCTACAGTCGAGTGTGCTCGACTTTGATATACCCGCTGTGATTATCCGATCCGCGACCAAATTCTCTGGAATCATCGAGACTGTCTTTATCTTTTGTATGCACCAAAACTCGAGACTCTATCTTAAAAATTGCAGTAGTAAATCGTTTTTCGAGGACATTTTCGTAGGACATACACCAATACTGACTGGTACCAAGTTTAAAATCTCTAGCTCTTATAGTCTCTGACATCTAGGTGTTCATACAGACAGACGGATATGGCTTTATCGACTCGGCTGGTGACCCTAACCTTAAGTTAAAAAGGGGTTTCCTTAAGTTAAAATGTTATAATACCCTTCTACCCTATGGGAAGCGGGTATAAAAAGTATAATTATAAAATCTGAATTCTGTTATTAATAACAAATATGAACTGATTATTGACAATAGCATACATAAGCTTTTTTAGTTCTTCCATAAACAGCAATCCAAATAGTCATAACTAGAATCAATGCCATGCAAAAGCAAAACAATGATAAAAGCTAAAGCATTAATAGATGTAGAATCCACAAAAAGGAGGCAACTGCATTGTCGTTGGAAAATATACATATGTACGTGGGCTACGAATGACGGTTTCACAGGCATCTGGGCATCCTGGATGGGTTAGGGGCCTGAGACAGGTCTAGTCTGGGCAGTGCTTTTGTTGTGTGTTCGAATCGAATGAAATCGAATCAATTTGATTTTTCAATCAATTAAACTTTATATAAATTGCGTCTAGGATGCTATATATACCAACAACCAGAACAACAACAGCTACATCAGCAGTAGCAACAATAGCCGCAAAATAGAGCTAGAAATGTGCGGCACAGATAGCAGAGAATGGGATGCTACAATGCGCACTCACTTTCGCGTCCTCACTCTGATACTGTATCTGTCCTTCTCTCTCAGCGATGTCTCTATCAACGCCTAACTGCACAAGCACAACTCTCGAGTTGGGGTTCGATTTGTTCCAAGGATGCATATTGTACAACTTTGTATGCACTTTCACATCGAGATTTTTTTTCTTTTAGACCCTTTTGCATATGTTCTACTTTTTTTTTTTTTTTTTGATTATAATATATCACCCCAATTCTTTAAAAATTTTGACTTAATCCCCTGTTTATGACCTGTTTATCAGAGTGACATTTTATACAATAGTAAAGGGTCTATTAAGGTCAACACTTTGCTTTATCTTTTGCTTTATTATTATTGCATTAATTTAATGCTTGTATTCAAAGCTTTTAAATTAATATTATTTAAATAAAACATCCTTACTTGAGGTGCTAAAATATATATTATTTGTATGCATTTTTATGTAAGCTATGTATGTAGTTCAAGCAATAAGCTACCTTTTTAATATAATTTTCCAAAGCTGATTTACGCAAAATCTATGGTTTAAACAAACAAATTGATATAAAGGATTCTTCATTTCAATTCCTAATAACTATTATGGCCATCGTATCCTATTGGTGGCGGAGGGGGACTTTTTTTTAAAAATTAAAAAAAGACCTCACATCAATCATTTACAAATTTTTTAGTGGTCCTAGTAGTCCTGGCAGTTTGCGATGGGAATGATGTAGAATGGAAACTGGTTCTTGACCCTGGTGATCGACTAGGAAACTTGATGGTATTGGTGGCGGAGGGAGAACTTCTGTTACGACTTCAAAAATATTTTAAAAGTTACTATATAGATCGTTTAGCAAATGTGCAACAGATCACGAACAGCATTAAAGTCCCTATGGACTGCAATATATGCCAATTCAACACAATCCGAAGCTATACTGAATGACACTTTTCTTAAGAGTAATATCTGGAAGCTCTGTTTCCTGACTTTGAAAAAAAAATGACAATTTAAATTGCGACTCCCATTGACTTCCAACTATTATTATCTATATGATAATATAATTTCATGGATGTTTTTGACAGCGCTTTTGTGACGCTCTAATGCACATTATCCAACGTATTTGATCTCCAATCATAAAATACAAAAGTTATGGATAAATACCTAACGTACCCAAACATACACAAAACCCTTAAAGTCTCTATGTCTTATAAGTGCTGTTCCATGACCCTGATAGTATAAGTATTCATATATCCTGAATCAGCACTCATAACTGTGTGGATAGCTATGCGTGAGGAAATGGATAAACAATTGGTTAAGTTTCACATTAAATTGATCTGCTTAATCTTTTTTTTTGATTTTTTCAAATTTGTAAATAGGAAATATGTTTGGCGAATATGCGATCTGAAGAAAAAATCATTCAGCTGTGATGCAACAAAATGTATTTTTGCCATTAGTTTGGCGAATATGGGGTCTGAGGAACAAAAAAATAAACTAAAATGCAAAAATATTGGATAAAAAGTTTGCCATTGGCACCAACCCACTTGAATTCAAAGCAACATCTAACATTTGGTAGTCCTTCGTACTGTATAATTTCAGTAATAGCACTTAGAAATAATATACACAGATATTATACGAAAACCTTTTTTTTTTATAATTTATTAAGTGTAGAAGCCGAACTACTATATTTAATGTACCATAACAACACAGTGATGAACATTGATTGAGCCAAACCCGATACGTATTAGTATGAGGATTAAGTATATTGATTAGCCTTATTGCCGATTAAAGGTCTTGGCAAACACTTGATATTTTAGCCGCCAATGGGGTAGAACAGGTAACAGTTGTCTTGCGATTCGGCTCCGGTTTCTCGGCAGTCTGTCGCTGTATCGACTGGTGTCTGTAATAATTTATTCCTCAATGGTACTTTTTTAAGATCTCTATGTATTGTAGAGTTACGCACGTACCAGGGACAGTTTGTTATCTGCCTTAATACTCGGTTTTGCAGAGTTTGGATGCGTTTGTAATTTGTTTTTGCCGCGATCTCCCATATTTGAATGGATTATAGCCATATTGGGGCTATACAGTGGACATACACGGACATTTTGCCGAAAAGTATCATATTTTTGTACTTTTTCTCGTTGTCATGGTTAAACAAAATTGTTTTATTGGTGTGAGCTCATTATCTATATTTCTGAGGTGCTTTACTTAAGATCAGCTATAAAAAATCCATGGGTTCTCTTCTTTCTTCACAGCAATTTTGCAATGATAGTAGTGTTCGCCAATTAGGGAAGGAGACTGGCTAAAAGGGGAAATGGGGGGGCCCAACCGCGGGTAAAACAACAGAGGGCTTAAAGCGGCGATATAGTGCTCCTTGTGGGGGTGGAATAGGCTGATATAAACGATTTTGAATAGATCCTGATTTGGGATGTTCAATGGCTTGTTGATGTTTCAAGGAGTCTTCTGTTCTAAATAATTTGTACTGTTCGTTTATTGTGTTTGCAATTAGATCGGGATTTGCCTGAGTCGTGGCAATCGCCATCAACATGAAGAACCACAGATATGCCATTTTAACGACATTCAAAGTTATACTGAATTAGTGTTTTTCCAACAAAAATAGTTGAAGCCTCTGTTTTGCATATATGAGTGGAACTCCAACCTTTATTATTCATGAGTTAATCTAAACGTTCTATGTTGTGCATCTCTTTTTAACATTTTGCAATAATGCACAATAGGTTGGAATAACAGAAAATAATATCAGTGATATTAATGGAAATAAATTTCATATATTTGATAGACATAACTTAAATGTTCGGAGTAGGCATATTTAAATGTTTTATTTCAAATATTGATTTATTTATGCAATACAATAAAAAATTCAATCGCAATGAAAGTTATGATTAATATAATTTTAACCCAAAAAATAATTCCCAACACCGCACATTTTTGTTTATTTTGGATGTTTATCCTATAACAAAAAAAAGAGTAAATTATCGATCACAAATTCGATTTCATAATTTGTATGCAGCCCTGCCTGCTTACTATTACAAAAAGGATTGGTCACACTATTTTACTGAATAGAAAACATAAGAAACTTGGATACGACTAAAGCTATTTTTAATTGTTCCAAATGTCAAAGCTCCCTCTGCACACTGAAATCAAAAGCGAACTTTCGCAAAATGATGATAAATTTGCACTCAGCCGCAACCAATTGGATAGATGGCGCTCCCAGTTCTATGCCTTGCCCCTAAATCGCCTGGCACAGAACATTTGCACTACCAGCGATCCCATGCGGGCATGCTTGCGACAGGATGCGTCGACTGTGCCCGTACCTGGCAAGACACGCCACGAGCTGGAGAAAGTGATCAAACCCACCGTGGATGGTCCCAATTGGTTGTGTGCTGGACTCGATCTGCTGCGTCTGGCCATGAAGAAGGACTGTGAGCTGTCTGTTCCATATCTGTTCTACTGGCACAAGCTCGAGCGTTGCAATTATGTGCTGAACTCGGTGGTGGAGCTGCTGGAGCGCTGTGAACCGCTGGATGGACGCACCTTTCAGTATTTGATGAAACACGTGGTGCCTGACGGCGGTAACTGGCAAATGTTTGTGAATCTCGTCCAGAAGTATGGCATAATGCCACATAAGTGTTATTTCGTTAGTTGGTCGGCATCTCGGTCGCAGCATCTCAACAAAATGCTGAAGAGTAAAGTAAATTGGCAATTTATCTTCAGTTGAATGCTAAATAAATCCAGCTTTTTTATTCCAGCTCCACGAATTTAGCAGCCGTCTGCATGCACAATTTACATTCGATGGAGATGGCAGCAATTTGCCCACGATGGTCAAGTCCATGGTCGAGGAGTTGTACAAGATAATCAGCATTTGTCTGGGCACACCGCCCTTGGAGTTCTCATGGAGCTCCAAAGCCGATGAGCTGCTGCAGATTTACACCCCCATGAGCTTCTATCAGCGCTCGGTGGCACCGTTCTATACACTGAATGCCCAAATCTGCCTGGGCCACGATCCGCGCCTCAGTTCCTGCTATCAAAAGAACTATCGCATTGCCTACGGCTCCAATATGATCGACGGATTGCAGCAAAGCTACAATAATCAGCCGGTGGCGAAGCTGCTGGAGATAATGGTGGCATCACTGGCTGCAGGATCGGCTGTTTGGCTTGTCTGCGATCTTCAGGCCATCCACAATTCCAAATCCGAGGTACTTAGTCTGGTCACGCATAACTATGAACAGATCTTTGGCATGCCAGTGGGTGTCAATCTTGACAAAGCCCAGCGAATGGTTTACAAAGGAACTCGTCGCAATACCATATTGCTGCTAACGGAAGTCACTTTGGATGAGTCGCAGAGACCGCTGCAGTTTCGCACACTCACCAAAACAGCCGAAACGACCTCGAAGAAATCAGAATCTAATACCACTTTGCAAGACGCGGCTATCGACATTGGTACAGCGTTTGAGGATGGGGCCAAATGTAAGTCGTCGAAGGGCAAGGCCATCGCAGTTAACGTCGATTGGCTTCGAGAATATGCCTTTGAGATAGTGGTTGACACGCTCTTTGTGCCACTGGGTGTGTTGCATGCGGTACAAACTCAACCCAATGTGGATCTGCCCATTTGGGATCCTATGGGGGCGTTGCTCTCTTGACGACTTTTGGACTTATCACATGAATGATAGACATGGAACCATTCTATTTGTCTTGAAGCAAAGCCAAAATACATATAGAGTATATAAAATATACAAATTCTAGTATTAAATAATCACAGTTTTTTTTTTTGGATTTAAAAAACTTTTTTAAAAAATTGTTTTTTTTTTTTCTTTTTTTATAAAAAAAATTTTATTTTTTTTTTAAAAAAATTTTATTATCATATTTTTTTTGCTCAACAGATTAACTAGCGAATAAATTCTAGTTTCAGTTTTATATCGTACATTAACTGTTCAATAATTGAAGTGGTTTAACCTAAAACAAAGTGAAGAATATGAAATAATGTAAATAATATTCATCTACAAATGGAATAATTTTAAAATTGAAATAAAAATCGAAATACCTTATTTTATTTTATTTCATTGAACATTTTTAACTTGCAAACCTCATTCTTTATTTTAAGATTTTTACCGACTCTGAAAAGCTGTTCATTTATTGAAATGATTTGAAATTTTCGGAACGCAAGCGACGAGGCGCGACCTTTGCTAAGTTTTTGGGGAATTAGACTTACGTGCCTGGCATGCCTAATTAGGCATAAGGGGAGCCACAAAATGAGGAGCAGACAAGCGCAACCATCGACGACTGTTTTGGACTTAAGGGATTTGTGCTGAGGAAATTTGACTTTGCATAAACAAGAAGCATAGGAAAAGCTTTGCGCTTTATGAAGACGCTGGTTTTAATTTTAGATTTTGATGTATTTATTAAATTTTTGTAATACATTGAAGTGCAATATGTTCACTCAATAGCCAAAGGGCCGATAATAAGGGAAACTACCGTAGCCATTGCCTCGACCAGTACCAACATAGGGACTAATACCAGGAAAGTACGGCTGTTGTGGCGGCACCAAAATTGGTTGCACCACCACCTGTGGCTCGGAATTGAACAGTTTCTTTAGAAGATGACGAGACTGACGTAGCCGAGCAGTTTGCGATGCTGGGGCGGCATCTCCCGTTCCACTGTCGGCAACTGCATCAACATGCATGCCACCATCTGACATATCAGCAACTGCAATATGGTTATCAGGAAAGGCCATGACCAGGCCAACAGTTAGGCTGCACAGCAAGAATAGCGCGACGAACTTCATCCTGGTTGAATATCAAGCAACAACTGACTAAACAAAATCATTTCGCAGCCTCTTAAATACTCGAACCACGGGCTACAGTCAGGATCACAGGTAGGCATCTGAACTAATGGTAGAACTACCTGGAACTAGCTGCAGGGGATTTGCGTAGATTGTGAAATTCATGGAAAAAATTCTTAATAGCAATAAATTCGTAGAATCTTTTTTGGAATGCTGTAAAACTGTTTAATTGTTTGTAATATCACTGCGTTTTTGGATGTGAATCCCTTACCCTTGACAAGCGCTTTACTGTTTGTATATAAAATATGGTCGGTTCGTATGTATACTTAATATGCCTTATGTGTAAGATGGTGGTAGTGGTAAGCCCTCAGGCGGTGGTGGCATTCCCTGCGGCGGTGATGGTGGTGGTGGCATCTGTCGTCGGTGCTGTAGTTCAGAAATGGTATTTGGATGGAGGAAAACCCGTTGAATTAGTAATATGGCGACAAGTCTTTGATCCTATTAAGGAATCGACAGGGACGTTGTATTTGAAATGCATTCAAGATCATAGGCTTAGTTTTAAAACCATTATAACTTGTGAAATAATCGAACAATATCTTTAAATTAAGTTTTTGAAATGCTCTATTTAAGTTTTATTTTCTCGTTCATTTGGTTCTTAATTAGTCTTTGATGTGGTTCCCCTGACATACAGAATATTGCAACATGAATTGAAGCAAGTTTTCGGAAAATAGGTTTACAATGGAGGAGCTGGTAAATTCTCAGGTATGGACATTTGGGGCTTTTGGCGACGATGCTGTAAACGGTAGACGATATCAATGGCAGCGAGACATAAAAAACAAATAGCTAATAATCCCCGGAACTCCTACAGAAATTGAAGACCCCAATCGATTGATAACTTACTCTCAAGTGCGGAGCATCGTTCGCAGCAGGTGGTGGCGGATGTTCCTCAGTGTTAAAGCTCACGTTTGTAGCATCACGGCGTGACTGTTGGGGAAAATTTGCTACTGTAGCTACGCATAAGCGGTGTTCATTCGGGAAACTTACTCTCAATTGCGGTGGTGGTGGTGGTTTGTCGTTGCCGTACTGCGTTCCTTCTAGAGCTGCTCCTCCAATTGCATGGCGCCGTGCCTAGAATGAGTAGGCAGTGAACAAATCCAGCCATTAAAAGCATTTAACCCCGATCGACAAGAATTGTCTCATCTGATGCGTATAATGCACGACGAGACTTCTGGCAACATTACATTCATTTTTCTAATCATACATTTCCGTTTTCAATATTTGCTATTCTGGACTTACTCTGAGATAATTGCCCATCGATTTCTGTAATCAAAAAGGTGTTCAACTTTTGTTGGGAATTGGCAAAAATTTTCGTATTACCTCCAAACCATTTGTGGTTCCCCCACCACGTCCATCGACGCCGTACAGTGCTAGGATCAACACGTAAATAACCAAAACAACACAAAATAACTTCATTTTCTGGCTATCACGTTCTTTTTATAAGCGCAAATTGAGGAAAGAGAAACTGGGTTCTCTGGGTTAACTGGTTTCTAATGCAGCCGTCAAGCTTCTTATATACAGTGGAAATTGTCATTTTAATTGGCTTGTTAAATGCTATCCGAAATCATGTAAAATGTCAGCTCACCAAATAATTGTCGATTGATGATATGAGACACAGAGCAACATTTGAATTATTTATTAAACCATAGTTATTAGCAGCTGCCGCAACAGATGACCTAACTCAAGATATATCTTAAAGATACTTTAACATGAAAGGGGCGGCATTTGGAAAGAGTACAACTATTTTCTATGCTTGTTTAAATAATGACCTTTGATGTCAATATCAGAATTTAGCAGACCCAAAATAATTTGAAACTACATAAGTATGTGAATACAATGCGTAATGTAAAAAAAACAAAATTATTTGTATTACAATTGATTCGCGAAAACTTCTCTCATTAAATTTTATTCTTTCTCTGACTTGCTTATACTTATATATTTATTCATTATTTGATTCAAATTCTTATATATCAGATGATACAAATATGCTGAAAAATAAATTCATGATGCAACTTTTGCATTTCTTTTTGCCAAATAGAAAAGATAATTATGACAATTATATTATTCGCGTTGAAATACAATCTCATAATTGACTAAAATAGACTGTTGGTTTCTAAAAACATTTACCTGAAAATTTTGGAATGAAGAAAAAATGGTCTATTCCAAGATCTCATTTTCTTCAATAACGCTCTGTGCCAATTACGAACTAAGAAATATATTACTGTTGTCAAGCTTTGGTACTTTAACAGTTGCCAATTACATATTAGAATTACTCATTTCGCGCTATTCTCCATCATTTCCAACACTAATGTTCCATCTCCGCATTTTGCATAATTTTTGAAATTATTACACGCTTTGATGTTGGCGTGACGAAAGACATTGTGCAAATGGGGTGTCTTAATATCTCTGGCTCCCCCTACTTAGTACTCAACTATATTGCCTTCTTACTCTTACTCTAGCTAGCTGGCTGCCTGTCTAACTGAAGTCAAATAGAGTTGCAGGCGACGACAACGAAATTGTTGAAAAGAGTGCAAAATAAATACGAGAATTTTTTCTCATTTCCGTTGCTTACTTTGGCGTGTTTAGTTTTTGATGTGCACATTCGCGCATACAGCTCCAGCAACGAAGAGCAGCAACAAAGAGGAACACCAAAGGGCAACTGCAAAGGCAGATGATTAAATTCGTCGTCAACGTGGACAACGACGCCGTTACCCAGTGGCTCCAGTGGTTCCATTCTATGTATGGGTTGTCTACTGTAGACTGCGTCTTAAAAGCGCCCGCTCTTTCTCTATCACACATACTCTTTCTGACACTTTCTCTCTTACTCACTCTCTTTTTCCTTCGAGCTTTCTTGCTGTCTCTGCGTGTAAACTTTTCTCATTAGAAAACTTTTACTATTTCCGCTACTCAACTCCAAGCGCAAATAACAAACAAACAGCAGTAACGACAAAAAATAAACCATTAAAATAAAATAAAACAAAAATTAAATAAAAAATAAAATAAAATGAAACATATGATAAAAATACAAAGAGAACGTTGAGCGGACAAAAGTAAATGTGTTGTTAATAAAATTAGGGGTGCCTAAGTGCCCAAATTGACATTGTTTCACAGATGTTGGCATACAAAAAAGAAGAGCGTCGTTTGTTGCACCACTTCAACAATTTGCAACAGCTATTCGAATTGGAGCTCTGAAATGGCTTTATTTAATTTGGCAAAAAACAGATGGAAAATGCCGAAGACGCTGCTTGAAAATCAATAAATCAGCGCTTAACTTTTTACCTTTACCATTTACCTTTACTTTACCTACACCTCAGTTTCAATTCAATCAGATTTTGTTATTTGATTTCGCCAGCCTCTCCGCGCTTTCCTGTTTCCTGTGACTTGCAGTGCGCATTTCCTCCAAGTGCCTCGCATTTGCTCTAATTTGATTTCGAGCTCAGAGCTTCTTCCGACTAGTACATACATACATATGTACATACGCCAACTTGGCTGTCATCCGTTACTCGTTTAAAATCTGCCACTTTTGAATTGAGCGATCGCGCACAATGTCTCATCTCTTTTAAACAATCACTATGTATCATTCAAATACGAAAACTTTTAGCTAAAAATTTACAAATTTATGTGAAAATAACCTGTTTGGTAGAGTCTACTTTTAGGCGCAATTAATTTTAAAACAGCTATAAAATAATAGGAAGAAATTAAAGTATAAGCACTAACATAGAATACATAGATGTGTCAACTCATAGAGCGAAGTGGTTTCATTTTCAACAGCGTATGCGCCCAGAGAAGCCGAGGCGGGGAGAGAACCCCCAGAACACAACAAAAAGAAGATATAGGGGCGCAAGGAGAGGGGGGGGCGGTATCACAGGGGGGGGGGGCCGAGAGGGGCGGGGCGGGAGAAGAGCCCGCGGGGGGGGGGGGGGAAGAAAAGGAGGGGCCAAGCGGCGGGCGGAGGGACAACAGGGGGGGGGGGGGGGGGGGGGAGGGAGGGGGGGGATGGGGGGGGGTGTGGGGCGCTGCGGTGGGCGGTGGTTGGGGTGGGGGGGGGGGGGGCCGGCGGGGGGGGAAAAGGGGTGGGGTACAAAAAAAAGAGGGGAGGGCAAAGGGGGGGGGGGGGGGGGTGTTTTTCCACGGCGGGAGAAAGGCTATATTTTTATATCCGGGAAAGAGAGGGGGGGGGGGGGGGGGGGGGGGGGGGGGGGGGGGGGGGGGGGGGGGGGGGCAGGGGGGGGGGGGGAGGGGGGGGGGAGGGGGAAACAAAAAAGAGAAGAAAGGAGAGGGGAAGGAAACGACCAATCCCCGCGTGGGGGGGGGGGGGGGGGAGGGGGGGGGGGGGGGGGGGGGGGCGGGGGGGGGGGGGGGGGGGGGGTGGGGGGGGGGGGGGGGGGGGGGGGGGGGGGGGGGGGGGGGGGGGGAGGAGGGGAAGAGGGGGTATAAGTAAGAAAAAACAGTAGGGAGCGCCTTAGTGTAAGACACGTGTTTAGCAATTGGAAAAAATGACTTGTGTGGCTAGTAATGAAAAAAGTCTAGATCGCTTAAATATAATATACTCAGATATACATATATTTATACATTAATTCTTTTTTTTAGAGCTCCTTTCGAATTTGTACGTACATTTTATAAAGATTTTCGACGAATTTACGACACAATGGATCGAAACTGTTGAAAATAAGAATAATAATAATATTCAATATATTTAATTTTAATCAAATCAAATTTTATTACCAAAGGAATATTTATATACCTTTTTTAATCTGTTATTTTTATTCATATATACAACAATATTACCTTAATTACAATAGAATATTTTGAACCATTTTGCAAATATTGTATGCTTCGAGAAGTAAATAAGTACCGTCTTTATTAATACATATTGCAATGCACAAAATATAAACACAACATGCTCCATTAGTTGCCGATGAACGGGAATTTAATGCGCCCTAAGTATTATGGCCATGCTGTCAATTGGTAAAGTGCCTGCCAATCAACCAGGCGAGAAATGTTCAACACTTTGGACTAAGATTGAACATAAACTAGGCCAGGAATTGCTCTCGATGCGATCTCAATGCCTACTATTGGTGCCCAGCAATTGAAATGTGTTTTAGTTGTCACTACTAAATACCCACTCAAAGTGCTTACCGTAATAAGTAAGACCTCTCTCTCTCTCTGTTTCTCTCTTTCTCTGTGAAACTTCCTCTCTCTGTCTCTCGCTTGCTGGAGTGGGGCCAAGAACATCACGTGTCTGGGAAAACGGATTGCCGAGAAAGCCTCACGAACCGGATAATGATCAACGAACTGTATACGTTTCCGCAATCGTAGTCAAATCGACAAACATGCACACAAAATGCAACGGCTGCTCATGCCCAAGCTGATGATGATGTTGATTTTGATGCTGATGCTGATGCCGATGCTGATGCTACTGCTGTCGTTTGGGGAATTGGAATGAGAATGCGAATGGGAATGCGAATGGAAATGGGAATAACGGATTGATGGCGTGGGGAGACAAGGGGTGTACCCAAGGAACAGAAGCCGAGGCAACTTATACCGCTTGACTGGCGGCCCCTGTGCTGACTCTGGTGTAAATACCCCTTGCTCGAATGTTTTGCATTATTGATAAACTGCTTGTCGTCTCCATCGTCATCGTGGCTCGAAATAAAGCAGCGCCAAAGAATATTTATGACACTTGCCAACTCCCCACCAAACTGTATATGTACATATATAGAAAAAAATATATATGTATGTATATATTAGCTGCCGGGGCACGCACCAAAAGCGAAACGTGTCAAGCATTAAGCGCCTGAACGTGAGTAGCAGGGTTTTATACCCTTACCAAACACCTGCTAACTAATGCTGAGGACCTTTGTCCTTCATAAGTCGTTTGCATCACTCCAAAAGTTAACAATGAGTAATTTGTTTTCGCGTAAATAAATTGCACACTCTTGATTAGATACATAACTTGAAGTACATCCTGACCAGCCGATAATTATCTTAATATTAATATTGTTCCGCTTTTATGAGTTTTCATAGTAAAACCTATCTGATACATTGAATAAAAATAAATATTTAAGGTTATTTAGTTTACGCAACGATATAAACTTATTGTAGGGTATTTTCAGGTCTAGCATTTGCAAGCTCTTGATAACATTTGTTGCACTTTTGGCAATTGACGTAACAAAAAAAGCAGGCGGCAATGCAGCGTTTAACGGTGGTAGCATCTACGCAATGCACAAAAGTATAAAAATTATAAAAGTACTGCAATTTGTAGACTCGGGAAGCCGTGCAAAAAGCATTCGCCAGACCAATTTGGGTTCGCAACCGAATTCAGTGTGCACAGTGAGTGCAAAAAATTTGATCATGTTGCGTTGTAATTGCATTTGCTTTGTTGTTGCTTACAACCAAAAAACTTAACGAACGGGCACAAAGAGCCCAAAGACTGACAAAACTACAACGCCGGCAAAGAGACAACAAATAAGGAAAAGTAAGTAAAGCCATAAAAGAGATCTGAGCATGGGCGAAGGCTATGTAGGTGGGCGTGACCCATTGCGTCTGTCAAGCAATGCACACGTCACGTACTACAGTTGCCGCGACTAAAACTTCATCAATTTGCCTTGCCAATCCTTGGCAACTTTATACACACTTGGTGGGTTTAATGGATTGCCGGGTGGTGCACTGAACACCGAGCACTGCGCACTGAGCACAGAGCACAGAGCATATGACTGAATGCTCCCATAAATCAAATTATATTGGCCGAATTGATGCAGCAGCCCCATTCACCGTTCTGGGTTCGACTCCGTTTCATTCCAATAATGCACAACGCTGTTTTTATGATTAATTGTAGCGCTTAAAATATCCATAAATTTGCATACAACATTTTAATAACAATAATAATTATTAAATCCGTCAAACAATTCAGAACTAAAGGTATAATTAATGTATTTTCATTAAATCAATATGCTGATTTAAATGTCAATCGACTTATTATTATGAATCATATTTTTAATGTATTTTATAAAAATATTGGTGAAATAATATTCTCATCGCACTCCACTCCACTTAAATATCTCTTATATTATAAATCTGTTGTTACAAAGCTTGATGTTGACTTTAAGAGTCATGTTAGCCGTTGTTTTAAATTCTTAAAGCACATATGTATTTAAACTAATATCACAGCTAATGAAAGAGAAATTATTAAACATAGATTGTTTGTTGGACTTTACATGTGCAATGGAATACATGCCACGTAAATTTAGATCCATTATATCTGGTTGTTCCATAGCAGAATAAAATATAGTTCCACAAAAAAACAATAACAATATGAAGCACATGAATCTGGAGTAAACTTACTATTCTTTAATGTATAAAATTATATTGCTTAGTTACACTTGCATTCATACTTTGGCTTACAATTCTATGTGGTCCGCTTGGTCTTTATTTGCTGGTGATATGAGATCGTTGCTACATCATTATTGTAACTGTTTCCATTCATATACTCGAATATATTTATTTATTACCACTCTCAAAACACCCAATTTTTATTTGCAGCAACCTCGTGATAACCCTAACCTATTTTGAACGTTGCTTCGCAGACAACTATCGCACATAGCACATAGCACATTTTGAATTATTCCTATAGTTCATATTATTTCTTGTTAATTCAATATTACAACAACTTTATATTAATGTGTAATAATTTAAATTTAAAATATATTTTTATTCATGTTATTTTTGTATTCAAACTGTTTTTCATTGTATTCACGCATTAACAAAATGAGCAGCCCCTCTTCTTTGTTATTAATAACAATGTAATAAAATTACTGTTGGTACTTTAACAATGCATTCGCAAACCTTTTAAAATTCCTTTTAAAAATTTGGTAAACTTACGAAAATTTAATAATAATATAATCCTAAAATGGGGAACGTAATTTAATCTTTCTAAATATTAGATGGGAAAACATTAATAAAGTCCTTATGGTAGGTTAATAATTAATTAAATATATAGATATGTTACTAAATAAATTGAACAGAATTGTGTAGTATTTAAAATGACATTTGCAAAAACGAAGTAAACATCTCTCATTACTGAAAGTGAAACATTCATAATCATGCTGTTGATTTCCACCAATAACCAAATAAAGACATTATGTTATATTAGCCCTCTCTAACAATTTGATTTTGGTTCACCGCATATGTTTCATAATCTTCGCGATAACCAAAGCCGTTGTGGATGACGTAAGTTCAGAAATAGAGCGTGTCGCCGACTTTCAAGGCAGTTGTTCGATTCCGAAATGTCCAGCGACCCCGTTTTGCAAAGGGTATATCTTGCGACCATTGTCCAGCTTTCAATTCATCAAACTCTTCGTTCAGTTTGCCGTGGAAGGCGAACAATGTAATGCCTTCCTCATGAGGTATAGACACCTCAAATCCCTTAGGAGAAAACACTTGTATTCTGGCATTTGGTACACTGTAACCGCTGGTCAACAATAAGAGCATGTCAGAATAAGAGCAAGTCGCAAAACCAAATGCATTGCCGCGAAGAGTTCTTTCAGAACTGCAAAGCTGCTTTTATTATATAAGCTTTTTTTAAAAGAAAGATTGCGGAGCCACTAAATAGTAAAAACAATGTATATTAAGAAGTTAGAAGGTTATCATTGCATTATTGCGTTCAAACGATGGGCTGATTTTGTAGGCAGTAGAGAATTTTTATAGCGTAATCACACGAATCAGCCTCATTATTGATAACATAGCTATCATAGAGTTCCTTGCACTTCAAAGATCCGTCAAGTTTAGAAACTTTGTTCACGTCCATTTTTCCATCATCTCCCAAACTGTCAGCTATTAGGCACTTGGCATAGCACTTAACCTTAAGAGGAATACTTTCAGGGCTTGCATCTCTCGGTACAGAATACAATTCGGCTTCAGTTACGCCAAGCAGTTTTTGACAATCCTCATTACCATGACATACGCAGAACTGCAATGTCTTGTATATTTAATAAATTTTATTCGAGCTTGTAGTTACTAGAAATTACCAAAGTCACAAATACGGGCAGGAGGAAAGCGATCTTCATTGTGTATGATCTGTGTGTACCACTCAAGTTGAACTGACGTAAATGTGTGATATGTACGTTTAAATATTAGAATAATCGAAAAAAAGAAAAGAAAAAACTAACATAGGTCATTGATGATGATTTCGGAATTCGAATATATTCTAAATTTACACAAAATGAAACAAGAATATATATAATATAATAGATGAATATATATTTATCGGCGCCTCCGTACACATACTGCGCTTGTTAAATATAAAAGCCACGAGATGGGAATACCTCTATTTCCCAATACTGTCAACAAGTGGCAACACCGCAATTTTGATTAATTTGAAAAAAAAAGAAATGAGTGCATTTAAATTTAATCTTTTATTGAGTTTAAATCCTTAATTTAGCAACTTATGGATGATATTGTCCATTATCAATGTCACTGTGCTCCGACTGTGCCGCCAATGCCAAACGTTGCGCCTCCTGCTGTGCTCCAATAGCCGCATGCTCAGCAGCGATTCGCTCAAAGGCATTCAAATGCTTTTGGGTAGCATGAGTAACGGCAGCGCTACCATGGGGAGCGGCCACTAGTGCCTGTCAAATGCAAATGCAGATGATATAAAAATAGTTTATAAAACGCAGCCATGTTAAGCAATAGAATCCAAAAATTCAAATGCAGGCACCTCTCTTAACTGTACTTACGACTTGGCCTGGTGCATGGTTGGCATGCTCTTGCGCAATGCGATTGTAAGCAGCCAAATGCTGTCGCTTGGCTGCCTTGACGGCAGCGCTGTCTTCCAGCTGATGACTCAGCTGAGGGTGGAAGCCATGCTCATCGGCCACATACTGAACAGTGCGCACTTGATTCTTGGGATCTACATAGGAGAAGGCACCGCGGATGACACCCGAACCATCAGAGACCTCTGTGTGCTGACGATCCACATGACCTGGTGCACGGCCCGCCTGATAGCTGAACACATATGGATTGGGGGGGCCATGTGGCTCGGGGGTAGTACTCAAATGCAAATGCGATACATCTGCCTGACTAACGCCCAAAGCACAGACGCCGACGACCTTGCAACATCAAGCAGGAAATTTAGTTGTTGTTTATGCTCAGCAACAACAGTTGTGTCGATGGCACTTACCAAGATTATAAACTGATTCATGCTGTCTCTTTGTTTAACTACGTTGGGAAACTGAAAACGAAACCGAAACAGAAATGTCTGGCAAATTTTCGTCAGTCGCAGTAGTTGGATTCACCAACAAAAAATAAAAACAAAACTGGTATTGCTCAGCGCTTTAACTTAGCTTTCTCAGATTCGCGTTTTATACTCGTATGTCGAGTCCGACGAAGCTTTAAAGCCAAACTTGTTTTCATTTATTATACCCGCTACCCATAGGGTAGAAGGGTATTATAGCTTTGTGACTTCAGGAAATGTATGTATCAGGCAGAAGGAAGCATTTCCGACCCCATAAAGTATATATATTCTTGGTCAGGTTCACTAGCCGAGTCAACATAGTCATGTCCGTCTGTCCGTCTGTCTGCATGAACACCTAGATCTCAGAGACTATAAGAGCTAGAGATTTCAAACTTGGTACCAGTATTGGTGCATGTCCTACGCAGATCAAGTTTATTATATATTTTTACCACGCCCCTTTCCGCCCCCTAAAATCCAAAAATACGATTTACTAGCTCAATTTTTAAGATAGAGTCTCCAGTTTTGGTACATACTTGAAGATAATAACAGTCTTGATGATTCCCGAGAATTTGGTTGCGATTGGATGAAAAACCTGGAAGTTATTCAGAAAACAGTTTTGTATGGGAAAATCCATAGGCAGCTGCACGTGGCTTGTTTCTATTGAACAATGTGACCGTGCATGGTATATTTTATACTTTACGATCGCGATATGTGATGGAGGTGATGGAATATAAATGTACAAATATACCGAAAATACCGAAAATACTTTTTGGTATATTTTAGTATATTTGAGCTGGGTAGCGGGTATATCACAGTCGAACACACTCGACTGTAGCTTTCTTACTTGTTTATTTTCGCATTCATAAACAAGACGTTTAACATTCAAATTGTATTCAATTTATTGTTGTAATTATGTATATACATATATACTTGATGGTCGAACTTAAATCAAAGCTGTTAATCACATCTCGATGACAAACTCAATTGAACTTACACCTGAGTACAATATATAATTTAAATAAAATATTTAAATGCGAGGTAAATGAAACCTTTAAAATGTGCTCTTATATATTTGCGAAAAGCTCTTCTTTGACAGTCAAGTTATTATACATGTATGTAAATTACAAGTAGTTGTGTAGTTTAATAAATTAATTAATATCTACATCATTAAACTGTCACATTTATTGTTCTTAAGGATGTCAAATTTGTGCTTTAACTCACTCATCCAGTGAAAAGCTATATCGAAATGAATTTTGCATATTTACATTTATAAATTACTAAATCTAAACTCAACTGATACAATTTATAGTTGTATAACTAATTCTAATAACTACATTCTAGTAGCTTAACTATGCCCCAATTTCAGAAGACGCTTACATAACAAATAAGTTTTAAAATTGAAGACATATTGATATTTTTATTTTACCAATAAATTAAGTTCGAGTAGTCAACACAATAATATTCAATTGGTTTTTAAAGTTTCACAAATTTGTAATAGTTTAAAGAAGCCAAAAAATTACAAAGGAAGTTCCTATATTACAGAAAGATACAAAGTATCTTATGAGCTGAACAAATTGTATTTACAAATACAAAGTCAAATCTATACGCATTTGTGTAAAGTGCACTTAAAGCAGCAAAAAAAGCAATTAATAAGCATAATACTAGGATAATGTGTTGAGTGTTTGTGTTATCCAGTTGGTATGAGCCGTGACATGTGTGTAGACGCCTGGATATTGAGCATTGGCACATCCCAAACCCCAGGAGACAATGCCCAGCAGCTTGAAGCGACCCGCAACAGTTGTGATTAGCGGCCCACCCGAATCACCCATACAACTATCACGATCTCCGAGTCCAGACTTGCTGCCAGCACAGAACATCGATGCGGTAACGGTGCCAGCCCCAAAATAGTTTTGCCTGCATCTTTGACGATCCAATTGCACCACAGCTGTGTAATGCAGACGCAGTGACGTGACCACATTCTCTACAGTTGTGGTACCCCAGCCGCTGACAAAGAATTGCGCCTGTGAGGGCACATGATCCGATTGCGAAACTAATGGGATTGCCTGTATATATGGACTGTAGACGAGCGCCTTTTGCAGCAATATCACAGCGATGTCGTTGTTCATATGCGTGGGTGAATTGAATTGTGGATGAGTTACGATGCGACGGGCTGGAATATAGCTGCCACCACTGGACCACAAAGTGGAGCCAGCACGTATGGCATAGCTGAGAGGCTCACTGCTCCTCACCAGACAGTGGGCAGCGGTAAGTATGGCATTTGGTGCGATTATGGTGCCGCCGCAGATATGGCGAGTGCCCATCTGCAATGAGACCTGGTGTGGAAAGTGCGTGATGTTTGTCGCCCAGCCGCCCACAATGCGACCATCCTGCGGGCCAGGACTGCTGTTGACTGCTGGAAAAACCTGCTCCTCTCCAAAGGCTGCGCAGGCCAGAAGAGCCGCACACAATAGTTGAAAGCACTGCACTCCACTCATGATGTGGTTCTGTTGCGATTACTGATTTACGGATAAAATTTTCATCGCACTACTGCCAACTTTTATAGACCAAGCCCTTCTTATCTCTGCGGGCTTATCGCAGCTTTTGCTTGTTTGCAGCCGTTAAACGACGCAGTCAAGGGCCGTCTCTCTGTGACCATCAGGCTGGCTGGGATTAACCTCAGGCGATGTTACCACTTGGTATTTATGAATATATATATGGGGCAACATGTGTGTCTTTATGTGCGTATGTGTGTGTGTGACGAAATCATAGAGTGGAAGCCATATGTGAAGTTCATCTAAGTTCTTGGTTTTTGCTCTTCCAATCATCTTTCCATTGCCGTCACCTGCTCCTTAAGGTAATCCAAATGATTGACGCTGTCCTGCATCACATCGTATTGATAGCCAACATGCTGTAGTATTAGCATCATTTTCTGCAGGTTCTGATTGCTATAATCGGAAACCACATCGACTTGCGTAAAGTTCTTCAGCGTCTGATGCATAATCTGCGGAAATTAATATACTTGCTTTTACTGTACACACTAATTTTATACTTTTTTCTCGCCTACCTCATTTGTTTTGGAGCCACGAACGACTTGCCTAGCCACGGATCCCAAATTGTTCACGTTGACGCCGACGCGTGCACACAGACGTTTCTTGGAATCATCAAATAGATGGCGAGCACTGGAACTGGAAGCTGATGCCATTTTTAACTGAGTTTAGTTAAGATTTATAAATTTTCACAATCCGATGTGTAAACAAAGCAAGAGGTCAAGGTAAATTAATGACTGACCATTTTGTAGCAGGCAGCTTCAGCGCATATGCACAACAACGTTGCCAGACCTGCAAAATGAACGTTTCACAACACTATATATTTAAATGAGTAAATTTTATTTCAATGTTACATATTTCTTTGAGATTCTAATGTGTCTACGTGTCTACAATGTGACACGCTGATTTCTAACCAATGTATTTGTATCTACGTTTAACATGTTTGACTCTGGTGAACTTGAACGATTATTCCACGCTACCCACGGGATACTTGTGGCGCCTATTTTTCGCTTGATTTGATTTTTTTTGCTACATTTTCTTTGAGATTCTGTGTCTACGTGTCTCTGTGACACCTGATTTCTCTTTTTTTCTCGTCTGTTTGACTTGCTACCCTACAGTTATTCCCAGATCTTCTGCTATATTTTCCTTATTTATTTTTTTAATCTACATATTTCTTTGAGATTCTAATGTGTCTACGTGTCTACAATGTGACACGCTGATTTCTAACCAATGTATTTGTATCTACGTTTAAAACAATGTTTGACATTTGGCTTGACACCTTGACAACGATTATTCCACGCTACCCAAGCAGAAAATCCTTGCTGGCGCCTTATATATTTCGCACAGACAATTGAATACCTGATATCATCGCTGAGAAGCAGTCGACAAGGCAATCGACACAAATCCGTGGAGGGGCGTCCATCCGCCGGCTTGCACCAGTAGCGATCGTTGATTTGAAACAGTCCCCAGTCCACAGAGCCATCCACGTTCGAAGGATTGATGGCTTTGGTATTAAACGAGCTCTCACCTTCGACCAAACAAAGCCAATCCGAAAGTTCGCTATAAGGTACGCCGTAACGATATAGCTTGCGGGCCAGGCTACATTTTCCCACCTGGCGACAGCTAAACATCCTCAGACTCAGCACGATGAACAAGGGCAGCCAAATCCGCATCGTTGTTGGCATCTTCTCCAATGTGAATGAAGATTAGAAGTGTTAGAACTGGCTTTTATACCCATGCCAAATAGCTCGACAATCTAATTTTGTTCCTACAAGCATTCACTTAAATTCTCTGAAGGGGTCCGACACTTGAGCAAAAATTAAATACACTGATCAACAAAGATACCGAGAATTTTTTTAAGCCCAGAAATGCTGTAAGCCGAATCTTCAAATGTTGTTCTACGGTGCTATAAATCTGAGCTTTCGATTCCCAAGATTTGTGTGGCCAATCAGCCAGTTTGCTTGATATATGGAGTGAGAAATGCTCGACATTTATCCACATCATCGAATAATGAACTCACTCACACACAACAGTTTCACTTTCAAAAGCCGGCTCACAATCTGAGCACAATATTCAATATTATTATTAATCTGCTTGAGAGGCCTCTTGAAAGTTGTCGGCGCCGCGTGCGCTACGAAAATGGAAATCGACCACTTGTTGAAATAAAACAATCGTAAATGTCATTCAACTTGGCATCATTCTTGTTTAGTAATTGTATTTAAAGTTGTATAAAAAATGTGTGCAATATAAAACAAAAGGTTGGCTAAATTTAGAACACTTTGGGCGACTCCTCCTTCTGTGGCGATGACGGAACCGTTGACTGATCCGCAGGCAATTGATAGCCACTTTTGGGCAAGTACTGCCGCTTCCTGGACATGGGACGCAGAACAATGTGTGCCACACAGGTGCAGATGGCAGCAATTGCAAAATACTTGAAGCTCTCTCGTCCGCCCAGACGCTTGAACATGATGCCACCAATGAGTGAGCCAATCGAAAAGCCCAAGCCATCATCCATCCCCGCCATGAGTCCCTGCACAGTTGCAGAGGTGCCGGGCGGCGCCACAGCGGAGGCATAGGCCACAATGCATGTATAGCAGAGAGCGTAGGTGATGCCCTGGAAGAAGAGCTCCACGCCAACAAGATACCAGGGATTGGGTATCCATGATATGAGCGCCAAGCGCACCGCATAGAAGAAGAAGCACATGCTCATGCAATGAACGTAGCCCAGCTTCTTAATGATCTTACCGCTGTAAAAGAAGAACGGCACCTCACCAGCCAGACACTCTGCGGCCACCACGAGTCCCTCGATCAGCTTGATATCCTGCATGTAACCAGTTGCGGCAGCCACCTCCTCGACGTGCCAGAACAGAAAGTAAATGATAAACGAGTCAATGATGCCCGCCATTGTTGCAAAAACTAGAAACGTGACAATCGGCGGCTGTTGCACCAGTTGCCACACGTCCTGCCAAATGGATTCGGAACCTCCAAGCTTGGGCATCTTCAGCTTAAATACGCTGAACAAGTCCAGCACACTGAACACACACATTATGATCAAGGCGGGCGTGAAACTCTTGATGGCTTCTGAGGTCCACATATTCACCACAATGCCAGCCAACAGCGCCGTGCAGCCAAATCCTATGGTGCCCCAAACACGTTGAGCCCCGTATTTGCTCTCCTCCTCGCCGAGCAAGTCAAAACAGCAGGCATCCGAGATGGAATTGGTCACATTGAAGCCAATCGTTCCGATGAACAGCATGGCAACGAACAGCCAAAACTTTCTGCTGCCGTAGACACAGCTGTTAATGTCCTCGAGGTGGCACATGGCGGAATTGTTGCTCCACGAAATGGACTCGGTCAGTTCAGTTAGGCACACGTAATAATTGTCATTGTCATGCTGAAGATTGTGGCTTAAATTCAATCCACCCATAGACTTATGCGCCACAATCATTGTGCGGAACGTGAAGTTCTGTTGACTGCATTCCGCCTGATGTGTTGTCTGGCAATACGCTTCACTTGTGTACAGCTCTGACGGACAGTGAGGCGGCTCCTCTATTAATGACACTGTCCACATTGAGCCTCTCTCCTCCAGGTCGATGGCATGCGGTGCACTTGGCAAGAAATAAAAGCCAGCATAGGCCAATGTCATAATCACAATTAATGTCATAAATATAAATTTACGCAGGTTCTGAAGAAAACAAAGTGAAAAAGCATTGAGTTACGGATTTATTGAGGCGTCACTTAGAATTGGACTTACCATAAAATAGTCTGCCAGAAAGCCTACAAGTGGCTTGGCTAACACATAGAGAATTGGCAATATGGCGGTTATATAACCCATTATATCTGGAGGAATGCCAATTTGTTTACCGATCACTGAAAGCTGCGGCAATATGGGACCCATAGCTGTGAGATCAATGTGAATGGTTTGTAATAACAATATTTTATTTACTATGTGCTTAAATAAATTATTATAAATAATAGTTATAGTAAGTTACTAAGTCCGCAAATTAATAACAACATATTTTATTTTCTATGTGCTTAAATAAATTATTATAAATAATAGTTATAGTAAGTTACTAAGTCTGCAAATTAGTAACAACATTAAAATGTCAATTAATAATTGAAAACCCGAAAGTACTACTACTATCCTATAACAATTTTATAAAATTTTTGTCTGTAATACATCGAAAATAAATAAATTAGTGGATGGTTAGTAGAGTACAATATTATAATATTGAAATTATATTTTCTTAGTCAACTTCAGAGGCTTTTCCTTGATCGATTTTGGAAATGTATATTTAAAGTAAAATAAATAAATTTCTGAAATCGATCTTGTTAAATTAATAAATTTAGCAAATTTGCAAAAACATGATGCCCACAAATTTTATTTCACACACAACTTTGAATCGCTCTAGTTCTTACCCGCCATGAAGAAGAAGAAATGTGCTTTAATAGGAAGCAGGCGTTTATTCAGGCGCGCCATTGTCTCTAACGTATTCCCCACTAATGTGTGAGCAATTTCACAATAATACAAGTACGTGAATATCACAGTTTATTGACTCCATGCACTGACGCTGTAATCTTTATTGGTTTGTCGATTTCGCTTTACTGATAAGACCATAGTTTTACTGATCAGCTGAACTGTCTACGCCGTCAGATCTGCAATGGGAAAAAGTTTAAGAATCATTTTGTTAAAATATGCGTTGCCATGAGAGTTATCTAATCATTGTCAGGAGGAAAGCATATAACATTTTGCATACATATTTTGCAACATATGTACAAGTCATAATAGCCGCGATACAAAGGTACACAAACATATCTTTGCGACTGCAATATAAGAAGTAAAAGACGTGCAAAATATTATCTTTAGCATACATCTGAGGATAATAAGTGTCTATAAAGTGTTGTATTATTTTTTAACTCATATTTTTAGATGTCTACGGTTTATATCTACTAAAACTTCTAAGCTGTGGTGATGTCATATTGAATTACAACCTAAGAATAATATTTGAACATCATTTTAAAATATTTATTTCGCCTATAAAGACTTATTGAATTATAGATAATTTTATTTGTAGCACTTTGTTGATTTTACTGATGTTAAACAAGCAAAAAACCGGAAACTGACAATAACGATAAAATAATAGAATACATTTTAACGTAACAAAGCATAGTTCTAGTTCATAATTATCTTCTTAAATAGGTATGGTGTATACATTATAGTATTATTTTAGGAAGCATTCACTTGGTTTTGATTTCAACAAAATAACTCATTGATAACCGCACAAAACAAGCTCAAAGTTAATCGCTTGTGATGTAAACTTTAAAAAATATTTATCCAAACAAACAAGTACAGTTAATGAACGTCGACAAACCGGTTCGATATGCACATATTTATATAAATATAGGAATGTGTATATGTATAGGTAAACTTGACACAGATTAATTAAATACTGAAATGAGCCAAAAATGAATTGCACAAAATACAAAATTTAACACATAAAAGGTACAACAATGAAACAATTAAGGCGAATGCTCAACTTCAAGATATTCCACAACGTTTGTTAATTGAACAAACTTTAACTTGTATCCATATAGTCATCAAACATTAAGCATAGGGTGTACACTTAAAAAAGTGTCTTTTATTTATCCATTAATCAAATCTCGAAAAGCCCAACCCCCAAATTAAAAATGGGGATTTTCCTCAAAATTTACACAAATAGCTGTGATTCGACGCGATCGCGAATAAACGTCAAGCAGTTGAGTCAGTATTAACACAGGGAAGCCGTTTAGAAATAATGTACAAAATATGAGTAGTAACTATATAATCGGATGAAGCTAGACAATTTGAATACAATGGCACACTTTCAAAGTAGAAATATGACATAAAACTTAACAGGGATTGAGATGTGATAGAGAATTACACGACAAGTTATCACGCGAGTTCACTTGAGACTGGAGATCAAGTTGAACGCAGTACAACGCCGCCAAACTGAGAGCTCTGACTGAATATGAGTACACAACAAACCCGCCTACAATCTACACTCTATAGTGGGCAGACATTCCCTGATAAGGTTCAAGGAATGATAAGACCAACAGCAGTAATAAATAGAAACAATCATACTTTAAAACAAGCAAAATCAGTTGATATCGATAAAGCTGAAGATTGAGCTGAAAGCGATACTCCATCTAAGATATGTACTATCCAATTGATACTTAGTATGCACACAAGTGCACTATCTGTGCACAATTACACACTATGGGTAGTTCCCCACGACGCACCTTACAGTGATTCGGACAATCAATCAAAACCTGAAGTTTCCAAAGCGCCGCTTGACTCATCAGCTGTGCGTAGAATGATATTACAGAACGGGTTTCCAGCATGCGATCGAGCCGCGTATAGTTTCGCCGCTCGACAGCTGACATCGTAGGCTCCAACGGAGGCTGCCAAACAGTCGTCGCTGTTCGTTCGTCGCGTGTGCTCGACTCAGCGCATTCACGGGATTCGAATGATTTCTAAAAATACATTTACAAAGTGCTGGTTCATATAGATATAGTATATGTCAACATTGGCAGGCGTATTTGTTGTCGCTATCAGCACTCAAAGATTAATTAACTATAACAATTTGTAATTCAAGACTAAGTGAAGGCTTAAATATCATTAAAATAAAGTGCTCTCAAATTTCCATTTTATACATAAGTAAAACGAAATAATTTAAATAATCACATAACCATGCAATTGCTTGCATTTATATTCACATGGCTACTGGCCCTGCTCTTATCAGTATCGACTTCGGTTGCCATCGAGCCGCCCGACGATGGCAAATGTAAGTTCAAAGTTAACCCAGAAAAGCGTGTCATGTGTTATTGAAATATGAAACCAAATTGAATATTAAAAATCCTATTGAATTTTGACCGCTGATTTTAAATAACTGAAATTAACGACTTTAGATAGAAGATGAACTATTATTTAGTTTTCTGTCTATAACTAAGTTGCAGTGATATAAAAACACATGCAATATTCGTTAGTTTATACCCGCTACCCATATGGTAGAAGGGTATTATATGACTTTAGGAAATGTATTTAACAGGCAGAAGGTAGCATTTCCGACCCATAAATATATATATTCCTGGTCAGGGTCACCAGCCGAGTCGATATAGCCATTCCGTCGGTCCTCTGTCCGTCTGTCTGTATGAACACCTAGATTTCTGAGACTATAAGAGCTAGAAATTCAAAACATAATACCAGTATTGAGTATGTCCTACGCAGATCAAGTTTATTTTAGTTTTTTGCCACGCCCCTTTCCGTCGAAAAAAACGATTTACTAGCGCAATTTTAAAGATAGAGTCTCGAGTTTTGGTACATACAAAAATAAAGACAGTCTCGATGATATAACGAAAATTTGGTCGCGATAGAATCAACAAACTATGGTTATTAAAAAAAATGTTATTGTATGGGAAATCCAGCAACACGTGGATTGTTTCTGGTGAACAATGTGACAGAATCTTAAAAATTTACATATTTAAATTAAATAATTTTTTCTAAATTAAAAAATGGAAATTTTTTAAAACGAGCTTAGTTATTGATTTACCAAAATCCGCTATCATGCCAGATGACCTTCAACTGGAGAAATAATAAAAAAAAAACAAGAAATACAAGCCGAATAACGTAAGCCGAATGTTTCATACGCTTACTTACTATTTTTCAAAAACCAATTGAAAAAAGTGCCATAAATTAGTGAGATCAGAAGTGTTAATGGCTAACGACTGAATATCTAAAAACACATATGTATATTATCAAGCAATCTTTAAGCTGCAACTTTTTTTGCTTATTTAATTAGCAAATTTTGTGGCAATTCAAAAGTTTGTTGCAGTTTGCAAATGCTGAATTTAAAGTAGCTGCCTTTAATACATATTATTTTATGACCATGTACATATACTCGCTTGCCAATGATATTGCGGCCGTCCACCGCGAAAAAAAACGAACACATAACGCAATACTCTGTCAGCTGTGACTGCCTTCTGCCTCTTCCGCTGATAACCGAAAAACCTGTCTGCGAAGATTCGTAATAAAAATTTTAGTGTCAGTAAAAACTGCACACACGGCGACCTTGAGTGGAGCTCTCTGGGCCAGTGGCCAAACTCAGAGATTGATATTTCCTCTGGAGTGCTTGGGCCCCGCCTGCACCACGACAACTGTTAATTGAGGCTACTTGTGAATTCTGCGTAATTGTCGTAATATCAGAGATTCCCAGTGACGACTGTGAAATGCTAAATACTGCGTGAAACCGGTTGCGCATGCCCAAATAGAGGGGGGAAATTTTGATAGAACCTAGAGAAGCTGTTTCTGGAAATTGCACGCAACTAAACGAATAATAATAATTCACACAAATCGGACACAATCGAGCAGGTTTTATGTTAAGTTCTTGAATGAATACTAAAGGTTAAACTTTCACTATTGATTCCAGTGCGCATCTGTGTAGTTGAATCACGCGGCACTTATCGCAAGGCGCCCAAGTTCTGTCCGCAACTGGAGACGACCAGCAACATTGAGTGCGTTGTTGGTGTGGATCGTTTGGACTGCGTTCGTCGCATACACAAGGGAACCGCTCACTTTGGTGTACTCACGTCCGAGGATTTGCTAGCGGCTCGTTGGGCAACCGCAGAGATATTGGTGGCCAGTGAACTGCGTTCCCATGTGTCGCATTTCGAGTATGAAATCACTGCCGTTGTGGATAACAGTGCTGGCATACACACAGTCCATGATCTGCGTGGCTCCAAGCTGTGTCATCCTGGCTATGGTTTGGAAAATCACTGGACAGAAGTGTTGGCCAATGTAAGAAGCTAATCATTCAAACTAATTTCACGATGAAATTAAATTTGTCTGCTTTCTGTGCAGTACTTGGAGTCAACGATGGTATCAAAGCCATGCAAAGCAGATCTCACTTTGACTGAAGACCGCATTGCAGCATCGGCCAAATTTTTCGGTCCAAGCTGCAAGGCAGGACCTTGGGTGCCAGATGCCCAACAAGATCGCATTCTAAAGGATCGCTATCCCTCACTATGCCAGATGTGCTATAATCCCTACAGTTGTGATGAGAACGACAAGCACTGGGGACGGCGTGGCACTCTCTATTGTCTGACCAGCGGGGGCGGTGAGGTTTCTTGGGCACGACTGGACGATGTGCGAAGTCACTTTGGCGTGAGTAGCGTATAAGCTGTTGCCGTTCTAAATCCTCTATTCTCTAAATAATTCTCAAATTGCTTCAACAGTTGGCGGGTCTGGCAGCTCAAGATGATCCTGCTAAATACAGCTTCCTCTGCCCGGATGGCCATTTACAGCCTATTAATGTAACGAAACCTTGCATTTGGGTGTCAAAGCCTTGGCCTGTAGTTGTGGCTCGTCGCTCCCATGCCGCACAGGTGCAGCGTCTGGTCACTGGACTGTCACACGATGAACCACAGAGCTGGCAGAATGCACTGCTCAGCTTATTGGAGACATATCATGTGTTTACAAATCCATTAGATAATGTCATTCCCATCAACGATTACCTCGATCAGGCTATTGGATTTCAATCAGCCTACAGTTTCCCAGAATGCAATCCACCACGCTCCATAGTGGTCTGCACAACATCGATTATACAGCACATTAAGTGCTCATGGCTGCAGGAGGCATCCCAAACTTATGGCGTCGAGCCAAACATTCAATGTGTTCGCACAACAGATTTGGAGCAGTGCATGGATAATGTCAAATACAAGAGTGCCGATGTTTTGCTTTTGGATCAGGAGCAGCGTGTGCAGGCACAAAGGGATTACAATTTGAAGCCGCTGATGTTCGAGTTTGCGCAGCAAATGCACGACCGCTACGTGACCATTGCCGTGGTACACAAGGATTCAAAGTTCAAGAATTTTAAGGATTTAAAAGGAGCTCGTGCATGTCTGCCCAGCTATGAGGGTGCAGCCCATTTGGCTGTCCAGGAGACCATTGTAAATTCAACCGATAGCTTACACTCATTGCACGGCTACTTCAACCATAACTCCTGCCTTTGGAATCCACAAAGAGGACGTCAGTGTCCAGAGCATTATGCGGGCGAGGAAGGCGCCTTGCGTTGCCTAGCCGAAGGTGCTGATGTGGCTTTCATTAGCTCCAGCATCTACAAAAAATATGTGAGTGGTAATATCACCTCAGACTGGCTACAGCGTGACAAGCCTCAATCTTACCGTTTGTTGTGTCCCTACGGCGGAACAGAGCGTTACTCTAAGTTCGAATATTGTTATCTGCACTGGACGACGCGTGGCCATCTGATGACTCACGATCAATCGGAGGCGCGAAACAACGAGATCTACAATTCGTTGCGCGACATGGATCATCTGTTTGGCAGACAATACAAGAGCGAATCGCGCCCCTTTACACTCTATGGTATCTTCGATAAGCAAAATGACGTGCTATTCCACGACAATACTGATGCGCTCTACGGTCTGCAGGAAGTGCAACGAGACGATGCCAAACGCAACATGGAGCACATATATCAGCGATATACGTCGCAGTATTACACTGTCTTGGGGGCGGAGGACAGCGGTGGACACTGGAGCAACAGCAGCAATGGTTGCGTCGTTTTTTTGCTGGCTGCTGTTGTTTTGCTGCTGCAGGCTGCAGCAGCGTTTACAATGCCTATGTATATAAATTTAGACATGCACAAGTGCACAAAAATTTCGAATTATTTATTGTGATATTATTTTATTATAATGTGCCCACAGTTCAGTCTGAATAATGTTAAGCAAAACAGAATTTGAGTTTTAGAACACCAGTGTTATAAAACGTTGCGAACGGCAATAGTACGGTGTTCTCAATAAAGCAAAAAGTCATTTTATTGTTAAGATACAATTAAATACTAAACGCAAACAAATTGTAGACTCTTGATTATGTACACAGTGTACTACTCTATACTAGTTATATCTTTTATCATATGAGAATAAAATATAAAAAACTTCTAAACACTGAACACCAGCTGTGCGCTTTTGTTATTGTTGCTATGGTACTGACGTTGTTGCTATGTTACTAAAAATAATGGTCACAACAAAATATCTTTTTCATTTGCCACGAGCTTCATATTCAATTAAAATTGATTAAATATACGTGATCCCATATTTAACTCTTTTTTGTAACGTAAAATAAACGATGTCAAACAACTCATCTCGTGCGGCGAGCAAACTAATCGTAAGAATTTACACTTGTAAAACTGAAAGCACAAAAACATAATACAAGTATTTACATTCTATGGATTTGCACATCACACAAAATACGCACAATAATTTATTTCTACGTCGCGACGCACTTGCCGCACACTACAACTTACCACTGAATTGAATGCACAGTCCTATGCGATATTATTGTTGTGTACATCGCACCCACATTCGCACTCATATTTGTTGTCAATTAATTAATTGTAATCAATTAATGAAAGGCCGCAACCAAAGTAGCAAGTGATCGGTCTGCGAGAGCGCAACAATACATTTTTTCTCTTTGTCGATCGGTGTTGTAAAACGCAACTAAAGCCAGCTGATTGCCATGGCGCAAAGAACTGGTATTTTAAATATACATGCATACACACTTACAGACAAAAAATGAGGCAAACCCACGGAAGCTAACAAAATCACCAGCAACAAGTACAACTCCAACAACAACAGCAAAAGTCAGCAAGCTTAAAGTCAATCAACAGGACAGCGTTGAAGGTGAAAGAAGTTTAAAGAAAACCACAAAGATTGCAACATCAAAGGCCACGGTAACGGCGACAACAACCACAAGCAAAAGCGCAACACCAACAAGTAGTAAAAGGTCGCTGGCGTTACACACAAGCACAAACAAGGAACGCGAAGCAGTCGCCAGCAAGCGAACAACCCCATCGCCTAGAACAAAAGCAACAAGTACCTTGCGTGCTGCCAAACAACCACCTGAAAATGCAACTGCAACCGCCAATACCGCTGCTGGCATTAAAGCCAAGCCAAATGCAGTGCTAGATACGTACCATAGTGTGACGGTGTCATCGCCACCATCGAAGCGCAGAGTGCAGCCAAAACAAGCAACAGTTGAAGGACAGGATGAGCATCAGCCACCACGTGAGCGAACCTTTTCACGCACATTGCAGCCAGATGAGATTGTGGTACTCAAACGAGACTCGGCCAAGCAGCGCAGTGAACTGGAGGTGCAACAACAATTGCCACTCAAAGAGTTCAAGCAGCCAGTGGCGTTTGAGGTTAACTTTGAGTTAGCTGTCAAAAAGCAAGCACAGGAATCAGACAGCTATTCGGATGACTTTGAATCATATGAATCGGACTTTGACACAGATATCAGCACACCCGAGGAGGAAGAAGACGACGAGGAAGAAGCTAATGAAGATGAAGTTGAAATTGATAAAGATAAAGCTGAAGAGGCAAGCGTAGCCCAGGAGAAGCCAGTTGCTGAGGCATATAACGATGATGGTGATGAGGAGGACTCGGAGCCTACACAAAACCCAATAACAGTCATACAACGCGACAAGGATTTAGATAGAAAGTTAGATTCTGGCCATTATGACATGCACTCACGTCGTCAGCATCGTTCTGGCGCACAACAGCCGTATGATAGCTTCGATACCAATAGCATGGCCAATTCAGATCAACTGGACTCGGGCATAAGCAGCTATGGCGTTGCTCCGATACTAGAACGGTCCACGGCCAACGTACACTATGGCGGCTATGCGGAGTTTGTGTCGCATCCAGTGATCACCAAACGCGGCACGGAACTAATGCGTAAGCTGCGCTTTGACCAACTGGACTATCAACTGTTTGAAATGAAACCGTTGAGCTATGAGGGCTATATGCAAAGCTATGGCAAGCTAAACACCTGCCAGCTGGCAACACAAACGCAGGCACAGCACATGAACATGGAGTGCCAGACGTTGGAGGTGCACACGCGCACCAGCTGGACACAACATCCACCACACTATGGGGGTCAGTTGGTGATCAGCTGCTCAGGCATTGCCGGCAACAAGGCGGACAGACTTGGAGTCACAGAAAATGCTGATGCATTTAAATCGAGTCTAGTGCGTTTGGAACAGCTGCGTGTGGCAGATCAGCAGCGAGCACTGCAGCAACAACGACAACGTCTGAGCAAACGTAAAGACTTTGAACGCCTGGGCGTGTTCCTACACAAGGCCTCGCTCTTACTGGGCAACGTGCTAAATGCGCAATGCTCAAATCGGCCAACGCGTCGTGTTACCTTGCTACAGACTGGACTTCTCAACGCGCTCAGTGTGCGTCGCATTTTTGCCAGTGCCGGTCAACAGCAGCTTGTGGTCACGGTGCATGAGTGTCCACCGAATAGCAATGTTTATCGCGACGACTTCGCCAATCTGCTGATGGTTTGGTCACTCTCCGATGCAAGCAAACCACTGCGTCTCCTCTCCACCTGGGCGGAGGTCTGTCGAGTAGCCTTTTGCAGCGAGGCCCCCGACATGATTGTGGCTGGTTTGCGTGATGGAAGTGTGGCCATGTGGGATTTACGTGAGACACACAGCTACTGCTCAAAGCTGGATGGCAATTTGACGCATTTTGCAGCAACACAATCTGTGGTGCCTTCTCTACAAGACACGAATGCTCTTGACTTGGGCGCTGTTTTGGATGTACGCAGCTTTCGACCAGCAGTCAAAACGTCTGGCATGAGCCTGAGCAACAGTTTGTCTCTGTCTCACAAGGATATTCAGGTTGGTGAATCGATTATGTAGCAGGAGGTCAATTTCATGTATTTATGCTTTCAGTATGCATCGCTCAATGACTCAGGACTGCTGACGATCTGGACACTTGTAGAAAGTGGACGCAGAGGCGGTGCGCAGGGCACAAAAGAGTATAGCTCACCTTGGGCACGGGTGAAGCTGCTGCAGGTCGCCAGCTGTAACCTGCGTGACTATCTGGAGCGCCGCCTGCTTAAGCGCAGTCAGAGTGCCTATGAGAAGACCAAGTCCCTCTTCCAGGGCAATGTCTACAGCGATGAATTGCTACGCGAGCTGAACGAGACGCAGACACTAGCAACAGCGCTGGCGGATCAGGGACTGCAAGGTCTACGGTTTAGTGGTATCGATACGGGCAGTGAGCTCATCTATGTGTGCATCAATCGCAACTTTATTTTGTGTTGCACACGTAGCCTAAAGACGGAACGCTTCAGTCGCATCGTCCTGCATGAGAGTCGTTTTCTATTCCCTACGACTTTGTGTGTGCTCGCCAACGAGAATTTTGTAGCCGTCGGTCTATCGAATGGTTCTGTCATGATACTCAATTGTAATCAAAGGCAGCGCCAACATCTGCAGAGACCCACCACGGCCATGCCGCCTGCCACCATTACTCCCTCACCGGATCCGGAAACTGGCAAATCATGCGCCATACAAAACATTATACTCAACGAGCGTCGTTCGTTTGAGCAACAAGATCTGGATATCAACAGCATCAGCTACGATAATCGACCCAGCACCGCCTTGCAACTGTTGCGGCAACCACTACGTGCCTACGAGCAACGCGTTTTTGACCAACAACTGCTTCTCAGTGGCACCGCATTACGTCAACATCTAATCCAGGCGCTTGTTCAATCCTGCGACGGCTGGAAATTATTTGCTGTATCAAATGGCTCTGTACGTAGCTACGACTTTCATTTGGACCGTGAAGTGACTGATATTGGACTAGATATCAGCTCTCCAGTGACGGATGTTGCTGCTGCGTGCAGTTCTACAATTGCACAACATTTGTTGGTGCTAGAGGCTGGTGGAGAGGTCAAGATGCACTCGCTCAACTTGTAGATGGTTACTATTTATGTTAAAGTTGATACTGTTACAAGTAGCCAAGAATAAACTCGTTTTCATATGATCTCTCTAAAGACCATTATTATTTACTTCAATAAATTACCTGAGAGTGCATACTTTTCTTTAAATTTTGTGTTAAAATTACATATAATTAATCGGGATAAAAGATATTTTAAACTGTTTTTCCTTCAAAGGAAAGATAAATATCGAAAATAATCCAATCCGCAAAAAAAAATTATTAGAACAAAAATATTTGCTCTACATCTACTATATACTCAATACATATATGGTAAATTAGTTTAATTGGCATGATGCAAGTACTACTGAAACTTTTTAGTAGACAGAGAATTACTTATGAATGTAATTATTTCGTTCTGTTTTTCATTTTCTACATCGAAGTCTGTCGGGTATTAAGAATTTTTAATGCAACACTCCAAACTTTAAAGTAAGAGCAAGAGCAAGCAAATAAATCGAAAACAAAAGTGAGTGAATCGAAACAGAAGTGAGAAATGTAAAAAACAACTAGAACAAGTACAGAATTAACAATCATCAATAGACAAAATCATAAGATAAACAGATAATAAGTCCGTCGTCAGTCGTCGATGAAACCAGATTTTAGAGAGCTACAGTTCGAGTGGTACTCGACTGTGATATACCTGCTACCCAGCTTAATTTTCGATTGTTGCCACGCATCTTTCCGCCCCCAAAAATTAAAAAAAAAAAATTTTACTAGCTCATTTTTAATAAAGGGGGGGGTTTTTTTATTACAAAAAAAAAAACGGTCCGGATTGGGGGCGGGGAAAATAAATGTTTTTGAAAAAAGTTTTGTTTGGGGAAAATAATTTGAGTGGGCGGAAAGGGGAGTGGCAAAAATCTAAAATAAACTTGATCTACGTAGGACATACACCAATACTTGTACCAAGTTTGGAATCTCTAGCTCTTATAGTCTCTGAGATCTAGGTGTTCATACAGACAGACAGACAGACAGACGCTCCAATTGAGCGCCCACAAAAATTTGTGATCCAAGGACGTCGACATTTGTCAATTCGTCGTCGATATCAATCAATCATTAGCACCTTTGCTCTTCGGTCATCTGTCAACTTGTTTAAATCAGAAAGAGCTTTTAGGTAAGCGAATCCTATAATATTACAGTACACCAATTATTTATTTTATTAATATTTAATTATGATGTTTGTTAATTGTTTTTTACGTAGTTTATGTACATACATATGTACCTTTCTAGTTACGTGTTTAAATGTGATAACGTTATCAATAATTTATTGTATTCAAATTATTTAGTAGAACGTAAACACTGCAGAACTTTAACAGCGTATTCACAGGCCTCAACGTCATTATTGATAATATATGGATTATATTGCGTCTTACATTTTTCCAGTTTATTCCGCCTCGATGCACTATTTTCAACCTTATAAGCTCGTTGCAAGTCGATCTTTCCGTCATTTCCAAAAATTTCTTCCATTACACATTTAAGATAACACTTGAATTTCAGTGGAAGACTTTCCAAAATTGTATTTATCGGCATAGTCTCCAGTTCGGGTTCAGTTATATTATTTATCGCAAGGCACTTTTCATTGCTATGACATATGCAGAGCTAGAGAATTTACATTTAAAAACTTTAATTCATAAGTATTTTAGTTTAAAAATTTACCAAAGTCAGAAATATGAACAGAAAAAATCTGGACTGCATTGCGTATGAGTTATACAAACAATGCAAGATTAAGTGATGAAAGCATCAAATACATTCGATTATTATAATCATTCAAAACAAAGAACGCATTAAAAAAACAAGTAAGAAAGCTACAGTCGAGTGTGCTCGACTGTGATATACCCGCTACCCAGCGCAAATACACTAAAATATACCAAAAAGTATTTTTGGTATATTTCTTCATTCATATTCCATCACATCCTAAATATCGCATAAAGTATAAAACATACCAAGCACGGTCACATTGTTCACCAGAAACAAGCCACGTGCAGCTGCCTATGAATTTCCCAATACAAAACTGTTTCTTGAATATCCGATCGCGACCATCTCGGGAATCATGAACACGGTTATTATCTTCGTATGTAATAAAACTCGAGACTCTGTCTTTAAAATTGCGATGGTACATAGTTTTTTTCGATTTTAGGGGCGGAAAGGGGAGTGGCAAAAATCTAAAATAAACTTGATCTGCGTAGGACACACGCCAATACTATTACCAAGTTTGGAATCTCTAGCTCTTAGTCTCTGAGATCTAGGTGTTCATACAGACAGACAGACAGACGGACAGACAGACATGGCTATATCGACTCGACTGGTGACCCTGACCAAGGATATATATACGGAGATGCTTCCTTCTGCCTGTTACATACATTTCCTGAAGTCACAAAGTTGTAATACCCTTCTACCCTCATCTTAGAAAATATTCGATTCAATATTATATTTTGATAGTACTAGTTTTTTACGTATATATATATATATATATATATATATATATATATATCAAGATTGATTAAATTCTAACTGTATGGTTGTCACTTTCTTAACTGTATAAAATAATTTATTTAATTAACATAAATCACAAAACTACAAATGGTTCACAATTTCACGATGTACACGGCGATATCAACACTGCGGCGACGGCTTTACACTTGCCTCGTCACACCCAGCATTCCACCGGCTGTGGCATTCAGCAATTGCCGAACAGTTTGCAATTCATCGCGCAGCGCAAGCACCTGGGCACGGAGTATGGAGTTCTCCTGTTCAAGAAGTGCGGCACGGATTGCAATGCGATCCTCGCGTATCTTACGAGCATCCCTCGACTTTTTTGCTGCCTCATTGTTGCGCTTGCGTCGCTCGTAGTATTTGGCATCTTTCTGTGCATCCGGAATCGGTCGCTTCTCGCCACGAGCACGCCGATGCAAAAAGCCTGGAAACATGCCAACTCGATTCAGCTCCATCAGCGGAAAGTCCAGACTCTGGAGCGCATGATTTGGCGGCGCAATATATTCGAAAGCGGGTAATGTTGCGCCGGATATGTTGCCATTCGATTTGGATGCCAGTAAACTGGGCAATGTAAGACCCGGCAGACGCAGATTGTGTGTAGCAGCAATGGAGTAACTTGTGTTGCCACTTGACTCCAGTTCGATGTCCAGTTCGCTGTGTAACGAAAGCGTCTCAGTGACATCGACTATAGGGGATTTAGCGGGCGAGTACATTTTCTCAGCTGCTCACAGGATATCCGACGACAAATTGTGAGCTCCGTTTGCGTCGACTGTCGCGTCGTCTCTGAGCCTGAGCTAAGTAGTCCTGCCCAGAGGTTTGCCTGGTTGTCTACCAGATAATTATAGGTTATATGCATACATACACACATACATTGACTGTCTCCCCCAAGCTGCACCCCAAACCCTAGGGTAAAACTAAATCTAAGCCATAACGCCACAGGCCGCCTCCCGGTTGATTTAACCAATCACGCAATGTTGACGGTAATTATTCGTCAAATACATGACACTTTTCCATGTTGAATGACATTTATTTTGCTGCACAGTTATAAGAGTTTCATATAACTGGTTAGTTTGATTAGCCACCACCCTTCGAATTCTTTGTCCGGATACAATGTAAAAAAGAAAAAAGCTCTTGACCACATGTCAATGTCGCGTAGCTGATTTCGTTGGCGCGGCTCTAGCCATGTCGGCCAACAATGGCTAGAGCCTAGACAGGGTTATATGAGTTGGCCAACTATTATGCAGCATGGTCCGACGTAGGGCTGAAAACTTTTACCAAACAGCCAATAAGAACGGCCGATTGCATGTGGAAGGGGGACCTGGATTAGGGGAGCGAGTGGGGGCGGGTTAGTGAACACTTGACTAAGCGTAAAAACGACCCCATTGTAAAGGAATGTTTCGTTGCACTTTTAATCTACGGACATTTTGTAGATGAAACGTTAGGATTGTTAATAATAGATGGGACATTGTCAGAATGGACGAGTGTAGGGAATTTCGATCCTGAAATTGAATCGATATTATTATTTTCTTTCATATTCACAATCGAAGCTAATTAACCGTGCATTGAGTAGTTCTCTGGTGTGTTTTGAATAAAACTATTAATATTTTTAATTCATATGTGAATGTATATGAGCCTTCCGAAAGAGAATTTTATATAATATTTAAATGCTCTATCGTGTACAAACTAAACAAAAAATATAAATGAAGTTCGAAAATATCAAGTCAACAATAAAACAACCTGATGATTGATATAGCCATTATATAAGCGCCAATCAGTTATATGACAGTTCCATTAAGGAAAAATAACAAGTCATGTGGACTGTCAATCAATGGTATAAAGTATACCAGAAGATCCCAATCAGGTCAAACTTCTAACGAGATACTCCCGACACATGGAGAGCTTAAACAAGACAAAGCGTTTAGATATCACGTGGGGTAACAATAGTAACAAATCGCATAGTCAGCCCCCAATTTGAGTAATCTTACTTATGAAGTCACCAGCCAGGCACATATATAATATAAATATGTTTATTCTAGTGAATGTTTAGGTATAAGCATGACACAATAAAATATCCCGCATACAATTTGGAAACCTTCCCCAAAACATTTAACCACATGTCATTCGTGTCATCTTCAACCCGTTCGGTTTGAGAAAGTGTCACCTGTGCTGGGGAAACAAATTGCCAGTTGAACGACCCTAATAACCGGAAGTCAGCGCCAGACGTAGGACGCCCGTGGACAGACGGTGGCATCCTAACAGTATTTCATAATGTATGCGCTAATTTATTATCTGTTGGCAAAAGTTCTACCATACGATAGTTAACCATTTGACTGTTATGCCCTTTGGGGGGGATTACAACAGAACTATTTTCCATTATGATGCTCCGAAGTTGTAGAATAAAAGCATTGCGTGTTACTTAGATTGCGTTAGGTCTGCAATAAAAGCAGAAATGTGAATTGCGCAAACTAAATAATGAAACTGAAATATTTGATAATGATAATAAAGTCGAGCTTCCATTCGTATGCAAAGGACTGATTTTTTAATGTCTAACCTTATACATAACAATTCTTGACATAGGACATTTGTTGACCCCAAAAAATCGTGGTTTTTATATCATGCCACATAAGACACCCTGGGCTGACGACATCAACAGCTAATGCATTGGGAGTCGTATTTGGGTAAGCTCTATTTATATATTAGACAAATTACCAGGTAATAAAAAAACTGAACATGTAATTGTTACAATATTTGTACTGCTCCGATGGACAAACTGTTAATGACACCTGTAATTGGATGACATTAGCGCAAAGAACGAGGGTTGTGCCCTGACACGAGTTTAACCCAGTAGGCGCTGCTAATGTGTCGAGCCTACATATTAGTGTATTTGAGCATTGTTTCACACCCCCCAAAAATTCATTTGACTATAGCAAACACATTACTCAGAAATTGTGAAACACGACTAAACTGTATAAGCAATAAATCATCGCAAAAGGAAAAGATGTGTGACGAGACCCCGATCAGTGATTGTGAGCCCACCACACTGATGATGCATCCAAATGCTTATCACATTCACTTGCCTTTGTATATCATGGACATGGTGCGCATCTTTCAGGATCATCCCAAGTATGTCAATGGCATCAAGGAGCAGCACATGGTCGAGATGTTAGAAAAGGAGTAAGTCGTTGGGGCTATGCAAAAAAAAAAAAAATCGTTCTTTCGAAATCTTTTCTATTTTCAAGATCGTTTGCCTGTGGCGATTTGGAAGCTCAGGTGAAGACCGCTGTGATGGATCTCTCTGCTAAGGGATTTATTCGCTACATTAATAACGGATATCGCACCTTGGGACCCATTGCTAAACTGGCAAATGCCCGTAACGTGCGTCACTTTTGTGCCACTTGGCAGCGTATTGCTGAACTGCAAAAGGTCAACTCGGACTTTCTCGAAGGCAGCAGTGTTATTACCAATCAACGCACCAAATGTAATAGGCGTAGCTCCAACTGTTGAGCTCTTAGCCAATCTTATGTTTATAGTTATATTCATTATTTGATTTTGTTTATTCGTTGTGTTCCGTGCAAGCAGTCGTTGAAACCAAATAACACATTCGAAATTTCCATTATACTATTCGATCAAAATTATTGTTAATAAAAGCGAGAACTGCAATGTATTGGAGGGTGGTTCATCATCATTATATTGGTTGTTTAGTTGCAACATATGTCAGGAGTTTCCTCATTCTTTTGGCACTTAACCCTGTATTTAATTCTCCCATAATTATCGTCCAAGGTGCTCCCACCAGGTGTTCTGACAAATTGGATTTTATACAGCCGTATGTGTACAAATACCTAAATTATTCGAATTATTAAAGAGCAATTTAAATTTTTGAAATTTCTAATATTCCCAATATTCGCTTTTAATATTGCATTTTATGTACATACTATGTTAGATAACAATTCTTTTTAGAAAATACATTGCGCTTAAGTTCTAAAAGAAATGATAAATATTAAATTGGCTACCAAGTTATTTAATCAGCCCTGAACATCAACAAATATATAAAAGATCTGCGTTCATCAATGTTACGTTATTTTTTTTTTAAACTAGTAAAATGTTTAAGGTTTTGAAGTACTGAGAACTTAATATAACACTACAGAACACAAATTATCACAGATTTAGTCAATTGAATCAACAATGCAATTCCACTTTTAATAAATATTTGATCAGGTATTTGTTATTACATGTTTTATGTATACATTTCTAGTTACAAATTTAAAAGCAAAAAAATTATCACCAACTTAATGCGTTCAAATCATTTAGTAGAACGAAAACATTACGGAACCTTAATAAAATTCAAAATCCAAAAATTTCGAAAAACGACTTGCCCGAAGTAAAAGTAATACAAAATCCAACAAACTTTTAAAACCTTTTGAAAACTGAAAACTTCGAAATTCAAAAAAATTCTATACTCATAAATCTGATAGATAGATGTTTCAATTTTTATTTATTATTATTATTTTATAAATTACATTTTATATGCATTTGAAGATTAGCGAAAAATGATTCCAACCTGCAGTTGTTGGGTCTCACAATGGTGTGCATCCCCTGATGGGTTACAAATGACTCAAGCGCAGTTCCTTTTTAGTTGCTCAAGCATTTAAATTGTCAACACCAGCACTGAGACAGGCAGTTGTCATTTTTCGTCCACCTCGAATGTGACTAGATATGTGACCCATGCACGCATGTGATCCTAGCCAGGTGTTATTTATTGCCTTTCTAATCGTTGCGGCATAATCTATTAGCACCCACCGCGAGGACGACCTCACCGACCCCAGTTCTGAATGAAAGCTGGCTTCAGGTTGCTTTGCTTTTTGCGCTTGCACATTATGGGCAATTAGTATTATTATTTTATTGTTTTAGTTTTCAAGTTTTATGACAACAATTTAACTCCTGGTTTTCCTTTTTTCTCATTATTTTGTTTTAATGGCTAATTGGTCAGGTAACTATTAATCAATATGTCGGCATTAACAAATCTGCCAAATCGAATCTCTCTTTTATTAGTTCGATAAGAAAAAGTTATTGCATACAAAAAATAAACTATGTATTCCATTCACATCAAAAATCGAAGGTTACAAAGCTGTTTTTCTTAGTAAATTATGAACATGCGACTTGATAATTCAGATATCATATTATCGCAAATAATCCCATAAATTCTGTTGATATTCAATAATTATGGTCGATGTTTCAGCAAGTAAAAAAGCATAAAACCCATTACTGCGACTACGAGTAAACCTGCAAACATAGCGACATATTGTCGCTTATTGCCAGGTTCCGGCATCTGAATTCAAAATCTTCTGTTACTCTGCCTTCAATATTTTGTAGTACTCGAAAAGATACAATTTAAGATTAAAAAACTAAAATGATTGTCAATTTCAAGACGCAGGAAATGCTACTTACAATGGATAGAATTATAATCCACATAAATGAATAATCAGCAATCTAGTTGGAAAAAATTAGCCAAAAATGGCGCTGAGCTTCAATTAAATTCTCTTCTGGTTATTCTGGTAATATGAGGCGATAGAATTCAAGACATTTAAGCCATATATTGTCAGGGGTAGACATCAACTGCTGACGCTAGCTAAATATCAATTTTGAAATCCAAATACCATAGGAGTAAAACTCCTGTTATCACGAAAATGAGTAAGCCAATAACCATGACCACAATAAATATTTTATCGTGTCGTGTGATCTCGGGCATTCTGCTATTTACCGTTTGTTAATCGCCACTGCCGTTTAACAACAAATTTTGGTCGACCAAAATAAAACTATTTATAATTTAGGAAAAAGCAAATGCTACTATATTTTGGACTCTTTTTTAGTCAAAATTGAACGGTGATGCAAAGATTAAAATTAAATGTGACTTCACAAAATTTTAGTGAAGAATTTACCATTATTAAAAATGAGAATTTACCATTACTTCGCACTTGTCCGTTTCAAACTGATTTGTGGCAATGAAAATTATTTGTATATCTGTCTCAACAAATATGTAAGTATTGAACCAACTAAAAATATGAAGACTAACACCCCCATATAGACAAGGTTCTCACGTCTGGGTTCAAAGAAATTCTCCATCATCAAACTTCACAAAAAAGAAACTACAACTTAAATTGATAATTCTAAACAACGTTAAGCAAATGTTACTACAATAAAAACTAAATCTAATTATCCATATCTGGCTGGACGTAGCCACGTTTTATCATTAGCCTAGAAATTTGAGCATAGTGACCTAACAATCGAATAACATAGCCATCGGGTATTTGGCTTACAAGCAAGACATCGAACTGCGAGTTAAGTAAAGTGCTCTTAAGAAACTCTACGCATTCAGCGGTTTGACCACGCGAAGACATAAAGTTGCATTTGATGCCTTCTATGAAACAACTAACAGCACGATGTGGCTTCAAGCTTCTAGCGTTGTTGCAATGCGCCAACGAATTGATAGTGACAAATTCTGTATTGCCGTAATCAACATAAAATATTTTAAACATGCCGTCGATGTCATCAATGATTTGGGCACGATAGTAAAAGCCGTCGCTGTAGAGCGCTAACACCACATCTAGCGGACGTGGTGCACGTTTCAGTTTCCGATCTGATTCTGCAACATCATTTTTGCTCCAAACAAGCGCCGTGGCATCCTCAACGAACTGAACATAAATCTGCGTTGAACTATTGATATATGTGACCTCAATGCGCACAACGCTGCCCAAATCTCTGGGCGCCATAGACACAAAACTAGCCTCCGGTAATGCATCAGTCAACTCCTTGTCCTTAGTAGCTCCATGTGATGCAAAGTTTTGATGCAACAGGCGGCAAGAAGATCCTAGATAAATAATTCAAATTATTCGCAACTTCAAGTAAAGCTAATTTATAAGCCCATACCTTTGAAGCAGCCGCCAATTTTGGGATCATAATGGCGACATATACGTTTATCATCAGTTGGATTAAATCCCAGCACAGCTTTCACTGCATTACTTGTGCCTTTCTCAATAGTTTCGAGCATTGCCATTTGTGCCTCACTTAATTGCATAGTTGATTGCAATAAATTCGGATTAAACATAGCAGGCTGCAATTGATCATCATTATTTGGCGCCAATTTTACAGTCCCTATTAATGCCTTCTTAATCTGCTCTGCATCTTCTTCTTCGGACTGCTGATTTGACTGTTCCAAGAACTCTGCCTGCAAGCCAATACCATTGTTGGCCAATATTTTTAGTCGAACATGCTGGTAAAGGAACTGTATCATGTGGGCAATTTCATGATTGCGAATTTCGCATCTTATAGCTTCAACCGGCATTGCAGCTACATCTTTAGGTAATCCAAATATAGCTTCCCTGCCTCCCAAATGAATATGCTCTCCATAGTCCACCAAATATGCATCGTAGCCGCCATTTTCAGTGGGTGCATTGATAAGCACACGTGGCATTATCATTCCCTGGTCATCAAAGACAGCAAAGATCTCACCATAATCGGGCAACTGCTGCAGTTCCAAGAGTGGCATTTGGCCGGCCAACAATTTTATCAAAGGCGCCGACTCCTTTCCCCACTTGCCCACAAAAATGCAATTCTCGGCCTTATTAATGTGCATCATTGTGGCCTCCACGACAGTGCCTATGACAAAGGCGGAAATGTTTTTTGGCAATTGATCATAAGCTTCCTCGCCCGTCATGTGCTTTCCACCCAGAGGTGGTAATAATTCAGATTGTCGTTTTGGAATGGGCAAGACAGGTCTCGCCAGTTGGGAAGGTGAAATTAAATACTTTTTTGATTGAAATGCTTCCTGAATAGTGCATTGCTTGAGCGCTTTGCTAGTTTCAGATTGCGTATCCACTTCGCCCACCTCAATCCCATCCAGATTAGTGTGATTAATTTTGTTGTTGTTGTCTTGGTGCAAGAATTTGCATTCATAGGTACGAGTATTTTCGTTTGCATCGATGCAAGGAATGCCCCGATTACGATTGAGATTAATGTGCAAGTTCAATTTGATCACATACTCATTAACCGCGTTAACGCTACTCAATAGGCTGTCGTGGACAGAAATTAGGCGCCCGTCTGCACAACTAATATTTGGCCATTTTTCAATAAGTGATTGACGCACTGATTCTATTTCACGATTGTAAGCACTCAGGTTTGCTTGTAATTTGCTTACATTGCGGTCAAATAGCGACAAAACAGTTTGCAAATCATTCAAATCCATTTCTCTTACTTTTCAAGATTCGAAGTGTATTAAAAATATCGTGGCGACGCCAATATTCAAAGAACTTTGGTAGATAGCGGCATAACAAGTGCATACTTGACATGTGGCAACGCTGTGAATTTGTTAACAGCCCTGTTTGACACCCGAAGATATCGATTAAAAATGCAGCAATGAGTAATTGGTGCAACTAGCGTGATGATTTATGTATATTTTGAAATACATCGTGCGGTCACACTGTCATTTGCCGCATAAAAACGCGCTTTGCCATAAGTGTTGTTGTTTTGTTGAAACTTTTCGAATAATTTGTTTAAAATGAATGATGATAATTTACCAACATTTGTAAGACAATTGTTAACACCTAAGACTGTTGGAATTAACACGTTTCTTTTCAGGAATTAGGTGATGTGCTCGCCACGCGTTGTGGCAACACACTCACCGCAAGTTTTGTGCCCGGTGGCTCTAAAATAGCGTTGAATGCTTACCGACCCTTGCAATGGAACAGCCCCGATACACCAAGCGATACAGCTGGCAAGGATTTGATACTGATTCACATGGCACAAGAATCATCTCTTTACGGTGAGCCACTATTGCGTAGCTTGCTTTCGGAGTCGAATGCAACATTTGAGACGCTGCAAACAATGACCCGAGTACAGCACGGCGCTAAGAAAAATGCGGAATATACTAAAATATCGCGGACATATCGCAGCATCGTTCGTTGTTGTCTGGAGAAGCTTGAACATGCCAAGAAGATGCCAGAAGTGCAGGAAGATGAATTCAAGGAGCAACAGTTTGTCGATGCAATTATGACATTCTATGCCATTGAGTGTCTGTGGCATCTCTTTGAGATACTATATATGCAGCAGCACCACAATCAGTTGATTGTGTCACAGCTAATCGAATGGACACGCTTCCACTATCCCCACACCGAAGATCGTGCCACCGACTTACTGCTTATGGCCGAAGAGGCCAGCGAGGTGGACAGCTACTGGGACACCCTAAAAACTCTGGTTATGCTCGGCCAGCTGGATGTAACTCGTGCCATACTTTCACAGCATCGGAAAGCCAACCAGTCCGCCTATCAAACTGCTGAAGCGGTGCTCAAAGCCATGCCCATCTACCAGGATGGCTATGCATTGCAAAAGTTCTGCTCACAGTGGGAATACTGGCATGTTGACTTGGAGCGCAAACTGGCTTCCCAAGCTTTTGCTTCTGAGCCAGAATTGGAGTTTCTTATGCACCTAGTGACAGGCAGCAATGACCATTGGGATGTAGAGCTAATAAAATCACAGGATTGGTATGAGTTTCTGCCCGGCTATCTGCTTTATACGCTGCCAACTTGTAAGCCATTTGATCTGCGCATTGCTGTAACCAATTGGCATAATCGCTGGTCACAGCTGCGGCCAAACTGGGAGATGACACAATTGAGTCGCATGATTCGGCAACTGATGGATCACGATGTCAAGCTATTTATCTATGATGCACAGAAGTTAAGCGATAGCCATTGGTTTGCCACACATCTCATCGATCTGATTTATCACTCTGGTCACCTGAAAACTTATTTTGATCAGCAAAATCTGTAAGTAATAATGGCATCTTAAATTTTAACCTAGAATTTATGTGCTCACAATTATATTAGAGATCTGCCCGCCCTGCGACATGCAATGATCTTTGAGTATGGCAGCTATTTGATGACGACCTATAATCTATGGCAGCTGGGTATTGATTACTTGGATCGTTGCAGTCAGGAGGGCATTGGTACCATTGAGTTGTTGCTGCCTCGCATTCCATTGAAAACTGAACGTCAGGCTTTCAAGATTTTATCACTCGCCAAACAACGCGGTCTCTTCAATGTCGAGCAAGATATTTGCAAGGTGCTTTCCAAACGTGCCTACAATGAACAACGCTACGGCAATGCATTAGAGTGGGCAATACGCTCCAAGGATGTGCTGGTAGTCACTGCCATTGCTGACTTTATATTGAAGGTGACTCGAATATTGGGATAAGCGTTCTGTACCTTTTACCTATATGTTCTTTCGAAACAGCACTATTCCAAGACGGGCATTATGCTCTGCCAGGATGTCATCAGGAGTATTGGCGGACGAATGTTTGTGTCGCCCCGACTAGTCTTCCTCTCCAAATACTACGAGTTCTATGAGTTTTATCGTCAACGCGACTTTTTATCCGGTGCCGAGTTACTTATCAACCTCTTGGCTTCCAGAATTACCCCCGACTAGTAGGTGTAGCTCAATTTAACGTAGAGTGTAGCAAATTTTATAAGTAACTTTTGCAGCTTCTGGCCATCGTTGCTGATTGATGCATTGCCGTTGCTGGAGTCCGAGGATCCCAAGATATTTTCAAAGGAAACGATTGCCATACTGCAGCATCTGGAAATGGAACTTGTGCCGCTGATAGAGCGTAACAAGCTCAACACTGCCAAATTTAGCAATGTAAGAAAGACTTACTTAAACTTATGTAATATATTTACCACAATTTGTTTTTGATTTATCTAATTTTATTTAGCAAACTTCGAAGACCATTTTTAAAGATTATCGCGTGGAGAATGTCGAAGAAATTCTTGACTTAATGCGTTTGGCATGTGCTCGCAATTTAGCGCGAGCAATGATCATTGAGAATACAGCACCCACATCGTGATTATTACAATGAGTTCAAATCGTATTTATGTTTATAGTGTAATTTATTGTGTATTTCCGGTTTCCAATACATCGCATTCTTAATCTTCATCTAATCTTTTATTGTTTCATTTATAATTTCTGGTAATTATTCAATACGGGTTTTTTTTTGCTTATTTTGTGCCTCTTTGTCTGCTATCATTTAATATTTATTGTAAGTACCAACAACGCTACTTGGCTGACCTCAACTCAGCTGCTCTCTCTGACTAAAAGAAATTCTTACGCTCTCTGTTCTCGTTTTGCCCACAATGCAAATCATTTTGAAAATACAAACAATTAGTTGTAACATGTTTTGCAGAAAGGTTTCTTGTTTGTTTTGAAATCTGACGCATTAATCTATAGGATAATTTATGTATATGTTTTAAAGGCAAATTATAAAATGCTTAAACCAAAACTTAAAACAAAAAAAATTAAAACCTAAATCGTACAATAGGTAAACGTATATTCAGATAGTTTGAATACAAGTAGCACTGTAAAATAGCTGCACAGAATATTATGATGATCATACACCTAAGAACTAACAAACAACACACAGAGCACAATGGAGTATATATATATATACATATATATATATATATATATATGTATATACATATATATATGTAGATATGGGCACTATAATTACTAAATGTTCTTTTTACTTTTATCATTATGAGAATCGCACGGCCTTGTACAAATGTTCTTTCCTAAAGACTACACAAGGAAAACGCAACTACACAGCGAGTGGAGTGGGAGAAGGGAATAGGGTAGGATAAGCGATGATGCAAAACTAAAGCACACATTTTGACTTCATAACTTGAAATCCATTAAAAACAAAACATCCAAAACGATCCAAACTTGAGGCAAAACTTTTAAAGTCAATTTGCCCCAAATTTGGGGAGGACTTTAATGTAGTTAGTTGTGTATGTGGGTAGAGAAAAGTGGAAACTATCTGAGTATTGGCATAAGACGATACAAAACTTAAAGTGAAAGTGAACACTCATTTGAGTGGTATTTCGGCCAATTAGAATGTGGAGCTATGTTCGGTGTTGACTGAGTGTTCTCGCTTTAGCTTTCACTATATATAATATGCTATATGGTAGTATATGGTATATAATATGCCTATATATTATAAGTCGAAAGATGCTAAGGAAGTCGCCTAATTATGTTTCGCAGTGGTCGCAGTCGCCGTTCCCGCCGCCACGCTCGTCGTAGATGCTGTTGTTGTTGCACTGGTTGCACTAGCTGCCACAGCAGCCGTTGCAGCAGCTGCTGCAGCGGCAATGGCCGTGGCTGCCGCACTGCCACTGGTTATGGAGCCCAAACGGGACAGCGATGGCTCCCGCTTTGGTGGTACAATTGGCTTGGTCGGTATCGGGGGCGGAGCTCCGCGTGCCCCAGCCGGCGGAACGGTGACTGGCGGCACAGCAATCGGCACTGGATGTGGATGTGGTGGCGTTGCGGTCTGATCCAAAGCAGCAGCAGCAGCCAGTGCTGCATACTTGCCACCTGGAGCACGTTGTATAGTTGCCGTTGGCTGCATTTTGGCCGGCGATAGTGATGGCAGAGGTGCTGCTGAGCTAGCTGCCACAGCACCATCTATACTTGTAGTGTTGGAGTTAGCTGCGACAGTGTTGTTATGATTGGCGGCAGCCAAAGATGGCGGCGCTGTGGGCGCGCTGGCGATGCCCGTTGATGCCGTAGCAATACCAACGACGGCGGCAACGCTGCGAATGTTCTGACCTGGCACTATGGATCGGGCGATGCCAGTCTGGGGACCTGACACCGGCATGCTACTCACTGTCGCAGTGGGTTGCACGATTTTCGCAATATTCACCACGGGCGTGGCACATGCGTCATCTGAAAAATGTACAAAAATTTCATATTAAAACAGGAGGCGGCGATATTGAGATTTAAAAAACAAAATTACAAAATATTAAAACAATATGATAGGTAAGCGTGGTTTATAACATGGGGCTCAACACCTTAAGATATAGCAAATACTGACTGGGCAAGAAAAATAACATAATCCGCAGAGAGGATCGCAATGCAGAGCACTAATTTTGCTTAGCTAAAATGATTACTGATTGCTGAATACTGTGTTCTGGGACGTGTGAGTGCTGGAATATGCGATGTGTGAGGAGGCAGATGCAATAATTGCTTTACTGTAGGTGCATTCGTCGCAAGAACGACACAAGAAAAGAGGTCATCAAATCACCTTGCATAAGTTATTCTCTAACAAAATATTTCATCTTTGAGAAGTTCACGAAAAAAATTAGAATTTTATAATTAATTCCAAATAAATATAAATCAACAAATGATTAAATCATAATCACAACAGGCAATTGAAACAATTGATAATGCCACACTTACCGCTAAACTGACGCGTCTTGGTGACAGCTGCCACTGTTGTGCCACTTGCAACTGTTTGCTGCTGTAGATGTTGCTTCTTCAATGCCTCATGATCACCACGGAGCGTATTTAGCTCCTGCTCTAATTCCTTAACACTATAACAATGACAATTGCGTAATATAACTAATTTAACTGCATTTAACGTTTTAGTTGAAACATACCGTAGCTCTTCTTTGGCCAGTTTGGACATTAACGCTTTGCGTTCTAGTTCCATTGACTGTGTTTGCTTCTCTAACTCTTCCTCCATACGTAGCGACTTTTTGCTTTCCTCCTCCAATCCCTCCGCTATGGTATCCGAGCGTTGCTTTTCCTCGGCCAATATTTGAGCCAAGTCCTCTGAGCGCTTGCCTGTATGATATTAAAAGCTAGATTTGTATACAAATATTTCTTTGAACGCTTACCCTCTTCAATGTACTTCATCAAGATCTTTTTGCGCTCAGCAATGAGTAGCAACACAATTTGCTTCTGCCGATTGCGCTCGTATTCAAGCGTTTCTTGCAGCTTCTTGAGATCCTTCTCCATAGTTGCGACCTGAGCATGCTCAGCTTCCAACTGCTGTCGCAGCTTGGTACGCTCCTTTTCCAGGCCATAGGTTATATCATCCCCCTGAGCGGTATCATGCTCATGCTTGCGTCTCTCCTCCTCCAGTTGCTGCAACATTCGCTGATTGTTTTCCAGCGATTCGGTCAGTATGTTGACCATCCGAACATGCGTACCACGCTGCTTGCTGACCATCTGATACTGTTGTTCCATTTGCTGCTCGATTATCTGACGCACCTCCATCTCAGCCTGGGCGGCCTGTGTTGAAGACTCTCGTGAAATCAAATTGCCATTCAAGGCGATCTTATCACGAAATAGCGATGCATATGGATCGTTTGGCTGTACCCGCTTCGTACGTAATTGTGTGATTAGCTGCTTCACCCGTTCGTTACGCAGTGCTGCAATGCAAACGTCGCGTGCCTGCAGTTCACCCTCCAAATAATAGAGCATCTTAACCAGTTCACTATGTGGTAAGTCGGTGCGCCCATTTCCCAAATGCTGCTGCTGTTGGGACTGCAGTTTTTGCCCTGCACCGGGTTTCATGGTTTGGAATTCATGTGTGACACTAACGCTCACGTTTTCACTGCTGCTACAAGCTGCTGCACCTGCGGCTGTAGCACAGTTCATGCCCAACTCTGGCTCGGAGGCAATGTTGCTACTGGAGGTTGGCTCCATTATCCTGGAACTCCTTATAGCATACAACAAAACTCTGGGTGGCTGTTGTCGAGTCTGAGTATTAGTTTTTAGATGAAATATCTAAAGTTTCCACTAATTTATTGCACTTTTCGAATATGTATTGCAGTATTTCTATGACATTTTAATTGTTGTAATTGCGTTAATTTGGCTTAATTCTATGCCGTAAAATTCTTTGTTACAGTGAAAAACTGGATACTTTTTGTTAGATGCAATAAGTGTGACCACACTTAAAATGCAAAATCGGAAAATGCAAAACGCTATATTTTTAACTGCTAAAACATCACCTACATTTGCTAGTAAGCTAACTAAAACGCGTTTTACAGTATTTTTGTTGGTCTTCAGAATCGATCTCTTTGATTTTCGACCATAGAAAAAATTGTTCTAATTATTATTACCTGCTATGGATAGTGGAAAAAAATTTTTTTTTTATTTCATACCGAAGTAAGAAACAAAGTCGCATAACCTTGTTTTTTAATTGGCCACTTACAACAAGTTTATATTTGGTACATTTTTCGTGCTCCAAAATAGAAACAATCTTTTGCCCAAAACGTCGAGCAATAAAGTGAACGAAACTCACGTAGCTCTCAAACTGAAAATTTATTTGCACCGTAATAACAATAAAACTACTACTTTCTGTATACAAAAGGCTTCGATGTATTGTAAGCCAATGAATTTCGTATGCGTTTGCCCACCAAACGATTAGCTAGCGGAATCAGTGCGGGCTGTCGCACATATATACCCGCCGCTTGAGGAGTCCAAATTCGCCAGACGCTCTCTGAATTATCTAGCATCAGGAGCCCTAACCATCCTGCCGAGCTTAGAGTTATATCACAATTTAATTGTTTTTCAGGTCGTTCTTGCTTTTTAGATTCACTAGTTTGTACCACAATGTCTTGCGCTAGGCATTGTAATCCCGGCCAGCGTTGCAACCGCGTGTGATCCTCTCCAGGCATCGGCACGCCTAACAATGGGGTTCCCAAATATCGCTTATATACGTCATCAGCCTGCTCCGTATTTGTTACTAGCAGCGGCAATGTGTCTACCGCAAACACAAACAATTTCAGCCAATCGTTGCTAAACTGGAGCAAATCAATGCGCGCCAACCCACCGATAAATAGCGACATGTTGGCTGCCAGTCTCAGTGCACGAGGCTTAATCATTTTTGTGGGCTGTAAGTGCAGAAGCTCCCCCGTGGTTAGCAGCGGCGTGATTTGATCTGGCTGCATAACGCCGGGAGTATCGTATACCCAACGTGCCTCACGATATTCCTTTTTACGCTCGTTAAGCGTGTTGATTGGTTGTGTACCCGCTGCCATCGCGAACGCATCATCCACATCCGTGCGTAGTTTGAACGTGCGTCCTACATGTCCAATAAGTTGTGCCGATGCAGTTGTTCCTTCTAATCCCTTGGCCTGATCACGACGCAGATCTTCTAACGATGCGCGCTTGGAACGCTCATAGAAAAGACGCTTGAAGCGTTGATATATCCGAACGTCGGATGGTCGCAATATAGGAAACTTGAGCATTTGTAATGTTGTACCTGGCCAGGCACAAGTCGTTGCTTTATGCACTAGTTCACTGGCCTCCGGACGGCAATAATCCGAGTTCAACAATATGTTAAACAGTGTGCTCTTGCCCACATTGGTGCAGCCCAGCAAATAAACATCGCCTTTGTATTGCCAAATTTTGTGCAACTGTGTGATAAGCTCCTCAATGCCATAGCCCGTCTTTGCTGATATAAGACTGACGTTCTTGATGTTGAGAGCATCAAAACCGCCGTGTTGCACGAACTGCTTTTTGAGGCAATTCTGCACATGGGTCAGGTAGCTGTTAGAGTCACGTGGCAGTAAATCTACCTTGTTGCCCACCAGGAAGACAGGGCGCTTTGAACCAAGTACTTGCTGCATGCCCGGCCAGATGGAGCTAGGCAGATCGAGCAGATCAACAATAATAATGGCCAGCGCAAACTTGTCCTGAATGCGCGATATTGTGTCCACATAGGCAGATGCTGGCACTTGGACGTCCAATGCTATGTTGTAGTGCTTGAGGAAGTGACAGCGCTGACATGTTATGGTTTGAAGCTCGAAATCAGAACGTCCCTGTAAATGAAATACAAGAAATTAACAATTATTTAATATATATTAAATGGTTTTTCGAACCTTGAAGATTTCGGTGGGTATGTAGCCGGGTACGGAACTGTTGGCGCAATGTAAATGCGCGCCACATCCATTGCAAGGCACCGTTGATGGAGGCACTGTGGCGTCTGCTGTTCCCTGTTTCGAATCTATTAAACTTGACTCAACTCCGCTGGTACCTGTATAAAACTCATAATCCTCCATCCAGTTCTTGGGATATGATAATACAGATTGTGGCGTCATCTTACGTCCAAGATCCATCAATACATTTAATGGTGGATATGCTGTCGGAGACTTCTGCCTAATCTTACCCAGCGCCGACAAATTATACTCGAGAAAGGAACTGTATTGTACATGGTCGTAATTGACATAGCGCTCCCGTGCCGCCTCCCACGCCCTTTGACGGAAGCTCTGGTTAGCAGTTGCTGTGGTATTTTGTAATCTTTTGCAAGTGCAATACAAATTTTCAATCAACCTTTTAATAAAACACGATGTTTTTAACATTTTTGGGGACTAAGCATACAAACGCAGTCTCATAGCTATGACACTGAAGCGATAATATAGTGCTGTTTAACTGTCGACTATGTAGTAAGTGTTGTAAAGCGATGTGAAAAAAGCAAAAAACACTCGTCGGAAAAGAGAAAAAAGAAAGCAGCAAAGCAAGCATTAGCGAAAGCAGAGCGTGTACAGAAGGTGAGTGAGTGCGTGCTAAAAAAGCGTGTGTGAATTGATACAAATAGGCAACGAAAAACGTGAAGAAAGCACACATAAAACGCATTTGCAATATTTATTATTCAATTGCACAAAGTACAAATTGGTAAAAGTACAGAGTGCAAGCCAATAGCGATTAGGAAAGTGTAGAAAAAAAGACACAAGTGTATGTGTGCATGTGTGTGTGAGTGCCCGTGTGTGTACCAGTGTGTGTGAGCGTGCTGCGTTGCGTCCGTGTGTATGTGTCAGTGTATGTACATGAATCAAAGTAAAACGAAGCGCGACCTAATTTTACACTAAAATATTACAGTAATATTTGCATAAATAAATACAAAAATGTGCAAATGCATTTGGTCGAGTTATCAATGCATTACTATCTCCGAACATTTGTTGTTGTGATATGCCACACGAGCAGTTGTTGTTGTTGCCTGTCGCCGCCATTGTCTAGGCAGCAGCAACAACGACTCTCACACATTTCTTCGTTCCTTTGCCTCATCCTACATATTGTTGTTGTGAGCGCCATGTTGAGTAATACACGACGACGACGAAACAACAACAACTACACAAACAGAAACATTTGCGAGAGCGGCTCATCAATTTCGTGAGTGTTGCAACTTTCATTCGAACTCGTTTCGAATTGTTGTTGATGGAGTCGTCCCTCAATGCGCTCCTAGAGCTCCGGCACTCTTATTCTCTGTTGTCTTTGCTCAGCTTAAAAACAGGTATTTTCTTTATGTAGAAATAAACATACCTACCTGACATGTAGGCAATTGTGGGAGTTTTCTACTTATTGGTGTGCCATCAGAACAAGAGGGGGGTTAAGAAAAAATCAATAATAATGCAATAGTAGTACAAAATTAAACTATTGCAACATCACTCAACAACTTTTCTTATTGCTGCGCGGGCCCAACTGATATTTGAATACTAGTGCAAGTGAGATAGTTGCATTTCATAGAAACACATGCACCCACACAAATGCAATTGAAATTTCCAGCAAATGTCTGCGCGTCGTTGTTGTTGCTGTTGTAAGTAATTGCGAAATCATAACGGTAGTTGAAAGTTGAGAGCGCTTAGCCAAGAGTGTGCGTGTTGTGTATATGAACGTTGCCAGTGTATGAGTGTGTGTTGGATCCATTGCTGGAAACTCGACGCTCTTAAACGAAGTTTGTACTCGCTACTCTCAGTCTGTCGGTGTCTCCTTAGGCCGCCCACACACAGCCGGCGCAAGTGTAGCGCATATGGCAGCGTCAACAAGCTGGTCCCAGCGGCTGTCGCAACCACAACACATGTTGTCTGCACAGTGGAGTAATTACACCAATGTCGATTTACTAAAAGTTCACTTCGATAATTGTTTCTTTGTGTTTTTTTATTGAAAGAAGTGTAAAGTGTTATGAAAATGCATAGTATAATTACTTTATGCAAATAACTGTGTATGAATATGCAAGAATCCCGATTAACTTATTTATATACACTGTGCGGGAGCAACTAAAAATTCAAATAAACAACGCAAATGACTAAAATGCAGAAATTGCCTTGAAAAGTGAAAGGCATTCAAAGTGAGCGCGCACGAGCGAGTCTTTGATATTTCTGTTTAACCTTTGTCGTTCTCTTTTTCATACTGTTTGTGTATTTGTTGTGTGTTATTACTGGGGGCACCTTTGCACATTTGACATTTTCCAACACATACAGTACATTGCTCGTACATTCCATGCCCAGTTGCCGCTGTAGTTGCACATTGCGTCTGCGCAAAACGCTTTTCTTGCTATTGTATAGAATGTTTTTTGGGCTGCGAGTGAATCGTCGTCGTTGTTGTTGTTGTCGTTGGTTGTGCAACGTTTAATACTCCGCTTGCGATAGCGACAGCGTCAGCGCAGCAGCTCTTTCGCAATTTGCAAAGTTTGGATCGGTTTAGCTCTCACAACGGTCACACTCAAAAGCGGGGCTTTGTGCTATTTTTCGCACAAAAAAAAAACAAAAACAATTCGGCCAAGTTTGTGCTTATTTTCGTTTTGCTGTACTACTTTAATGTCACGTTTTGTTGTTATTGCAATATATTTATTGTTTCTTTTTTTAATACATGCAGAAATCAAAAATAAAAACAAGTGCACTGCGCTGAGAACTAAAGAGCAATTTTTACTGGAAACCTTTTGGCCGCGCATCTAAATTTCTCCTGCCTCTATCACAACACTGCTTTTGCGCGAGTGAGTGCGCGTTTTCTTTCGAACGCTCTCCCGTAAACCCCAAAACAAAAGCTTCTACATGATGTCGTCGGATCAACAATTCTTTCTAAAATGGAACGATTTTCAAACGAATATGGTGACCTCGTTCCGTCACTTGCGCGATGAGAAGAGCTTCACGGACGTAAGTACTAAGCCCTAATATTTTGTTTATTTTCTTTTTGGGGGTAATGTTTCAGTTGTGTGTTTGAAATTACTATTCACGCTATTTCCTAACATCATCAACAATAATAATAAGCCAACTCAACAACAAACTCCATGGTCATTTAGTACGTGTGTCTTCTCTCCACTCTTTTCTACCTGCCCATTATCTACCTGTGTCTCTTTAACTTTTGCTTTACTCTGACGTTTAGGTTTTTGTGTGGCATTGGGTTGGGGAAAAATGTATAGCCATCTAATGTAATGACTGTCTTTTGATTTCTATTTGATTTTTTCCTTAATAGGTAACACTCGCTTGCGAAGGCCAGACCTGCAAAGCACACAAAATGGTGCTTTCAGCTTGTAGTCCCTACTTCAAGGCGCTATTGGAGGTACGTGATAACATAACGTTAGTCTAGAAATACTCATTAAATTTTTATTTTGATTAAAGGAAAATCCGTCAAAGCATCCCATTATCATACTGAAAGATGTATCCTACATCCACCTGCAGGCAATATTGGAGTTTATGTATGCCGGCGAAGTAAATGTATCGCAAGAACAGCTGCCGGCATTTCTTAAAACCGCTGATCGACTCAAAGTGAAAGGCTTAGCAGAGACACCTAGTTCTATAAAACGGGAGGGTTGATGGTATTTAAACCAATAATACACATAAACACAACTATAAGAAACTTATATATGCAAGCAAGAAAACAAAGCAAAATTCCGACAACAAAAACAACAAGATATTTCAATCGAAATATTGAAAATAGTGGAAAATTATAAGAACAGAAACAACATTTGAGATACACACGACGCATACACAACAAGAAAAATCACAAACAAATTTATTTTCGATGAATCCATGCACACCACATCTTACTCACACACACATAGACAACAATTGACAGATACGATAGTTCAAACTGAAAAGTAATGTTTACGATTTTATGATTACACCCCAAATCAACCAACAACTAGCAATTGCAATATTTATGAACACTGTCGACCCATTGAACTTGATTTGTATCGTTATTTTTAATATCTTCATAAAATAGTTTGTAACATATTCTTAAAACACACACATAAACTACACACTGTAAAAAAGGCAAAATATGGACAGCCCAAAACAAAACAAAAACGCACTTTTGTAAAGTAATTAAAAAAGAATTCATAAAGAATATATAAAAACATAATTATACATAATAATATATAGTGTGAAAAATGTGCAAGTAGAACGTTAAACAAAAACTTCATCCGCACGACCGCGCGAATATTTACAACAAAACACATTCAGTTAGTTTTTAAGTCACTAACTAAAAAAACCAGAACACCCCTCGCTCCTCACACAACTCAATACAAAAAAGAAATAAAACAGCACAACCACACTCAGAGACAGAGATATAAAAGAAAAACATTTAAATAAAAATAAATAAACAAGAATACCTTACTTCTTTATGCAAACAATTTTAAGTACTTTAAAGTTTCAACTCTTTTAAAAGGTATTTTTCAACTTTCATCTACCCATAATTATTATATATATTTTTAAAATAACAACAACGTTCACCGTTTGCGATGTAAAGCAACTTTCATTGGAAGCTATCAATTCTACTTAGTTTTTAATGATAGTAAACATAAAATTGATGAAAATTATAAAAAAAACAACAAAACGATACTTGAATATTATTACATAAAGTAAAATATTTATATGTATGTATATGTATACATGTGAGCATAGATTTAAATAACTACGATAAATAAACAGAATAATTCCAAAAATAAGTATATCGCAATCTCATTATTTGCCACAATATGAACTGAGAACGTATGTAAATTAAAAGTCTATCAAAAAGATTTGCAATTGATTTCGTTTATAACATTTATTGTGTTATCATTAGTATGCTTTTCACAATTTAACAAAATTGATGAGGCTCTTACAAATTACACTAATATTATTTATTTAGTTACGCTCAAACTCGTTAGCAGAAGTGATTGGGGAGAGTCTGTTTTGCTCATGAATGAGATTGCTTGAGCTGTATTGCAATTTTTTAATTTGAAAACTAGTTACGATTTCTGTATATTATGCTAAATGAGTGTTTTTATGTAGTTAATTATTTAAACAATACGCATTGCGCGTATTCAGTTCGAATGGATCGGTGCGCATCTTCTCTTGATTTATGCCAACATGGCGCGCCACGTCCGTAATCAGATTTGGCCGCTGGTCGGTGTTGGGCGCGCAAGGTGACCAAATCTTGATATCATGATCGATGCCACTGGTGGCCAACATGCAGATATCAGGATGCGGCTGGACGCAATTAACAATCGCACCATCCGCCCGATAGACAGCACGTATTTTGGCTGTTTCACCGTCCCAAATGTAAAAGTTGCCATCATCTGAGCCCGCTGCAATGAACTCGCCATTGGAACCCAAGTAGTTGGCCTCCTTGATGTCCGTTGTGATGTTGCAATGGCCCACATAGCGTTGCTTATAATCTTTGGCAGTTCGGCGCAACGCATACTCATCATCGGTCAAGCGCAAATAGCTGAGTCTACCCTCAATAAACACTGGCTCTTGTTCTGGTGATAAGCCATGGTCGCTTGAATGTTGCCCCTGCTGCTGCTGATTCTCGCGAATCTTCTTGTGAAGCCGCAGCACACCAGGGTTGATGGCAAAACTGGGAAAGCGTTGTATAAGCTCCTGTAAACACTCATCCGCCTCCTGCAGTCGATGCAGCTCCAGCAGAGCATGTGCTAAACGATAGTGCGCTTTTACATACGTGGGATCCAACCGCAGTGCTTCGTGGCAATCCCGCAATGCTGCATAAATGTCGCCAAACCAGCCGCGTCGCATTAGTGCTGTGGCGCGGTTCAAGTAAAGCACCTCGCCTTTTGGGTACTCGGCTAAGGCAGCCGAATAGGCATCAACGGCCGCTAACAGTTTGCCATTGCCCAAATGTTCATTGCCCAGCTTCTTGTGCTGCTCAATGCTGGTGGGCAAGGCGCGTCGTTTCTGCTCTTTCCTGTATGTTCTAATGGCCGTCTTGGCATCCAGACTATCTGCTGTGTCCACGGGCTCCTCCAGTTCCTGTTCCGTATCCGTTTCCACTGGCGACGCCGTGTACTCGGGCAGATTGTAGAAAATGGGCGGCGTTGCCTTATGCAGATCATAGCGATAGATATGTTCACATCCCATATTCACAAGCAGCTCCGTTGAATTGTAGTTGTTAAAGGTGAGATAGGTAACGGTGCGTGATTCATGCTCAATGTTCCGACTAATGTTCTTCACAATCTGTCCCGGCGCGTAGTAGGAGACACAGCTGCTAGCTGCCATGTAAAGAAATGGAGAAGAGATTAATGGATAACCCTAGACATTGCTGTTTGCTGGTGGCCATCACCTTCGCCGGGCAGCATCCGGCGATCAAAGACCCGCGCATATGGATCGTTGGCGCCAACGGCTAGGTACTCGGTGCGTCGCGGATTGATAGCCAGACATTTCGCCTCCGTGGTGGACTCCACTTGGTTAGCTAGACTGAGCAATCGTACACCGCCAAAGCCGCTGGCCTGTTGCTGATCCTCACCGCTGCTGCGGCAACGATGCGGCTCCCGCATGTCCAGCTGTAGTATGCTGCCATCTTCGCCGGCCGACCAAAAGATGTGTGGTGAATCAGGCGCGGTGGCCAAGCGTTTAACACGCATCAAATGACAATTACAGGAGAAAAGCGTTTCGCTGCCATGATTGATATCGTAGACATAGATAAACTTGTCGGCGCCACAGGTTGCCACAATGTTATTGTTGTGCCGCGGCAGAAACTTTACCGAGAATATGTTGCCCAGATGCTTAGTGTTGATTGTTTGGACGCGTCGCTTTCGAAATGGATCCCAGATCATAACCTTGTAATCATCCGAACCTGAGGCGAGCAACAGACCATCGCTTGTCCACTCTAGGCAGTTGACACAGCCCTCGTGACCGGTGAGCAATGTCTCTTGCTCGAGGCGATCGATGTAGGCCGGCGATGCCTGGAGCCGGCGACGTAGCTGCTCATCAACAGCCGAGCAGCCAAATTGTTGACGCTGCCAGTGCAACGAGCTGGTATTCAAGGGCGTTCGCTTTTTGTCGCTCTCGTGCCGTTGATAACGCGAATTTGAGTACTTGGTGCGACACGGCAGCAGTTCATCGCTCGACATTATCTCTATTTGGGTTGTGCGAATTGTTTAGAGGATTATTATGAAACTTGGTCAATTTATTATTGCATTATTGCCTTACCTTGTCTTGTCTTGCCTTGCCGTTGCTATTTTGCCCTTTTACACCCAGTGTGCAGTTGCCCCTTTTTTGTAGTTTCGTTCGCCTCGCCTGCTGTGTTTATTCTTTTTTTAATTTTTGTTTTGCTCGGCGTGGCTCACACACGATGCAATCGCTCGATGTACAATTTGCAGTGCAAGTGGATGACACTTGTGTGAATACTCTGACAGGCTTGTCATTTTCTATTAACCAGGCGAAATATTGTTTTTAATACAATTCTAAACAAAAACAACTACTTGTTTCACACACACGCAAATGCGGAGCTAGCTTCGAAATGCACCGTGTAAGAGCTGCATTAGAGATGGTCGATTACATTTTTAAAGCCGTGGCCGCCAAAATACCGAACAAATGCACCTGCATTGTACAATAGCTGTTTCAATGTTATGACTGAATTTCTGACAAATAAAAGATATTATGTTTACTAATGTTTCGTTGAATATTTGTGAAAATAGAAGTTGCCGCCTTCACAACGAATTGAACCATTCAAATCCATGGTAATGTGATCACGCGCCTAATCGATACATTATCGATATGTTGGACTCAGCGCTGCGTTTAGTCCATAGCTAATAATAATCAATAAACAGCAATTTTTGGACGAGCGAAATAGGAAATTTCTTTGCGCAAAGTGTATTTGAAACAGCGTCGGTGAGTGAAACATGTCCAACGAAAAAGTGGGCGAGTGTGAGAAGAATCAGAAGGTGGAGCAACACAAACAGAAGACAAGCAGTGACGATGATGGTGACTCCGAATCAGATGAGTATCAATCGGCGGGCGAGGGTGACGACGATGATGACGATACAACAACGGCAACAGTGACAGCCACAACAACAGCAGCCAATGCAACAACAACAAAAAAAGAGCAACCAACTTCAACTGCCCCCGAACCTGCCCCGTTACCCGATGACTGCATCGAGTATCCGATGCATCGCAGTGTTTTTGAGAATGACATTCGAACGCTACAACGTCGCCTGCTGTTAAGTACAGCTACTAGTGAGGTGGCTGCCAGAGACAGGCACGGCAACACACCGCTCCATTTAGCCGTCATGCTAGGTAGGAGCTGTTGTGTACGACTGCTATTGGCCCAAAATGCGCCCGTGAAAGTGAAGAACAATGAGGGCTGGTCACCACTGGCTGAGGCCATCAGTTATGGTCACCGACAGACCATTACTCAGGTGCTGCGCATGCTAAAACTGCAGTCGCGAGAGCACATGGAAAGCCGTCGAGAACGTCTGGTACAGGCGTTGCAGCAAATGCAGGACTTTTATATGGAATTCAAATGGGACTTTCAGTCGTGGTTGCCGCTTGTGTCAAGGATTTTGCCCTCGGACATTTGCCGGCTTTACAAATGCGGTGCCTCGTTGCGCCTGGATACCACACTAGTTGATTTTAATGATATGCGCTGGGATCGTGGCGATATCTCGTTTCTATTTCGCGGCGAGGCGCCGCCCAATGAGTCGCTGGTGCTGCTAGACAATGAACAGCAGTGCTATCAACGTTTGCGATACGAGGAGTCCGACATGGAGGATGAGGTGGATGTGCTCATGTCCACGGACATATTGGCCACACAAATGTCTACAAAGACAATACAATTTGCCCGCGCCCAACGTGGCTGGCTGTTCAGGGCGAATCGTAAAGAATTGATAAGTGGACAATATCAATGCGAAATTTATACCATACAGGGACTGGTGTTAAAGCAGCGCAAGCGACGTGAGCATCTATCTCACGAGGATTTGCAAAAGAATCGCGCCATTGTCGAGACAATCACCAAAGGTGGTGGCGCTGGCGGACAATTGGACACAAATGCGGCAACCACACCAACCGGCAGTAGTCTCACATTGCCGGAGCTGCCGCGTCGCAGCTCGTTACAACCGCCACCTGCAACAAGTGTCACTTGGTCTGAGTATATAAGTGCACCTGTTGGCAAATGTCCCCAATTGGGACGCACACCAGTCCACAAGCAATCCAATAAAACTCTGCGTGCCACGGTTGCAATGAGTGCTGATTTTCCGCTCAGTGTGGACATGCTGCTCGATGTGCTTGAGGTGGTGGCACCGCTCAAGCATATTAACAAGCTACGGGAATTTGTTACCCTTAAACTGCCGACGGGTTTCCCGGTTAAAATCGAGATACCAGTGCTCCATACGGTCACGGCGAAGGTGACATTTCAAAAGTTCGAGTTTCGCGATAATATACCCGCAAAACTGTTTGAGATACCATCGCACTATTGGGAAGATGTGCGGCGTTTCCATGACTTATGACCTAGCGATGAATCATCGTCATCTTCATCAGCTGCCAACACGCCTAGTTCCGTCAAACCAATGGATTTGAATCGCAACAGCAGCAGCAAGAGCAAAAGTGGCAGCAGGAAGAGCAAAAGTGGCAGCAGCAGCAGCAACAATCGAACGTCCTTTGCGGACTTTGATTAAGGAAAACAGACTCTCCTCTTAAATCCTTTCCAATCCCTTCCTATTTTCTCACAACCCCAAAAACGCTTAGATCATCGTCACGCGCCCTGTTCCCCCCTATTCAGTCAGTAAGAAAATTGCAATTTTCACCACAAAATTATCCATCAGTTAAATTATACAACGTGTGTCCCCCTCATTTGCATTTCGTTCATTAAAATGTATCACTCTGAAAATTGCAATTTTGTACTAAGCAAAAAGAACAACAAATTGAATTTGTTTTGGACACATGTGTGTCGATTTAACTAATTGTATTTCCTGTATTCAAACACAAAACAATCCCTAACAACTGTCATTATCGCATAATCTTTATACCCGATCCCCAAAGCGTGCAATGCATATATGTACCTACAAAAGTATGTGCAAAATAATTCGTAACTTGATTGGATGTATCAAAAGTTTAATGGTCAGCTTTGAAGATAGCAGCCCTTTAAATGCAATATATAAATAATATGTTTCATATATTTCTGATTAGCATGAACTTCAAATCGATATAGACCAACATGTTTGGCATATACTTTATCTTTTAAGGCTTACAAGAAGAATTCAAGCTATAATATTTGTGGTCAACGTCCTTAGAATAATCAAGTAATAGTTTTAGAATTTTATTACACCATCCTTCGCCTCTCTTAATAGAAGAAATAACTGACTGCATTTTGAAGACTTGACTTGTAAGTTTATCAATTTATTGTTTCCTAAAACTACGTCGATTTTACACTTACCCATTTTTCGTGTTTCAATATTAATTTAAATATTGTCCTCGCAGCTTTGGGTACCGGGTATCCCACAGTCGAATTTATCCGACTGTAGCTTTCGTACATAATGTGAATGCTTTATTAACACTTTATTGTATTGTATTTATTGTTGCACCAGGCTGATGAATTTATGTGATTTGACTTAAACTTAAAAAAACATTCTGCACAGATTTGTGATAGTTAAAAAGCTATCTAATTATGACTCGTGCTTTTGCTCCCGTCCACATTTGCTTTATCTGGCTCAATGATTCAGTTTTGGGAATAGTGATAATGAAACACCAGTGGTCAGCAAAACACATTTTTATTTTCCAATATCGTTAATCAATAATCAACTGTCTCCTCAGTTAATCACAAATAATATCAAAATATAGTCGATTTAATTCATCAGTTGTTAATTTATTATCATTTGTAGCGCGGTATTCAACAAAGTTGTGTACGCAATTGTAATTTATTATTTTTTTCATATAATTTTAGGAATTGTTCATTTTTTTGATATTTAGTGCAATTTCAAAGTTTGTTTTAAGTTAAGCAAAATAAATTTAAAACAGAAAAACATGCCACATGAATGCTTTGTTATAATTTCCATTATTATAATAACGCTCTACCTAAAATATAATTTTGTCAAATAAAAACAGTATAACATACTGGTTATGTACTAATAGTAAAAATAACAAATGTCTAATATCTAAGTTATTTATATATTAAGCTAAACAAACGTCCGTAATTCGTTTCCTAAACAACTTTCAACAAAAGTATTTTCGAGCTCACAACAATTCAGCCAGCTTCACAACATAAACACCTGTAGTTCATTTCTTTCATGCATTTAATTATTTTATTTTGTATGTGTGTATTGTATATATTTTGTTTATTAACATGTGCTAATGGTTCAATTTTTACCGGTTATTTTGCATTGATATGGGGTATTTATATTTATATTTATACGTATTAAGTTTTCCTACCATATTTAATTTTGGTGTAGATTGAACAGCTTTGTTATGAAACCATAATATCAATAGCACTATGGAAACATAAATAAAAGAAACACAATATTATCACACAGCGAATGCGAAAGGTATATTTAAAACACAATCAATGCTAATATAGGTAACTTTTTCTAGTTGATATAATGAATATATGAATGTAACCGGTGAGCATTTATAAGGGCTCTACAATGTAAACACACACAAACCTGTAAAATGTAACACGAGAACAACAAAAATAAAACAGTTTTATCTAAAAACGTTTATCTTGGTGGTTTAAAATGAGTGCGCTCACTGAGTTGTCCAACACTAATTTACTGTTTGTTAAACCAATCTATAACGATTATTATTAATAACCATTTTTATTTATAAAATAACCTTTCTCCACACTAAGCCAATTATATGGAAAAGCAGCAAACTGTTAACAAGTTTATTTTTTGCGAATAAAATATTTTATTTCGTCTCTTTCTCCATTTCTCGTTTGTGTTGAAAATCAATATGTAATTCATTAAAAAAGAATAAATGCTAAGTAGAATATTCTTAGCAGCTTATGGATTTACTTAAAAACAAAGAAACAATGCGCCGTTTTTAAACGCGTTTTAGCAACTTATCGATGTCTATAAAAGTGTAACCTGATAGAAATTGGGATTCTATGTTTTGTGGATTACATAAACGTTGAAACGTTTATTTTTAAGCTCTACAAATTTTCATGTGACTTTTAGTCTGAAATCATATTAAAATAATTAAGAAGAGTTGCATTATTTATTTCCAAAAACATCGATATATTTAAAACATCGATGAATCGATAATGAGCATATCTATGTGTTGCCACCTCTATATTATACTACATATATAAATACAAATTTACATTGGCCACCTTATAAAAACGACATAAATATGATTGTCTCACGTTTGACAACGCCACTCAACGTAGCCATTTACCAACTGACTCGACAAGGTGCCAGCAAGAAAATCAATGTAATTCGCCAAATGTCAGGTGTTCATTTCCGCAGCGGAGCCTTGAAGCCAAAACCAGGAGAGATGCCCTTTGGTTTGTTAGCTATCATATGTGCTGTGCTTCCTGGACTCTTTGTAGGTGCCACTATAAGCAAGAAAGTTGCGAACTTTCTGGAAGAGAATGATCTCTTTGTCCCCGAAGATGATGACGATGAGGACTAAATGTGCTTTAAGGATCATAAGCAATGCCTGCTCTGGACGCAAAATGGAAAGGGCAACAGCATAGATTTCTCCTTAGAGCTACGCCATCAAAGCCAAATCTATATTAATCTAATTCAACACATTAACCACTTAAATGTTATCACAACTTGTTCGCTTAAATTTCACATTTATTTATTGAAATATTTACTAAGTTTTTGTAATGACGTACGTAATAGAATTAAATCGAGATTTTCAAATTAAAACACATGTAAGGCGTCTTATATAATGGTCGGGGAAACTAATAATGTACATTGTACGTAACATAAAAATAGCAACCTGCAATTTATACGACATATTAATAAATTCTGCGGGTTATAACTTGATTTCCGCCTTCCCCACTGCTGAAAGTGAAATAAATAACACATTTTCTGTTTGGTGTTTTTGCCGAAGTGGAAATTTATTTAATTCAATTTTCAGGGGTGTACAAAGTTTTGACTGTTCTTTTTTGACTGCTTGGTGTGCGCCTACTTCAAGAACTCATTCGATTATTTCATTTCTTAGATTGGCTCAAAAGCGGCGTTTATATATTTGTCACGATTTTGAATAATATAAATTATTGTTTATATATCGTTTTAAATATATATCTGATATATATATGTATAAAATGTTGTGTGTGAGTGTGCTGCTTTTAGGTTGCCTTTGATTTGAATATAAAAGTAAAGGTGTTTAATTCGCTTAATCTTCAGCAAAATACTAAAATTAATCTTCAATTTTCCAAATCGGGTTTAGGTTATGTGTGTTTGTTGATTTTGTAGATACATATATTTGAAATATCTTCTTGCGCCTGTTTTGCGTATATAAATGTTTTTTGTATTTTGCGATTTTTTTCAAATATTTTTTTGCTTCCTTTTCCATTTTGTTTAATAAAAAAATATGAATTTTATTTTCATTGCTCGGGCATGCTGCTTGCTACATGCGCACGGCTTCATAATTTTATTCCGTTGTTTTATTTTTTAATAATCGTATGCATTGTGTAAAAACATCTTATCTAACAAAAGGCTGAACGCAAATAATAAAAAATAACGGCGTTCGCTCGCTTTACATATTTATATATCGTCTGTTTTTCTTTGTTGATAATAAACATAAGAATCTAGCTTTCTCGCATTTCCCCTCTCGAAATTCTTTTCACGCGATTTTTTTGCGCTTTAGCGCTCTTCATGTTTTCTTTTATTTTTTAATATATTTTGTTTTTAATATATTTATATATGTATGTATAAGTTTTTTTTTTAGTTTTTACATAGATTTTTCAATTTTTTTGCATAGGTTTTTCATTTTTTCATTTGCGTTTATGTTTGTTTTTAAAATTGTATTTTTCTCAACATATATTGATTTTTTGTTGGTTTTCAAAGTAGCAAAAACTTGACTCTCATATTCTTGCGGTTGTTGTTTTTGTTGCTGGTTTATTTTTCTCTGCTCTATAACTCTCGTTTTTTCTTTTATATTTTTTCGTTTTTATTTATTTTAACTTTTTGCAATTTTTTTGTATTATTTTTTTCATATTTTTTAAAAGTGACTCTTCTTTTTGAAATTACAGAAAAAATATTACATTTTACTTTCGCATTTGTTGATGTTGTTTGAAAGAGTAAAAAACATAAAAATAGTGTACGAAATTTTTTTTTAAGTGTTTTCTTATGGATGCTACAAGAAACTGGATCGACGAATGACACAACAATTTCAATTATTTTCCTAATTTCACGACCGTTGGATTTTCCTTTTTTGCATTTGTTATATATTCTGCACTGTGTGTTTGCGTACAAAATAAATATGTATTTAGTAGAGCAAAAAAAAAACCGTGTAGATTTATATATATATTTATATATATACAAATTTATATATAAATATGTATATTATGTGTATCTGTGTTTACATACTCTTCATTGTGTTCGGTTGTTCTTGTATTTCATTTCATTTGAGAGACTCGAAAATATGAAAACTATATATCTGCGTATATATTATATAAATATATATATAAAATTCTGTTGCCTGTTGCGTATTGTATTTTGTTGAAAGCTGGTAATTGTCTTCCACAGCTTAGGGTTCAAAAGTATTTGCGTAAATGCGTTCGAAATTAAATGATTGAAATTGTTTATGGTTCGTCGCGATAGAAATAAAGCCGTCTCTTCTGGAGTTTCCTATCCTTTCTTATTCTTTTGTAAGTGTTGTTTCTTGTTTCTTTCGTCATTCGATGCCGTTTTTTACATGAGCATCAATATGCGAACTTTTTCTGTTTTTATAAAATTGAAAGTGAATGAGGGAAAAAACTGCAAAATAGAAAATAAATATTTGGAGAAATTATACAATCTAAATCCAAATATACATACATTTTTAGGTGTCGAGTGATTTGTAAAAATTTTTAATCCGCTTTTTTGTTGCTCGAGCTTAGTTGGCGTGATCGACACGATGCACCTGCAGCACAGCCACAGCTTCCTCCACCTTAGCCTTGAGGGCCTCCTTATCTTCCAACATTAGCATAAGCTCGGAATTCTCAATCTCGAGCAACATGCCAGTGATTTTTCCGGCCAGTGTGGCGTGCATGCGCTCAATCATCGGATAGAGACGCTCGCCCAAAATCTGCTTCTGCTCCTGTGGAGTAGCATTAGCCAATAGAGAGGCAACAAGTTTCTCTTGCTCTGTAACGATTTGAAAATAGTATTTAGAATTAACAAAACAAATTCCAAGAAATGTGCACTTATTTTCAACTTACTGTTGCCCTGCAACTGTTGTTGCATTGGCTGTGCCTGCTGCACCTGTTGAACTGGCGGATTACGCATGTTGGCTGTGTATTTGTAGCTAGCAGTACGCTGTTGAGCACCGCCGGGAATTTGAGCACCAGCAATTTGCATATTAGGTGCGGCCACCGACTGTTGGCCTGTGATAGCGCGAGCACCAGAGCTGCGCATATTATTGGCTGCAGCGGCGGCAGCAGCGGCATGCGTGCCCTGCACTGGCTGAGGCTGTGCGCCACGGGCACCGGCTGCAGACTGGCGGAACTGTGTGGGCACCGCACCGGCAGCACCTTGGAATCCACCAGCAGCGGCGGATGCAGCACCTGGCTGCACGCTCGGCACAGCAGCTGGGGCACGCACTTGTGGAGCCCAGCGTGGTGCGCTACGCATCTGTGTGGTCATCTGTGGGCCGAAGAAACGCTGGCTAGGCGGCATTGTGGGTACAAAGAATCCACCGGCGGTATTTGGCTGGAATATTTGTCCAAGTTGCTGCATACGCATACCACTCATGTGGCGCATATATTGCGTAGCGAGATGTGCCTTGCGCTCCTCCTTGCGCTGCGCCAGTGCGACATACAGTGGCTTGCTGCCGAGCACTCGTCCATTCAGTTCAGTGACGGCGCAAGTGGCTTCATTTGGCGAAATGAAGCAAACGAAACCAAAGCCCTTGGAGCGGCCCTCCTCATCAGTCATGACCTTTGCCGATGTGATGGTGCCATACAGAGAGAATGTCTTACGCAGACGATCGTCATCAATGGAATCGTCCAGATTCTTGACATACAAGTTGACACCAAATACCGATTCGTGACGCTTTTTCTTAAGCTCCTCGAATTTACGCTTCAGCTCCTGTTGGCGCTCTGCCTTCTTTTGGGCACGCGCCACATACAATGACTTGCCTTCGCCCATTTCCTTGCCATTTAGGGCTTGGACGGCGGCCTCGGCTGCCTCGGTGGTCTCGTATGCTACAAAACCGAAGCCCTTGCTCTTGCCATCTTCCTTGGACATGACCTATAATGGAAAGCAACATTATATTTGCAATTTTGCGCTTCTCTTACACTTCGTATAAACTCACTTTGTAGCTGGTGATAGTGCCGTATGGCTCAAAAAATTCCTTGAGTTTCTCATCATCAAATTCCTCAGTAAAGTTCTTTACATAGACATTTGTGAAGAGTTTGGCCTTCTCGCCCAACTCCTTCTCGCGCTCCTTGCGTGGGATGAATTTGCCAACGTAAACTTTCTTGCCATTAAGCAACATACCATTGACTTTGTCGATGGACGTATTAGCAGCCTCCTCTGTTTCAAAATGCACGAAGCCATAGCCCTTCGAATTGCTCTTCTCATCGGTGGCTACTTTGCAGCTCAAAATGTTACCAAAGGCTGAGAAAGTGTCGTAAATGGCCTTATTATCGATGGTCTTATCAAGGTTCTTGATGAACACATTACCAACGCCAGAGCGGCGCAGCGAGGGATCGCGTTGCGACCACATAATGCGTATGGGCTTGTTACGAACTAAATCGAAATTCATTGTATCCAAAGCACGCTCAGCTGTCAAATAAGAAAGCAAAACGGAGGTACATATTAATTAAGAAAACATACTTCTTTATCAATAAAAAATATGAATAGGAATTAGTAATAAATAATACTATGTGTCAAAAGAGATTTTAAACTAAATCATATTTTCTGACTCTTCTACTTCTGCGCTAGATTATGGAAACCTCAGCACATGGTAAGTCAAGTCTGCGAAAACATTCATCTAGCAACTTTGAATCTTAATCGGCTCAAAACATAAAAACTTTGACCAACCAATGGGTAGAAGTTGCTCCAGACAAACCAAAAATAATTCATTTTGAAACTGTGACGCTTCTACTTCTGCAAATGACAAATGTAGACTCATTTACATGGTAAGTTACGTTTTTTATTCTGGCAAAAATGAATCTTAGTCAAATCAAAATAAATTTTTTGATCAACCAATGGGTAGAATTTGCCGAAGACTGGTCTAAATAGATCTCTATTAAGCTGTGAAGCTTCTATACTCAAGTAAATGACAACTCTTGGGTTCAATTACATTAGTAAGTTACATGCTTTACTTTGGCACCTTCAAATCTCTGTCATTTCAGGTTAAATACATTAACCAAGGGTATAAGATGCTATTTACTAACATTTCATGTCTAATTTTTGTAGATGAGAGGGGGAACCACATGTACATGGTAAGTTACGTAGGTTAAATTAACATCTTTGAAACTTAGTCGGTCAAAAATGGTTACTATAATTTGACCAACCAATGGGTAATAGTTGCAAGACTCTTTCTAACCTTAAAAATAATGAAAAAAAAAAAAAATAATTTGAGAGAAGCTAAAGTTCAGTAAACTTTGCGGAATGCGAGAATGCGATGACTACTACGCTTTCACACAGTCGAGTCCGTGCGTTAATTCAATAAAAAAAATAAACGAAAATGTAAACGACCTTTTCGTAATCAACAATAGCAACAACAAAAGTTGCGAGACGCGTAGTTTATAGTTTTGTGGTGAAAGTTGAAGTTTTGTTTTCGTTTTTCATGACAAAACAAAGAGAAAAACATAGCTTTCAGTGTCAAGTCGTTTGGACTTCGGCATGCCAAGAATTTACACGTGTTAATGAATGAATGGGCAGAAGCAGCAGCGACAGATGAGTGACTTTGAGCCGCGCGTCCGCATATGGCCTTGCATTTCAGCTTAAAAAAGTGAAAGTGAGCACACAAAAAGAGAAAAGTATTTGTTTGTTTTCTTTGCATGGCAAAAGATTTTTGCCACGGCGGCCACATTGAAAATAAATGTCAAATCTAACCTATAACTAGATAAAGCGAGATTCTCAAATGTTCAAAAGGCGCGCACTGGGCATAAACAATAAACACATGTTTACGATGCACACCAATACGAATCAATATTCAACTTCGCGAAAGAGTGTGAGTGTATCTGGATGTGTGCGTGTATTTGAGAGAGAGTCCACTTGGATACAATAGTGATGCAGGCAAAACAATACTGACGCCATTGCGAGACGAGGCGATAGCAGAAACGGGGCGTGTCGTGTGCGATAAGATGTTGTGAAGTGAAATATTATATAGCATCAGAATTGCAATTTGTGTGGAACGTTTCAGTTTGTCATGATGATGACTAGACCAGTGACTGGCCAGCCAGGCAACAGGCCAGCTGTTTATTTCTTCCCACCGCTTTTGTTCTCTCTTTCACTTTCAGCCATATAAACTGGAATTTCAACTCACAAACACAATGGCAAGCAGCCGCTCTACTCTGTTGTATGTGTGCGAACGTGCGATTGCAAAAAATTGTACACGTGTTTTCGTTACTTGTGTCATTATGGAGGCCTCTCTCATGTAAGTCAACTAACTACCTATTAATGTTAAAGTTAATTTCACAATGCTCTTTAGCAATCATTACTCACCATCACCTGGCTGCTGGAAATTGACGTAGGCATAGCCCAAGGAGCGCCGAGTAATCACGTCGCGGCACACACGAATGGATAGAACTGGGCCAGCAGTGGAGAACTTGTCGAATAGTGACGCTTCGGTAATGTCCTGGTGCAAATCGCCCACGTATAATGAAGCCATTTTTGGTGATTAGGTCCTCCTAAAAATTTTAAAATAATACATATACAATGGCCGCCACTCATATGAAAGTAATAGAAATTCTAAATATACTCTACTTAATTCGTTATCAGGAAGAAAACGAGAAAAATTTCTGAAATAAAATAAGATCCAAAAAAAAAGCGGCGTGGTTTTTTGGCTTTAGCTCTCCACTGCTACGATGAATGTGTACGTGTGTGTGTATGTGCATGTCTGTGTGGCAATACTGACGCATGTGACAGTTGGACGGGTAGTCGATTGGTCGACATGGCAACACTGTGCGCGGCATAGGCATGTGCTTTGTTGTTGCAGTCGTCGTCTTTCCTTCTTTCACACACACTAGCAAGCAAAACTCATGTTGGAAAATTTCCACATGCGCACACCATTGTACAAATGTACATGCTTAAGATTGGCCCGCACCCGAATAGTAAAATATATATTTTTATAGGAATATGAAAATCTTTCAATACAAGCCACACAATTAACATATTTCAAATCATACAGTGGGCTAAGTCTGTATTCAATTTCTTTAGCAATTTACTGCGCTCTTTTTGGACGACAGCTTACGTCGCCATCTTGCGTGGCACACGAATCACATTTCACAAGAAAATTCCGATTTTGCTTTGTTGCATTTCGCTGCTTTGCAGCTATGTTACGATCGTACTTACGTTTTCAGCACTTGCTCGAATTTTTTGCTACTTTTTACAATTTTTTTTTGGTTACTTTTTATATTTTTAATTTTTTTTTTTTTTTTTAAGATTTTTTTCTTCACAAAAAATATGTGATAAGTCGTGTGCTAAGCGAAACCACGACCGCTCACTTAAACGGACTCTACTCGACTCGTTGAAATTTGCTCTTGCCTTTTTCCAGGGAGGCAGAAAATAACTCGGTAGCTTGCAAAGAGAAATGCAACTCGTCTAAACTATTCGTTTGACACTTTTGTTCATTAACCAACACTGAATGCAAGTATTCGTTAGCAATACAAAACATAATTTTATGCACGTTTATGGAGAATTAAAATGATAAATTAACTAACAGTATGTACCTTTTTATTTTAAATTAATTGTGAACTTTGAATGATATTGATATAGACAATAAATAAGCAATGCTATTAACAAAAAATAATTGAAATAAAGAAATTTGACTTGCATTTTATAAGGGAAATATAAAAATTTTGTAAAGAATATCAAAAGCTGGTTCTTAATTTGATATTTCATCTAGGCATAGCAACCTATAAAGTTGCAGCATAGATGCTTCCAGAAATGTTTAAACCGAATGTGGAATTCCCCCAATTAAACTTACAGATTTTGCACCGCAACAAAATTCCTTAGGATCGAGGCCTTTTGAATTAATAGCACAACCGCGATGAAAAACGAAAGTATTAACTGAATAATGTCACTTGTAAAAATACACTGGAATGGATGACTTTCTTTTTTTGTTTTTTTTTTGTATTTTTTTACGAAAAAGAACACTCACGATGTGCAATCTAATGACTGCATTGAACAAGTTATTAACTATTTTTTTTTGAAGTTTTTTTTCGGCTAATAAACCAATTTTAAGTTTCAAAGTGTGTGTCTCCTAATGAGGTTGCAGGCAGACTGGCAAAGGCCCAAACTGAAGTGTCAACATTTTTCATCGTCTCTGTCGCCTACTGTGATTCAATAAACTTTTGACAACTGCAATTCGCAATTATATACGTATCAAAATCATCTCTGTGTTATTTTTGACAACATCAAAGACTTCATGTCTAGATTGGCAGACGATAGACATTGCTTAAGTTGTTTGAAATATAAATATATTCTTTTATTTTCACTTTTTTACACACATAGATTAATGCTTCTTTTATTTTTTGTGATGCAAATGCATGAGATTTTCTTAGCGTTCAACTCGATTTTGATTTCCTGTGGATTTTTACATAAAACTAAAATTAATTTGTATTTATTAATCGTAATTTTGAATTATTCCTATTCTATGGGTAAATTTATTCATTCCTAATCAATTTGTTACAATTAAATTTGTGTAGTTTATTATACCTCATATAGTTTTTGTATGCATAACATGATTTGTTTATCTTCAAGTACATTAAATATATATTTTTCAAAAATATATAAAGTTTTATGTATTTTTGTATAGTAATAGTTAAAAAATAATTGGAACTGAACTGAAACTTAACTAGCAATTCTTGCGAAAAATTTAAATATATCTGTGTATACTTTAATACGTTTCCTTTTTCAGCAGTAAATTTAAACAATTAAACAATAGCTTCAGTTAATGTTGTAATACTTTCAAGAGCCAAATTTATTTTTGTGTTACTTAATTCATCTATTAACTGCCATTGCACAATTAAAACCTGTAATCAGTTGCATATCTTTCCATTTGTTGCATATTTTAAATGCCAAACATTTGTTGAATATTTTACTATTTTGGCAGTCGATTTTTAGAGATTAACAAAACTAAAATTGGGCCTAAAAATTGGCAGTATAGCTTAAACAATAAATTAATAAAAAAAACGTAAAGAAAATAATAAAAATAATGAATCTGAATTAATCTTATATTATGTTCAGTTTGCATTTGTTGTCATCGTGCTTGTAGTGGTGGCTGCTGCATCGCCTCCCCATTCCACCAGATACTGAACTTGCCCATTTCCCATTCGCCTCTTCGCGCGTATAGCAAAAGATTCGCCAGCATCGATACGATTCATGGCGCCGCCAAAATATTTGTTCACCGATTGCTTTAAGTCTAGCATTGAGTGACAGGCTGTTGCACCGCCACTGCTGGCGCTGCTGCTAACATTGGTGGCCGTGGAACTGGTGGAATTTCGTCGACTGTTGCCCGGCGAACCGCCGCATGACTTTTGTGGTCGTTGACGCAATAGACGACCATGTGTTGGTTTGCCTGGTGGTAATAACGGCGCTGGAGGCGGCGGCTGAAAATCTTTGGCATAGATGGGAAAGTAGTGGCTAGGTATGGGATTAATTGTAGTGGTGTTGATCACCTGAAATCCAAAACAAAATTAAAAATTACGTTTTTAATTAACAGCAGAATAAACTACTTGCCTCGATGGCCGTAGTCAGGCGCCTTGTGCGCCGTCGGCGCACCTCCTGATTAGGTCCAATGGTAATATCTTTGGCACTCAGTCTTCGCTTTATGGTGCGCACCATGCGCGGCTGTTGCGCTACCGTTCCTGCCTTGACCAGCTCAACATTGTTCAAATGCTTGGCATTACTTTTCAGCTTGAAAATGCTGTTTATGATGCCAGCAACACCAACAGCGGTGCCGACATTGCGCTGTTGCGTCGATTTCTTAGGTGTGGCCATCAGAAAAGGATTGTTGCGACCAAGGAAATTCGCTGGCGGTGGTATGATGAGATCTAGCGAGCTGGTGCCACGACTGCTGCTTGAGTTCTCATCAGATGAGAGATCACAGTTGCGGCTGCTGTCATATCGTTTCGACAAACGGAATGCCTTGCGTTTACGACGATTGCCATTGCCATTAACAATACCATCGAGCTGAGGGGGTGCGGGCGCCAACAGTTTACCAGGCTCACCATCGTTAGCATTGTCGTCGTCTAGATCAGGTGTGCATTCCTGCGTGCTAGCTATCTGCTGTAGTTAAAATTACAGTTAATATCTATATAGAATTCGTTATGATGACCAGTTCTTACCAGTTCTTCTGAGGTCGACAAAGTTATTTTCTGGTTGTTTTGCTTTTTGGCCATATCCATGATTTGCTTAATGGGAATTTCATCTTCACTGGTATCTACCTCCGCCTCAGCTTCGACTGCTTCCTCCTCATCTTCATCCGTATGAAACTCGTAAACATCCTTAGCAGAAGCGTTTTTTGTTGCATTCTCTCGCGCAGACTTCTCCTGTACTTTTGTTTTTTGCACCTCCTCTGGTATCAGCAATAATCTAAACTTATCCACTAGCAGTTCATCACTGAGCACTTCATGCGGCTGCAGAAACACACGCGGTGTCAATGGTGGCCCACTGTGCCTTAGGGCATAATAAGCCGGCGCACGCTTGAACTCGCGACCACAAACAAAACGATCAGAATACTCCTTTAATGTGTGCTTAATTCGTTCCATCAGTGTTGTTTCCGGCAGCTGACGCCACTCGTCGCAGATGGGCAAGTGATGCCGCTGCTCCAGTATAAACGGCCAAATATCCTTGAGCAAATGATGATATTTCTGATGCTGGTGCTTGCGTAGATTGTACAACGTTATGTGCAGCATATCTACCCAGTCAATTTGCAGACGACGCACAAACTCGACACCATCGTTGCACACCGTACAACAAAAGACAAAAAAGCTGTAAGACAAATTTGATTAGTTTGCCTTCCAAAAATAGTGAATGAATAAATTAGCTTACATATCACCACGTAGTAATTTGCCTTTAAAGTTCTGCATGCATTGAGTGTGAAACCAATTGCGACACTTGCAACATTGCAGCATATTGTAATCGAATTTGCCAGGCTTGCCACAATAACAATATATTTGCTCTTCGTTCACGCGATGCTTTTCATCCCAGCTCAGCTTATCCACCTGTTCAAAATCAGCAAAGTAAATATGTTAGGAGTCAGCTTTGAAATACTCGATTTTCAATTGAAATAAACAATTTGAGTTAACGAGTTAAAGAGTTAGAAAGCTCTTAAGATTAATACAGTAGTTAGCATAATACATTTAAATATGTTGGAACAACAGCTGATAAAAAACAAGTAAGAAAGCTACAGTCGAGTGTGCTCGACTGTGATATACCCGTTACCCAGCTCAAATATACCAAAAAGTATTTTTGGTATATTTGTACATTCATATTCCATCACATCCTAAATATCACGTAAAGTATAAAATATACCATGGTCAAATTGTTCACCAAAAACAAGCCACGTGCAGCTGCCTATAGATTTTCCCATACAAAACTGTTTCTTGAATAACTTCCAAGTTTTGCATCCGATCGCGACCAAATTCTCGGGAATCATTGTTATTATCCTCATATGTACCAAAACTGGAGACTCTATCTTAAAAATTGCGCTAGTAAATAGTTTTTTTCGATTTTAGGGGGCGGAAAGGGGTGTGGGAAAATCTAAAATAAATTGATCTGCGTAGGACATACACCAATACTGGTACCAAGTTTGGAATCTCTAGCTCTTATAGTCTCTGAGATCTAGGTGTTCATACAGACAGGCAGACAGACGGACAGACGGACATGGCTATATCGACTCGGCTGGTGACCCTGACCAAGGATATGTATACTTTATGGGGTCGTAGATGCTTCCTTCTGCCTGTTACATACATTTCCTGAAGTCACAAAGCTATAATACCCTTCTACCCTATGGGTAGCGGGTATAAAAACATTGTGACTAATTGATACTCAATTTATATGTTCTGCGAATAACTTCCATATTTATTATCGGATCGTATCTTGCGCAGTACTTTTAAAATAAGCTTATTAATTTTTTAATGCGTGCGACACAAAGGTAGGTTGTATTCTTTGAAAGTAGGATGTTTATAAGAACGGTAATTTTTGTAAACGTTTAACTACCTTTCCATCGTCCACCATTCGAGTACAATAATGGTATAAGTCAAATGAATTTTTCGACTAAAACTTACGTGATACGGCAGTTGACGACAAATGCCTGGCGGTTTGTTGGACTCGTGTTGCACAATTGCTGGTTGCATTTTCATTGGCTTGGCGCAACGCTTGCAGCACCAAACGCCACTGGCAATTTCTGTGGTGCAGCCCCGATGATAACCACGACCGCATCGTTCACAAATCTCGACAATGTCATCATGTTGCGCTCGCTTGCAGGCCACACACATGGGTCCAGTTGTGTTGGTTGCAGCCCCGCCGCCACTGCTCGGCTCGTTGCTCAATTTGCGAAGTTTCTCTCGTTCACACCACTGCTCCGACTTATCATCGAAGCGCACAAGATATTGTTGTTCGGACTGAGCGATTATTGTTCCCAAATAGAATCGTCCATCGTTGCATTTTATGAACACATCTTCTTGCAGTGTATAATTAATTGGGGCAGGGACAGGAACAGCAGCAGGAGCGGGAGTAGGTGCAGCACTTGTCACCGCCGGTGGTGGTGTGGGCGGTGTTAGTGGTGCTGCGGCTGAAACCACCACCGATTCCTCAATGGTAATGCTCTGCGCCCTTACGCTTGTGAAGCTTTGCTTCAGTTGTGTTGTTGGCGATGGCACGCCACTCCTTTCGGGCGATTTCAAGGGCGAGCTCAAAGTCTCTGGAGTTGTGGGTGGCGTGTGCGGCGTGGTTGTTGTGGAATCCGGCTCATCAATAACAATGGCTGCGGCGGTGACGCTTGAAATGCTTCGACCATTCGAGATGCAGCTACTGCTACAGCTGCTGTCGGCTGTGCTGCTGTTGATAAGTGGCATTAATGCCTTGTGCTGAATTGCGGGTATTATCGGCGAAGGCTGGCAGAGATTTGGTTCCGCATAATGATTGTTAATGCAGATGTTAATGCGATCCAAGACCACTGTCGACGAGGGCGCTGCATTGTTCGGCAGCGAAGCCAGTGGAACGCTATTGCTGTTACTGCTCACAGGAACCAACGGCGGTGGCTGCAGCTTTGACTGCAAGTTGGCCGATGAGGTGTAGTATGCGCCAACAGGGGCATACAATTCGGTAGCTGCGGCAGTGGTCATTGTTGATGTCGGTGCGGCATACAACTGATTGAGTTGCTCAGTAGTTTTATTCAAACTATAAACATTCGGCGCAGTGCTGATTATGCGAATGTTGTTGATGTTATTCGTCTTAAAGGGACTCGATTGTGACGGCTGTTGCGCCTGCTGATGCTGTTGTTGTTGCGTGGCGTAGTTATTGGTTATTTGTATGCTGCTGGGATGCGCTGCTGCTGCCGTTGTTGTGGTTGCGTTGGCATAATAATGCCGCTTTGCGCCAGCCAATGCTGACGGTAACCCGCCGCCAGCATTTGTTGCCAATGTTGGAGGAGCAGGCGGCAGTATTTGATAGGTTAACCATTGTTGGCCGTTAGGAGCTCCTGTTGCTGCCGCTGGCTGCGTTAAATAACTGTATGTTGTAGTTGGTGCACCAACGGAGCCAGCAAATTGCGGCGCCACATTTTGTGGCGTGTTGTGCTCTTGAGCTTGTAAGTGAAAATGGTTGTTCATCATTTCGATTACTTCTTTTGTTTTATGACGAGTAGCTTTGTGTGCAGTCTTTTCTATGAATTAAGAACAAAGGACACACACAAATAGTTATTTTCGATGCAGTAGTTGTTTTTTTTTTTGGTGCTCCCTTCAGTTGACTAACAAAAAACTGGCGCCTTTTTCAAGCAATTTGTTGCTGTTCACATGCACACACATACATATACACGCGCGCACACGCACACACCCTTTACACACACGTTTAGAAAAAAAAGAGAGCACTGAAAACGGTTTGCGGGCCCTTTTGTATTCTACTTCTTACCTACAATTTTTCTCACGTAGTCGTGCACAACGAGCCGCACTTTTAAACGTGGGTTTACATACCTTTTAATGTGTTTCAACACATGTATTAAATTATTATTACATTAAATTACATTCGTTTATTTCTTGTAAGTTGTTTTCGGCATATTTCAGCATTATTTCAAGCAAAAATGCACTAAAACAATCACTAGATTCGGCAATTAAAAGTGTCAGCCATTTTTCAGCATATGCACAGTGTCAACGAATGGTCAATGTTAAATAAATAGTGTTGGATAGTGTTCCCCACCACAGAGTCCTTGTGCATTTAACTACCAAAACAAAGCATAACAATTTTAACAAATGATTTGTTTAACCCAAATTGCTAGTTAAGTGCAAATTATAAATTATATTGAGATAAATTAGTAAACAATTCAAATCTAGGTAACGTTGTCTCGCGCCAGAATGTACCAGCGAGTACTCGATACTTTTGCAACTATATAAATAGCAGCAGCGTTGACTTCGATAGGTTTTTGTGACTTGACGTCGGGAGCGATAGCGATAGACACTGCGGATGAAGAAGAGAAAATATTTTATTCATGAGACTAAGCAATTACGCTGTGCATTCAATTATTATAAATTCATAAAAAATAGTGCATTGTGAGAAGTGAATATAAGATTTAAACAAAACAAAGTGTAAATTTATTGAAAACATACTAAAAGTGAACTTGAAACGTTTAAAAAGACAAACAACAGCTGTAAAGTGTTGCGGTAGGTGGCATACACACATACACACGTACACAAACCTTACACATACAAATGTATTACTTTATCTGGACTGTGCCCATCATGAAAAAAATTTAAAAACTCATATTCATTGATTGAAAATTATCGTCTTACCTTGCAATTTCAACATATATAGCTGTTAACGTCGCTTTATATGTCCAAGAAGCGGGGAACTCTAAAAGCCGTGCAATTAAAGCACGAATCGAGCGAAGAAGAGGAGGACGACGAAGATCAGGATTACCAGCAGAAGCAACGATCACGTCGCGCCATGCATACAGTTGGTGAAACGGGCACCGGTAGCGGTGTGCCAGCCTTTTTGGCTAAGCTCTGGCGCCTGGTGGACGATCCCGATACGAATAATTTAATTTGCTGGAGCAAGGTAGGCCGCCATATTGTTTATTTACATCCATTTATTTTCATTTGGTATGGCAACAACAACAAAACGCAGGTGTTTCGTTACATCAAAACTTGTACTGACTTTCACTACGTCATCATTGTCTGCGCATTTTGTTGCTGTTGTTGTTGTAGTTGTTGTTATTTCTGTGCTGAATGGCACGTATGCATTTGTGGGGACTGCGCTCTTTTTTTTTCTTCTATGCGTATCTCTTGCTTTGCATACGCCACCGACCGTGAGTACGTGCGTACGACCGATCGTCGGTCTGTCCGTCAAATGCATCTCTGTAAAATTTTCCATTTGTCCCGTTCGCATGTTTTGTCACTATTCAATTCAATTTGTTTTTTTTTCTGTATTTTACTTTTTAAGATTGTTTTTTTCGTCAAGTGATTTTTATTTTTCTGCTTTGGATGATTACCACTTCCATAATTCACACGCACCCTTTGCGGCTTTATAATGAGATAATTATTATATTCCTCATATTGACATGCTTTCGTGAACTCTTATCAGTATCCCGTAAAAGCCATTTTGAGGTTTTTTTTGTTGGGTGCAATTCAAATACTAGTTGTTTTGTTATCTTAAAATTAAAAATTAGATAAGGGAATTAATTATATGACTATTGGGATTTGAGGCAACAAGTAAAATAATAAATACTCCATATATTAGCAGTTTGGTGTGGTTGTTGTTGAGTTGATAATAAATATAGTTCATGGAATGACCATGTAAATATTTAAGTGTTGATTTAAGTTAAGTAATTTAAATTTCATTTGTTTGTTCATTGTATTTAATAAGTGTTTAAATGTTCTTTTCAGGATGGCCGCAGTTTTATTATACAGAATCAAGCACAATTCGCTCGTGAATTGTTGCCTCTGAATTACAAGCACAACAACATGGCCAGTTTTATACGACAATTAAATATGTGTAAGTTAATAAATAAAACTTTAAGGATTATTTCAGTTTCATCACGTATTGATTTGTCTTCCAGATGGCTTTCATAAGATCACCTCGATTGAGAATGGCGGACTCCGTTTCGATCGCGATGAGATTGAATTTTCGCATCTATGCTTTAAGCGGAACTATCCGTATCTGTTAGACCACATCAAACGCAAGATATCCAACACCAAGAATGTGGATGAGAAGAGCGTGCTGAAGCAGGAGACCGTATCAAAAGTGCTGAGTGATGTGAAGGCAATGCGCGGTCGTCAAGATAATTTGGACTCACGGTTTTCGGTTATGAAACAGGAGAATGAGGCGCTTTGGCGCGAGATCGCTTCGCTCCGTCAGAAACATGCCAAACAGCAACAAATTGTTAACAAGCTAATACAATTTCTAATCTCGATTGTGCAACCGTCTCGAAATATGTCCGGTGTTAAGCGTCACATGCAGCTAATGATCAATGATACACCAGAGAATGCGCGTCAACGCAATGCCAGTGAATCGGAGAGCGAAGGCGGCCCAGTTATACATGAACTGAGTGAGGAGTTGCTCGATGAGGTCATGAACCCGAACAGTCCCTACGCTAAGAATTACGATGCAGAAAGCGTGTCTCCATTGGCCATGGAACGACCACGATCCAACATTAGCGTCAGCAGTTCACAAAATTATGATTATTCGAATCAAAGCGCCGAGGATTTCATTGCCGGTCAAGTGTTGACTGGCAATGAAGGGACTACAAGTGCAGCACGTTCGCCAAATGGCCAACAAGTTCTTTATACGGTTACCGAAGCACCCGATATTCATGTTGCCGAACAGAATATGCAGCCTGGAGCCGGCAGCCCGAACAGCGGCGATGAGCAACTGAATGTGCTAACCACACCAATGGTACGTGAACAAGAGGCACGAAATCGTCAGCTACTTAAAGAGAAGAACAAGCAACGTCGTCGATTGGCCGACATCGCTGGACAGGCGCCTTTGGATGTGGATTTATCATCAAAGTCGCCGCGCACTCAGTCACCGGCCACGGAGCAGTTGCAGGGGATGCCACAGCCTCTGTTGGTGAAGACGGAGCCTGACTTGGCTAGTGCAGCGAGTGACATGCCATCTTTACTAGATCAGCCAGAGACCAGCAATAATGATTTGTACAATGTGAACTTTCTTAGCAACGATATGCCCACTAACATATTTGAAGTAAGTACTACGCTAATCTTTTAATCAACGTTATATGTAATAATTTTTGTATTTTATAGGATGATTCACTAATGTCTGGAACTGGCTTAGATGATCAATCCAACAAGTTGGACCAGCAACAGCAATTTGGACGCTCTACGGTTAACAACGGAAAGTTTTCCAATATGCCGGTTACCTTTGATTTGAGTGGTAACAATGACAACCCTTTGGTGACCGATGCAAACTTGGCATCCACTTCTAAAGCAGCCGCCGCTGTCAAGGATGATCAACAACAGCCACAGCAACAGCCACAGCAACAGCAGCAGCAACAGCAGCAGCAGCAGCCAATGATAGTGGCCAAGTATACTGGTGATAATATTCACGAAACACGGTTGGTTGAGCCTGCAACACTTCGCATGGGATTTCAATATAATAACAATAATAATGCTTGTTGCTGTTGCAGTGATGAAGTTACCGGTCATTTGGATAACATGCAGGATGAACTGGACACGTTGAAAGATTTGCTGCGCGGCGAGGGCGTCTCCATTGATCAGAATATGCTGTTGGGTGTAAGTATCAAACAATTGATTGGAAGAGAGCTTAATTGAGCTCAATAGCCAGCTGTCCGTTTGTCTGCTTAAACGAAACAGTTCATAACTTATTTATGTATATTTTATTCTATGTGTATGTTTAGGCTGCGCCGAAGGGCGTTGTCGGCAAGATGCCTCTTTTGCAGCTAACCGACGAGGAGCTGCTACTAAAGGTTAGCCAAATACAGCTAGCCCGCGCCTTTTTAAAAATGGTCTTAAAGGAAAACCCAATTTAAACTTAAATTTACACTTTTCTAATTATAGTTATTCAATGATTCAGATGTTTTGGATAACTATGGTCTGTCATTTTTAAATGACAACATGGGCGGTGATAAAAAAGGTATGTGCAATGGGTTATCTATATAATTTTTGCAATTCTAATTGTATAAATCGTTTTATAATTTGCAGCTGGCTCTGGCTCCCAACTAATGGCCTATCAGCCCAATATGTATGATCTCTCGGATATTTTGGACACCGATGATAACAACAAACCAGGCCATGATACATCTACCAATGGGCGTCAATTACAAACTCAAAGCTCTGTGCTGAACACGCCGCAACGCGAATCTTAGAGAATCTTAGATTATAGCTACATAATAGTTGTAATAGCAGCTCAGACATTAAACTGACAAATAACTTGTTTTCTGTTTTTATTTACATACGCATAAGATTGTATATGGTTTTAGTTTTTAGTTGAGATCCTGATTATACAATATTTTTGATTCATTTACTAAACCCATTACATCATTGGGAGTTTACTAATAGTTTTTAATTGCTTCTATAAATCAGACGCATGACTATTTATAAATTTTATTGTTGTACGTATGCCTTACGCACTATATATGAAATATATAGAGAATTATAATACAAATCTGTCAGAATTGAAGCTTTCTTTTTTAACTATTCATTAAGACTTTCAAAACAAAGTTTTTTGTAGATTTTATATTGAGAAAGACTAAGTATAAGTATAGATTGAAATTCACGTTCATCATCTATAAAAGTAATTGTTACATAAAAAAAAATAATGATATATACAAATATATATTATTATTTTTTATGTAACAATACAAATATATATTATTATTTTTTATGTAACAATAACTAATATATATTTGTATATATATATATTATCTACAATTTTTCGACTACGAAATACCTTAAATATGTCTATTATACTAAATAAAATCGTTTGTTTGAGCTGCAATCAATAAATCGGAGTTGTTTTCTTACTTGGGTAGTGGTTTTATGCATCAATTGTCTTGTGGCTGAAAAAAAGAGTAAAATAAATACGCGAAGCCAAGGATTAAATAATTTTGTTTTCAATTTGTAATATCGAGTTACGTTTGTAATTCATTTTATTTGGTTGATACAACTGAATAGATATGGACACATACTACATCATTGTAATAAAAAAACTAAATATATACGTATAAAGATTAAGCTTAGCCTAAATAGCGTCTTAGAAAAATCTATTTAATTTGCACATAATAATAATCATAATAATAAACATACAAATAATATTTCTTAAAATTGTACGTATGCATAATGAACTGCAGATTTTGCCAGGACATTCGAGAAAATGCAATTAATTAAGCCTCGTCTTTGTACTTCGCATCTTTCAGAATGCTGGCAAACTCAAATTTAACGCGCTCACGCTCCGATCTGGGCATGCTACGCAGTGTGTCCACCAGCGACAAACAGTAGAGTTCAATAGGATCATTAATTGGCGTTAATGTTGGCAATGGAGCTGCCATTGCCTTTCGCTTCGCTGCATTTGCCATTATATCATCACCAGGCGCTGAGCGTCTTGTCACAGCCGACTTAAAGATGGGCTCAATTGTTACCTCACCATTTGAGAGCGATGTATTATTGCTTTGTTGGTATTCGGATTTCATGTACTGATGCGGCAGCGATTGCTCGTCGCCGTTGCCCATGACCACCATGGGCGTAAGCAGTGGTGAGGAGGCCGGTGAGCTAACTTGCGTATTGTTGTGGCTATTGCTACTATTGCCGTTGCCATTGACAGCCGGTGCATGGTGCTGTATGGTAACATCGGGTTTAGGCTCCATCACCATTAGCTCGGGCACAATTTCATTATCGCTATGACCATCCTCCACATGCGCCGAGCCATCCTCGCTGTTATCATCAAGCTCGATAATATCATAGCTATCCGATGGATCGATGCGTAAGTGTTCCGGATCGGGGTATAGAAAACTGTTGCTATCATTGTCGCTACTGCCACCACCATTTGGGTGGTTGGGTGTATTGGTCTGGGTAATATAGGCTTGCGCCTTTTTTACATTGTACGTTTGTGCTGTGTTTTGTAAGAAGGATAAATCCTCGGTGAATCGTCGTTTGCGCACGTTCGGATTTACCTGTCCTGTTTCCAATGCCTTAATCTCCTGCAGATAATTGTAACGTATGTTTTTCCATTTCGTTTGTAGAAAACGTGCTGTAAAATTTAAAGTATATCAGAATCTAAAGCAACCAAGATCTCTAGTTACGAATCTAGTAATGGATTATTTTTAATAATTCTTTGTACTTACACGAAGCTCCTAGCTCATTAGCGATGCGATCCCATATGTCCACTCGCACGGGATTGCGCCGATAATGTGGATGACTCACATCATAAATGGCAGGATTAGCGCGTACCAGTTTTATTAGACGATCGTCTGTGGATTTTTGTGAAAAATCGTTAAAATCTGCGTCACAGTTGTTTCGCTTTTCTACGTTCTACAACAAGAACAATAACACGCAAGAGCAACCCTTAGAGCGTCTTCTCTATTAAGGGAAGACTGTTGTGTGCCACGGCTGGGACTGGGGGTTGATTCTGCACTTTTCAATTGTGTATTGCGATTGCAAAAAGGACGTACTTACCAAACTCTGGCCCCGTCGTCTCACGTTCTGCATAATATCGCTGCATTTTGTCTTTAATTCCTGTTACCACAATTTTGCTCCTCGAAGATTTTTGCGTTCCAGTTTTGATTTTATGCTGCCTTTCGCTGCAGCTGTTTATATTATGGTAAATTGCGTTGCTAGAAGTAGTGCTCTTTCTTTTCATTGAATGAACTCTGAACAGCACATCAATATCAATGACGGGTTTTATTTTTATTTAGCAATTGCTAAAACACCGTTGCGTGCGCGACGTCTTCTGTGTCTCTCTGTTTTTTCAGTTTTGTTTTACGCGCTCTGCGCACGCTCACTCTGCATAGTGCTGCCAACTGTGTTGCATTTGTGTGTCAAACTGTCACCTTGAGGACCGTTTCATAGCATTTAAATACTGTTCTAGTACATTTATTTTTAGTATATTTGTTAATGATTTCGGCGGTTACAGTTCAAAATATTTTAAGTTTAGTTCAAGGCACATAATTCACAGCTATTTATTCAATTACTTTTTTTTTATTTTTTTCGTCTCAAAAGTTTAACTCTAATATTATTTTTAACACCAAGTGTAATTCCGTTGTGGAAAACGAGATCATTGGGATCCATAAGAGGCAAAATCTCAAATTCTTTAATAATATGTGTCAGGAGGGTTTTCATTTCAAGTATTGCGTACTTTTGACCTAAAGTAACAAAAAACATTTATGATGAAATAAGTGAGAACTTAATCAGAACTTACCAATACAATTTCGCTGACCCGCACTGAAAGGAATGTAGGCATATGTGTGTCGATCTTTAATGTTCTCCGGCAAGAAACGGTCTGGATCAAACTTCTCTGGATTTTTCCAGTACTTGGGATTACGGTGGAGATCGAAGATGTGCATCACAATTTGTGTGCCCACCGGCAAGATAAGGCCATTGGGCAATTCGGTTACGTTCAACGTTTGGCGAGCCATTACAGGTACGGAGGGATACATACGAATTGTTTCCTTAATAACGCACTCCATGTATTTTAATTTTGTTAGTTGGTTAATGTCCAAAGTGCTTAGGTCATCTATTTTAAAGTAAATTGTTATATAATACTCAATGAAGTAAATAAATGTTTTCACGTACCATCTAAATTTTCTATTATTTCCTGATAGCATAACTCCTGGTGATCTAGATGTAATGATAGGTTCATAAGGCCAAAAATTAGACTCATCGATGTGGTATCAAAACCACCAAACATTAAGGTGTCAACTTCTTCACAGATTCCTTCATGATCAATTAGACCATCTTTCTCAGCGCATATTAGGGTGTCCAACATGGCGAATCGCCGCTTCTTGTTAACATAACTAAAATCGCATAGAAATATTAAAAATTTAAAATATAATATTGGATGTAGATCGAAGACACCTATATACATAGATATTATTTTGGAATAGTGCCACACTCACATGTCATCATCGGGCATTTGTTCTTGAAGCATTTGAAATAGCTCGTCTTCCAAAAGAATGCGGCGTTTGGCAATGATTTCACTGGAGAAATCATGCATCACCTTCAGGTAAGGAGCGTCTCTACTTGCGGCCAGAAAATTGTAAATGGTTTCATTATAATGTAGTGGATTACTCAAACGCATAATAAATAGTTTTTCAACCATTTTAATGCTTTCGCGATAACGATCACCCTTTTCCGACATGTCGTCTAGTTTAATGCCCATTGCCGTTTCTATAAGTAATTTAATTTATTTATTAAACATTAATTTATTTGAAGGTAATTAAATTAATTTATACGTACCACAAATGCTGTTTAGGGTAAACTTGGGTATAAGATCGCTGACAGATATTACACACTCCGTTTGATCATGGAACTGTTCAATAAACTTGAGACTTTCCGATCTATAGAAAAAGAAAAATGTATTATTTAGCTAATTATTGCTGTGCGGTTTCGGGAGCAACTAACTTAAAAACTTCCTCAAATTGACCCAGTATGTTAAAATGGAACGTAGGCGTTATCATTTTACGGCGCAAATGCCATTTATGACCTGAAAGCAAATGCATTAATACCCTAAAGATTTTTTTTTTTTTTTTTTTTTTTTTTATTATTAATTTTAAAACATAATAATTTTAAGATTAATATTTACAATAAGAGCGCTAGCGTCATGGGCCTACGGCTCACCCTAAAGATATTATTAGTTTAGATTTCTCAATTGATTACCTGTCGCGGTTAATAAGCCGTCTCTTAGTGCTGGCTTCATGAAATTGTAAACCATTCCTTTTGTAATTAGATTGGTATTATTTAACACAAATTCTATAATATTCGGATCGATGACGGCGTACACTGGGGTGCCTAGGCAATATAGCAAATAACTGCCCCCCATTTCCTTGGCTAACTTGCGGGATTGGTTGAAAACTCCAGCTGTATGACAAATATTGTCAGTTTGTTTATAAAACTAAAACACAGCAAATTGATGGGCTTACCATCGTCTAGTCCGTAAATATCGAAGCAATTCGCAAAGATCGTTTTGCCCCTGGGTATTGGGGCAATGTCTTGAACGGGGCGGCCATCCTTGGTGTGCACTCGCCGCGAAAAGAACGATAGAATGTGATAGTCTTTATTGACCCTATAGACCCAGTGCAACAGCACGCTTGCAGTTATGATAAGACAACAGGTCACAATCATTTTGTATTATGAATAACTGAACTCGACCAATTCCAGAGAGCGACTAAATCTAGCCTATACTCCAAATGATTGTTTTATATTGGAAGACCTGCTCAATTTATCACTCAAATCAATTGAGTGTTGCGCATCCAGCCTACAAGCAAAGCTGTTTTATGTGCTAGCTTTTTATAGCTAAATCTATGAAAATTACCGTATTTGGTTAAGGAAATGCAAGGCATTTATAAATTATAATTAAATCAAATATGGATTTTTTGTATTCAAATAATTTATTGCATTAATTTATTTATTTTGTGGCAAATTCCGAGTTTTATTTTAGGCTTTTGGTTATACTAGTTGGTTGATTGTAACATTGACTGCTCTGGGCATTTGAAATGAGCGAGTCGCATTTTGCGCTCTTATACATTTCTTAATCACGTCTTATACCCAACAAATCTGCAAATTGAGCATTACAAAGCACTTTTGCACCCTGTTCAAATGAAACCAATAATAATGCTTCGAACGCAGTTCTGCAAGAATATTTGAATACAATAATGATTAAGCAACTCTACTACTGTTATTATTTACAACTTAGAACAACGTCATATTTATTACAAGATAATACCCATTACTATATTACCCTTATAACAAGATAATATAAGAGTAGCAGGTATAAAATGTACTTAAGAGCAGACCTATCTACTGAGTATCTGCTTGTCGATTACTTTTTCTAAAAACATCTCAGCAAAACATGAATGAAGCAACTACATTTTATACGTAAGTTTGATTGGAATTGAAAACAAATGATAATATTAATAAAAGAAAACATTTTGTTTTTAAAATTATTTCCCTATTTAAAAAAATATTTTTGTATGCTATAAATATTTAAATTAATTACAAATAAATTTAAATATTCTGTTTATACTCAATTAGGAAACTTTCACTACATTCTAAGCATTTCAATTAGAAACGTCAGGCAGAAGAAATTTTACATTAAAAGTTATAAGTTAGTTAACAAGTGAAAATTAAAGCTCTTTGATATCAAACTCCAATAGAGTTTAAATATTCAGAAAGCGATGGAACTCTTACTTTGAAAAACTAGATCCATATATCTCAGTTAATCAACTAACTCCCACCATCATGTAATTGAATACATTTTTAATTTAATTTGAAGAAAAATATTTTACAACTGTTGGCAAGTTATTCAAATGATTATTGTTTTTTGCCTTCATTTCTTTGAACATCTTGAATAAAATACAATGTAATTAGGATGCGAACTTAAATATACCATTAAGTAAAAGTTTAATTAAATCTCAGCTGATTACACAATTTATGGTTTTTGGTATTTTAATATTTGGCATATTGTAGAAGATTTTGATATTTCAACATACTACGAGTGCGGTCACATTGATGTACCGCTGCTTAAATAACAATCATTGAGTTGTTTAAAAGTCTTGCTCGAATTCGTCAAATAATGCATCATATTTAATTGTGCTCAAAAAGGAGTTCATTTCGGACGGATGGTCGTTGGTGTCAGAAATAAGAAGTGGACTTGTTGTCGGCAACGCATTAACATCAAATCAACGGATTGTGAGCGTCGCATTTCGCGCGCGTCCCTCACAGAACCCAGGGCACGTGTTCGTTTCCAATAAATTTCAGCGAAATATGAGCGACGTGCGCTATGGAAGATTTGGAGCACTCATTGGCATTGCATATGTGAGCAGTACCCACTGCCGTTTTCTAGTAAGACTTTGAAAAGAAAATCCAAAAACAAAACTCACACATTACACACACTTGGACTAACTAAAACACAAACACAAACATACACCCAAAAGCTGACTCAATATCTATTTCCATAGATTTATTCAACAAAAAATGCCGAAGTGCTGGCCTATCACGAACTTAAATTGAGGCAGATAGTACACAATTCTGGCTGGCTGGAATATGACCCCGCTGAGATATGGAAGCATATGCAGGAGTGCATCGAGGTGCGTAACGCAAAATTTCGATTATATCATCTTCGCTCGCCTAGCCCCCATCGTAATACTCCCAGTGCACATTGTATATGTATGAGTGTTTTGATTTTGCTTAGACTGCCTACAAAAACCTAGTGATACTGGAAATCAGTCCGCATGACATCATTGCGGTGGGCATTTCAAATCAACGCGGCACCACTGTGCTCTGGAACAAGCAGACGGGTCAAGCATTGCACAATGCTATCGGTTGGTCCGACTGTCGTAGCACTTCCTTGCTTAGGTCCCTGCTAAACAATGTCAAACGCAATGTGAACTATGTGCGCCATCGTAGTGGATTACCGTTAAGCAGTTGTTTCAGTGCCTTGAAGATCAAGTGGTTGCTGGAGAATGTACCATCTGTGGCAGAAGCCGTTGAGAACGAGCAATGCTTATTTGGCACACTGGATTCTTGGGTATTATGGGTAAGAGTCGTTGATAAAATGCCCCCGTAAAGTAACTACAATTCTTTTATTTGTATAGAACTTGACTGGTGGCGTCGATGTTGGCGTGCACTCAACGGACGTGACAAATGCTCATTACACATCGCTAATGAATGTGGCTGGTCAGCAATGGGACGCGAAGCTATGTAAATTCTTTAAACTGCCAATGGGAATACTGCCACGTATACGTTCAAATTCAGAGATTTTCGGATACATTGTGGAGGGTCCTTTGTTAGGTGTGCCCATTGCGGGCATAATGGGTGAACAGCCAGCTGCCTTGCTGGGCCAATTATGTGTCAAGGCTGGTCAGAATGTGTGTACATTGGACGACAGTTGCTTTGTGCTGCTGAACACTGCCCAACAGATGATTGAGTCGGATCACGGACTGATCACCGGCATCGCACATAAATTGGGTCCCACGGCCGATACGCATTTCACGCTCGAGGGTGCCATTTCCAATGCCGGCTCCACGGTGAACTGGCTGCGCCAGGGACTTAAGATAAGTACAGAGATCAGCTCAAATGACAATGTGGTTGAGTCATTGAATACGTTTATTGGCGAGAATTCTATGATCTCCTCGTCCTGTTCATCGAGCATGCTAAATGCCGAGTGCGGACTGGCGGCCAAGCGCTCGGAAATTACATTTGTGCCTGCATTCCATGGCCTTTATGCTCCATACTGGCGCTATGATGCGCGTGGTATTATACTGGGATTAACCAGCCAGACGACAGCTGAGAACATTACACAGGCGGCGTATGAAGCGACAGGTTTTCAAATCTACGAAGTACTTCAGGCCTTTAAAAAAGATACTCCGAACTGGGATCCTGCTTGTATGCAACCCGTTTTGACATTCGGCGGCGAGTACTCGGAGGATAGTCACCTGGTGCAGTTTATTGCTGATATTATTGGTTGGATGCTGGAACGTCCACAGACTACATCACCAGCTGGACTGGGAGCTATGATTGCAGCCGGTGTGACAATGCGAGTTGTTTCATTACCTTATGCGACGCGCATGTATACACCTCCAACGGATGTGTTCTCTCCAACAACGACACAAAACCGTATGTAGCCACATTGGAGTTCATATTATTAATAATTATGTTATCTATTTAATTTTCAGGCCGTGAACTACTGTATCGTCGTTGGGACTATGCGGTGAAAAAGTGTCTACATTGGAACAATTATGAGACTTATGAAGCGGATGTGGAGCTATTTGCCCAACGCGAGCGTGATCCCAATTTACCCATACGCCGCTCCATTCCAGGCAGTGTATTTCTTACCACATCGTTTGCGATGCTGTTGTTGGCCAGTTTTTTCAAGAACAATCGCTTGACTTAGATATTCTGAGGCAGGTGTTGTTAACATGCTTTTAGGCGCGGACAAATGCTCTTAGCGCCCGATAATTTGAAATCTAGTCACAAGAAATATGTTTGTATGTAGGTTGAATTACTCATTCAAAATTTATTGTTTAATTTAGCATGTAATTCATTATTGACCAGTTTATTCTTATCATTTCATTGTAACTTGTACGACATAAAACAAAACAAAAATAAGGCTTTGTGATTAGTATTCATAATTAACTATAGTTTTAGGTATGCATACAGTTAGTTATGTTATATTCTCAGAACGTATAAAATTTGTTGCAGGCTTATCATTTTGCCTAATTTAGTTGTAATCTATTTATTTAGGCTCTTATTTATTCAACTGATTTCTTTTAATGAAAAGACAATTGTTAAAGCTGTGGATATATCTATGTAAATATAATAACCATGAGTAGGGCCAGCTTCCAAAACAGTCTATATTGCTACATATTACTCATTGTTAATATTAATATGCCACAACCAAAGGATTAAAAATTGTAAATGAGAAAATCTAAAGTTTATTGTTACTTCCTTGCATTGCCATTTATTGTTACTTCTTCGTTTGCACACAGCTTTTTCAACGCCATGAATAACTTAAATTGACAAACTTTGCCAGTGGGCTTATGGGAGGGATTGCGTGACGAGGCGTACGCCACTTCATTGGAGGAGGCGTAACCGAAGGAGCTCAAGTAGCTGCTGCAGAAGTGGACACTGTTTACACGGAACTTCGTGCTGCCGGCTGGTGGCTGTTGTTGAAATTCATTTGCCAGTTAATTAGCTTGCAGGAGAGTCAGGTACCTGGACCTCCAACTGCAACTGCACCTGCATGTGACGTTGGGTGTATTCAACAACGCCTGTCCTTGGCTTCACGTCAGCTTCACGGACCCAACCATTGAATGCAACTTAAGTTATTGCGCTTATTGTTGACACGCGAATTGTTGCCAAGACAGCCTCGGGAAAAGTAGCTGGAGCTGAAGTAGCAGCTGTGCTCATGTATAGCGAGCCACAGGCAATGTGCACTTGAACGCTCAACGCTCCAGCGCCCAATCCGCACATCGTCCTCATCGCCTTCGTCCAGCCACAGCCACAGCTACGTCGTTGAAGTTGGTGTTGGTGTTGCTGTTAGAGTCGGAGTCAGAGTCGAGGCACTCTTTCAAATGAGTTTTTATGCGCGCGCGTTTGCCAGCTGCGCTACAGCGAATGTTCTAGAGTCCATAGAATTGTATATTTACAATATATTATGTATATACACGGGTAACGAATATTTAAAACATACATAGATAGGTAACGAATATTTATAACTATACGAATACAGTTAAAGCTGCAATAAAAGCGACTTGCATCTTTAAGAAAAATTACTTGGGAAGGTCGATTGTAAGTTCCAATGTCAAAATTTATTATTATCTGTGTTCTGCAATCGGCAAAATCTTCTAGGCATTGAATAACTATTAATTAAACTATAAATTTAAAATAATAGGTTTAAATTTGTAATTCGAGGTATTTGCATATAGACGAATTCAAAATTATTTAGTCGACTTTACAATTTAAAATTGAAGTCATTTAATAAACTTTTTAAAGATGGAAATATAATATATGAAAAATGTTATGCAAAATGTAACATGTTATAATATACTTATATAGGTTTTTCTGTAGTTTCATTATATCGAAATAAGAGGTAGTGTTGTATCTAAATCTGATAAATGAATTCTTGTGTGATAGCGCCTTTAGGTAGTCGGCTTAGCCACTTTAAATCTCAGCTACACATTCCGGCGACGTTTGCAAATTGGTTTGCATTTGAAGACAAAAACGACAACGGAGTCGACGACGCGCAGTAAAATGTGAAATTTGTGCAAACATTGAGACAATCTCAAACCCCTCGACGCATTGATGGCCGATAGGGGATGGGCAATGGCAGCAAATGGGAGGCGTGGCAGTAGACGCCAGCAAGTAAACTGTGCACGTAGTCAATTTAAATAAATTAACACGCTGTTGTATGTTTGCACGTACATACATATATACAAATATACATTTATTTTTCACGTTCTTCATAAGAAAGGGTAGGAGCCTGAGTAATGCGACATCGGCGGGAATGAAACACTTGCAACTTTCTGCTGCCCCACTGTGCTGCAATGTTCCAAAAATTCGACATGGCTACGTAGCAATGTGAATTGGAGTTAGCATCGTCCAATTGTGGGTATCAATGTTCGTTGGCCTGGCCGGGTGTGTTTTGCGTTGTCCTGGTGCGTCGTGCGGTTACAAGAGGGCTTTAGATTTGCGACAGCAGCGCTGCGGTGTGCCCCGTGCAATGTGCAACACGCTTGAGGGGTGTTGCGCTGTGCGTCAGCGGCGTACGCATAAATCTTCACGTTTATGGCATCAATAAATGTCGGAGCGAAATAATGATTTCGTCAAGTTGCGCCATTGTGCAATACGGCATCAGGCATACTAACCCTTGGAACCCCCTTCTTGCGGTCCGACACGACTTTGTTGTGTGATGCATGCAGTTCGCGTCATGGGGGGGTGGCTTCGATTGTCAGCTACCCATAAAATGTATACAAACACTACTCCTGCAAGTTATACGACGTTTTTATACCCTATCTCTCCCACCCATGTATTTTGTATTGAATTGAAATTTGTTTTGAGTTTTCTTTTATGATGATTACAAGTGTACTCAGGCCAGCAAATTCAATGCTCATCATAAAGCTGATACACCCGTCGCAAATCTATAAACGATGGCAGCAGCTATTAGAGTTCTGGGCGTGTAACCGACCGCTGCAAAAAAAAGGCTTCGCACATTGCGCGTACAATTTATTTATTAAGCAAAATTCACTTGGCTTTTTATGGAAAAACTCATCTGCATATGCGTCCAATGCCAACAGAAATCATTGTTGTTGCTCTGCAGGAGTAGGAAGAGGAAGCAAGGATTCAAGGCTTATCAATTGCCCGGGCACAAAAGTTTTTACGCACTTTTTACGAGCCGCCCTCGCATGGCAGCCCGCCATAAAAATGTCGTAAATTCGCCGAGCGAAAGTTGCTCCAAGCATGCAAGCCTGACGATGATGACGACGCCGGCAACGCCAACGACTGGGAAGACGACGTCGAGGACTCAACTTGGGCTCAGTTTTGGCTCAGTGGCTCGACTCGTAAAACTGACGGCATCGTAAAAACCTTAATTAATTTTCTAATCAACATTTTTGCTGCATGTAAATCGGCTGCTTATGAGTTTGTATGTACATAAGTACATATACTTACCATATATATGTATGTATATGGTGTATAGCATTATTTTTGACTCTCTGCTTTTCTCTGTGTATTGAGTTGATTTGCTTTGTGTAGTTAGTTAGTCTTGTTGTTGTTGTTGCTTCCAACTATGTTTTTGGTCTTCAGCTCCATTAGTTCGCAGTTGCCTAAGCCGTAGCTATATGTCAAAATAGCTATAGTGCTCGTGATGCGTAAGCATTCCCAACCCCCATGTATAAGTCTCACTGGGCGAGTACCAATGGCTCTACAGATGGTATTAGCGCCATCGATTTCCAGTGAGAACTGCCTCCTTGCGTTCGGTCCCAAAAAGCTTTCCTAACGCTTACGTGTTCTGGACAGTTACTTTCAGTAGATAGTCGAAGGACTTGTCCTGAACAAACTTTGCCAACGATCAGTAAAATATGTGACTCAGAGTTCGATTCAAAATAAATTAAATAAATCTATTTAAAAAAGATACAATTTTCCTAATATACTTAAATAATTTTTGGTTAGATTTTATTTTTAATTTAATTAATTTTTTTTTAATTTTTTATTTGTCTGACGACGTTTGTAATATATTCCATAAAAAACGAAATATTACGCATAAGACCGTTTGGCTTCTGGGGCCAATTAACAGCACAATATTCATTTTGTGCAGCACTGCAAATTAATTTAAATATTTAAAGACTTTAATTATTTTTAACAGCGCTCAAGCCAGCCAGCCAGTCAGCAAGCCTGCTAGCCAGTCAGTCAGCCAGAGAGCCAGCCAGGACAGTCAACACAGCATTCATGGAGTAGCATCGAGGACATGGACTTGGACGTACAAACATGCATATGGATGGGCAACATGGGCCACATGGCAACATGCGACAACAGTCAAACAGCCAAGCGTAAACTTAACTGACAAGTGGAGACTTAACTTCCATAACAAATTGCATTCCAATTGCACGTCGAGCAGCCGTGTCGTCGTACTCGTGACATCCTCCTGTCCTAACGTTGCAGTCAGAGTCAGCGCTGCCATGGAGCCATGAGGCATAAACAAACACTCACTCTCACACACATCAAGGCATACATACACACACTTATATAACCACACGGGTGATGCCATTGCTGTTAATTTAAATTGCTTTAAAAATGTGTGGAGACCAGTTGAAAGTTCGCGCGATAAGACGATATCCTAGAATTTGAGCGAATGTTAATTAGTTTGAATTATACGCTGTTAATAACATTTGTGCATAAATGTGCACTAGTGCTGTTATGGCTTTTAACAGTCTTTCACTTCTGTTAATTGATCGGAAGTTTCAAAGCTGTTACAAACCTGTAAATAGGCTGTTAATAACATTTTCAACTTACAAAGTCTGGCACGACACTGATAAGCAGTTAACAGAACTTAGTATATTGATGAGCATTTTGTCATATTGTTATAGTAAGTCACCGTTTGAGTCCATTTTATCGTTATGTTCTCGTACAGGGTATAAGCTAGAATGCATGCAGCAGAAATGGTAACAGGAGCAACTCCTGCAGCGCTCTTGAGCCGTACACATGGCCATGCCATGCACGAAATAATCCTAAAGGGTGTGAAAATATGAATACAGCTAAGAATGTACACTGAGATGGGGAATGCTGAAGATGTGAAGCTGTTGTTCCACATAGTGAACGAGAGCCAAAACCAACAACCAAAAAAAAAAAAAATAAAGCAAAATAACAAACGAGCACACACTGAACAGAAAACAAAATTATATATTATGCAACTTGGTAAGTCGAGACAGACGCACACTCCAACCTACAACGACTACAAAAATATATATGTACATACCTACGTGGATATTCACAGAGCCACAGTTGCGTCCTCAGTTGCCATCTCAGTTGCATTTTTCTGTTGGCCATGCAAATGGCATGAAACTTGGAGCCCCACCCCGTCCCTTGCCGCGGTTAGACGTGCCACTTGCTCAGAAGAGTATTCGCGCTTCCACGACTCCGTCTTGGCGGACTGCTGCTGCTGGCGTTGCATAAATAACTAAAATGATTTTGGCAGCTGCATTTGGCTTTCAATTAAAGGAAGAGTTGCCGTCTTGAAGTAATTGCTATGCAAATACAAAACAATTAGAGGAAACACGCTTCGACGCGAGCTGTCTAATACGCTAACTAATCAAACAAGATGGAATATGCTTTTGGCGTTATGTATGTAAGACTTGTTTGAGGGATTCACTTATAAAATTGTCTGTTAGTCGAAATGTTGTTTATTGTGATGCATTCGTCTAACTAATTGAATTGTAGAATTAATGAAATTTCCTAAAGTATTTAATTTAATACAATATAATAAGTACATACATATATCATCTACTTTAATACTACTTCAATAAAATAAAAGCAAATAGGGATATATTGTTGACATCAATTGAACTTAATTTTTGTTTTCTTTTTTATAAATATGGATTGAGACTTCTAAAGAGTATCTAATAGCACTAACCATAGAATACATAGATGTGTCAACTCATAGAGCGAAGTGGTTTCATTTGGAACAGCGTTATTGCAACCCAAGAGAAGACGAGCGCTGCGATTAGAACCCCAGAGCGTTCGGCTCGTTTCCAAATTCGAAGTTCGAACACAGCGCACAGCGAACGTCACAAACGCTGTTCAGTCGTAGATCGACAAAGGAACCATGAGCATGGGTGTATGGTGTATTCTATGGTTAGTGCGAATAGATACTTAGTCATATTTCTAATAATTGTAGCATGCTTTAGGGCGCCGTTGTACTGCCGAGTGGAACAGGCGTCGTAAATTTTATTGATAAAATTGTTAGCGACAACTTTTTCACAATGTTCGAATCGGGCGTGGCCGAACCCTTTTCCCCTACAGCGACAAACCCAACTGCGGAGGCAGCTTTATTAAAATTCAGAACGACAACTGTGTCGCCAGTCGATGTAAAAAGAAAATACTAAGAAATTGTATTACTGAAAGTATTTGGTAGGAGTCTGCAAAAAAATAGCATTAGAGTAGGGGCGTTGTATTGGAGTACGAGACAGAAGCACATGTGACACTGTCGCCTACAGTAAAATCGATTTGAGATTGGATTGAAGCAGGGCCAAGCAGCTGAGGCTCCGCAGGCAAATGAAGACTGCAAGTAAGTAGGTAATCGCGGGTGCTGGAGGAGTCGCTGTCTTGGGGCTACAAACTTGTCGCATTGCGGTTCAATTGAATGATTTGTGGCCTGTGGGTTGCGTCTTAATTTATCAACATTTTGCCGAGCTCGCTGAACAAGACAATCTCTGCCATTAACGGTCATCATGTGGTGAAGCGCTGCTGTGTGGTGCGGCGGTATTGCTGTATCTCAGGGGGTGAGGTAAAGCTGGTTAAAAGTTTTTAAAATTGTTTTGAGTTTTGCCAGCTCGCTGAGAAAAAGTTTTTGGCCAAAATAATTTGTATGCTGCAGCAAACTAAGATGAAAAGTTTGTACAACTTTCCATTTTCACGTGTCTAGTTTGCTTCTTTTTACGTAAAATAGTTAGTTCGATGTTGTCTTCTTGCTTAGTCTGGTTGCTTCGGGTGTTAACTTGTTACGGCACAAATTACACTTTGGCAGTAATTGGCGCGCCACGAACTTGGGATCCTCTCTTGGTCAGTTGGCAATCAGCGCTGCTGTATTACAGTCAAACAAAATTGTAATAAAATAATTTGTGATAACAGGAGCATTTATTTTCAACAAATCAATCAACAATTGAAAATACATTTGTTATCTAATGAACGATTGATTTTATGTTAATTCTAATGTTAATTTTTGTCGTATATGGTTTTCTTAAAATGTATTCTAACGAATTTGTTATACCTTACAAACTTTTTTGTTTTTGTCTTGAATGTTTCGTTGATTTATTTATTTCTTTACCCGTTACTGTTTGATGGTTTAATATCAATAATTTTAATGATAATTTTTAGCAAAGTTAATAATCCGAATCATTGAGTATGATATTAAATATAAATAATATAAAGATATAACAAAAACCTGAGTTTTCAAACTTTTTTTACAGCACTCTTTTCTTTCACCATTGAAATCATTTAATCGACTAACAATTTTTTTTGATTTGTAAAATTTCTGTAAAAGCAATTAATAAATAAATTATTATTTATTTTATATTTAACTAAAGTTATCGAAATTTATTCTAATTCACCAGTTGTAGTGTATATAGTTTTTTTTTGAAGGCAGCACACATGACTTGTGACTCTTGCCCTCTGCTGGTCTTGAAGGCTGGTTGGCTGCTTGGTTGGTTGACTGTCTTTATTCTACAGCGCCTTCGCATCGGTAACTTTTGTGTGTGATGGATTGTCCACCATGTAGATAGTTCCATGCTAAAATACTATTCTAGTCACAGCAAACGTTGCACATTTCTTCCACCATCCCTTGTGTCCCTTTATGGTAGTGCAAGTTTTTTGTCTTTTTGGGCAATTGCCATTGAAAACGACAGCACAAAGATGTTGCCTTAACTCGTTGTCGTTGGCTGCGGTCCTTTATCCTGGCTCTACTGTCTGTTGGAATGTGAATGCGAATGTGTTGACATAGCGCTAAATTTTTCAGTTCCTTTGTTTGTCCTTTACTACCCGCCTTTGTGGGTGTCTGTATGCGTGTGTGTGTTTAAAGTTTTATGGGCTTTGTGCACATTTATTTGAGCCAAAGGACTCGGGAACCGTTAAAATGCATGCTATTGTGTCAATGGGTGTCAAACTGGAAGAAAGAATTTTGTGCGACATCAACATTATAAATAACGTATAGGACAACTTCGGTCGCTGTGCGACTCCAAATCCTCTTCAGACAGATAAATGGATGTATAATTTAAAGCATTCAGCTTAAGACATAAATGCAATTTAAACATGGTTCGATTATATTTGTATCAAATATAATTTGAGTGGTGGAACAGCAACTTCACTATTGGGTTGAATAAAGATAACGCGGAAAGAAAATGTTCGAAAAATGGATTCTTCCTTATGGAATATTTTTACAGTATCCTTTTATCATTTTGAAATTGTAAGATTTAAAACATCAACATTTTTATTTGATTTTCAATTTAAGTTTTAGCTGATTTACACATTAAAACTAAAATAAAACAGAATTTGTATTTAATATTCTCGTGCTCAATTTTAAACCAAAGACAAATATTTACAAGTGGGATTTTGAATTAGTAAATCTAAAGTAAATATTTTAAACTATACCGCACAAGCTCACGGGCACAAAAGCCATTCGGTGTCGTAGCAATACGAATGGAGTACCCAAGGCCAGTTAAAGCATTGAGTGATTTTAGTGTAAATATTTAATAATATGCATGCTTATTAAGAAGGACGTTAGCTTCAGATTTAGCCTAGTGAGTGAGTACTTCCTCCTTGAGATTCTCAATAAACGAACTGACAAGATTCTTGTCTAAATTGCCTCAAGACTGATGCTATTGCAAGCAGTGCTTGCAGCACAAAAGTTTTCTTATTCATTTTCATTTAGTACACCTCAATTTGGTTGTCAAAGCATCTCACTCTATGCCCCTCTCCGTCTCTTCATCTCTTGCTGTCACTCTCAGCTCATTTCACAGTGTCTACCAAAACAGTTATGCAAACAGTCATGGCACGGCAGTCTTCAGTAGATCCAACTCTCTCCTCAGCAAGCACTTTCCACGTTTGGTAAGCAATATTGTTAGTGTCGAGGTTCTGCCTATTGAACCTAACGCTTGAGCGTTTCCATGTCTCGCGCCACAAAGCAGCCTCATTTAGCGCTAATTTCACGATGCTCCAATCTCTTAGTATAACAAGCCGGCTAATGCCACACTTACCGTTATTGCCACCAAAAGAGCTGGAGAAACTTAAACGGGCTCAACAAATGCATACGTAAGTGAGCTAAGCAGCAAGTCAATAAACGCCCCACAGACATAACAAAACGAAAATTGCTGGAGGAAAAACTCTGAATGGTAAACATCACCTGAAAACAGTTCCTAAGCGCCAAAAATTGCCCGAATACCCCAAACTTAACCCTAAACCTTTTATTTTCTTCCTTGCTTTTTTGCATTACACGGAAATCCCCCAAAGAACCTCGGCGTTAACTCCATTGAAGCGTTCAGTTTTTCGAACTCCAAATCAACTGCATACGCTCAGGCACGCTTGCTCTCTCTCTCTCTCTCTCTCCCTCCCTTATTCTGTCTGTCGGAGTCGCACCCTCTCTTTCGCTCTGGTAAATAAAACCCGTCAGGCTTTTTATGACCAACACGAAAGCTAAACTTTTACCGTGGGAGTCGTTCCTCCAAGTCTCTGGCGTGACTCGTAAAATTTTATGCGTTCTTTGCGCCCGTCCTTTTGGGTTCTGTTGAAAATGAAAATTGTTACTCTACGTCGAGCTGAAGTTCAGAATGGAAACAGAGCCAAGCCAGGACCAGGACCAGGACGACGAGCTGAACCAAAAACAATTTAAGTCAACTCGAGTGGCGACGACAACGACGACGACGACGACGACGACGACGACGACGACGACGACGACGACGACGACGACGACGACGACGACGACGACGACGACGACGACGACGACGACGACGACGACGACGACGACGACGACGACGACGACGACGACGACGACGACGACGACGACGACGACGACGATGATAATGATGTCGCCTGCCAGACGTGGCACCCATTGAGGGTAGCATAGAGGTTGTTGATGTTGTTGTTTTGTGTTTGGTTTTTATGACTTTGGGGGTATTTATTTCACTTGAAACGTTACGTAGAATGAACGAAGCTTGCTGGCTTCTGGCTGATGTTTCATTTCTGCTCTTCACTTGTTCATTCGTTCGCTCTCTCTCTCGTTCTCCTGCGCTTTCTCTTCTTGTCCCGCTCGGTTGACTGTGCGTTAATGAGTCAACACAAAGGCTCAGCTGTTTGGTTATTGCATGTCCTCTTATATTCCGTTCCCCCTTTTGTATGCCATATTCCAGCCGTATTCCTTTGGCCAAACAGTCGACAGGGTTGGTTCAATGTCGCCTTTGTCTGCACTCAAGTCTTGGCTGTTTGTCTAAATAACTGGCGGTTAAATTTTTGCCAGCTTTAAACCATTCGCTTTAAGCACAACACAATCAGCTCACCTATCTATCTGACTGTCTGCTTTTGAGTCTGTGCTGTGTCCTTGTCCCATCTCATTTTGACATTGCAATAATTTGCACTGTCAACCATTAACCTGCAAAGCGGCATCATTTCAAAACTGAAACTGTCAAACTGTCATTTCGAGGTTTACCCTCATTTAACGCTAATTAGTTTTTTTCCGTTTTTTTTTTGTATTCGAAATTTCATTGATGCTAATGCAGGTCATTCAAATGAACATCATACTGCTCACCGATGCTCATTTATAGTGGATTGACTTAATCGACTAATCCTTTAACAATTGTGAAACTTATTAAAATAGTCAATAGTCATGCAAAGATAGCCGGTTAAAATGGAAATTAAAAATTCGTTACGTAAGTTGATCAGCAAAAAGGGTTTTTTTTTAATTCTCTCTCAGAGTATGTTAAATTGTACATTAAAATTAGTATGAAAAGTATTCGTATTTGGAGCAAAGTAGACCGACTATAAATTTGTTAAAGTTAGCATTATATTTTTCTTAAATAACGTTGGCTATTTATAATTGACAAAACAAACACATAAAAACGATTAAAATTTGTGTATAAATTTGTTTGTAGCGATCGAAATCCGAGCCCTACCGTTCTCGTTTTTTTTTGTTTTTTTTATTTAAATGTAAATGATCTTACACATTTTTAATGCAGTGGTTTGAACTCAAACACATAAAATATTATTTTTGTCGATGGTATAGTGAGTAAGAAAAATAAAATCAAATACAAATATTTCTATCAAAATGCAAAGCTGCAAGTCAAGTTGGATAGTATATTAATGTATGTAAAAATTGTCGACCCTTTCATTGAGATCAGCAAAAAATTGTCAGCATTGCTGGAAATTAGGCAAACATAATCTTCAAATATTCATAAAATGTCATCAGCGCCGTCGACGCAGTGGCAAGCTGGCCAAAATGTGTCTCCTTTCCAGTCTCGGTGGTGACTTTTATGCTAACAGTAGTTCCCCCTTGTAAGAAAGATGAATCCCTTATTATACCCGTTACCCATAGGGTAGAAGGGTATTGTAGCTTTGTGACTTCAGGAAATGTATGTAACAGGCAGAAGGAAGCAATCGAAAAAAAACGATTTACTAGCGCAGTTTTAGTGCATATGAAGATAATAACAGTCTTGATGATTCCCGAGAAGTTGGTCGCGATCATGGATATGTTTTGGAATTTTCAATTGTTGACTTTATATGTTGTAGTTGCACACTACTTGAAGTCAGCTCTTAATGATGGCAGCTGCTCATTTTGCTTGGCCTGGAAACACAATTCAAAACTTTGTCAAACTCTGGAACACTAATTGCACTGCAAGTTCTAAAATTAAAATTCCATAAAAAACGAGGCCAAGCTATCAAATGTGCTCATATAAATCGAGAATGCGATACTGAATGGTGGCTGGAAGAGAGTTACCCTACTGACAGCAATATGATTATGTGGAGGAGTCGGTAACAAATGGGCCTGCGATGTGCTTCAATTATGTGCCAGGAAGTCGGTATAGTCGGAGGCAGACTCTCCGCAAAAGTTTTGCCTTTCTGATGAATGCGAAAATATGTTTTCGGCGACTACATAATGAGGCTGTTGCTTGCCGCACCCCGTTACCTGCTTTCCTGCTTTTCCCATTGCCAACTGCGACCTTGTGTATTGTACGCGCCATGCTAAGAGTTGCAAGATGAAGTTGCCTTGCGGCCGTTTTCCTGCCATCAATTTGGCGCTTTGTTTTTTGGCAACGAGTTGAGTTTCGGAGTCAATTGCCAACCAAACCCACTTAGAACTCGCTTACAAAAAAAGGCCTTAATTTTGCGCGTAATTTATTTACCAAACATTTACTTTTGCCTTGCATAAATTTGGCCTCCGCAACGTATGCGCAATGCGTAATACCTAATACGTAATGTTTAATGTGCAATGTAATATGTATGCGTGCAGGTAAAAGGCATAATAAAGTGGGGTAGGTCAGCTGGGGGCATATATATATATATATATATATATATATATATATGTGTGTGTGTGGGGTGTGTAGTTGTTTGGCGTGTGAGTAATGCACATTTTACGCTTCAATTGGCAATGCCATTTTCCCTTTCCCTCTCGTGCGATATTAATAAATTCAATGGCATTTTTGTGTGAAATATGTAAATGTAGAAAAAATATGGTAGGCTTAGGCTTTTGTTGCTGCAGCTGCCGCGAAAACATACCAAAACTCATGTGTGTATGTTCACAAATATACAAATATTGCGCATACGCCTGTGCGGCTGGGTTCATGTATTTTTCAACAGTTCCATTTGGCAGGCCATCAGCCATGCAAAACACATGACAACAAACCATTGCACACACCATGACGTTGAATTCAGCTGCATTCGACATTGATTTATTCATGTCCATTCACAGGATACTACATTGTATATGTAGGCAGAGTTTTTTGTATACCATCAAACTAAATGCAAATGTTTTCACTATGCAGCTGGTCAGGCGAATCTTTGATTTACTATTCAGTTATTTGGATCCATCTCTTTCTTATTGCTCATAAATGTCGACTAGGCACCTGAATGCGGGCTATGCACAAATTAAAATCCTTGTTGAGCCAAGCGTACAGCTTGGACTTTGGTTCGATACACTGCAATCGAAGAAGATATTAGGAAACTAACATCAGGATTGTGACGCGCGATTTTATGATTTTTGAAATAAACCTACCGAAATTCAATGCGTGGTCCATTTTGTGGGATATCAAAAACTTATAAATATAATTTAATTCTTATTATGCGTACAAACAAACTGAGAGAGATTCAATTCGGGGTCCAAATAATAAGGTATCAAAAAGTATATATATAAATATAATTTAATTCTTACTATGCATATAATAATTAACTTTCCGAACATTTGAACATTTTGATAAATTCATTTCGTTAAATACTATATAGTATTCTAAATTTTATTTTATTTAAGTTTCCTGGTCCCTGGTGTCTTTTAAAAGGGTATTAGCGAAACGTTTCACGCCAGGATTTTATTTTTGTTGGAAAATTTCGTAGAAACTGTTCAATCAGCCTTTGCGCTTAGGTATTTGAAATTCATGGCAGAAAATTTGTACGTGGCATGAAATGCTAAACAGCCTATGCTTTTGGCTCAAACCTGCCACAGCTGCCCACAATTGCCAAAAAAAGTAAACTTAGGCAAAAGTCCAGAAAAAATGCCAGCTCATTGTGTTGGGTGTTTGTTGTTGATTCAAATGCAAATATCTCTCGGTCGACTGGTTAAGTTTTCGCACGAGAAACTTTTTGCAACCTAGGCTCTTCATCGTAGGGAGACTAGTCAACTTCCCGGCAACTTAAAGCCTCAATAAGCTTAGGCAACTTTACGGTTTATTGCCATGTTGTTTTGCCAGGCAACCCGAAACCAACTGTTCAATCCGCCAATTCAATAGGCGCTCATTTTTCAAATCAAGTGGAGTGTGAATGAGCGGGAGCGGCAGATCGCGGTGGCGGGACTTCTTCGCGAAGGACCGTCAACAAATTTGCCATGCCAAATGAAATGTCTATAAAAAGTAGTTACACAGCATAACAAGGCCGGAACCCGAATTCAGATTTTCGCCAAAAGGGTTTTTTATTTGCATTTCAGCTTTGACTTTTCATTTTTTATGTCTTTTTTTTTTTTGCTCTGACTGTCGTTTTTTGGCCTAAGCACTTAAAATGATTTCCATTTCGACCTTTGCTTATTTCATTTTATTTTTCTTTATTTATTTCGTGTTTATTATTTCATTTAAATGTTTTGTAAACATGCATCAAAGCTTAAACGGCTAGTTATAAATTTGTTTCGATTTATTTTCATTCCTAAGCCTTTTGGGCATACGTATGTTTTGCTTTTATGTATTTAGATGTGATGTATATGTATGTATGTTGTATATATATGTACATATGTGTTTATGCATAAAAATGTTTGCTTAAGTAGTTAATTGAATTTGGAAATTAAAATACTCGTTGCGATTAATTGTAGTGCATTTTATTTAATTTTAATTGAAATATGCATATGTTTTTACGTACTTATGTATATACTATAAATTGTTTGTTTATATGTAAGTATATTATAAAATCGATCTTAAAAATAATTATGTGTGTATATATTCGCATGTTTTGAGCAAATTGAAAAAATTTGTCAAATTTGCCAAAGACTACGGCTATAAATGCTTCAACTGGTTTAAATGCAAATTGTTTGTGGCAGTTTTTATTTACATATTAGCTGCATATTTTAGGCAGCACCACGCAAATACTTTAGAGAAGATATAAATGCTTACGGTTTTAACAATTCAAATACATCATCGTGTATCTATGTACTTATGTGATTATTTTATTCTTAGGCTAGTCTAGCATTAAGTGCGCATGTTGAACATACGCCTAGCAATCAAATACATAGAACTTAGTACGATGCAATAACTTTGGACTCTCGCAAACAGTTCGAGCAAGGGCTGAGACATTCCAAGAGCGTCTTTATAATTACCATGAAAAACACTATAAATTATATTTGGCGTAGTTAGCAAATGTTATTGTTATATTACATTATAACGTTTGCCAACACTAATTCAGTCATCGTAATCGATCTGGCAACACTGCCGCTCATTATTTCTCAGCACTTTGCATGGCCTTGCTAAGCGCAGCGCCCAGCTGACTGAAGGATGGACGTTCTTTGGGATTGGTCAACCAGCACGTGAGCTGTCGTCGTATTGGGAAAAAAAAGAAACAGAGTGTGCACAGGATAACCAATAAATTAGCTGTCTTTCTCAAAATTTTAAATGGCCTCCTCCTCATCTACTCACCAAAATCTCCTTGAGGCTGGCTGGCGTATTGTCGGCCACGGACCACTCCAGAGTGTTAGCCATCGAGCGTTGCACCACCTGTTCATTGGTTAGCTCCTCGTGGGGCAGCTTGGTGGCCTGATTAAATAGCTCCCACACCACAACGCCAAAGGCAAAGATGTCACTCTTGGTGGTGTACTCATCCTCTTGGATGCACTCCGGTGCAAGCCAACGAATTGGCAACAGCGTGTTCCGATGCCTGTGATATTCTCGGCTGTATTTATCTTTGCATAGTGCCGGATAGGCGACTTTCACAATAAATTCACTGGAAATGACGCAGTTGCGAGTGGCCAAGTCTCTGTTTTCAGAGGCAGGGGATTAAGAGAAAGAGAGAGACAGAGAGAAGTTTGGATTAATAATGAGAATAACTAAGCCAGGCAGTCGGACTAATTTAGTTATTGTCTGCAGCATTTATCAAATACACACACACAGACAAATTGTAATTTCTTGTAGAGTGAGCTAATTAAAACAAAGAGTTAAAATAAAATGTTTCTAATATTAGAATTGTGAATATGTTCCAAATAAATGTATTATGATAAAAACATGATTTTTTTTTCGTTTTGCTTCTATGCCAGCTACATAATATGTCAGTCCGATCTTAAAGCACCCTTTTTCGTACAGTTATGTTCCTCAGTTCTGTTTTATAATTATTTGAATAAAGAGCACTTGACTCCGTAAACTTTACTCCGGTTATCGCCGTCATATTATTTGCATTCGTCCACTGAGCTTAAGGCCAGGGGTATAGGGGGGCAGTCACCCTCTCGACATAAACTCTATTTTATACTTCATCAACCACCCTACCGGTGGCACACCATCAGCGGCCACCTGGGAGCAGCAGCCCGGCCGCCAATTCTTATCTATCTTGAACCGCTACTACTTATCAAGTACCCCACCGGTGCCACCTCATCATCGACCGGACCTGGAGCAGCTTTACCACCGAGCTACCTACTATAAGATAACTTATACACCACACAAAGAATGATAAATTTACTTAGAAGGATGGTCTATTTTTGTAATAACTTAAATATATAGTCTTTAAATCGTCGAGAAAATAAAGTAAATCAAGCTAAACCTTTAAAGAAAAACCTAAGACTGAAATATTTCTTTTATATGAAGGTATAAATTTGAAAATGTGTAATATTATATCCGCTTTGGTATTCATTAAATTTATCTAACTTCCATCCCAATCTCACCTGTGTGTAAATCGGGCGCGATAAATTGCATCCATGCCACGTGCTATTTGATAAGCCACAGCCAACATTTGACTGGTTGTTAGTGGTGGAGGTGAGGACCCAGCTGTAGCCGTGTTAACCTTGCCAGCCGTGGCCAGCAGGAACTGCTTGAGATCGCCCCAGTCCGTGTACTCAAGCACCATGTAGTGCGGATCTTTTTCGCGGCACAGACCAAACAGTCGTACGACACCCTTGTGCGAGATGGCGCGCAGCAAATCGAGTTGCCGTCGAAACTCCTGGCAAACCTGCTCATCTTTGATCTTATTGAGTGCCTTGACCAGCACCAGTTGATCGGGCGTGGCATCAGACGACTCTGGTTGTGGTGGTTCCTCCTCTTTGATCTCCTCGATGTCATCCATTGAGGTCTTGGAGCGACGCTTCTCGTTCAAAGTGCTTAAAGTGGTGCTGCCACTGCCGCTTGCACCGCTGCCATTCTCGCTGCTGCTGTGCTGCTTCTCTGGGTCTGTGTCCTTGTTACTCTGTGGCTGTGGGGAAACCAAGGATGCCTTCAGCTTGCCAACAAACACGTCTCCAAACTCGCCGCGTCCAATTTGAATGAGCTCGCTGAGTCCGGAGCGTGGCAGAGCCAGTTGCTCATAGATGTGAGCGGATTTCTTTGATGCCTTCGACTGCTGGCTGCAGGCGGTGTCATCGGATTTCTGTGCATCACCATTGGCGCCCCGTGATTTGCTGTGTCCGTTGCGCGGCTGTTTCGCCAGACATGGCTCCTGTTCGGTGTTTTTGCCCGATTCTGGCTGATCACCACCCGCCTCCTTGATGCTCAGCTCGTTGAGACGTGCCTTACGTGCCTGGCGACGATAGCGACACCAAAGCATCAAACCCACCACGAGCACAATGTAGGCCAAGGCCACAGTCATGGTGATGAGCACGGCACGTGTAACCAGAAAACCGTCCCCAGCTGATTCCTCCGTGAGGAAACCTTCGCCATTGTTGCGCACCAAGAGGCGCACCTCTTCGCGTTTCAGTCCCGCGCTATTGCCAATTGTGCAGCCATATTTGCCCTCATCCTCGGCTTGGACATTGCGAATTTCGAGAGTGCCATTCTCCAAGAAGCTAAATCGCTGGCGATCCGTATTGTTCTCGCTGAGAAATTGCAGGTCCTTGTCCCACTGTATCGTCGGCTTGGGATCTCCAATTGCCTGACAGTGTATGACGGCCACGCCCTGCTCGATTGTCTCAATGGGTCCCAAGGGGGCCACGCTAAACTTTGGTGTGACCACCACGTTGACGGAGACTGTGGCGTTAATCTGTCCCTGGCTGTTGCTGGCCACGCACGTGTAGTTCCCTCGATGCTCGGCGCTCACATTCTTGAACGTCAAAGTACCATTGATGTCATCCACGTGCTCGGGCAGTGAGTCATTTGCCGCATCCTGTATGAGATAGAGACAGAGATAGAGACATAAGACGAGAAATGTTGACTATTAGAGAAACCAATTTAAAAATCCAGTTTTAACGCGTTTTCAACTAAAATGCAAAAACCTTGCCAACTCAGTGGGAGCGCTGCGCTGGTGGAGTGGAAGGGCGCAGTCTATATGCGTTTGTTTTCGACCAAAAAACGAAATAAAAACAACTTCAGTGGGGGTCTTGTTAGTATTTTCTTTTATTTTTTTTTTTTTTTTTTTTAGTTTTTTGGTGGTGGTGCGGGACAGTTGTTCTGGCAAATGGACAAACAGTTGTCAAAATTGGTTGGACCTCACAAACAGCTGCAAAGGACTTTGCCTGGATATTAGAGGTAGCAAGGGATGCCTGGTGGGCATGTTAGCTGGATAGAACTCAATTGAGTTTTGCATATGAAATGCGCTTTTTGAATAAGTTTTACACAGTCCCACGTATCATTTTTCAATTTTCCAGGTGGATATTCGACCTCACGCTCTCCCCTCGAAGGCGAGGCAGACCATGTGAATGAAACTCCATCGACTTTTGACAGAGCACTCAATGAAGAGACTTCGGGATCTCCATTCGAAATCGATTGGTATTGAAGCTTATCAAATATGTATTACTACTAAATGGTATTTTAAAATAGTTTGCGAATATACCTGTACAATTGTACAAATGTCAAACAACACTTTTAATTTTATTATTTTTCAGCTTTGTTAATTGGATCAACTGAATTTAAATATATTAAATAATATATATCCTAAGTGCCAGGTGCTGAGTTGACAGCAGCGTGCCCCTCCAGCTGCAATTGGCACATATATATATATATATATATATGTATATACAATATGTATATATTATTTATTAATTATATACGTTTAATACAAAAAATGTTGATCCGTTTGGTGTTTATAGCTGAAATATCACAAAGTCCATCAATTCGCCATTCGACCAGAGAACTTCGTTAAAAATAAAACTCACGAAAGTCTAAATGAACTGTTGAGCCATTTGAACTTACCCTTAACCATCGAACCTGCGGCGTTGGAGTTCCCTGTGCCTTGCAGTGTAACTTGCCCAGAATACCCAGTTCCAGGTTCTTGGACGTCGGCTGCGGCATAAACTTGAGCTGCTCAATGACATCCAAAGTGCCAGGTGCTGAGTTGACAGCAGCGTGCCCCTCCAGCTGCAATTGGCATATATATTGACCAGCATCGCTGGCAATGATGCTGCTGAAGCTTAGTGTGCCATTCTGCTTGTGTAGTACAAGACGACCGTCTTCACGCAGTAACCCATCTTTGCCAAAGTCTAGCGCCTGACCTGGTATGAGGGCACCACCCAGCTCCACATGCCGGAGCACTTTACCATCTTTCCGCCAGCGCAGCTGAATGCGTTGGTTTTGCAGCTCGGCGGGGAGCTCGTAGAGACAGCTCAGGGCAATCGAATCGCCCTCCTTGATTACTAGCTTGGCGTTGGGGCCTTGCTCAATGCGCAGCCCTTCGGGAGATGGTGGCAGTGTCAGTGACTGATCCATGCCACCGGCACCTCCACGTTTGCCGCGGCACAAGAAAACTTGCTTGCCCCATGACTCGGGCATCTTTTGATTTTTCTTCAATCTGGGCAGGCACTTGGGTATGCCATTCGGATTATTCTCGTGCTGATGCTGGTACACATAGCCCTGCTTGCTCATCACACGCGCAGCCGCATTGGAGGCAATGCAGCGGTAGAAGCCATCATCGGCGCTGCTTGGTTGGCGCACAAGTAATCGATGCTGCTGCAGTTCAAGATTCTGCCAGGTGCTCAACTTGGCGCTGTCACGATACCACTCAATACGTAACGGTTCATTGCCTGAGGCACCTTCCACGTGGCACTTGAGCAGCAGCTCGTTCCGATTGCTGCCCAACAGTTGCACGCTTGCCGACTCTAGATCTGCAATAGGACAAACATTATGCTGTGATTAGTCGGGGCTCAAAACACAAATAAAGTGGAGCTTCATATCGAGGGCAGCTCAATAAAAAAATTGATAAGAAACTCGAAAGAATATATAAGCGTGAGCTATCGAAGGTACTGTTAAGTGTGATGACATCTTATACTTTCCTTGATAGTCAATGAAATGAACAACAAAATTGTACACTTTTAATTGGCATTTCCATTTCAATTCAAACACTAACGTCATATTGCAAATTACAATAGACTCTAAATTGTTCTACACAATTGACTGGATTATTGCAAGATTTTTAAATTCATTAAATTATACAAATATTAATGTTAGCATTTAATTTTAACTTGAAGAGTTTCAATTAATGATGCTAAGGCTATAAAGTGCACCTCGAAACTGGATCAGCCAGCAAGAAATTCCATAAATATGCATAATATATCGCAAGTTAGATTTGCGTTAAATGCATTTCAAAGTTCTCGCTGTGGTGAGTGTTGTGCGAGTTCGTTCATTCGTTTGTTGTTGCCTGGCTCGCTGCATTAAGTGCATTTTATAGTCAGCTCGATGGGGCAAAACACGACGCTGAAATCTTTGTCTTTATCGCTGCCTGCCAGCCCATTTAAGGCGCAGAGGAAGTATAAATTGAACTGTCAGTCAGTTTGCTAGGGTCGGACTGGTTTCCTCACTTTGGATTTATGTAAATGCTTCTTCGCAGGTCTCGTTTGTGAAAAAGAACCGACTTCTTTTCTCCTTCTTTTGTTTTGTTTCAGTTCTTTCACTGCGTTAGGCCCAGACGTCGAGTCGATGTGCTGGGGGAGGTTAAAGTGAAACTGTACTTGGCAACAATTGCAGCATGAGAAAACAGTTTGTGGCAAAAGCATAATAAAAAGAAGAATGTTCCAGGCTGATATTAAGAGCGATGGTGAATAGTCTAATGTGCGAACTTAATCTGCAGCCCTTTGTTGAAGATGATCTGATAAGAAGGACTGGCAGAACTCAAAGGTGATTATCTATCCATTAGATACAACAAATATCTGTGAGATATCGATTGCAAAAGTATGCAATTTTAAAGATACAATACGTAAGGTTTTAATAGGCATTCCTCACTGCCACATGCATATGCCTTAAGATGGTAAACACAATTTGTTGCTCTAATAAGTCGTTTTTATATGTTATAGCTGCCATTCACAGCTGTGCGCATTGTCTGCGCAATTTTTGTTTGGTTATCCATTAGATACTTTTCAGTATTCGGGCCCACCGCCTGCTCATTGCTGTCTAAGTGCCAATTAGTTCACTCTACTGTCATTTTGGCCGTAAAGTTGATGCCACAAGCAAGTCAAAGTATCTGTCAGTGCGTCGTCTGGACGTGCCCCAATACAGCAAAACACACACACACACACACTCACATACACATTTGCGGTAACACGAATACATAAAGCAAATACAAATACATTTCAAACTTTTGACACTTCCTCGACATAGACAGAGACGACACAGTGCTGTTTATTGAGTTGTTTCTGTCGTTCCAAGATGTGCTTGTTGCTGTTGCGGCTGTTTTTTTTTTTTTTTTTGTATGCCACCAAATAAGTATTCACAAATATTTACAGGCATTTCCAACGATGGTGGCTGGCTGCTTTCGAGTTGAGAGTTCGTTGAGACAAACAAAGTCAAAGCCCAAATAAGATTTATGTGCATATGTAAATTTTCTAACGCGCCCAGCAAACCACAGGCAACAAACGAAAAGACGAAAAGAAGACCCAGGCACAGTCATAGACGCAGACCGGACCTAGACCAAGAGCTGGTATTGGAACTGGCAAACATTCTGAAGATAGGCAAAGTTAAATATCCATAAAACATACTCGTACATCAAGCATTTTTTTAGACATAAACTGAGGGATGCGGAACGTGTGTGTTTTTTGCACACAAAAAACTGTTTGTATAGATAATAAAAATATGCATGTTTTATAAATGTTTTATAAAAATTCTGACACAATCATAGCAAGGGGATGGAGTATCAAATCAAACAATGGAATATGCTCGAAATATACGAAAAGTTAATTGAAGTTCGAGTTATTCGTATATTTGAAATGTGCAGAGAAATTAAATAAATACAAAATTATTATTATTATGCATAGAACTTTTTTATGCTATTATTAAAAAATTTAAACTTTTCTTAGATATTCATTTAATGCAAAATAATTTGCAAATAAACTTTGAAATATATGTAGACGTTCTGCGAAGATTTTGTAAAACACACTTTTCGCATTTTGCCCACTAAAGATGAATGAATGTATTTGAAAAATCTGGTACCCATGCTCCCAGAGGTATGACCTGAACGTTGTTGCCTTACGGTAAATCAAATTAACTTGAAGAATAGGTGCCTAGGCGCTAATTAAGAAGCGTCTCATTAGTTTGATGTATGCAACGTCAGTGGCAAACACGAGCACATCTCTTAACACCTACATATAAAAGGGCAGAGTACTGCAACGGGACATGCGGAGGAACTGGAGAGGAAGACGGTCATTATTCACACGTTGCATGCAACATTGGGTGGCTGGGGAAGGAGGGCAGGGGAGGCAGGCTACTATGGCGAGGTAAGCATAAAAGCAACAGCCAAATAACAACCACAGGCTCCAAAAGAAAATACATTTGTTAAACTTTTGCTGGCGGAGCTCGATAGCTTGGAGCTGACGGAGCATAAGCCACAGTGCTGTAAACAATTGTCTGAAATTGGAACTGGCAACCCATAACAAAAAACGATACGAAACGAAACAAACCGAACTGTACCGACGAAAAACAAGAGACGAGCAATAAACTCGCCTCGAGTAAACAATGTGGAAGTAAACGTCGGCAGCTAAATTATAGATATAGAAATTGACAGTCGTTTGTCAGACTGGAGGCGAAGGTGGAGAATGAGGACGACAAAAGAATGGGAGGGTAGCCCGGTTATCGATGACGCCTTAAGCCGTTTCTCTTAGTCTTTGGATCTTTCTTGTTCGAAACAGGGAAAAACAAAGAAACGATCGAAAGTGTGTCGGCTGCGTCTTATTTCGTCAAGTAGCAGCGTCGGCTTCCTCAATTCCTGATAAGATAGCAGCTGAATTTTCTTGAGTTTTTTGAATTCTCTTTTGCCCTTTAATGTGAAAATATAATTAATTGATAATCAAATAGGTGATTATTGCCTTTGCCGTCACAGCCAGCATGTATGCTTTTCACTTCAAATGGGAACATGGCAGCCAAATAGTTCAACGTAGGAACCCATACAAGTAATACCTTAACCATTCACAGCACTTATTCAGATTTTGACACATTTGCATGCTTTAAATATGGAGAGTACTATTAGATATGTGATGAATGTAATAATAATTCAATTGTCGGATATTGATGGGATGCTTAGGGAAAATATACAGTATCAAATGTCTGGGTCATTGCCATTACATAAGCTAATAAGCAGTTGATCCCTTGTGTATGCTAATGCAAATAAATCCGAACCGTTGTTTTATTTATCTCTGAATATGAGAATTCACATAACTCGGAAATTCGATACGAAAATGCCGCTTTCAATCTAAACATACAATGCTGACTTATTCACTGTCAGCCAAAATGTCGTTCTCGAATTAAGTTTTGGGTATTTTTAACCAGAATCTGTTGTGAAGTCAAGTCGAATTCAAAACATAGATCATCCTTTAAGTATTGGATGATTTATGTTTTGAATTTGACCCAAAATACCCATTAAGTCGCGTTGATCAATTTTAAACCATCATAAAGTTTATTGAATATGTGAGACAAAATAAGGAATACAAGTGGGCAAAATAAAACAAGTTAAGTGTCTTAAAATAAATTGATATACGATTATACAAAATTCAACTTCTCCATTAGACAGACAGATGGCTCATACGATACTCTAGATTGGACGCGCATGAGGAGCCGCTGTCGCTGTCACTTTCATTGCCATTATTTTCTTTGTGCTCTAGGCTCTGGCTGAACTCATCCCTTAAATTGCATGCATTGAACAATAGATTGCCCTTGGCCTTGCACTGCTCGATAATAAACTTGAAGTTTTTGTCATCATACAGTGTGGTTGGATTACCAATCAGTATCATCAACGACTTGGCACGAGAGAGCATAACATTAACTCGCCGGGGATTTGAGAGGAATTTCGTACTCTTATATGAACTAACCATCGATATAATTATAATGGACTTTTCATCACCTTGAAATCCTTCAACGCTTCCAATTTTTACATTTGTTTGATTTCGTTGCTTGAGCATCTTTTTTAGAAGCTTGCACTGAGCCAAATATGGAGACACCACACCAATATCCTCTTGTCTGATCGTCCTACCGTCACCAAGTCCATCTCTCAGTATAGTCGATAGGTACCAACAGAGCACGTCGGCCTCCGTCTTATTGAAGCTACTTGTGGAGTGCTCTTCACGTTCAGTTTCTCCGTGCGTGGCTTGAAATATGATTGGGAATTTCATATTGGGCAGTATTTTCCACTTGGCTGCCTGGTTAACCTGCGATAGCGGAGCAACCGATATGAGTTCTCCATTATAGAACAGCTTGTTGTAGATGTTCACGATCTCCAGATGGGATCGGTAATTGCGACGCAATCGCGTCTGCAAAGTCTGATCATAGTTTCCTTTCACATCAACTGCATACAATTTGTTGGTCAGAAGGCGATCCATAAGGGAGCGATCCAAGCCTAGAGAAGCAGCTCGTTCGCACTTGATGACTGCACCCAACTGCTTGTGGTCGCCAGAAAGGATGACATGACATGGGCGAGTTTTATTCCCCACTAAGCCCATCAGAGTTTCTGGCTCAGTGGAGGCAGCGGCCTCATCAATGAAAATATGCGTAAAATTCGGCTTATTAACAACATTTAGTATGCCCACAGTGCATAATGTGGCCACAACAATGCCATATTCACTTAGATTAATGCGCTTCAAACCTTCATGGCCTCTTGAACGATAGTTGGAGAAAGCCAAAACCTTTGGAGCCATTAACTTCCTGGCCTTTCTAAATCTAGTGAACGACAACAAGCGCAGCATAACATTCTCCTTCGACCTGTCCTGCGACAGACTGGGAATATATTCGCATAGCCTTTCGGTAATCGTGTCGCAGGCCGAATTGGATCCGGCAGTAACAAGAATCCGATTGTTTCCTTGTAAGTACAATTGTAGAATAGCCTCCACAATGGTTGTGGTCTTGCCGGTGCCTGCATGAGATGTATTATGATTAAGACGTTTTCCTAACGATCGGTGCTGGGACTCTCACCTGGTGGTCCAAAAACAACATATGGTGCTTGGGGATTGGGGCCAGCAACGATCTGTCGAACAGCTTGCAACTGATCAGAATTGGTGCCAATGGAAGCATTTAGCAGAGTAAAAGTTGTCAAGTTTTTGGTAATTGGATCCGACCGCTTACTGGGTTTTGAAACAGTAATCGGAAAAATATATCCTCGAATATCGGGCCTGTTTTTGAGGATATGCAGTGCATAATACATTAGACGCTGCGGGATGCGAGGTGAGCGAAAGATAACATCAAACGGTCCGGTCGACAAGATGTTGGTGGATTGAATGAAAAAACGTCTAGGAGTCACCCTGGCAATTTGAGAAACATATATACCCTTCCTTGAAAGTGCCTCGATGAAAGGCAACGAAAGAGGTGATTCTTTCAATCCTGCGCTGGATACCAGCACAACTTCATCATAACATGATGACAGTTGACTTGCATTATTCATTGTTGACTCACTAAACTTAATGAACAATTCCTGTTTTTTGTTTGTGCCAACATTGACATTAAACTGAGTTAGCTTCGCATACATCTGCGTAGTTGACAAGTCATCTATGCGGAGCAACGCCTCGAGAACAGCACAGAAATTGTCGCTGCTGAATTCTGGCTTACGCAAATATGAGGTAAATATCGGTACAGCGGCTGTTAAGCTTTCATCACTGAAATTACTCTCCAGAGCATTTAGCCATTTTTCGCTGGGATTATATATTGATAGACTTTCCATTGCCTTTCTATTAAATCTGCACCCGATTCACTTTAAGCACAATTCTCACGCAATACAATTGTCGTTCTCCGCTGGCAATCAGATTGCAACTGAAATTAAGTGGGATTCACAAAGTTTATATTCGCGGCTGTCCGCAGCGAATCTGAACTAAATGACATAAACAGTCGACAGATGTAGGCGTTTTGCATACCCTACGCCAAGTATCAGACTGTGCAAACTGATTAATAAGAAAATGATCACAGGCAAATTATAACATCAACATTTGAATACTATATTGTAATTGATATGCATTTCCAATTATGATTTTATATATAGAATTGTCAATTTCATGGACATAAGCGGGAGGGTATTTTCTGTAGAGTATATAAAAATCGATTTCGTCAATTGAATTCAAGTATTTTTTAGTTGGCAACATGATTCAGCGTTGCTGCGCAATGTTGCTAGCAGCTTACATACATACATGTGCAAAAATTCGTTTCAGAGATTACAAAAAAAAAAATAACTATAATTTTTCAGCAGCTAATTTATATTATTATTGTAGTTATATATAGTTATACAACGTATTTACATAGGTTTCTATTACAATTAATTTATACCAATTAGTATTTATATATACATATAAATGCAAATTGTAAAATACTTAGGTTCATGTAAATTAATACATATTATCAATGCATACATACATATATCACATAATTATCTAGTTAGATTTAGCTATAAATACTGAATAATTTTAATGATTGCATTGCAAGTGTGACCGCATTATATACTATTCCAAATCGAGAAATTGAGCACTTTTGTAAATAGCATTTGGTCACACTTAGGTTGGGATGGCATAATTCAAAAATATTTGCTAACCGCTCAACTTTGTAAAATGATATAGTATAATTTTAAAAAGAAACGTAAAGCATAAGTAAGAAAAATATAACAACTATTAGATTAGGCAGTGAATCAAAGCAAGAAAATGTAAATAGCTTAGCTGCGGAGATCGCTTTTTTCGTTTTTTCGTTTAATTGCAAAATTGAACTAATTGTTATCGATCATCTCGAATGTTGCTGGATTTCTTGATTTCTTTGAAGTTATAAATTGCGAACAGTTCAGCAATTTTTTTGAGATCTTCACATTTATACACATTTCAATTCGCTCAATAATAAGAAAATTATGGATGCTATGGAAGCAGGTATGATGATGAAAATCTTATTGTCGTTGATCCCACCATATCAACATATTTACAATCAAGGCAACACAATAATGACAAGAATTAATCAAAATTCAATTGCCCGAAATTGATCAAATTCAATTTGGCACTTTTAATAAAAGATTTCAACTTAAGGACTTCGGGTTCGGGTTCGAGTTCCAGATTCAGTAATTATAATGATGTGTATCGGCTACAGTTACCAAAAACTCTGGTAAATGCTTCTATTGACATAAAGCCTGAGCAGTTGAAAGCTGTTCAACAGATCGTTGCTGGCCCCAATCCCCAAGCACCATATGTTGTTTTTAGACCAACAGGTGAGAGTCCCAGCACAGATCGTAAGGAAAACGTCTTAAGCATAATACATCTCATGCAGGTACCGGCAAGACCATTCTACAATTGTACCTGCGACACGACTACCGAAAGGCTATGCGAATGTATTCCCAGTGTGTTGCACGGCAGGTCGAAGGAGAATGTTATGCTGCGCTTGTTGTCGTTCACTTGAGTTCAAGACGCCACGAAGGTTTGGCGCCAATTAATCTAAATGAATATGAAATCATTGTGGTAATTTTTTTGCATATTTTCATTGATGTGACCGATGGACACGCTAATGGACAGTTTGTAATTATATTTCAATCTGTTACTTGATACACCTCACGCGATGCCCACTCGACTAGCAGCTTCAACCAACGGGCCTTATGTGGTCTGCTGGTATGTGATAAAATTGCTCTTCGATAGACTTGGAAATGATATCGAAGTGGAGGAGGATGATATCGCCATAATAACGATATATCTGGTGCAATGCAAGTTCTACGGTTATAACCGTTGGATTTGGGTCGAAGACAACACAGTATATGTCCCGGTTACATGTCATGTTGACTTTGGTGTCGTCCAATGACATTTCCGCTTCGTATTTACGTATATGCGGACAGGGAAATCATGGCTTTATCGGTGACACCCTCGCTCTCGCGGTCCGCTACAATGTCACCGATAGGGAAATTTTTTCCGCGGTTCGTTTTCTGATGACATTTCAAATTCCAGGTTTACGATGACAGTCCCAGTGACTAGTCACAGAGACTGTCACCGCGACTGGTCACCTGGGCTTTCATATAAAAATTTCATTCTTGAGTATTTATTTTAATTGTTGCTTTATAAGTAATAATATAACATACAAATACAAATATGTATTATAAATAACTTAACATATAATATAACTTAACATAACATACAATATAAAATAATAGTAAAAGTCTTCTATCCTTATGATTCTCTCTCTTTACTCCCTTGTATTGTGAACGCTGTTTTCAATGTTGCTAAAGTTCCACCATTAAAAATCAAAATAAATCATATTTATTAAATTGGGATAAAATAACTATTATAAATCACAATATATAAGAACTTTTTAAGTAATTTGAATTTTACTTACCTTTATTTGTTTGTTTGTAAAACTCGCGCAGAACAAAAATCAACTTAGTCGTAGAGCGACATGCATAAAACTAAACATGTTAGAATGGACGTCGGACAGACGAAAAACACCGAATACAGAAAATATACATGTCAAAACTGAACTCTTGGCGGACCATGTCACTGGAACTAATTGCGCAGTAATTAAAAAAAAAAGGAAATTTTATTTTGAGCGGCTGTCACTGACACTTAGCCTGACTCTGGTGACAATTGTCAGGACCAGAGGTTGGTCACCAGAGTCACCGGGACAATGCCTATGGCTCTTGTCATTGTCGTCAAAAAATTCAATTGGGTAGTTAATTAAAATTTCAAAAAGAATGATAGTGTCAAAAGCCTATAATAAATATTGCACCGTTGGTCAGCTCCTTTAAGAGCATAAAATATGTATCAAATCCTAGCAGGTGATATGGTCGGTAACCCAACCACACTGAGCTAAGATAACAACTTCAAATTTATCATTGACGAGTGCGTAACTTGCTAAGTGACCATCTGGTGACGCAAAGGAAATTGTGAATAATAAATAGGAAACAACTTGAAAGGAGTCAACTTTTTGATAAGATCGAAGATGAACTCCTTTGTGAATTGAAAAATATATATTTGGACACTGTACCTAAAATGTACTATGTTGTTAAGGGTGAATTGAAAGTATTTTTTTTTAATTGATTATGAATATAGGAATAATAAAGAGCACTAACTAAACAATCCAAGTTAATAAAAGTGTATATTTGTAAACCAAATAAATTAAATATTAATCACTTAGTTGACATATGTTAAGGGTAGTGTATCCAGGATTTAAACCATTTATTCGAATGATTGATTTTGAGTGTACGAATAATAAGGAACATTAACTATGTAATCCAAGTTGATGTGGTCTTTTAACTTGTATCTTTAATAGCCACTACGTTAAGCTTTGGTTTGTCTTGCAATTTAGACGACAAATTTATGGCAGTGAGCCCTGTGTATTCTTTTAGTACACTATCTAGGCAGGCAGATCTTTAATTAAAGTTGACCCCTAACATTTGTTGTCCCTTTAGAACTTGGCCCGTCTGTCACACAGTTTTCAAATTAAAACGTTAAACATTCGATTATCGCACATTGTGTAGTCTGGGGCAAAGCTTCTACACCCACCCAAATGCTGAAACTTTTCTGCTAATGATCAACTCATGTAACTGCAAGTCAAAGCCAAAAGTTAAATAAATTGACCAGTGTGAAAAGGACGTCGAATTGAATAAGAGAGGGAGAACTAGAGGGAGAGAGAGAGAGAGAGAGAGAGAGAGAGATAGCGAGAGAGAGAGAGAGAGACAGAGACAGAGAGAGAGGTGAACAGGTCGTGTTGAAAAGCTGACTACAGTAACTGTCTGCGCCCTTTAATGCTCCGTCGTTCTTGGATTCGTAAAATTTTATGCGATTTTCCGGCATTCACCAAATGAAAATTATCCGCTTGCCCCCGAAATTTAGGCTGTACATACGTATTCTGGTTGAATACTCGAATATAGAAAACGCAAGTTGCCAGCTGCAGTCAAGTTGAACTTGTGTGCGCATAGAATGCTTGACAACAACAGAAGAGTCACTCATACATATGTGTGTGACCGCTTGTGGGTGCGTGCGTGTGTGTGTGTGTGCGTGTGTGTGTGTGTGTGTGTGTGTGTGTTTGTGTCTGTGTGCGTGTGTGTGTATGCATGATGGGGGTGCTTACTGTTTGAGGGTTGATTTCTTCTCTACGCCCTGACGCCCCCTATCGTGACGTGTCTCTGCATTTTGTTTGGTTTTTATGACTTTGCCTGGCTGTTTGTCTGTGTTGCTATTGCCATTTCTCATTTTATGTTTATGTTTCGTGTTAATGTTGCATTTCATTTCCATGTACACATCACCATGCCCCCTGCCAGATAAAGCAGTAGCTCCCAAAGCCATCCCACCTTTTAATAAGACACACAGCGCTTCTTTTTTGTTGTATCAAACATCGTCTCTATGGCACATGGCTCAATGCAGCTCAGCTGTTGGGCCGCGTCTATATCCTTGGGTTATCCTCGAGTCCAACCCCTTTTTAACTGTTTTTACTATGCTTGAGCCTGTCTCCCCAATTGTCTCTTGACTGGGCTGACAGTTGTCTGGCTCTGGTCTGCTTCAGTTTCTATTCCCTTTCTCCACCTTTTCACCTTTCATATTTATTTTGCGTTCTTCTGTATCTGCGTGAATCTGTATAGACATCAGTTAGTTGCAGCTCAACTGTATCTGCATCTGAAACTGGAATTTATGCAACGACCAATACACCTACCTACACATTTTTCTATTGCAACGTCAAACTTCATAATTTCATTATTTAGCGCCGCTTACGATATTCACAATTTAAATTCATTGGAGTTGGCGGAACAATAACGCAAATAATAAACAATCTTGAATGCATGTGTAATCGGACAATACAACAAAACAAAGCAAGACTTAAATATCACAGTAAAGGTTTATCAAGAAAATTTATAGATATTTAAAATGAGCTATTTCTACGAATTTATATTTATTAATTCAAACAAATGGCATTTCATATTATTGTTTGGTTAATTACATATATCAAATATAAATCTTAAATATGGCATTTGCTAGATTTTTTACATTTAATGATCTTTGAATTTTACCAGAATAATAAATATGATATCTTTAACAATTCTTTTTAATAATTAAATTAGCCTCAGGCTACTGCAGATTGGAGAGAATTTAGCAATCGGTTTGACTTTATCGAGATGCTGTTGAATCAGTTCTGTCTTCGTTTAATTTGTTTAATGTTGCAAACCAAATGTCACTTTTCTTGCGCTTAATTGAACATTTATTTCTAGCGGAAAGATTGCGATTGGCAATTGGAGTTTTCTGGTTCACCACCCCGTACCCAATTATCGAATATTTGAAAAGTTTTTGTCTGCAGATCTGAAGGCAATTTGAAAGGGGTTGAGTTGTGGACGTTTTGGAAGAACTAAACCATTCAGTTGTTATCCATTCAATGGCGCCACTGAGAAATAAGCTAAATCACTCCTTGACAGCTCAACAGCCCGACAGCTCGACAATGACCAATCCCCCGTTGCAAATGCACTTAGCGACCTTTCAGCAGCATCGCTGGGCCGGCAGCAATTAAAATCAACTCCCAAAAACTACAAATTAATTAGTTAATTAATTAGGTAAAACACTTGAGTGTAGCGCACAAGTTGCTATAAATACATTCCGGTAGGGGGAGGGGGTCAAGGCGTCTTTGATGATGAGCAGCGACTTTGATCAGCTGCCAGGCGGTGCTGACAGCAGGCAGCAACAACAAGCGACTTCGAAATCGTCTCCGGTTGACTCCGGAAAGCAATAACACATGCAACACAGATTGTGCATAAAACTTCAGCTCGCTTTGTTTACATTTGCGGCGTGTGCAGAACATGGAGTGGGGAGTGGGAAATAGGGAGCGAGTTGCAGGGTGTGAGTGTAGCAGTCGGGGAGGCATTGACTGTTTGTTAAATTTATGCATTTTTCTGCTTAAAGGCAACACAACTAAATTAACATCAATCACATGACGCCGACGATGGTTGATGAAAAGCAGAAAACAAAGCCGAACAAGAACAACTGGAAATGCAACTGCAACTGCAACTGCACTTGCCATTTGCCACTTGCCACAATGTTTGAGGCATCTTCGTGGCTGGTTCTATATTGCAGTCTCTTTCACTCTTTTCTGCCACGCAACGCTGCCCTGGAAAATACTTTGGCTGTGCATTGCACTGTACTTCCTGTGCCCGGCGAGCAAAGGGTTAAAGTCGGAGAGTGCTGTGTTCTGCTATTTTGTGTTGTGCGTGACGCATGTGCATCAAAAGTTTTTGGTTTTTATCTTTCTGCATGTTGCCTTTACCTTCTTGTCTTCCACCTGACCAATCGAAAGGAAGTCAACAGATGCACGAAGGAAGTCTAATAAACTCTGGTCTTCGCCAGAACTAGCCATTGTTGGCTACTACTCTAGGCTAGATAATATTAGTAGTGAGTGGGAGGTACTTACATATCACGCTCAATTTAGCTGCAGGCGACTCCTGCCTGGCGCCGCTGGCCACACTGGTGGCAATGCAGACAAAGTCACCGGCATCATCGCGTTGCACCAACTCGATATGCAAATTGTCGCCGATTTGTTGCACGCGTTTGTCATACACAATTCGCTGACCTGCAATTCCGTCAACGTTATACTCGCGCTGTCTCCCTTTCATTCGATATAGAGTGTACTCACCATTATGCAACCACTCGTAATGCAAATCGCTGGAGGGCCCACTAGCCCTTGCCTCGCAGCTAAAGTCAACGGCATCGTTCTCAATGATGGCGTGACTCTGGCCCGGTTGGATGGAACGTGATGAGTTGGCAAGGTTGGGCGCTGTAATTGCAAATGTCAGAGGATTAATGCCTAAATGATGTCGGACATACGATACATAATTATTATTTATGACTACTTAACTGACTTTTCCCTTACTCATGCATAATTTATGAATTCTATACGTTTTTATATACCGCTTTTTGTCTTGATTCGCTAACTAGTTTAATTGGTTGAACTTGTCGTAGAGGTATTAAATGCTTGTTAATAATTGGTTAACTTTCTATCTTACTTTTGTCTATAAAAAATGTTCTTTAGCCTTTATGAGTCTTTATTTGCCATATGGAAAAATTCAGTGCCATTGTTTTTTTTACTCCCCAATGCAAATATTTCGCTTTTCACATTTTCATAGATACATGATAGTAAGTTCAATTGCTTTTGAATGTTATTGCTTATATCAATGTAAGAATGATATTTAAGTATAGATTGTCATTTGGAATTGTAGATTTTTGCCTTTTATTTATTTATTTTTTTTTTGCTTAGGAATAACCCCCTTTAGCCATGAAGTTGTTGGCACTTTAATATAAATAACAAAAATTACATTCGCCATAATTACGTTTAATTAAAGTGGTTTAAGCAAATTAAATGTGCTTAATCGGCTCAAATTACAGTGTTTAAGCTAAATGCAATTTTGTTACGGCATACGAAAAAAAAAACAAAATTACAGAGCATACAATTAGGAGCTTTTGCGTGTCCGCAAAACATAAGAACTAAAATAATGTATTACATTTGTTTAACCGCCAGCGAACAAATACTCTCTCGATTAAACTTAAATCCGTTCTTTAATATTATTATATGATATTATATTATAATTATTATCAACTCTGGTTAATAACATATTGTTTGGACTCTCAAGCTCGTTGTGTAAACAATACACATTGCGCATTCAGTGCTGTTAATATGCTTGTCTGATTAAATAAAAATAAAGCGTTTTTAATAAACGGTCAATCGTAATAATTTAAAAAAATCCACAAATTGGATATGCAATTTATTGCATATTTATTTAATACAATGTTGGCTGAAAACTGAATTAATTTCTAATGATTACATATATTGTAATAGAATTTTTAGTGATATACAAATACACCGCGATTAACATTTGGCTCCTAAGTTGAAGTATAGCATAATTTAACCAAGTGTAATACATTATTATTGTCAGTTGTCTTTAATTATTGCAACACAACGATTTAGGAAGCAAGTCGCTTGAACTATATGGTTTCAATTCTGATTGTATAATTTGGAAGGTGCTGTCCATTTTGACACTCATCAATTAGATCTCTTTTTCGAGTTGCAAACTTTAGATGCAACGCCGCTGTCATTACGGTAAATTGATTAAAATGTAGGTAAGCTACAACAAAAAAAAAAAAAATACCGAATACGCAACTTTAACTTGAAGACTCTTAACGTTATCTCACAGCGATTATTTTTGTGGTAAAGGAATATACAGGTTTCCATTGAGCCAAATTTTATTAGGCGCCACCAACTAAACCTACACACACACACACACACAGTTGTGGTTGACACACACACGCTAAGGCTAAGTTAAAAGCCAACTGACAAGCAATTCAGAAACGATTACTTTTTATTGTACGAGGTGCTCGACCCTGGCCCTGGCTTAGTAGCAAAGTTTGGTAGGTTTGGGAAGCTGCAACTACAAAACGGGCACCATTACATTTTGGCACTAATTGAAGCAATTTGGGGAAACACCTCAAAAAGGCAAACTCCAACCTGGGCGGGGCTCGACACGGAATCAATAAGCAGGCCGATCCGAAGTGAGGTACAATAGAAGCAGCCACACCAACAGCAACAGCAAGAGCAACAACAACAGCTGCAACAATATCATCATTAAGCTCATATGTTGTTGTAGGTACTTTTTATACCCGATACCCATAGGGTAGAAGAGTATTATAGCTTTGTGACTTGAAAAAATGTATGTAACGGGCAGAAGGAAGCATCTCCGACCCCATAAAGTATTTCCTACGCAGATCAATTTTATTTTAGATTTTTGCCACGCCCCTTTCCGCCCCCCAAAATCGAAAAAAACGATTTTTTAGCACAATTTTAAAGATAGAGTTTTGGTACATACGAAGATAATGACAGTCTCGATGCTTCCCGAGAATTTGGTCGCGATCGGATGAAAAACTTGGAAGTTATTTAAGAAACAGTTTGGGAAAATTCAAAAATACTTTTTGGTATATTTTAGTATATTTGAGCTGGGTAGCGGGTATATCACACTCGACTGTAGCTATCTGACTTGTTCCTCTTGTTCTTGTTATTTATTCTTTTTGGCTGGGTTTGGGCAAACTGCAAGTCATATGCCAGTCACATAGTCAGCGACGTGTTATGATACACAACATACAAACTTGGAACCACAAAGTCAACCACTAAAGCTGTCGGGCAGGGCTGACTCTGGGGCAGTCGTTGCCACCCGGTGCTCTTTCTTTGACTCAACCAACCAGAATCGATTTAATTTGCTGCAGCAACCAGTCGACAGTAGGCAGTCTCCAGTCGCCAGTCAAGAGTCTCCACACAGTCGGGAAGTCAGTCAGTCATTTAGCCAGTTTACTGGGCGTCGATTAAAGAAATATGCGACCCCGGTGAGGGGTTCGATACGGTTTGCTTCGCCTTGATTGCGCTGACGTGGACAAAAATAAGTCAAGCTGCAGTGTTAGAGTGATGATGCGGCAATGAGAACAGCGGGGCGTCCAGCTTCAGCTTCACTTTCTGCTCTGCTCTGTCGTTAATTGTATCTGTCTGTGTGTGATAATTAGTTCGTTTATTTGCGCTGCTTTCGAGTGGACGAATTCCGAAATTCTGAGGCAACTGCTGAGGCTGCCACAAATTGTGCGGCAACATTTGTCGATTAAGACCCATGAATGCAAAAATATCGCTGTAATAATCTGGAGTCAGAGTGTGTTACGCCCCCTTGGGTGGCGTTTAATTTGCTTTTCCAGGCTAATCAAAAAACACAAAGGAAAGTTGAAATGGCCATTTCACCAAGAGTAGCGCAGCGTAGAGACAAATCTCGACTATCACTTAAGAATTTCAGGCATGTTCAGAGTCAACATTGTGAAACCTTCGTAAAAACTGCAAGTCAACATGGGAAAGGCTAAACTCTAAACAAGACAGATAGAGAGAGAGAGAGAGAGAGAGAGAGAGAGAGAGAGAGACAGAGAGTCAGAATGGAAGCTGGAAATAAATGTGCATGACAATTACCCGTCAAAAGTTTGATCAAGGGTTTACAACGAGGCAAAAAATAACTAAAGACAGAAAAGAAAAACAAGGCAAGTATATTTAAAAACAAGTAAGAAAGCTACAGTCGAGTGTGCTCGACTGTGTATATTTTACAGTATTCCGTTACCGCGTAGCTCTTTTCATCTGAAAAACTTGGAAGTTATTCAGAAAACAGTTCGGGTTTTTGTATGTTGTACATAAGAAAATCCATAGGCAGCTGCACGTGGAGTCGTTTCTGGTGAACAATGTGACCGTGCATGGTATATTTTATCACTTTATGCAGATGATTTAGGATGTGATGGAATATGAATGTGCAAATATACCAAAAAAACTTTTTGGTATATTTTATAGGATTTCGCATAGGATTTCAAATGATTTCAATATAATTTGAGTCAAAAAGCTTTTCCATCGATTTTATCATTAATTTTCTATCATTTATGAAATATAGAATTCAATGCAGTTTTATTCACTAAAATGTTGATTAATGTAATTATAAATAAAATATGATATCACTCTTGGTATTACTTGGTTTTATCGCCATCTGCGCTGATTGCGAATTCAGACGAATCTTTAATTCTCCTTAACCTCATATATTTTTTTTGCGCACTTTTAATGAGTTTTAATTTACCCCATCTAATCGACAGAATGCAATGGTGTGTGTGTGTGTGTGGGTGTGTGTGTGTGTGCTTAGAGCTGGGAGCATGGTGCTCCAGAGATTTGCAATACACGTCTAATTCATACAATTATGAGTGCTCTACATGAACTTTAAGTTTGTGCCATGTTCTGATGGGGAGAGTTTTATGAGAGTTGCATATTCATACTGAGAGTTTGCTGCCTCACGTCAGCTGCCTGACTCTGAGTGTGAGACGAAGTCCCTTACTCACTCCGCGAGTGGTTGAGTGTGGATGGTATGGCTGGCATGGCATTGAGTGTGGATGGTATGGCTGCAGCATTTTGCATGCTTGAATAACAAATTATGACTGCCACACAAAGACTCGCTCACACACACACAAAGGCAGACTGCCTTATTATTTGCCATACAAATAATGGACGTTGAACGTAGCACAGATTTGAAATATGCTGCATGCCACCAACATCCCATTCTGCCACTGCCACAGGCCACGACTCTGACTCTGACTCTGGCTCTCACTACAACTCCGACAACGACTCCGACTACGGTTCTGACTGTGGCTCTGGCTCCGGTTGCCTTTTGTCTGTGGCTGTTTGCCTTTGTGCTACTTAACAGTCAGCAGTTTTCAGCGTGTCCTGTCACTCTCATAAACACACACACACACACAGACATGCATTTCTGTGCATGTGAGTGTTTTTGTAGTTTTACATAATTGTGTGTCCCTTTGTGTGCGTCCAACGTCTCACGTCTCACATCTCTTGCCCCGTCTTCTCGCTGGCACATCCGATTTCTTAGTGGAACTCCGACTGCGTAAACTATATTTGATTAGGTGAATTTTCGGTTTCTCTTCTCTCACTTCAAGTGTCAATGGCGATCCCTATTTGATCCCTGTCTCTTTGTGTCTTGGCTGCTCTGTCAGCCTACTTAAGAGATGTATGTGTGTATATGTTTATGCGTATGCGTGTGCGTGTGCTTGTATGTGTTCTTCCTTGGCATTATTTGCTTGTCTTTTTCGAGGTGGTTGTTTGCCTAACGACTTTATTTTGAACTCGTCCGGCATATCCTTACAGTCCTCATAATTTTTCATTGGCTGCCAGTCCTTGTTATCGTCGATTGCCCCTCCCGCTGTTTTTCGGGCATTAGTTTTGCTTGCTCTGTGGTCTGCATACTTCTCTTGTTCTCTGCCTCTATTACTGCTGCTGCTGCTGTTGGTTGCTCACCCGGTTGCCTCTTAATTGAGAAATTTTGCGCGCCGTTTGCTTTCGAATTCAATTGCAGACAATGCGACTTGCCGCTTGGCTTGTAACCTGATCACCCTCTCTGCGGTTGCTTTTCTTTGAGAAGTCCTCAGCCCCTAAAGTAGCGTAGTGTACACAGTATTGTGGAGTGACGCACCTACTTAGCCTAAGGAATTACAAAAGGAGTCAACTAATTATGGCTTAAATGAAAGGGGTATGAGTAGTTTAAGCAGGATGTAATGCGAATCTGAGCTGGGAGTCAATTAATCAGAAAGTTGCCCAAAGAATGAGCGTATATCCTGCATCTAATTATGACAGGGAAGCTCTCCAACTTATTGTTAATTGTTTGTTTAATTGTCAACAGACAGTTGGGGTAGCTGTTAGATATTTTAGGATTTCCTATGCGATACGTATGCCAAAATTAGATCACAATTATGCAGTCGATGTTTATCATTTAAGATAACAATCAAATATGATAACAATTTTGCTATTTATTTTTTGTTTTTGGTGTTGGTTCTACAATAGCCCCAAGTAATGAAGCATTTAGCATCTTTTAAATCCTGCTGTGAATATAACTGTAATACCACAAAGTAATAAATGAGAATAAAGTGAAACATACTACAGACATTAATAACAACACATTTTTTGATTATGTTTCTGTTCAGCAGTCTAGAACTTGGCTCAAACTTATGCCACACTTGCTTGGCAATGGCATACAAAATGTATTTACTTACCTAATACAGCTATCGCCAGACTGAAAACCATCAGCATATTCATATCCATTGGTTGCAGGTTTGTTGTTGTTCTTGTTCAATGTGCACGATAGATACGGGGGGAATGATTGTCGAGTGTCTCGAAGTATCTCAGACCTGGCTTATAGGCCAATTAGCAAACTATGTTAATACATAAACACACTCACACCCGGTCACTTATAGGCTGACAAAGCGACGACGATGGTGATGATGATGGTGATGATGATATAGGTATTCAAATCCGTATTCGTATTCGTATCGTACTCGAGTATGCGAGTATGCGAGCATATATCCCTTAGAGCACAGTGGGCTATAAACGTAAGTGCAGGCACTCCAGAATGCACTCCACTCTCAACGCATGTGTAAATATTCAATATTTGGATGCTCGACCCAGTCAGACAGCGACAGCGACAGCGACAACGGCAACGACAATGATTCCAACGGATGATGACTGCTGCCTGCCCTTTTGAGCGGTTCGGGCTTGGAGGAAGAGGGGTCGGTTACCGCGGGTGCTGTACTTACTATAGACACTCAAATTAAATTGGTATTTACATAGTTGGAACGCATGAAATGCATTTATCACTTAACACGGCGACAAAAAGGCAAAAAAGAGATACCAAGACGATTCACGGCACTTGCTGCCAGTTGATGTTGCTATTGTTTTTGTGGTTGTGGTTGTTGTTGAAGTTGATGTTGGTTTATGTTGTGTGGTTGCGTTTTTTTATCAGCGCCTAGATTGACAAGCGACAAGCAGCCAAGTTTGCTGCTTTGACTGTCGTCAAATTGTAATGGCAGCGTTATCGACACCGACAGTGACTGAGACCAAGACCAAAACCGACACCGAGACCGACACTGAATGCGACTGCGACTGCGACAGCAACACCGTTACCGACAAAGGTATCTAGATACACATATGCAAGCCAAAAGACGGGGGCCAGATATTCTCCTGATTGTACTGCGTGGACGGGGTGCAGTTCAATTACCCAGACAAGACCAGACCGGGACAGGGTAGTACCAACACCAAGCGACTCCAACTCCAAAGCGCACACAAGGCGAGCGCAACAAATCAACTTAATTTGTATCCTAAAGATACAAAATATTCAATGCACTGCATCCTTGGCATTGCCCAGAGAACCTCACCGAACCGGCTTTTATTTTTCGTGTTTTTGGTGGGTGTTTTTCCGTATATTCTTTTTATTGCTTATTTCTTATTGTTTGCTGTTTTTCGCTGCTTACGCTTTGTGTGAGTTCGAGGGGTCGCAGATACAGATACGCAGCACACACAACACAAAACGCACGCAACGCAGCAGATACAAATATAATTTGGAGAACCGTCAGCGTCCGACGTCTGTTTATTACTGAAGACAATCGGCAGTTGGAGTTGTTTGTGGAACCGGCTTTTTATGCTTTGACTGTCTGTAATATACTGGGAATGGTCTCTCTCGTACTCCACTCTCTCCCTCTCTTTCTCCCTCTCTCTATCGCACATCATCTTTGTGGTCGACTCTCTTTCCCCCTTTAACATAAATGGCTTCCGTTGTTGGCTTACCCAGTATTATTTGCCTGTTTTCAAACAGTGTTGCCGTGCAGCGATGGGAAAATACCGGTGCGCTTTCAATGGGCGCCACAATTACCACTGTTTGAATTATCCACCATGGGCACAGACATTTGCAATAATACGAAAAAATATTAGAGAACAAATAAATATTCACTAAGGCAATATAAAAGTATAAGTTATTATTATTATTTATCGAAATCACCAGAGAGCTCAGGTCAAAATGAAATATTCTGCTTAATGCTAGTTCTGTTTATGAAATTGATTGTACTTTCAATGACTTTTAGTTGCATAAACTTTAAATATTATTATTACCATTAAATGTTAGCTCACATCCATTCTGCAAATCGGAATTATTGGTGTGAACATTGATTGTAATTAGACTGAACAAATTTGCAATTAATGTTTGGACTTAAAATGCATCACAGACGAATGTCCAAGCGAATGGCTAATCGCTTTAGATGCCAAATGTAGTTATCAGCTGTCAATAATCAACACTTTCCACTTTGCGAACCCGTGCCAAGCAACCCCCCCTCCAAGAAGCGAACAACGGACGCATACAATAATGCGCCTTAATAACCGAGCACGAGTTGACGATGATTACAAAGTGAATGAGTGGCGAATGATGGGTATGGTGAAGGGGGAGGTGGAGGTGGAACTTGGAGGTTGGAAATTTGGTAGCTTGCTGTTTTTACGAGCGGATTCACACTGCAAGCAGCTTCCGTCTAAGACACTAAACGATTGTTGACTACTGTGCGTGGTCTGACCGATTAAATGTATGCGTGTGTATGTGTGCTGTATTAGTGTGTGTGAGTGTGAGTTTTTCATTTTATAGTTTTCCGGCTTTTTTACGACGCCTTTCAACCCCCAAAGGCAGCGCGAACCCAAAACAATTGCAACAGATCCTTTCGACTGACACCCAAAAGTCATAAAAATGCCGTTGCCATTCGTATATACATACATACTTACAAATAAATATACAGTTATACATATATATGTACATACATATATGTTTGTATATGTGTGTGTTGAGGGGTGGTCTTACTGATTAACAACAGGCACAGCTCTGGGTTGCTGTCTGTGGTTATCACAGACCATCCAAAATGCTGTCCGTCCGTGCGCTTTTCTATTCTATGACCAGGCGACAGTTATTGATGTCATAAAGTTGGAGATTTATGTCAGCCTAGGCCTATGCCTATTGGGCTATGTAGTACGTAATACATATGTATATACATACATACAGACTGTTTCTATTGTTTGCATAAGCGTTTTATAGTGCGGCAACGATCGACCCAGAAGATGCCAAATGTTGCGTTAATAATACAAAATCTAAACTGGAATTTCAATGCGACAATTTGGGGATAAAATATAGATGAATTTTCATTTTTTTCGAAATAGATTGACGAAAATTATATTTTTATGTTTTTTAGAAAACTATATTTTTAATAACGGTATTTTACAGAACTGGAGCATTTGGGAAGTAAAGTTGTAAGTACTATTGTTTAAATATTTGTACATACTTTGATCTTAAGTGAAGCAAACATAACGCATGCTTACACTAACTCAACGCCTCGTATAATTTTATATAGCAAATTCCAAGCAATCCCGAAACGAAAGTCTTTACTACTTCTGGTGCTGGTAGAGACCGGTGGAATAAGCACTGCAAACATCAAACATTTCGAAAGGCATTAAAATAAATTTTAGTAATGCGGCCTTTTGGTGTAGACTAAACAAAATAAACATTTAAACACAAGTTTTCGAGGTGTTCCAGTGCATTTGGGTCTCCGTGCACTTGCCATAAACAAATGAAGCGAAAAAGTACCCGAAAAAAACAAAAACAACAGAAACACGAGAGAAAACACAAGAAGAAACACGCGGAAGGGCAGAGACCTCAACAACGAGTTTTAATGCCAACGCCAATGTGGATGTGGATGTGGATGTTGATGTCGGTGTCGTCGCCATCGCCGCTGTAGATCAAAGGCACACCAGCGAGCTCTATGGAGCTGAAGTGTGGAGGAGGCTCTGAGCAAATCGGTTTTGCTCACCAAGAAGCAGCAGGGAAGGGATGGAGGGGACGGTGATGGGTATGGGGATGGGGGATACGATAGGTGACTTCGGGTGGTGTTTTGGGTCGTTTAATTGCACTTCCCGCTTTTTATCTCTGGCCATTTGTTGGTGCGGTCCCCTCCCGCTTGGCGCTTGCCGTTTTCCTAGCTCCACACATGGAGGAGCTCTGTCAGCCTGCGCATGTGTAGTTGCCTTTGATGTGTGCCTTTGGGCTCTGGACTATGGGGCTGTAAGCGCATTTGTTTATGTGCGCGCTATAAAAAACCATAAAATATGCATAAAACGCATAGGCAAAAAGACAATTGCGATTGAAGTTGAACAGCAGCAGCAAGCAGGCAGCAGGCGTAAGCAATGGGAATGGGAATAGAAAGGGAAATCAGAATGGAAATGGAAATAAAAATGGGTATGAAAATGAAGCGATTAAGTGCAGACGTTGGTAATTGCAGTAAAATGTCATCGTTGAATTTCAGTGGGTAGTCAACTGTAGATTTAGGAGTTGAGAAAAAACCAGAAATGGATTGCCGTTTTGAAGATAAAATAATGATAAGGAAATGGCAAAGGGAAATCGCAGAAATCGATTTGTTCAACATATTCTGATGTATTGATGAAAATTAAAAAATTAAATTTAAATTTGAATTAAAATTAGTGTGCAATCAATTTTTACTTGGTTATAAATTTTCAAATAAAAGTAAACTCATAATGTATTTCGTTCCTAATCACCATGGCTATTTGGAAATCACATTAAAACAAGTGAGAAATAAGGGGGGGTGGTTTGCCCCTTTTTAAAAAAAAAAAAAAGGGGGTAAAGGGGGGGGGGGTAAATTTTGATTGGGGGGAGGGGGGGGTGTGTTTTTTTGAATTTTTTTTTTTAGGGGGGGATTTGTTTTTTTGGGGGGGGGGGGAAGGGGGGAAAAAAAAAAGGGGGGGGGGGGGGGGGGGGGGGGGGGGGGGGGGGGGGGGGGGGGGGGGGGGGGGGGGGGGAAATGGGGGGGGGGGGGGGGAGGGGGGGAAATATAAATGTTACAAAAGAATGTTAAAATCTATTAACATGTATATCATATTTGATTTGAGCAATCCCAAATTATGCTAAAATATTTATATCTTTTACAATCTTTTATTTATTCGTTATAGTATTTATGCTTTATATAATCTATTATTCATGCAAAGAATGCGCATCCTAAATTAAATGTATATTCAATATTAACAATGGCAGCATTTAGTGAATTCAATATACATCACTCAAAGTTATTTGCCGCAAAATTAGAAGTTTTCTAATTTAATTGATTTCGATAGCATCTGCACTTTGGAAATGAATATCAAATGCACAAAAATATTCTATTTAAAAGCGAAGAGACAATTCTTTCACGAGTTTGCTGAGGAATCTGCTGCACAAATTGCCGCAATCTCGACATTCCAATTTATTTGGTATCTTAAATATCCATCGGACACATATCTGTATATACGCTCGCTTCTGTGGCCGCGTGGAATGCCATGCTATGAGGGAGGGGCGGGGCGAGTGTACGGGGCAAGTTATGTCTTGGTCTTGATACTCGTCAGTTGGCACATTTCATTGCGTTACAGGCTGCAGTGCTCATAAAAAGCGAGGAACATAAAAAACTGAGCATTCTTCAGGTTGTGCATGAGCTTTATGTGGGGCCAGCAGCTGAAGTTGGGAGGTCGGGAGGGGCGTGGGGTGTTGGGTTTGCGGCGTTGGGCTACGGCGGCAAATGTGCGTCCCGTACGGTAGTTAGATTTTGTACGAACGATGGAGGAAATTTTATGATCGAAATCGCTCCGACTGCGGGACTCTGTAACTCCGCACCATTAACCATCAACCATTAAGAAAAGGAATTTTCGATTGCACTATAAAATGGGCTCTATGAGAGCTATAAAATATTTATTCTACTATAAAATAACTGTACATGGATATATATATATATATATATATATATATATATACAGATATATATATACACAGGCATACTCACGCGCACACGCACACTCACACATATAGATAAATACACGTACATATATATCAATATAAATACAAATAGATTTCTTAAGGGCATTTCACGCTTAACAACAGAATCAAATAACATATACATAGAGCGGGTGGCGGAGGCCAGAGGGATCCCATCCGGCCGGGAGATCATTGAGAGTGGCAGCTGGAGAGCCGAAGTTGCCGATTGAAAAATCCTAGACAATGTCATCGGCCACCTGCGACTCCTGCTCCAGTATGGTGCTCTCGCGCAGTTTACTTTTGAGGTTCTTGCTGGAATTGGCCTCGGTTAGGCAGGGCTCATGCTCGGCGTGCTCATGGCCATCGCCGTCGCAGTCGCCATCGACGACAGCATGCGTCGCATCCTCGAGCTGCACTTTGCCTATATGGCGACGATAGCGATACCACAGCTTGAGGCCCAGTACGAGCATAAAATAGAGGAAGGCCAGACAGATGATCACAATTATGATGCGCGTGATTATCGAGTTGGAGGCCGACTTATTGCTCTTCACCACCAGCAGCACCTCCTCGCGCTTCAACCCAGCACTGCTGCCAATGGTGCACCCATAGCGTCCCTCATCCTCCGCCTGCACATTGAGTATCTCCAGAGTGCCATTCTCCAGCAGATGAAAGCGCAGCTGGTCAGTGTTGTTCTCATTCAGATACGTCAAGTCCTTGTCCCATTGTATCGTTGGCTTCGGCTCGCCCGTCGCCTGGCAGTGCATAATTGCGATACCGCCTTCGGTGACCTCGCCGGGTCCTGCAGGCGGCACCGAAAACTTGGGCGCCACAACCACACCGATGGACACCGTGGCGCTAATCTGTCCCTGACTATTACTGGCCATGCAAGTGTATTGACCACGCTGCTCATTGCTGACGCCTCGAAAGACCAGCGTGCCATTGTGATCGGTTACGTTCTCCGGCAGTGGCAGTTGAGAATCCTGCGGTGATCGAGAACGATGACAACAACGTCGCATTGACTTTCATTTGCTTTCAGCTTACCCGCATCCATTTCACTTGAGGCGGCGGCGTGCCTTGTGCCTTGCAATGCACTTTGCTGACGCTGCCCAGCTCCAGGTTCTTTGACGTTGGTTGCGGCGCAAACTTGAGCTGCTCAATTACCTCCAGTGTGCCGCTGCTGGAACTACTAACCGGCCGACCCTCGACAAGCAGTTCGCATTGATACTGACCCGCATCACTGGTCAGCACGCTGGCAAAGTGCAGGGAACCGTTCTCCTTTCGCAGCGTCAGTCGACCATCCTCGCGTACCATTGTCTCCAGCTGGGGTTCGCTGGTGGTGCTGCTCGTCTGGCCCAGCTCCACCTGACGCAGAGTCTTGGCGTCCTTGCGCCAGCGCAGGGTCACACTGTTGCTCTGGCGGACCTCGTCTGACAACTGATAGACACATGGCAACTGCAGCGAACTCTGCTCCTTGACGGTTAGCTGCGCTTCCGGACCTTGCAGAATGCTGACCTGCCCTTGCGGCATTGGCGATGCTGTGAGATAAAGAGAGAGAGACGCACATTAAAATGGTTGCGAGCGCACAACGATGAGTCGAGATGTTGACTCAGAGCTGTCGATGTTCTTACCGCGCACAGAGCAGAGGATCAGTGCAGAGCTTAAGAGCCGCCACACGGTTATCTGTGACTTCATCACGGCGCGACTCAAAGAATTTCTTTGATTTCACGATCGCCCGTTTTTCGTTCTCGTTCTCGTTCTCCTTTCGTTTTATTTTTGTATTTCTGTTTGTTTTTTGCCTTTTACGGTTCGCACAAAACCGGTGTGAGGGACAGCTCTTAATTTTTTCTTTTTTTTATTTTTTACTTCGTTTATTTGCTGCCTTTTTTGTATGGCAGGAATTTTGTTTGCTGGTTTCGTTTGGTTTCTTTGGTTTTTTATTTCATTTAATTTTCCGCAACGCAGCCTCAGTTCATTTCACTTCACACACAGCGCTCATGACGGCAACTACGACGTCGGGCATCTGCCGCTTAATGTTTATTTTTATGTTACGCACACGCGTCACGCTTAATTGTCCTTCTGCATAGCCTGTAACCGTGTAAGGGCGGAGAGCAGGGAGCGTTTACCACAACTGATAACCTTGCGCGTTCGCATTCCAAACTGAACTGAACTGACACCGCAAAGAGCTAATTTAAGGCCGACAGGCCGAGCTGACTTCAGCGAGCCGGTCAACGCATGCGTCCTGCGCTGTTCCCACTATTTTGCCAGTATTACTCCAGTAAATGCAACCCTGGGCACCACTCCGTTTTTTTTCCCATATGACTACATAGTATTGATAAATATGTATGTATATTTCAGGGAAAGGTACAACCAATGTTTTGTGATATGGCATGCACTTAGCGCTACAAATAACTAGAAATTAACTACAATACACTTTAATAAATATAAATATACGTTTTGGCTTCTCGAAAATGCTAAGCAAATTGGTGTTTTAAAAGGAATCTCATGCTTAATGTTAGGATCATGCAGTCTAGAATTGAGGTATATTCGATACGCGACTATAATGTGATTGCCTCTTGACCACTCGAAAGGGACATCGTGTCATCATTTTATAGACAATGAAGCCGCACAGCACAAATAGGCCCCAGAAGACGTATGTGAAGAGAAGTATAAAGCGATTCGGCTGCCACAGCACCGTGTAGCTCAGATTATAGTCCTCTAAATAATTTAGAATAATTAATTCAAGTGCAACATTTTACTTTATTCAATAGGAAACTCACCTAGCACTGCGTAGCCCATGCCAATCTTTGACTTGCCCATACGATACGAGCAGGTTGGCACCATAATCTCCAGATAACTGTGATCCTGCTCCTTCAACGCTTTCAGATCAAAATGTCGCACGGCATTCTCATAGAAATTTATGACCTTCGTTGAGGGATATATAAATATGCGCGATTCATGCCAATGTCCCGAAAATATAATATGCGGATCCAATTCGCTGATAATTGCCCGCAGCAACGGGCCACCGCCAATCAGGAGTGGAGCATGTGAGACTCCTATGCGCAGGCGATCGGCATTATTATCTTTGTCGGGATTTGTGAAATCCAGTAACATGCGATTGATTTTGAAGAAACGCAAGTTATTGTCATAGTCGAACAGATCCTCACTCATAAATTCGTTTTCAAAACGACGCTGATTCGAGTTGGAAATATAATCGCCATTGTCGCCGCCAATATCGTTATCACCTGGCACATGAATACGCTGAAAGTAGGCGGCGATCATGCGAAACTGTGAGTTAGTTGGATGTGTAGAGTACATCATTTACCGACAATGAAGTCTACCCCAGCAGAAGACATTGACGTTTTTGTACATTGGAATATTTGAATGATTAATTTGCTAAAACTTGTTATTAGTCGACTCCACCCTGCTGGGATATTTTATGTCTCACTATCTACTTACTTTAGTAAATTTTTTGTTTTGGAAAATGCGCTTAAAGCGCTTCACATATTGCTTGTACTCCTGAGCGGTAGCTATGTTACCCTCATCTAGTAAATCTCCCAAGAAAACTATGATGTGTGGTTGCGTAAATGAGATGGCCCGCTCAAAGGACTTTTGCAAATACCTGTCCGAATCATATCGTGCTAGTGGACTATGAGATGAACGATCATATGAGTTTCCCAGAATTTGAGGATCCGCAATAAGCAGCAGACGAGTGCAGTTCTCTGATGGGGAAAACATTAAATCAGTCCCACTACGATCAGAAATCAATTTAACGGTACTTACCATGTTGGCAATCAATGGAATGCCAGCTGGATTGTGCTATATAATAAATAAGTACTTCGTTGACGAACATGAGCAACAGAGTGAGTACAATGAAGCCACGACAAACTAATCTGCAAAAGGGTTCATTTCATTTATTCAATACATATAAAGTGGTTGTCTATTCTGGTTTCCAATCTTACCTATTAACTACACGTATAGAAGCCATATTCGTGCTTGGCGTTGATTGATGGCCTCTTATTACATTGCTTGATTATGTTAACTTTACGTAGGCGTTCCACAGCTCCAAAGATTTTGCAGCTCCCTAACATGTATCATGTCAATGCAAGCAACATAAATTTGTCTATATTTATAACTGCAAATATGCAATATTTACGTAAATTATGCTACGAGTATGTCTTGAATTATTTGACGACGTTGCTGCCAGATGCAGCTGGTAATTGGTACACTTGCTCTGCATTAACCACTATTTGCAGCACTGAGTCTAATTAAATTAAAGAGCTGTGACTGCTAATTAATGCGATCAGCAAAACGCTTACCAGTCCCGTTCAGTGCAGGCTGTTGATTATTTTTGTTGATTTCCCTTTCGCATTGTTGATGGCCATGCGCGCCGGTTGTCATGGGCGCGATAGCAGAATGACAGTTTTGAATTTAAGTGCCAATACGACCGTTACATATGGTTCTATTCTATTCAACTTTCAATGAATGAACGAATAAACGCAGCACTACGGCGTAACATTCAAAACAGATAAGATAAAAATATTTTCGTATACAGTGGTAATACAAGCAGCTGTCCGGCAAGGCACGAACACATGTGAATAAATGTAACTTAACATTTCGCGGAAATGTTATTTACAGTAGTTTATTGAAAAGCATTTTGAATATTTCCCTTTTATTTTTTAATAATACACCATATTCTGTACAAGTCATATACACATGTACAATACATAAATATAATTGCCATAGTATTGTTTTAAAAATTCTCACATTGCTAATAATTTGTGACTTTATGCATTATTAAATAGTTCGGAGCTCAGCTGTTTTAAATATAAATAACCAATATTAACAAAAAACAGCATCAATGCTTATTTTTGTTTAAATACAATGAAAAATAATATTAGAGAGGAGTAAACAAGTAACAGAGCGAATACAGTCTGTTATCATAACATATTGCGCAACTTTGGAGAGAGCTGCTAAAATACAACTCAACATTTGCGAGACGTTGCCCAACTGTTAAGTTTCTTAACATCTGGCCACGTTGTAAGCAGAATAATGGCGTGCCATTTCGCACAAAAAGTGCGCTGTTAAAAATTTTCTCGCTTACAACAAACGCGTTTTATTCTCATCTTTTCAACCAAGTTTTTATAAAAATGTCAACATAATTGTCAACAAAAAGTATTTATGAGTTGGTATTTCTGTTCAATCTGAGCATATTCACTTCAAACGTGCGGCATCCATCATTAGATTTGGCAATTTTTTTTTACCGCTGAGTACTGCACTCGGATTGTGAAAAGTAAGACCAGCTCTGCATAAAAATTTGCAGCTGCAAAACGAATCCAATTTAGATGAAAATATAGGAAAACGCGGTGCAATAATTGTTTTGACAATTTGCATTGTAGCATTTTGTTTGTAATTTTTGCAAAACACACCAATAATATCTATGCCTTCAAGTGTATTGTATTTTTGAGAGTCCGTGTGTCTGTGTGTGTAGCTTGGCAATGCTGCCGCCCGTTGCAATCGTTGATTTGGCAATGCTGCCGCGCTGCCTTGGCGGTGTTATGTGTTTTTTTTTTATCAACTGAGGGTCGCGCTTGTTTTTGTTGATGCCCTTTACTTTTATGATTAAATCTGCGTGTTATAAAAACTTTAAAAATACATATGACTTGAATTCTAACGTGTTTGCGCTCTCAATGTTTACATTTGCAGTTGCATATAGCATAAATAAAAGAAATCGAGCTTTTAGCAGCTGCTAACAATGGCGGACATTGTTTATCCCAACGGTTGCAGACCGTTGGTCGAGGATCTGGGGACTGATGAGCTTATTCGCCGTCTTAAAGTTCGTATACACAATCCTATATGCCAATTGTACTATAAAGTTAACTGTCAAACCTTCGCAGACTTTGGCTAATGTGCTGCAAACCATGGATCAGGATGACAACTTGCATCAGCAGTATATCCCATTGGCCTTGCACTTGCTCGACGATTTCTTTATGCAACATCAATCGCGAGATGTTCAATTGTTAATAGCGTGCTGCATAGCTGATGTGCTGCGTGTTTATGCTCCAGAGGCGCCATACAAAGAGCAAGATCAAATTAAAGCAATCTTCAAGTTTTTTATCAAACAGCTGCATGGTCTAAAGGATCCACGTGATCCATCGTTCAAGCGTTACTTCTACCTACTGGAGAACTTGGCCTTTGTTAAGTCATTTAATATGTGCTTTGAGCTGGAGGACTGTCAGGAAATATTTTACGAACTATTCAGCACCGTGTTCAAGATTATCAAGTAAGCTGGGTTGTAATTATTATTTTATTCACATTTCTCATTAATTATTTGTAATAATTATCTTTGTTGAATTACAGCGACCAGCATAGCGTCAAAGTAAAGAATTTTTTTCTCGATGTCTTGAGTCCCTTAATAACCGAAGCAGATAATTTATCTGTCGAGTTGTTGGACCTTATACTGATTAATATTGTGGAGCCCAATAAGTCTGCGAATAAATATGCACATGAGCTGACGGAGCAGTTGCTGGTCAAAACTGGCGATGCCTTTGAGGCAACCATTAAATTGGTAAATATTTAGTTTAAATATTGTTATAAGATAATATTTTTAATTATATATTTTTAATTTATAGTTTTTCAATCGTTCATTGGTCATGGACAAACCAAATTCGAAGCTTTCGATAACGAACAAGATTTATGATATAATCTATGAGCTTAACCAAATCAACAGCGATCTTCTATGTTCCGTATTGCCCCAGTTGGAGAATAAACTGCTTTCTACAGACGATGCCGAGCGATTGAGTGAGTGTTACGCACTAATTAAAAATCAATAAATATGTGCTGTGTTATAAATTCACTCTAGTAACTTGTCCACAGCACTCAAGTTTTCTATAAATATTTGTTCTAACCAGTGTTCTTTCTTCACTTTATTGACAATAGGAGCCACAACGCTGTTGGCGCGTATGTTCTCTGAAAAGGATTCACAACTATCTAAAAAGTATCCATCACTTCTGCGTGTGTTTTTTGGTCGTTTCTGCGACATAACCGAGCCGGTTCGCGTGAAATGCGTTCAATCCTCAATGCATTTTCTGCTTAATCATCCACATTTGCAACCTGAATTAACTGAGAAGTTGCGTTTGCGCCATCATGATCTGGATGAACTAGTGCGTCATGAAGTTGTCATGGCAATTGTGGAAACAGCAAAAAGAAATTTTGAAATTGTAGTCAAATCCCCGGAACTCTTAGAGATTGTGCGTGAACGCACAATGGACAAGAAATACAAAATACGCCGAGACGCTATGAACGGACTTGGCTACATCTATAGACGCGCCATCTGCGAGCCTAACGACCTCAGTCCAGAGGTGAAGCAACAAGTCGAGTGGATTAAAAATAAAATCATGCATGGCTATTACAAAGTTTGTCTGGAGGATAAACTTATGGTGGAACGACTGCTTATAACTTGTCTGGTACCTTACAAACTGGCGCCTGAGGAGCGAATGAAGAAACTGTATCATCTGCTTAGCGATCTCGATACTAATGCGACGAAGGCATTTGTCGAGCTGCAAAAAAATCAAATGAAATCACGTCACACGGTTAGCGATTGGATAAAGCTGCACCACTCCAAGGAGTTTACACCACGCGTGTTGAGCCAATTGGCTGCTAAGCAAAGCAATATTGCCAAGTAATAACTCCTGGTTTGCTTTTGTATTACATTTTAATTGAATTTATCGCATATTTTTCTTAGACTGTTGCCGGAACCGTTGAAGGCTAATGAATATATCACTCAGTTTAGTCAGCATCTGCGCAAAGATGCTCAGTTACTACGCTGTGTGAATATCGTCTTAAAGCGCGATGTTAGTTGTCGCGAGTGCGCTGATACAATGAGTGTGCTACTTAAGAAACTGGGTGCGCATATTATGACAAATCTTTACTATAATACGGTTAAGATGCTCATTGAACGTGTTGCCTCTGTCATGGTGGATAAAGAGTCCATTGGCGTGCTTATCAGGTAAAATTTAAACGCATTTTAAATGTAATACAATTCTGATTTTTTTGTTTAGTTTAATTGAGCAGTGCATCCAGGGCGGCGATATCTGCAATGAAATTGGAATATCGCCCGATGAAGCGGGCGAACGCGGTCTCAAGTTGTTAAGCGTAAGAAAAATTTTGACTTTTTTAAATACATTTGTAACATTATTATCATTTCAACGATCAATAGATGTTATCGTATGTGTTTTCCGCTCACTTCTTTACGGACACCTCTCTACGTCATCTGATCGCACTTCTGAGCTATGGTCACGAATATGTGGCTCCATTGGTACTGAAAACGTTGACACATTTAGGTCGTTATCAACCGCTGATTGACGATGCCAATCCGGCCATATTGAGCGAATTGGCGCCCATCTGCAAAGATTTTGCCCTTATGGGTACGCCCAAGCAGGCCAAGCATGCGGTACGATGTATCTTTGTCAACAGTCAGTCATCGTCGACAGCAACAACGGATGGCGGAGGTAGTGCGTCAACGACCACTCAAACGGTTCATCCAATTTTCAATGAAATCATTGAGGAGCTGCGACAGAAACTTGCTCCCAACTGTGAATATCAACGCACGAAGATTGTGACCTTGGGTCACATAGCATTTAACATGCCGCAGGCATTCCTCACTCCCATTAAGAACATGATTGCACGTCGGATAGTTAAAGAATTGCTCATTCAGGAAGTGCCCGCTCAACGCGACATCGAACTACCCGAAAGTGATTGGTGTGATCAGGATGAACTACCACCGGATACACTCTGCAAACTCGACGCACTCAAGACTATGGCGCGGTGGCTACTTGGCTTACGTTCAGATGAGCATGCAGCACAGAAGACGTTCCGCATGCTAGCGGCCTTTGTCAATCAACGTGGCGATTTATTGGCACAAAATCGATTGTGTGGCGCTGAAAAATCGTGGTTGCGTTTGGGCGCCGCCTGTGCTATGCTTAAGGTGTGCGAACAAAAGGGGGTTGGTGATCAGTATAGTGCAGAGCAGTATTTACAGCTCTCTCAGTTGATGGTGGGTATTTGTGTGTTAAGCAAAAACAGTTTATTGATATCAATTTATATTGCAGCAAGATCAAGTATTGGAGGTGCGCGAGATCTTTGCGCGAAAATTACACAAGGGTCTGGGCAGGAGTCTCCCCCGTAATTGCCTTCCTCTTGACTTTATGGGTTTCTATGTGCTTAGTGGTATGGAGACAAATAGAAAGTAGGTTGACAACAATTTTGATGGAATTCGTTTAACTAATTATTATTATAATGTAATTCTTACAGATTGCAAGACCAAGTGCGCCACTATGTGGAGGCGGATGTGAATAAACGACGAGAATATCTCAAAACTGTGGCTATGACCTGTAAGCATTGATTACATTTCACAAAAACGATATTAAGTAATTTGCAAAATTGATGATTATAGCGCCAGATAGCTCGACGGAATCTCAGTCGTTGCATATATTACCTGACTACATGCTGGCCTTTGCCATACCTGTTCTGGTGCATGATCCCAGCTATACGAATCATGAGGATTATGTGCAGCTTCGAAAGATGGAGAAATGCTTACGTTTTATACTCGAACCACTGATGGCAAAACGCGAGTCGTTTGTGTATAGCTTCTATAAGAAACTGCTGCATCTGATTAAACAGCGCGAATACAGTCAGAGCTCGGAAAAGGATAGAATGCAAAATAATCATGTATGCAGTATAACTATAACATCTCAACACATCTCACAGCAACACATTAATTTATTTGACTTTCATATTTCTTATTTCGCATTTGTTTAGAAAATGTGGGCGCTCTGTGATCTCGCCATGCACATAATCGATGCCAAAGTTGGCCAATGTGATGGCAATTCGAGCGCATTCTCGATGCCACTGGCGCTGCCTGAAATGTACTATAAACTGTCCGCCGTAGCTAATTTCCAGAACGATGAGATCTATATACCGCTGGACGTATACACTCTAGGCGCCAAATCGAGCAAAGCCTCAGCATCGACGACGACGGCATTGTCACATGCGACTGCCGCGAACTCCAAGAGAACTGCAGACTTGGCGATTATAGAAGATGAAAACTCGATGGTAGGGATACAAGTTTAACATACAAGTTGATTGCTCAATTTAAATGTAAATTTCTTTGTTATAGGATAACAATCTGTTTGACAACATACGTGCCGCAGATACAACGGAGCCAATGGCCAAGAGAACGCGCGGCGGTGCCGCATCGGCACCCAAATCGTAGAATAGGATCGCATTCTTGTTAGTTTAGTATTAGGTTAGGTCCTAAGTTAACTAAATATTTAAGGCGTAGAAGAGAACTACGATTAGAACGAGTACAGGCATACACACACATTACAAATCAGCATCAGAAACAAATTGGATTTCTTCACAATCTTTCCTGTGTGTGAATGAAAGAAACAGACCAACCAACGTAGTAGCAACATACCTATTTGCTGCTATTGTCGTTTAATTTGTTAATTTTTAGTTGTCATTTTAAATCAAGAGTGTAGTTTATACCCTTATCATTATTATTATTATGCTATTATATTATATATTTTAAATTGTATCGTGTTTCGTATTATGCCCTTTACGGCTTGTTTTATTATCAGCCTTTTGCACTATTTTAAACCAATATATTTTTTTAGATAAGTAATACAAGTGTGTCGAATAAAATGATGAATTAGAATGAAAATTAGTTGAAGTGTGTCACGAAGTAAAGTAAACAGAGCCTTATTAAGAAAATAATAACTTTTCTATGAACGCGGTTAAAATGTAGTTAATATACAATGTATGATTAATCATAATGCACTTTACATATACATATACACATATATACACAGACATATTCATAAAATACTGAGAATGCATTGAAAATGTATTAAAATGATTAATGAAAATTTTGAAATAACATTCAAATTAAAAAACAATATTGTACATTTAATTAATATTACTGTTTTTCAAATACAAATAATTTATAATTAATAAGTATTTAAAATAAACTTGTCTATAAGCAAAAACGTATTTAAAATAATTTGGCTGCGCGGCCTCTTCACCTTACACCACGGTAACACTGGATGAGAGTTGCCACTGTGCGCACGCAGCTTGGCAACGCTCTCCCAAATGCACTCTTATTGCAGCGGGGGTGCATCTCCTGTAAGTGTGTGCGTGTGTGTGTAGTCTTTTTATGTGTCATTGGGCTTTGTCACGCTAAAAACCTTGCTATATTCATAGTACATGTAAATGAAAAGTGAGGAAAAGAAGAAACAAATATAATTTACAATGCAGCCGCTGCACAAAACACACATACGGATACCGGATTGTGACGTGAGACAATTTTCGTTCGAGCAGCTCTCTGCTGCTGCCGCCGCTATTGCTGCTGTCGCTGGCACAACAAACCCATCCGCCGGTGCTATCAGTATCAGTAGCAAAACAAACGCGCAGCCGAACGGGCGGGAGCGGCGTTTATACACCTCAACCCCCAAATATGAAGTGAGCCAACAGCAACAATTGAAGCGCAGTAGCAGCAGAGTCGGCGACATTGGCGGTTTGTTTAGTTCGCAGAGAGCAGCGAAGAAAAAATTTTTACAGCTCTATCATACAAGTGGCAAGCGCCCACAATGGACGCACGTCTAAAGGCTCTATTACTGTTAGTTGGCATAGCCATTATTGGTTACCAACTCATCAATTTGGCAAGTGAGTACAATTCAAATTGCGATTGAATGACTGCAAATGCGTCGTCTATTATTGTGAGTGCCTATAAATAACCAATAACCAAACTTGCATATGGATTTGTTTGAACAATGAAAGAATGACCTCATTCTCAGTAACCTTCAATGCGCCTTTCCAGCACTCTCTCGCAACTCTGCGCAATACACAGTGTAATGCGCTAAGCATCTAAATAAAGACTCATCAATTGACTTTTGTTGATTCTGTTTTAGCCGACGTCTTTCTCATTTGCATAAGCATAGTCAAAGGCCTTAGAAATTTTCTACTAATCACTTCAAAATACTTTGCTGACTGTTGTATACAAATACACATACAAAGTGAATCTCTTCTGTATGTGTCTTTGCATATACTAGCATGTTGAGTTCTCCGCTCAAATGGGAGAGCGACCTGAACGTAACGCACACGAATAAAAACGTCGACTCGAATGTAAACAATCAACAATAACAAATAACTTCCTGGCTCATAGTGTTTGTTTCTCTGTGCAACTTAATAGTGGGCGTTCAAACGAATCACATTAAGAGTTTTCCCTCAAATATATAGCTTTGCCTTGCTTTTCGTTTCACAAGTTTTTCGTGTTTTCTGATACATACCTCTATCAAATCAACGACCATGGCGCACGACACACTCATAATATATTATTAATAACTGTCGCCCACAGCACCCTACATCAATACCGACAACGTACAACACTTCAGCAGCTGTGTGAAGGCACAGCTAAGTGCTGCCTTGAAATGGTCACGGGAACACCAACTGGGCTCCAAGCTGCGTCCACTGTTGTGTGGTTTCCTCATCAGTGCCTTCTGCTACGGCATTGTTTACATGGACAGCGCGACACCCGGAGTAAATCCAGCTCCTCCAATTTTCATATGTTCCAAGGAGCGGTAATTATGGACTGTTATTGGCGAAATGCATTCGTTAAACCTCTGATTCTTTTTCCAGCAATCGCGTGAAGCATACGATGGAGTTAAGCTACATGGTAGCGATTAGTACGGGAGTTATTGTGGGTTTCTTTATGTATTTGGAATTATTATAAGTTGTTTTTTATTAGCAATTGTTTTGCGTTTATACAAGTCCAATTTGTATAGCTTGGTAATTTTTTTACCAGTTAATAATCAGTATTAGAAATTAATCCTGTCCATTTTTTTGTCCTGCCCATAGCTAGGCACCTATTTATTTATTATTAATTGTGCAATGCTCTTAAAGCGAAACCAAATACATAGTTATACATATTCTTCAATGAATTTACAGAGAATAAGCTACAGAAGCTAAATTGAAATGTCTTGAAGGTCGACTGAATTTTCTGGTACAAATGCTAAATGAATTGTGTATTGTATTTCATATTCTAATATACATTATTAAACCTAGATAAATAATATATATAGTACGGAACTTAATATTCTAATATGAAAGTACAAAATGAATCATGTAAAGGCAAAAATAAAACTAATTTTGAACGGTATTCTGCATTAATATGTAAGAAGTAAGATTCTCAATACGTGTAAAATTTAGCTTCCAATCTGCAGTGCTTACCTGTGTCACACTAAAGGTATTTAAACAATTCTCACCTGAAAAGCGGCCCACAACGCGGACGTAGCAACCTGAAAGCAGACACTGAAAGTGATAACATTACATATACATATGTAAAATATATATTCTTGCCATTATTCAAGGACTCCAGCTCTCTGTCAAAGTCATAAAAAATGCTCTTCAGGATGGGTCCCTTATCATCATTTCGCAACAGCAACGTGTGTTCGCCTCGTTTTCCCTCAATTATGCGCAATAGATTGCCTGAAAAAGTCAACCAATTTTAAGTGCATTTCATTGGTTAATTATATATATTAGTTCACCATAGACATTCCAAATGGTATTCAGTTTCGGTAGTGTTCTTTGCATTTTAATGCAATAATCCACACGTCCAATAAGGCTCCGTAAATTCCGACCGGATTTGAACATTGGTGATGTTGGCAACGCGGTTCCCGGCTCTACTTTGGTTGTGATAGGAGCTGTTTTAATGCCGATAGATTCATGCTTGCGTTTAGATCTTGAGGGTTCATCAACAAATCCCGAGAAAATTAGTCTATTATCTCGTTGACAAAGACTTAATTTGGTTTGTTTAAGTTGACTTCCAGTTGTTCGCAACAGACCTGAGGCTGATTCAAACCCGCGATTGTAAAATGATTTCTCGTTTGACATAAGCTGAGTTTTGAATTTCATTTGAGTATTGTTAGCTAAGTTGTTGCTTTTTGTAGCTAAGTATAAGTGTTATTAATTACAAAATTATATATAATTAATTCTATTTTGCATACTTTTATTGGCGAACATTTTGCACTGGAATATTAGCAGTTACAATATAATATAAAATCAAAATGGCTCTGTTCGTTAAGGTTACCATCAATGATTGTTGTGGCTAGTATTTTTTGAATACATTTTTGCACACTAACGCATTGGTATCGATTAAAAATCCAGTAGAGGAAATGGAGACCTCGTTTTTTTTTGGTATAAAATAACAAAATTTATATATTTTCAAGATTTTAAACTGTCTTCCCTGCAGTTTCAGTACCACTCAAATTGAAATAAATTCTCATACATGCATACATTTATTTTAAGATCGTAATTTTTGAAAAAAGTATATTTCTAATCGAAAGCTTATTATTGATAGGAGGACAATCGAGGGAAAATAAAAAGACATCGAATTTAATGAAATCCGAAAATAATAAGCTCAATACACTCTATGAGGTTTACTTATTAGTTACACGTTGTTTTGTTACACGAATAGACATATAGACGCAAAGTTTCATAACCTAATAGTGTTTTAAAGATTTTTAAAAAAATGTATATACAAATTAAATGGAAAAATACGATTTTTAAAAATGATCGAAAACTCGATAGTGTAATCGAGGCTTGTCCACCTCTAGTCGACAGTTTCCATGCGAGTTTATTTTCGTTTTAATGCATAAAAATTTTGTAAATAGCACTCATATAAAATTACATAGAACAAACCAACTCTACAACAATGAGTACCATACTGGAGAAAATTGCGGCCATTGAGTCGGAGGTTAGCCGGCATCACAGAAATTATAAATATGTTGACAATAAGAAAACTAACCTGTCTCCCAATTCATTCCACCTTATGCATGCATATGTATGTGTGCACATGTAGATGGCACGCACGCAAAAGAATAAGGCGACTTCGGCTCATTTGGGTTTGTTGAAAGCCAAGCTAGCGAAGCTTCGTCGTGAGCTCATCTCCCCCAAAGGTGGCGGCGGAGGCACTGGCGAAGGTGAGTTTAGTTCTAATTGGTAAATAAACTACAACTTTAATCACGATTTCTCTTCGCAGCCGGCTTTGAGGTGGCCAAGACTGGTGATGCTCGTGTAGGTTTTGTTGGCTTTCCTTCGGTGGGCAAATCAACGTTACTATCGAATTTGGCTGGCGTTTACTCTGAGGTGGCAGCCTACGAGTTCACAACGCTGACAACGGTGCCAGGATGCATCAAGTATAAGGGTGCCAAGATTCAGTTGCTCGATTTGCCCGGTATCATTGAGGGTGCAAAGGACGGCAAAGGTCGTGGTCGTCAGGTGATTGCTGTGGCGCGAACATGTAATCTAATCTTCATGGTACTCGATTGTCTTAAGCCATTGGGACACAAGAAGCTGTTGGAGCATGAACTGGAAGGCTTCGGTATCCGGTTGAATAAGAAACCACCAAATATTTACTACAAAAGAAAGGATAAGGGTGGCATCAATCTCAATTGCATGGTGCCACAATCTGAATTGGACTCTGATCTGGTCAAAACTATTCTGTCGGAATACAAAATTCATAATGCGGATATTACGCTGCGTTACGATGCAACAAGTGACGACTTGATTGACATTATCGAAGGCAATCGTATTTACATACCATGCATCTATCTGCTCAACAAGATCGATCAGATTTCCATTGAGGAGCTGGACGTCATTTACAAGATTCCGCATTGTGTTCCCATATCAGCGCACCATCACTGGAACTTCGACGATTTACTTGAACTAATGTGGGAATACTTAAGATTAGTCCGAATTTATACTAAGCCTAAAGGCCAATTGCCTGACTACAGCTCTCCGGTTGTGCTGCATAATGAACGCACAAGCATTGAGGATTTTTGTAACAAACTTCATCGCTCCATAGCCAAGGAGTTCAAATAGTGAGTACTAGTGCTACCATCATTTATTGTCGTTATTAATTGATCGTTTGTTCATTTCTCAGTGCATTGGTCTGGGGCTCTTCAGTGAAGCATCAGCCGCAAAAAGTTGGTATCGAGCATGTACTCAATGATGAAGACGTTGTGCAAATTGTGAAAAAGGTCTAAGATCTGTTAATTCTATATATGCTTTGGATTTTAATTGTGTTTGATTGCATTTTTCAAATAAAAACTCATTGCTGACAAATTACATGTGATGTTTATTTTATTTACAGTTTCAAATATGTGGCACGAGCGCATTTTAATCGATTAGAATGTCGATACCGATAGAACTCGAACATTCAGTGTGGCCGTTCAGCATACACTTTGTGGCCAAATTTAATGTGGTCACGCAGTGCACGTTGTTATTATTTAATTTACTAACAAGTTTTGTAAATGGTCGAATTGAAGAAATCCGACGCTAATGCAGAGGGCAATGGCTGGGAGCCCGGCAATTGCAAAGAATGGGCTAAACCTATTAAGCCGCTGCAGGAGAAATGGAAGCTGGTGCCGGCTTTTCTGCAAGTGAAAGGTCTGGTCAAACAGCACATCGACTCTTTCAATCACTTCATCAATGTGGACATCAAAAAGATTGTGCGTGCTAACGAAATTGTGACCAGCGGCGCTGATCCACTCTTTTATCTGAAGTATCTGGATGTGCGTGTGGGCAAGCCAGACATAGATGATGGCTTCAATATAACAAAAGCGACGACGCCACATGAATGCCGGTTAAGGGACACAACTTACTCGGCGCCCATCAGCGTGGACATCGAGTACACGCGTGGCACACAGCGTATTAAGCGCAACAATTTGCTCATTGGACGCATGCCACTCATGCTTCGATGCTCGAATTGTGTGCTCACCGGGAAATCAGAATTCGAGCTGTCAAAATTGAATGAATGTCCGCTTGATCCGGGTGGCTATTTTGTTGTACGTGGCCAGGAGAAGGTAATACTCATACAGGAGCAGCTATCGTGGAATAAGATGCTCACAGAGGACTTTAATGGCGTTGTGCAGTGCCAGGTCACGTCATCCACTCACGAGAAGAAATCTCGCACTTTAGTCTTGAGTAAGCATGGCAAGTACTATTTAAAGCACAACTCGATGACGGATGACATACCCATTGTGGTGATCTTCAAGGCCTTGGGAGTAGTATCCGATCAGGAGATCATGGCGCACATTGGCCTAGATGCGCGCTCACAGCATCGTTTTGGTGCCTCGCTGCTCGAAGCCTTCAATCTGAAGGTCTTTACGCAGCAACGCGCCCTTGACTACATGGGTGAGACTGCAAGAAGAATTGTTGAAATAAGTCGACGTTAGTTACAATTTATGTCTTTGCAGGCTCGAAGCTGGTGGTGAAGCGCTTCCAGAGTGCCACCACAAAAACACCTTCAGAGGAGGCTCGAGAGCTGCTGCTCACTACAATATTGGCTCATGTGCCCGTCGACAATTTCAACTTTCAGATGAAGGCCATCTACGTGTCGTTGATGGTGCGTCGCGTTATGGCCGCCGAGTTAGACAAGACGCTGTTTGATGATCGTGATTATTATGGCAACAAGCGACTGGAGTTGGCTGGCTCGCTGATTTCGCTAATGTTTGAGGATCTGTTCAAGCGCATGAACTGGGAACTTAAGATGATTGCGGACAAGAATATTCCTAAGGTCAAGGCGGCTCAGTTTGATGTGGTCAAGCACATGAGAGCAGCACAAATCACTGTTGGCCTTGAGTCAGCCATTAGCTCTGGCAATTGGACTATTAAGCGTTTCAAAATGGAGCGTGCTGGTGTCACACAGGTGCTATCACGTCTTAGTTATATCTCGGCGTTGGGCATGATGACGCGTGTGAATTCGCAGTTCGAGAAAACGCGCAAAGTGTCTGGACCACGCTCGCTGCAGCCAAGTCAATGGGGCATGCTGTGTCCTTCGGATACGCCCGAAGGAGAAGCCTGCGGATTGGTCAAGAATCTGGCGTTAATGACACACATTACCACTGAAGTGGATGAGCATCCAGTAATGATATTGGCCTACAATGCGGGTGTTGAGGACATACGTGAGGTCAGCGGCAATCCCATTAATAATCCCAATGTATTTTTGGTTTTCATCAATGGCAATGTGCTCGGTTTGACCATCAATCAACGGCATTTGGTGCGTAACTTGCGGTACATGCGCCGCAAGGGACGCATGGGCAGTTTTGTGTCCATACACACATCTTACACGCAGCGCTGCATCTTCATTCACACGGACGGCGGTCGCTTGTGTCGTCCTTATATTATTGTGGAGAAGTCGCGTCCTCTGGTGCAGCAACGGCATTTAGACGAACTGCAGCGTGGCATACGCAAATTTGATGATTTTCTACATGACGGATTGATCGAGTACTTGGATGTGAATGAGGAGAATGATTCGTTTATTGCCTGGAGTGAGGAGCAGATTGAACTAAATACAACGCATCTGGAGATTGAGCCCTTCACTCTGTTGGGTGTCTGTGCTGGCCTTGTGCCATATCCACATCACAATCAAAGTCCTCGTAACACTTATCAATGTGCCATGGGTAAACAGGCCATGGGCATGATTGGCTACAACCAGAAGAACCGCATCGATTCGCTGATGTACAATCTGGTTTATCCACAAGCACCAATGGTCAAGTCGCGCACCATCGAGTTGACGAACTTTGATAAATTGCCAGCTGGCCAAAATGCTACAGTGGCTGTGATGAGTTACTCGGGATATGATATTGAGGATGCCCTAATTTTGAATAAAGCTTCCATTGATCGTGGCTATGGGCGTTGTCTGGTTTACAAGAATTCCAAGTGCACTGTGAAGCGTTATGCGAATCAAACATTTGATAGGATCATGGGACCGGTGAAGGATGCCTTGACGAATAAGGTTATATTTAAGCACGATGTGCTGGACACAGATGGCATTGTTGCACCTGGGGAGCAGGTGCAAAACAAACAGATTATGATCAACAAGGAAATGCCCGCAGTTACATCCATTAATCCACTCGAAGGTTAGTCTCAATTGATATCCTAATTCTTGAAGGCTTTCTTATGATTTCGTTGAACACTTCAGGTCAAGCACAGGTACCCTACACTGCTGTCCCCATCAGCTACAAGGGGCCGGAGCCCAGTTACATTGAGCGTGTGATGGTGTCCGCCAATGCCGAGGAAGACTTTCTCATCAAGATTCTGTTGCGCCAGACGCGCATCCCAGAAATTGGCGACAAGTTCAGCTCGCGGCACGGCCAAAAAGGCGTCACGGGTCTGATTGTGGATCAGGAGGATATGCCTTTCAACGACCTTGGCATATGCCCGGACATGATCATGAATCCACATGGTTTCCCCTCCCGCATGACAGTGGGCAAGGTGCTGGAGCTACTGGGCGGAAAGGCAGGCGTTTTGGAAGGCAAGTTCCATTATGGGACTGCGTTTGGCGGTTCCAAGGCAGTGGATGTGCAGGCGGAATTGATGCGACATGGCTTCAATTATATGGGCAAGGACATTTTTTACTCGGGTATCACAGGTGCTCCGCTGGAGGCGTACATCTACTCTGGTCCAGTGTACTATCAGAAGCTGAAGCACATGGTGCAGGACAAGATGCATGCGAGAGCACGTGGTCCCAAGGCGGTGCTCACACGTCAACCCACCCAAGGTCGGAGTCGCGAGGGCGGTTTGCGACTGGGCGAGATGGAGCGCGATTGTCTAATCTCCTATGGAGCAAGCATGCTAATTATGGAGCGTCTGATGATATCCTCGGATGCCTTTGAGGTAGACGTGTGCCGCACCTGCGGCCGCTTAGCCTACTGCTCGTGGTGCCACTTCTGTCAGTCGTCTGCGCATGTCTCCAAGATATCCATGCCCTATGCCTGCAAATTGCTGTTCCAGGAGTTAACCAGCATGAATGTGGTGCCTAAACTCATACTGGAGAACTATTAACATAGATACATTCATGTACAATCTAGAGGGATTATGTGACTGGCTCCACAACGAGTGAATAAAGTGTTTGTTTATGTTTTCAACTGTAAGCATCAAGTTCAATGAACGTGGAGTCGGCTGGTTCGCGACTTTACATTTCCCATTCAATCAGCCCACCTCCCTAGTTTAAGCAGCGCTTTGATAAATGAAATAACTGTAATGTGGGCGAATGTGGGGGTGGACTGCTTTTAAATTCCGCTAAAGCCAACTTGTTAGCCTTGCCTGCCACGCCCACTTTAATCGCACAGCACTTTTGCGTAGACATTTTAACATATTCATGAAGTTTCAAGCGAATGTCAAAGTGAAGTGTCCGACAGCTGTTAGTTAACAGAAATGAAAACAGTTAGCTGGGCGCTGTTAGCTCGCTGGCAAACTTAAAGAGGCTTAAGCTGCTTGTCTAATTGTTTCCTTTATGGGGGTCTTTGGCTTATTAAACTGCTTATTAACCTTGTTTTTCCTTGTATGCCCCTTGTGTAAACACGAAACTTATGTACAGGCTGCTTTTTGTTATGAGCTTAGTGTTTTAACGGTGTAATTAAATTTGGAATATTATATTATGATTGAGTACAAGTGTGAACTAGAAGAAACTGCATAAATATATCAGAGGGACTTGTTGATTACCAACCCGCATATGAAAATAAAAATGCAAAGCATTCTCAGAGATATTCGTATCAACTATTTTTACTAGACGACACTAGGCGGCATAAAAGGAGGTCGAGTTGTGGTTATTTATCCAAATGCACCTTAACTTTGAGGACTTGCTGCGACTTTGAGGCTATTCATAGAGACGATTTTTCTCTTTGTGCAAGTTGACAACGTTAGTGGGTCAATGCACTGGCACGCACGTGACTGGGCAACTGGCAGCTGGCAATTGGCAACACCTTCTAGGCGGTGTCCTTGTGTGTTATTTCAAGTCACTTGAGCTCAGAATAGTCACCGGCAACCCAGCCGCCTCCTTTTTCTCGTCCTTCTCATGTTGCCATGTTCGTGTGTGTAGTTGAGAATGCAACGTCCTGTTGCAAGTGCAATGACAGCACAGCAATGGGGGCAAAAAGCAAACTGTCCACAACCAATGGGGCACAATAACGATAAGACTGCTCAGCCAACTGGCTGCCTTCTGGTTGTGACTATGACTTGGGTTTGGGTTTGGTTTGGTTTGGCATTCATGCCTTTTAATTATTTGTCAAAAAATTTACTTTTGATATACATACATCCAAACTAACTTACTGTATACGCATATTGTTCTATAGTACATGGGTGTTGGTCAACTGAGCAAAATTAAATCTTATTTACGTGAACCTCATCACATACATATATAAGACACCCAGACGCATCTACTTGGATATGGGTGTACGGCCAAGTGTATAGACTTATGTAACTCCTTGTCTGGTACTACTTTAAGCTTATATTAATGCTAATAGACGGCGTTTCTCACAAATTTCTAGCAAACTCCTAGGGAAATTGTATCACTTAACAGCATCAAGTTAAGGGACGATATAAAGAGAACAGAGCGCTCTCTTTGTGAGCTTTTCTCTCTAGGCGAGGTCTGCTAACAGTGCAGAGAACTACTAAGTAACATACTAATGTTACAGTAACCATTGGCAACATTTGCAATTTATGTGGTTTTTTATGAATCTGGTTAGAACTCAATGAAACACTACTGAATAATTTCAAAATAATTTTCGTTTATTTCTAATTTTATCAGTATATTTTAATTCGTCCAAACATTAACTATGTTGATATGTAATTTAAAATATACATTTTTAATTAAGCTTAAAATGTAAATAATTTATTAAACAAATTTATAACAATTCATTGAGTTGTATTCTGCAGATAATTTTCGAATGTTTCGCGCCTTAAAAGCTGCCAACACTGCTAATTTATTATTGTATGCTGTGCACTCTATGCGGCTGTGGCTATAAAAGCCAGCATGAAAGTTAAAGAGAGTTCAGTTGAAACCGGCCCTCGCTCGCGTTTTTGCAAACTGCAGATAAAGCTTGGTTGCGCTTGAATTCTAAATATAAAGCTGGGCAAAAAAAACAATTTAAGTGCAATTTATACAAAGAATTGCCAGCTTGTTGTGTATGATAAAGTGTGGAAAAATAAATGTTTATTAAGAAATAAGTTAATATATATAATAGGCACTTTTGCAAATGTGCAAATAACAGTTTAATACATATTTTTCAAAAATATTCTACAAATTGTAATCTAAAATTCGACAAGTTTCTATCAAAATGCCAAATACTACAGAAGTAACAACAAATGCGAGTGACTCGAAAAAACCATTCAAAGTAAGTTGTCTTATATTTTTGGTCGCCTGGCGCTAAAGTTGTTAAATCTTAATGCAGTGGAATAATGCCATGCCCTTTTTTGGGCGTTGTGTCGTTGTTGTTGCTGTAATTGCCGTTGTTGTTCTTGATAACCGCGTGCTGTGTTTCGCATTTGCGCTATTTAAAAATTCTCATATTGAAATTGGGTGAAATTTTAAGTTGCTCAGAGCGAGGTCGAAGAGCGTAAGATAAGAGAGTAAAAGCTTTGGCTCAGGGTGAGCTCTGTTAAATTTTGTTTGTATGCGTGCGGTTGAGAGACATGAAGCGCTTATGGCAAGAGAGATGCAAAGACAGAGAGAGAGAGAGAGAGAGAGAGAGAGAGAAAACTGTAATGTTTTTGCAAAAGCAAATTTGAGTATTTGAAAGATTTGGTTTTAATTTTGCTTTTATTTGTATTTTATTTCAAATTTGAAGTGCTTGGCACTTGTTTGTCTTTGGCATTTTGTTTGTTGGCGTGTATTCGCTTTGTTGTTAACTAATTTGTTTATCCGCTGTCTCAATAACTAGCAGTTGTTTAAAGAATATTTTCGTATGTTTACATTCTGTAATTGTGGACAGGCTGAAAACCTAGAAAAGCTACAGAAGAATACTTAAAATGGTACTTCGTAAACTTAATATAGAGCATAGTTTAAAGAGTCCTGTTGCTGTTGTTTATTGTTGTTGGTGTCAACTGTCACTTGTCCGGTTATTTTAACGGGTCCATTAATATGTCGCTGCCTATTATAATAATTAATTCAAAATCTTCTGACACACAAATCGGCTTAAAAGCTGCAATATTCGCAGCCAGCTCGGAAATGCCATTAAAAAGTTTATCGACTGACATGTTTTTGTAATTAGCGTTAGCCACGGCTATGTATACGCCCACATCTCACATAACAAATTAATAAATTATTAATTATTTGCATAATATTATTAACAATTTGCATAATTTGATGTCATAGTTCAAACAACAATTTTAACCTAACGTCTAATTTCCCCAGCGACGATCAAATCTGCGTTTTATGCCTATAAAATATTTAGCACTCGACTTGTGGCTGACCGACCCACCTGAGTCTCCATCTCTATCTCACTACAGCTTCTTTGTAGCTGGTAGGTGGACACAACTCAGACGCAGACACGTAGCCGAAGGCGTCATTATGACAACTATACCAACGAGTAGACGAATAGACAGGATACGTGTTACGTGTTGAGTGTCGAGGGGCTGCTTTTGACTGCTGTGCATTGCCCCGGACGGTCCTTGAAGATTGGCTAGTTTTCTACGATGACAGCTGGTTTAGCTGAGATTTCTGCAACACTGCGCTGCAGTTCGATGTATTTCGAATAACTGTAGATTACACAAATGTATCCATCTTTTCTTTTGAATTTACTGTAAACTTTTTGGTTTTTTCTTCTCATGCAATCACTAGATTGGTCCTTATTTTCCAATGGAATGTGAAATTAACATGTATTGCGTACTTTTTGGAGCAGACATAAATTGAAATCCATAGCATACTTTTTGTAGCACTCAAAATTCCATTAGCCTGACATTGTGGCTTCAATGTGATTTTACTCTCTCCATTAAAATTGCTTTATTTAATTACTCGGAATGAATACGCTTCTGAAATTCAAAACAGGTCTGCCTATTTGCATTTAAGCCCACCCCAGGCTCTCCGTCACATTCATTAAAACTTTTGTCAGCGACAATAATCTCATCTCATCATGCATATAAACTAATGAAAATGTGTTTCTCATTATCGAGTGCAGGCTTTGGGTCTTAAGCCTGAAACTACGCAGCCAATATGTCGCGTACCAATCACTTCGAAAGCAGCATGAGATGATGATGTTCATTAAATTTAATAAACTTGCTTCCGAAATTTGAACCTAGATTTCATTTGCAGAATTAATACATACATTTATTTTTTAAATTTAATCAAGTTGCCTCTCCTTTCGCTAGTAAATGCATTTAATTTAATTGAATATAACTAAAAGCAGCTGAAAATTTCATTAAAAAATGCAGCCATGATTAAAGTGGGGCTGTCTAACAGAGCAATACCCAATTCTGTTGCAACAAAGCTATAACACTATTGGATCATCTCTATTCATGAACCTGATTCCAAAGTGGTATTTCTTGATGGTTCAATTGTTCAGCAAAAAGACTAGTGGAGTAAGTATTTATGACGTATAACGCAATAAAATAATTTCTTTCCTCTATCAATCTCTATCTCTATCTCTTCCTTTCTCTCGCTCTTCAATATGATGTTCTTAAAAGTACGCTTCAATAGTTTCCGTAAGTTTTGATTGTTGTCAAGTTTGTGGCTTAATATGATTAATTTTGGACTCAAGTTTTGTGCAAGTGCGGCGCAAAGGTTTTTTTCTGACATTTTCAACGTGGATGATTCTAGGAGGTCTTCACAAGCGAAGTCCTCTGAGTTTAACTGCATGTTTCACTTGAGACAGCCGGCGGGCATCCTTTACTTTGCTTCGGCGTTTTTTTTTTGCCTCCTTTTGTGAGCTTTGGGTAATTGTAATAAAAATGTTGTAATGCAAACTCAACTTCAATTTCATTTCGCACGCCTCGCTCTATTATTTATGAAACCTCGTTGTAGCTTCTTCTGCATCACGTTGCCAGTTTGAGTGATAAATTTCTGTGGAATTGCAGTCGCGGAGCCATGCGGCGTTTCTTTTGATGCTGCCGCTGATCCAAGTACTGCTGAGTCAACTGATGCTGGTGCTGTAGCTGCTGCATCTCTTGGCCAAGTCTAATTTATGTTCAGTTTAACCTTAACGCTCAGGCACCATTTAACATTACATGCAAGTTTAAAAGAGCAGGCAGTTTTGCAGTCGCAGCGATGAATGTCCTTGTTGACGGTAGTCAGTATTTCAGGCATGTACTCAAAAGTATGCTGCATTAAAATGCTGACAGGCATTACTCGTCAGGAAAGACGACAAAAATTTGGGCGGCATCCAGACGAATGCATGTTAAACTGTGCTCAAGTTTTCCGCACTTCTTAACTAAATGGGGAGGAGTTGCCATGTATACATAAATATAAACAACTTTCTTGCACAACAAATTTCCTGCCCTTTCGAATTCCTTACTAATTGCGAGTCATTGATTAATTGAACACAATATTGCTCGTATCACACTATGCAGTTTGGCTATTTATTTATTTTGTAGGTACTCTTGCCATAAATCTCAATTAAAGTGGCCAAATGGGCAACAGTCGACAGCTGACAGGTTACCGCCAACGTGACGTATGCGCAATATAGCTTTCACCTTTAACTTTTTTCTCCCATTGTTGTTGTTAGCTTTGTGATTTGTACTTCTTGTTATTGTTGTTTTTGTTGCTATGTCTCGAGGGCATAATGACTTAGAATTTGGTTTATAAATTACTCGACAATTTGACTCTAATGAGTGTACAATTTTCCGGCACATTGACTGATGTCAATTTGTTGGTCGCCGTTGGAATTTCGCGTTAATTGTGTAATGGACAGCATAGAGGCTGCTTATGAAAACATAATAAGTCTAGCTCCCAGAATATACCATCCAAATCAAGTAAACTTCTAGAAGAATCTTAAAGTGTAAACGGACTGCGAAAGCTATCCAAGTTATGTGTCCATAAATAACAAATCATATCTCAAATCCTTCCTCAGCGACCGACAGATGGCAGTTTTGTTTTTCTGCAGTTAGTTCATGATTTATTTACTTTGGGGTTTAACGCTGCGTATTTTTTGTCTAGTAGTCAATGTAAAAATTCAAATCGTAATTAAAAGGAGTTTAATTATTTGATTTATCAATAATTCCATTATTTATTACAGCAATATTTATTAAGATAAAAAATTGAAATAGTAAAATTGTGAATAGAAAAAATACAGCAAAATTTTAAAATATAAGGAGTTTTGAAGCAAGTTACATATAACATAGTTACAATATAAAGAAAATGTTAAATATGTTCACACATGACTTGCCTATATGCATATTCTACAAATGTTGATGTGCACGACAAATTGAAGAATTAAATTATATTTTTGGTTGGTAGATTCATTTGCATATTTGTGACACCTCTTTGAACCCAACATCTATGACAGACATGCGTTGACATGTTCACGATCAATGCTCACCAGGGAAGGTGAATTCCTCTACCTTTTGGCTGCTGAGTGGATAATTTAATCATGGCAGATTTATGCTGTGTTGATACACATTTTCAATGTCTACAAAATGCAACATATAATTTGAGGAGTTGCTAAGCTGTTATAACTACATGATAGTAAAATTTGGCTTTGGTTAAGTTTGGCACTGCTTATGAATTCACGTACATATCTTTCTCAACAGACTACCAACTGCGCCTAAGAGCCAAGCAAAACACACAAATACACCCACACACATTTGTAGTTATACAAAAACATGTTCGTCGGCACGCTGCCTAATGCCAAGTTGATTAAGCCACAAGCAGACCCAAAAAAAAAAAACAAAGAAAAAAATTATATTGGGCACGTAAAAGATGAAATACCCTTGCAATTAATGCATGAAAAAAGTTTGGGGCAATTTTTTTTTCTTTATTGTCTTTTTAGCATTGCTGAAAGCAGATATTATTTATAATATTATATTATATAAGAATATAAGGAATTAAGAAAATTACAAAGTTCTCAAAATAATCAAAACACATCCCATCCATTTAGATGGGAAAAGATACCAAAACCTTCGCTAAACTTTTTGGGTGCTGTCGAGTGTCCGGCTTAAATATTTCATATGGGCTCATGTCGCGCTTATTGTTGTTGTTCTTGTTTTCGTTACTCCTGTTGCTGTTGTTGTTGTTGTTGCTGTTGATGTTGATGCTGCCGCTGTTGAGACTGAAGCTGTTGTATTAATTTATTATTCATTCAATGTGTATTGCCTTCCATATGTAACTGTAAACGTGAAACGGTTTATTATTCCCTTTTATTCATTTTTACTTAAAAACATACCTGCTACAGGTCAAGGACGTCACGCGGAACATTAAAAAAGCCGTCTGCGCCTCGAGCCTAGAGGAAATTCGCGCCAAGGTGGCCGAGAAATTTGAGAAATGTGAACATCAGCCAACTATACATTTGGACTCGGATGGCACCGAGATTGACGATGAGGAGTATTTCCGTACCCTAGATGAGAACACCGAGTTGGTGGCTGTCTTTCCTGGCGAGCATTGGATTGACGTAAGTAGAATCACATTTGGCTTTTAATCATCTCAAGTATATGCTAACTAATTAACAGCTGGTGGCGTACTCAGTTGTCATATCAAATAAAGATTTTTTAAAGTCGTTCTATATTAATTATTTTCTATATATCCGTTATCCATAGGGTAGAAGGGTATTATAACTTTGTGACTCGAGAAATTGTATGTAACAGGCAGTAGGAACCCGACCTCATAAAGCATTCATATTCTTGGTCATGGCCACCAGTCGAGTCGATGTAGCCTTGTCTGTCTATCCATATGTCTGCCCATTTCTGCCACAATGCAATATTTAGGTCGTGATAGAATATCAATATACCAAATATTCCAAATATACCGAAATTACAAAGATACTTTTCAGTATATTTTAGTATATTTGAGCAGGTTAGCGGGTATCTCACAGTCGAGCACACTCGACTGTAGCTTTCTGACTTGTTTTAAATTAAATTAGCTTAAAGTAATAGTAAAATGAAAGCTAAATATTAAGTTGGCAATTTGTTATCGCCATCAATTTATTTTAATTACATTTACGACCCTTCGCGGCCGTTACATCAATATTTCAATTTTGGTTGCCATAAAAACATCACGTATTCGAATTTGCACTGAAACGTATCATTCGGTTTATAGCCGACGCATTACGTGACAATAACCACACCGACTGGCACAAGCAATGGCAGCATCTCTGGCAATGCGGAGAATGGAGATACTACAGATGCGAATAACTCGGAGTCGGCAAGAATCCGGCAATTGGTTGGTCAACTGCAAAATAACTTGTGCAACGTTTCTGTTATGAATGACGCCGACTTGGATTCGTTATCGAACATGGATCCTAATTCATTGGTAGACATAACGGGTAAGGAGTTCATGGAGCAGTTAAAGGATGCGGGCAGGTGAGTAAAAGTGCACCATAATACATTTTTGTAACCAGGTAGCTTAAGTAATGTATATATATTTTATATGTCTTTATTTCCGTCTATTTGTGTCGTCATAGACCGCTTTGTGCCAAGCGAAATGCTGAAGATCGTCTGAACCTCTTGAAGCTACTAAAGGCAGGTGCTATATTCTGCTCGGAACGATATCCGGAAGACGCAGAGGCCATTGACCGTGAGATTGGTCGTCAGCTGAATGAGGTAGAGAGCGGCCAAGTGACTGCAACGGCTGCTAGCAATACACGCACCATCGAAGTGGTGCAGTGCGACAATCAAAACACCACCATCACCATCACTGTGGCTGAGGCGATTTCCTGCAGCACCACTGAGTCAACTGCCGATACGGCGGCGGCCACGGCGGCTGCCAATGAGGCGAACGCCAATGCCAATGGCAATGCGAATGGAAATGGCAACAATGGCGATATCTGACTACCTATTTTGGGCAGCCTTAGATGAAGCCTGGCCGACACGAAGTAGCCAAACTAAGGAGCAAAAGGAGCGATGGCAATTTTATCAAAAGAAGTTTCACAGAAGCGACAAAAACTATATGAAGAAACCGAAGAAATCAGTCCTGCAACATTGGGTTAACATACACGTATTTGTAGCAAATAAATCAATTCAAAAATAGAACGAAAACGAAACGTAACGAGATCTTCTGAACATGCTTCATAGAATTTAAGAGTAAATGAAAGTTAACGAAATATTACACGTATTAGCATTAAATCGTCAGATTTTTGAAAATGTCAGCAATGAATTGTCCTGCAACCAAAGTAGTATATTCAAAGTTGCGCTGCATACTAAAACACAAATATGTATTCAGAACTGCAACTAACAGAGATAATTGTTACAATGGAAATTTACTTGAGAAAGTTTATAGTTTCAGTTTTTTTTAAATTTCTTAAAATGTTTATCTTTTCACCAGCTGGCATTTCTGTTCTGAGTTCCATTTTTAAACCAATTTCAGACATTTTGTTTTTTTGCAATTTAGTCACTGAGAAATGTTTCGATGGTGGAATTGAGAACAGATTGCAGCAACAACAAAACTTTCGTAGTTTAAGTTTGGCGACAATTTTGTCAAAGCACCTGAATCAATAAATAATTAAATCAAAATAAAACGACAACAATAAATAAAAGAAATTATAACAAATTAAATATATGTATATAATCTATGAGTTATAGAAGATAAGAATATATCATGTTCATTTAACTGCATTAGTTAAAATATATAGAAATCGTGTATTGAATTGTTCACTTTTGATGTATGGCTCAGTAGCAAATCGACGTAGTGGAAGGAAGGCTAAAAGAAACCAATTGAAATCCCATATGAATAGTTAGAATTCAGAATTGAAATTCTCTTTCAGCAGTTATTGAATTTTATGATCATTATCAAAGCATGCTATTGTTTTGCCTGAGATAAAACTGAGTTGATATGATATGTTTTGGGCAATTAGGCTAGTATGTTTAATATAGTATGAAGAGACGCGCACAAAATTCTTTCTAGACTAATGCCATTGAAAATGTCATTTGTTGAAGCCAATTGAGACTGACTGTACTTATGTGTAATAATTATTTCGATGATGATGCGATATAAACTAAATGTACTATAATTGTACTCGACCTGGTTTGAAATTGCTTCAAGTGAACCCCCCAACAAATGTATAATATGGTTTAATACAACTTATATATTGTAGCCAAATAAAACGTGAAGAATTTAAAAGCAAACAAATGAAACACTTAATATTAGTATACCTAAACAATAAATGCAAGCCAAGCGCAAATAAAGCCAATTAAACTCTTATATTCATAGCATATATACTATATAGATCAAACAACAATCGAGCAAATTCATGAAAGACGACAAACCAAAAACACAGTACGAATAAGCAATAAAGACAAATGAAGAGTTATTAAGTATAGTAACTGCAGACACCAAGCAACAACAGAAAATATACCTAAATAAATGCATATTAATAAAACGATAATAATATGTTTATTTTTCTATTTGTTATGACCACGGGCAACCGAGCTGTATGCGTGTTATGTGCAAATGTGCAACAGGGTGTATTGAAGTAAGCTTTATTCGCTTTTGTCTGCTGATTAAAGAGAGAGAGAGAGAGAGAGTGGATAATGGAAAGAGTGAGAGCTTTGAAGAGAACATGCAGTTAGTCTTGCTGTTGCCTCAGTTAATTGCATTAAAAACACAGTCAGCTGTGACGTCATGAGATGCGCTGTGACGTTCGCGAAGAGGGGCCAGGTCGGAGCCGGGCCAGGCCAGGCCAGGATATGGTAGGCCTGACTCTGCCCTACTAACACAGTTCAAAACGGATAGCTCACAATCAGCTGGGCTGCTTGCAGCTTGTAACTGACCTAAATATATGACGACAGCAGCAGCTTGGCTTCCCAGTCTGGCTTGCGTAGTCGAAGAACAGACTCTTGAAATTCGATTTACTCTTTGCTTTGCATTTTTAATCCGCTCAAATTAACTAAAGATATTTCTTTTGTCTGCCACCCGTTTGGCCTGCGGACAACACGGTTTTTAGCGGAATTTATTTTTAATTTCCCGTCGGACTGCGTGTTGCCCTTATTATTATTGTTGCTGATGTTGTTGTTTTTATTGTTCTTTGTTGCTGTGGTTATGCTTGTTGACGGTTTCGTGTCCTTGACATGTAGCATTTGTTAGGTTAACACACCCAAAGAATTTATTTAAAATGTAAATATGAACCCAAGCTTAGCTTTTTGGGGGGAGCGCTAACTTTGCGCCTGCTTTGATGTGCGGTCACATTTTCATTAAAAGGCACATTTTGTGTATTAAGAGGGCGTGGCTGTTTATGGGGTTGCATTTTTATTTTACTCTAAGAAATTTACGCCCATGGTAAATATAATTACACTTGACTTTTTCGGGCCAAGCTCTTTGAAGTGCGATAAAGCGAGACTGCGACAATTTAGCAGGGACAGATCCATTTTCAAAAGCTGCACATTGTGGCCAAATATCGAATTGCCGAGGAAGAAATAAACGTTGATAATGGCGTAAGTGGAAGTGAATGAAGAATTTATAAACAATGTCAAAATTTCTACTACTATATTTATTTGTTTTTTTGCGACTTAAAAATAGAAATAATTTCTTAAATTGCCTTCAGTATTCTTCCACCTTTTCAAGTATGTAAAACCCAATGTGCGAGGAGCACTTCTCGTTACTGCAACAATTTCTTTTGTAGATAAGCAAATGTATTCGTATATGAAGTAAGCAAACCTTGGGCCATAGACAGACAAGTGAGGAAATATTCGTAACTGAGGCAATGGCACCGCGGCAAGCACAAATGCCGAGTGACTGACATCAGTGGCGGAAACGTCAGCCGCCATGGAGGAGGGGCGGGAACAAAAGGGGGCGAGACCGGGTAAACAACAAATCGAATGATGCTTTACCATTGCTGCGAGGCAAGTGCATAATTTTCTACAATTTGGTTGTTAACTTTTTATTTTATTTTTCTTCCGAAATAAATGTGAAAAGAGCTGCTTTGTCAACAGGAGGTCTTATTACACTCCTTCCTTGTGCTTGTACGTGTGTGTGTATGTGTGTGTGTAAGAGTTTCTCATTGCACATAAACAAGTTTTTGTAATAGATGCCGCAACGGGCATTGCTAATACGCCCCGTGGCACATATGCGGAGGCAGCCTCGACGGCAGTAAGCCGACGCTGCGGCTGGCGGCCTTGTGGGCATAATAATTGTGCAGTTTGTGCCGCAGGCGGCATGAACAACAACCACTTAGATTGCCTCATTTGATACTGTGCCACTGTCTGCCTCTGTGTGGGCCACACTCAGTGGCGTCGCTTGTTGTAGCGCTTTGGACGCTGCCGGTGCATATGTCTGTGTTTATGTTTGTATTTGTCTGCTACGCTGATTTGTTTGGGCAGCCAAAGTCATTAACTGTTGCCACAGCGTCCATAAAGGAGCACATTCCTGCGCCAGAAACAGCTGCTGGTAAAGAACACTTTTGTTTTTTTTTTGTATTAGCCCAAGACAAACATGAAATTATCCGCTTTGCTTATCCCAAATGCGCTTTTTAAATATGCCAAATGTAAATGAATACTGAAGCCAGTTGACCTTTAGCCACAGCAGGAGCTGAGTAGCGGGTAGTAGAGTTCTTCGACAGCATTAGGACGACCATCACTTTGCAAGATTCGACCGAATGTCATGTAATGAACTGCAAAGCAGACACAAAAACATTGTACTGAGACTATAAAATAAATAAATATGTCTTTATTTTTTTATATAGCATGTACTACATCCGATAATTGAACAGTATTATTTGATCAGGGTTACTTTATAGCCATATCAGACAATATACGATTTGTAAATTCGTTTTTGTTGCTGCGCAAAAATTAAGTGTGTTTTAGAATTGATAACGCAAATTTTTTTAAATAAACTGAAATATGCGCTAAATTTTATCACTTTGGAAATTATTTTGAAATACAAATAAACTTGAAAGTTTTCCAAAAGAGCACTTTTCTATATTTTTAAATTTTGTACTCCGTGGTATATTTCATACATAATAAAATACGTGTATACCGACGATAACTTTTGGGTTTATGATATATATGTATATACATATATATATGTTGTGTAGTCTTCCCAAATATGTAGAGTAAATCTTTTAGTTGAGCACACTTCACATATTTTTTGTTAGTATATGTTCATTCATTAGATATATTGAGTTCTTGGACTAATAAATCATTTCTGCTTTTGTATTATAACATTAATTAAAATGCAATCAAAGTCTGCTTTTTGTAGATGAGTTGTCATAGTTGCGGGGTCTTTAGACCGTTCAAGAAAACAAGGTGTCAGGTTTAATTTATATCTTAAGTGAAGTGCTTACCTTGCTACTATTTTCTAGCTCTCTTACCCCCCTTGTTGCTTTTGTTTGCCCATAGAAATTTAAATACAATGTCCAATTTTAATAATTGATGATTAATTGTCCTGGCAACTGAATCATTAGTCTGACTTAAGAATAAGATACCAGATGCGAGTTTTCAATGTAATCTGTTGCTGACTAAAAAATGCTTAAACATTTTAGTAGAGATTTGCGAAAGTAAAGCCCAATTTCAGCATTCAATTTACAAAATTTAGATAAGCTGTTAAATGAGCCGGAGAAATTAAAATATGCAAATACCTGCAGCTCTCGTGCATCTCGTGCCAATTAATTATGGGATTACGAGCGTATATAATTGCATATTTTGCTTGTATATATATAATTAAAGACAAATAAACAACTCGAAAGAAAACTCGACAAGGTACCAAGATATGCTTTACATTATTTGTTTGAGAACGAATGTGTATTTGTGTGGCGTTTAAGTACATATTGTAATTTAATTAAAATGATTGCAGTTTGATGTGCCCTGTTTCGACATTTCGCATTTTATTTAAATTCATTCAAATGGAGCTAAATGCCGTCTCTCACACGAGCCAAAACAAAGACGGCGATGGCAATGGTGACGTTGTAAATATTTGCGTTTACATTGGATTTCATTTTAGTTTCAGTTTCGGTTTGTTTGTTCGACAAGTTCAGAAGAGCAACAAATCCAAAATGCGGGCACAGAATGCCAAAGTTGAGAAGCCTTCTATCCCATCCGGTACTGCGTGATGCTGCGCGCTTTTAAGTGTCCTGGCGAATGTCCAAATATCGTTTGGCCATAGTCAAAACAATTAATCATCGCCACATGCGTTGTGTTTCCGACCTTTTGTTGCGGCCCGTTATGGTTGCACACACACATATACATATACAGGGTTGCTGTTGATGTACTGCAGGGACGACATGTGAGTTAATTAATCTAGCTGCTTCCCCAAAGCCCTTCCAATTCCTGTCAAACTGCAGACGACGAAGGGCACGCACTGTAATTAAACAACACTGTTGTTGCTGCCTCACCTTGAGGCACCGGCTGGCACAACGCATAAAGTTCAATTTGTTACGCTAACTCTTTTCGCCAACTCTTAAATGCGAACGCCGCGTATGCAAAATATGTGAATTCGCGCCTCGTTTCAATGCACAATTATCGGGCTGGTATATATGTAGATTATTGCCCCCGTTTGATTGCTGCAAGGAAATGAACACGGAAATTATTTCCCTGACAGGTTTTGCATATCGCCACCACATGTGAACATTTTTGTATTATTTGAAACTTTTGAAATATTGCCGGCATCGAGAAATGTGCTGACGTCGGGTCAGCGTAACGCTGAAATATGCAAAATGCATAGCATGCTTTTCGGCGTCATTGTTTTGTCAAGGACGCGAATAGGTAAACATAAGAGATGGTCCAGTGACTCTTCCTCGAAATAGAAATGCAATAATATTTTTCAATTTAGGAAACAATTTATGCAATATTTAAACTGTGCATAAATTTAATAAAATGTTCACGTTTTTGCCCGCCATCTCTATTCTGCATCGGCGTCAAATCTCTACAAATTTCTGACTGACAATTACTGAACTCGCGTTACATGCAGCGTATACGCAATGCTTTTCCATTGCAGGCTTAACTCGGTTATAAATGTAAATTTGTGACTTTTCGCGATAGTATGATTGGTGCTTTGCGTTAAAATGTATTTTGCTGTTTTGCGGCAATTTCATGAAGAATGTCATTTGAAAGACTCAATATCCTTTTATTAGTATGCTAAAGAATTGGAGGCGGTATGCAAATGTCACACTCGATTCAATCGACAGCTTTGACGCTATAAATCAGGGCTTTTGTTTGCACTGACTACACGCGATGCACCTTTGTTGAAACTTGTTCAAAGTGCCAACAAATTTTAATTATGCGGCGAACGAAGATAGCGCTGCGAGTGCGAGAGACCTTATTATCCCTACTTAAGAAACATTTTCCTGCTGCCATTTAGGCAGCATTCTTCGTGGAACGCGTAGTTGTATAGGCCAAAAGAGAACGTCCAGAGAGCTGCCTGCAAATTGTCAACTTTATTTTATTGCATTTATAAACTTTGCCCTTACACAAAGTGCATCCAAAAAGTTCAAGCTGAAATTTGTGTGTACGTATTCGTATATTTATATTTATATCTATACTCTATAGTAAATGTAGTTGGACTTACATATATGTATATATTTTTTATGCAGTGTGTTGTGGTCGGGTGCTAAGTGCATCAATTTACCGTGCATTTGTTTTGTGACTTCAACACAACAACAAAAAATGGAAAGTGGAAACTTTGCCGTTTCACAGGCAGACGCGACCAAACCAGACAGAGCAGGTGTAGGCCTAGTGCCATTAAATGCATCATCCATTAAAGGACTAACAGTCACTTAACAGCCGCATAACAGCGCACGCTCTCACGAAGCTCCCTCTGTTAGAATGGTGCTTTTACGTCTGCTGTGGCCTTTTACGTTTGCTTTTGACTTTGCAAAGTCAGAAAACAGTCGGCAAAGTCTGGGAGCTGCCTGTTTAAATACAGCACGCACAGATGTCTGGCAATTTATTCCAAGTTTGGCCGGCTTTTGTTGCATTTGGCGGGTGCGGCTGCCACGGCGAGCTCCGACAACAAGTTAAAACGCGTAATTATTTCGATTCAATTCGTTTCAACTGATGTGATTAAAATTTACTAATTAAATTAACTAATGTTGGAAGTCATAACAATTGAAGTGGTGTTTCAAGCACATTGAGAAATAAATTTATATTAAGCTAATCACGTTTTTTGATTAGAAAGATAAACCAAAATATAAAACAAATCATATCAGCTGGAATAAACATCAACTCGCATTACGACTGCTCATAAACTTTGACAATTCTGCTAGCATTGTCATCGTAAAAATTTAGCACAAACAACGACAGACATAGAACAACGCAGAGGCAGACCCCAAAGAGAAAGCGGAACAAGAGCAAACTAAAAGTGCTAAACATTTCAATTAACATTTAAATTCGTTTTACTTGTCAAAAGAATCCCGCCCCTTCCTCCAAAATCAGTGTATCTACAGAAGCAAAAAAAAAAAAAAAAAAAATAAAAATACTGGAAGCATGACTGACATGAATGTAGCAAATCAGGAAATTTGTGCAGTAAAAACAACAGCTGAAATATCCATTGCATCTTCGACTCCTGGTCAGCGTCAGACGCCCGTCGTCGGAGCGACCACATCAAAGACAACAACAACTACGGGAACTCCACGGCAAAGAACTTTGATGCGTGCCGCGGAAATGGACGCGGACACCGATGATGGTGAAGCTGATGCTGATGTTGATGGTCATGGTGATGGTGATGCGAATGCCTTTCCAGCTACTGTTGGCACTGATGTTGCTGATGTTGATGCGGATGCTGATCGGATGTGGATGCTGATGACGCGGCAGACAGCATTACACTGGAGCTGGCTTTGTCGCCGAATACACCGACACCACCGCCCACCAACGTAGACGAGGATCTCAACGAGTTTGATAATAGCAAGCCATTTAAGGTGGGTTAACTTGACTTCCACCTGACGCTGCTGCTTTGACTTTGGCATTCATAAGGCAATTGTTAACTGGCCAGCCTTCATTGTTGCTGTTCGCGCTGGACGCAAAACTTTTGACCATCCTGCACAAAAAATGAAGTGTTCGGCCTAGGTACAAGCAGCAAGCAGCAACAGCGAATAGCAAGCAGCAAGGAGTACAGTGCAAGCGACAGGCCACTCAAAAGCGTTTGGCTATGAGAGCCTGGACTTGGGTCTGTGCTCGTTTTTTATGCAGCCTTTAGGCTTGTTTGAATTTCAAGGGCCACAGCAGCTCATGCGATACCGTTTTGAAAATGCTTAGCCTCAATTCGCTGGCCGTTTCACAATACCGGAGCAGGCGAAAGTAAAGTCCTTGCCATTGTTCTACTGGGCGAGTAAAATTCTGTTTAAAAATCAACTCAATTGAGTGCTCAACCCCACACACTCGTAACATCCGAGCAGTCAGTGCGTCTGTTTGACTACACTTTAAGCACACTTGTCTGGAGTAAACATACACTTGGGGTTTTCTACATGGAAACTGCAGAGATTGCAATTTCTGCGTACGATATGCAAGTTCTGACAAACAAATTCAATAATTCAATTAATGGAACTTTATAATTAGGCTCACTCAAAGTGTAAATGAATATTCATTATTCCCATACTTTTGGGTTTGCTTTTAACTTTTTTTTTTGTTCTATTCGCTCATTTAAAATGAATGCTGCAAACATTTGATGTCGGGTTTCATTTAAAATGTTTCAAATTAAATTTACCGGAGTATTTTAAGCTTGCTCGGCCACTTTCTCTCAATTTGTGTGGCTTATTAAATTGCACTTTAATAATTTGGCTAAGAGCAGCTCTGCAAGTCGTCGATACTTTGCGGTTAGCCAACAATTTAAAATTAATGAAAACGGTTAACTAGATTAAGAGCTGGACGAAAGTGTCCGACTGCCGACAACACAGGCAAAAAGAGAGCGGTGCGGCACGCTATGGGCTCAGAAGCGTAACAAGGCCATCTAATGCTCATATATCATTAGTGGCTGCCACAGTCATTGAGGCGCAACTAAGTTGCCAGTGCCGCAGCCACTGCCGCAATCGATGTCTGTGCGCGTCGGTGCCGATAACGATGCTCCTTATCACTTGCCACTCGCGTGTGCGTCACCAGACACGAGAGCAGCCACTCCTCGACTGCTCGACTATGTCTGTCCGTTCGTCTGTCTGTCTGGGCCCTAAGCGATTTATTGTGTGCTGAAAACGCTAAAAAACGGCATGACAAAATCAACTGTGTAAAGGTCTCAACAGCAGGCAAATCATTTATCGCGTAAATCTTTATAACTGACCGACGATGTAATGTTTCACAAGTACCCGTCAATCTGACAATACACGAATATTAATTGGCAGCTGTAACTGCCCGAATGTTTGGCAATTTGTCACTGGTAGGAAGTCCGTTGACGTCGCGTCGTCATTTAGATAAATAAGCGCACGTCTCGTATGCGTAATTTGTGCGACACCAATATAATTAATAAGCCAGCATCCTAACAAACAATATTTCAATATGCATCCATTGTTACCTAAAGTCTGACTTGATGCCTATCTCACAGGTTATCTGTCTTCATAACGGGTGTGTTCTACTTTTTCAACAATTGTAATTAATTAAATGAGCCGCAAACTGTTGGCTTGAGGTTGGTTGAGTGTGCGGTGTACGTGGGTTATCACAAATATGTACTACATAAACGTAGCATGTGGTTGTCAAAAGAGGACTGATAACTGATGAGAGAGTGCTCCATTTTGTGCATCTTGTTATTACAAACCCATATTTGTGAATTTACTTAAGTTGAGCTATTGTCGGTATTTACATGTGTGCGCTTAAAGAACTGAAAAAAAGTCAACTTACTCAATCTACTTATTTATATCCGTCTAATCTTCAGCTTTGTAAGCTATTTATACGTATTTCTTTTGATATTTATTCATTGTCTTAAGAAATTGTTGAGGTTGCAGTACGAAATGCGAGCTAAGGAAACTTTTGTTGAGAAGGGAGAGATTACAAAAAGTTTTCAACTTGCGCTCAACTTTTGAACTTTTTAAGAGTTAATAGAAAACAGTTGCGTACAAAAGGCCAAAATTCGCATTTTATTTCATCACACACTAAAATTATTTTTAAATAGGTACGAAAAGTTATGAAACTTAACATATTAAAAGCCATTTTTAATTGAGTCTGATTAGTCTGTGTTTCCCTAAAACCATTTGCCTCTCAGTCTGTCGGCATGTCCTTGCAAACTTGAACTGCATTTCTCCCTGCTGTCATAGAATGGCTATTAGGCGAAAGCCAAGGATAATAACTACCACAACTACTTAGTTTCGACCAAAGTCAAAGCGCTTGCTTGATTCACCGTCATTTAATGGCTCGTTAGGTGATCGTAAAGGAGGAAGAAAAAATTAAAAAGAAGCACACCACATGGTCTCATCTACCCAACACGACTTCTGGCTTGTTGGCTGGCTTTCGGTCTGTCCGTGTGGCTGCCTGGCTGCCAGGCAACGCCTGGTTGCCGTCTGTGGCAGTTATACAAATGCGACATGGAAAACGCATTTGCTGTTTTCCTACCAACTGAAGACAGTTGGATACCACCATCGCATGTAAGGGAAAGGACTCAAAAGGTAGGAGAAGCCCAAAAATCCCACTGCAAATGAATGCCACACAAAATGAAATGTTTCAAGGCAGATAAGCAGGGGTGGACAGGAAGTGAGGAATTAAGTTACCGACAGATATACGGTAACAGCAACATGGGCAAGCAATTACAAGTAAAAACATTTCGAAACAAACAACATTGCGTATACGCTACGTTGAGCATTATAACAAATATGCGTGCATTATTTATGTCCAGGCAAGCGTGCAACTTGACTACGAGACTCCATGGGGTCGCGCATTAAGTAGCAATTGCAATAGTCAGCTGTCTCGACAATTTGTTAATAAGTAATATGCGTGCGAATGCGGCGACAGATATGTAAATTGCGGATGCTATTCATAACTCTCCTCTTGCACAACCCACTTGGTGTTTATTACGTCTGCAAGTAGGAGTAGGACAACTTTTCAAATGATCCGACGTGACACCAGGGCAATCGTTGGAAATTAGTGTCATCAACATGCAAGGTGAACCGGGCGATTGTGCCACCATGGGTACAGCAGAAGTGCATTGAAATAACTACAAAAAATAAATAAAATAAAAACATTAAATCAGTTGGCTTAATTGCGTATTTTACTGAGTAAGCTCAACCTTAAGTATATAGTTCAGATGTTTGTAGAAATTTTTCCCACAGATTCGAGGGGTTCACATTTATAGCCAATGCAGTTGCATTGTCAGTAGTTGAGATCTCGTATCCCGTTGCAGATATGCATCTTTAACGAAGTTTGTAAATGGCCCAATAGATAAAAGCAGATAGAGATAGAGAGAAAGAGAGACATAGAGAGTGAGGGAGAGAGAGAGAGAGAGAGAGAGAAAGAGAGAAAGAGAGAGAGAGAGAGAGAGAGGAGGCGCACGCGTGTCATTATTAATGCATGGATGCATTGGCATCTGCCCATTGTCCTTGGCTGAGTATTCGTTATGCTTGTCCAGCCCTGATGAATACCTGGTAAATGTGCGTGTCCATTGAATTTGTCAGAACAATATTGACGCGTTGGCAGCTGGAATGCCAACTGAGTGCCATCAATGAACGTCAGTTTTATATCAATCTAACTAGATGGCAACAGGATAGCTTAAGACTTTGCCACTGTTGTTGCTTTGAAGTCAATCTGTAGAATGTCCTCAAAATGCTGTCAGCTGTCACAGGACACCGGACATAGGACAGAAATCAAATATCTCAAACAGTAGACGAACTTTACATAACACTTACCTACAATTCGTTTGAAGAATGGCATTTAATTTCGAAATAGGAGGCGCTTAAAACAGAACGCTTGACTTTAGACACTCAAGTTGAAATGTTTAAGTGGAGGTCAAGGTCTGTGCAAAATTTCAATTTCGGTCACTAAGAAAACATTTGTAAAACTGTGTTGCGAGCACAGATAGATAGAGGGGGGAAAAGGTTGGAAAACGCAGGAAAACAAAGTCAAGAAACGCATAAAGCGCAAACAAAGCAATAGGCCATTGGCATATGCCAGTTAGTCCACCACTCTCTCAATCTCTGTTATTTTCACAGTTTCGCAGTCTCTCTCCAATCTCTCGAGTCAGGCAGCCACGCCAGGCATTCAGCCAGTTAGTCGAGCAGCTAACTTGGCAATTAGCAAAGTCAGCGCGTTGCTCCAACGAAGCATGTCCAATGAATTTATGGAATTCAGCAAAAAATTACACAGCTCAAGTTGGCAAACTTGTAGAGCATATCTCGCGGGGCCAACTGTAGTTGGAAGCACAATACAAGTCAGTCGAGTTCAGGCCATGCTAAATGTAAATATAAGTTTAATGGCCGACACGCAGTCAAGCGGCCAAGTAGCTATGTCTGCAACTGTGTGGGGCGACAAAGAGGTGGATAGAGGGGAGAGAGGTCAGCTGCTGGTTTATGAGCCTCCTTTAGAAATTCGCATAAAATGGCTGATAAATTTTCATTGTTGCTGCCAGACGAAACGACGGCGACGACGACGACGACCAGTTGATGGATATTCCCAGCAAATATAATTGGTTTAGCTGGGCGTTCGGTGATCAATGATTGATATGTTTTTAGCATATTAAGCAGACGGCAAGGATGCAGCTTTTAGGCTTAATGGAATGGCGACAGCTTCATTGTCATGGCCCAGACATTGTCGTCGTGTGTTTCTTCGCCGTATGTCTGGTTATCATAATGATGGTACAGCCGATAGTGTTTGCTGTTAATGATGATGACAGATCAAGTTGCGTGTGTGCGACTCAATTTGTCAAGTTGCCCCTCACTTGTGTAGAACATAGCGTATACTTAATATTTATAAGGCGTCGATAAGTAAAAAGGCGTAGCAAGCAGACACAAACAAATTCAGCAGCTTTACTTAGGTTAAGTTGACTTTCTTTACCTTTTTCGGAGTGCTTCTTTTGTCCGTGTCCGTGTCCGTATCTGTGCCGATGCCCGTGTCCTTTTTCTCAATTTTCTCCATTTACTTGACTTGTTTTAAATATTAAGAAGGCCGAATCGTTGGACTTTGAAGAACAATCAGCTTTTGGGGTTCTCGAAATATAATACAACACATGACATGCCAAAGTTGCTGTAACTTTCGCTTTTGCCTTTGTTATTGTTGCGGATTTATTGTTATGGCAAATAATAAATTGATTAGTTATTTGCCCCTGTTGCTGAGCTTTGCTGCCTCTGCTGCTGCTGGTGACACTTGCCCCTAGTCAACATTCAGTTCCCTTCTTATCGTTGCCATGCGCTTCATTGGCTTTTCATTGTTTTTATTGGCAGCTTAACAGAAGGTGGCAATTCTCTAGGCACCCCAGGCCTATTTGAAATTAAGACAAACATCATTTTGGACTTTTGTTTTCATTGCCATTGTTGCCTCGCCGCATGCCCTGCATTCAACCCAAAAACTGTGACATTTTCATAACAGGTTAAAACGAATAACAGTTTAAGCGGCTGTTTGTTAACTTTTTAAGAGCATAAAGACTTCATCTTGCAACCTTAGACAACTTAATATTTGTGCAATTTAAGCCGCAGACTAGCGTCAGCTTGGAATAAACAGTCAAATGGCTAAATAAGTGTTTATGCTAAAGTAAAGGGAAGCAGACGAAAGCTATACTGAAGCTGAATGAAACACGGACGTCAAGTGTCGAGAATTAAGAAATAGTTCAATTTATTTGTTTTATGGGCTTTGGTGGAGTGTGAAAAGCAATTAATATCTCGCCCACAGGTCAAGGACATTACAAGAAACATTCGCAAGGCCGTCGTGGCCACAACGTTGGCCGAGCTGCGACTCAAGGTGTCCGGGAAGTTTGGGCGGGCTCAGCCGGCAATTCATTTGGACTCCGACGGCACTGAAATTGATGATGAGGAATACTTTTCCACCCTGGAGCCGAATGCCGAGTTAATTGCCGTATTTCCAGGTGAACAGTGGCGGGATGTAAGTTTGTGTTTAGCTCCCATTAGGTATAAAAAAACATTTATCTTACTTTATCTCTAATGCAGCCAAGCGATTATAATGCGAACTTGCGACGCACTTCTTTGGACGCTCACCGACTGCGAAAGTTGGTGGGCAAACTGCAACAGAATCTGCTGCACGACTCAGACTTGGATACACTTTCCAATATGGATCCGAACTCATTGGCCGATATTACTGGACGTGAGTTCAAGGACTCTGATTATTGTGTGCAAAGCGAGGCGGCTCGCCGATCAACAGAGTTGTCCTGTTAGGACGGTAATTTGTTTTTTGCACGATGACTATTTGTGTCCTTTTCATTGAGATCACTTAGAAACCTACCTAAGACTCCTATTTATATGATGGGAATATAGCACAGTGAAACGTCGCTTATGATAGATTTGTAAGGCATTTGTAAGAGTTTTGTATGTCAAGCTGAAACTGGCCAGAGATTGCAGTTTCGGATATTTTTGGAGCATGTATTGATAGCACCTAAAGACGGCGACAAGAATTTAGACAGATTACACATAAACAGAGTATATCTCTCTATGTATTCTAGTTTGTAGAGCACCTCAACATATTGTTACCTTTAGAGACCATACTATTTTTGAAAATTATCTTGAATTTTGAATAATTGGAAATCGAACTCGCCTCAAGCAGAGCTAATGTCTATAGACTTGTAGAGCAACTCAACTGTTTCTAGACCAATAATATGCCATATATGGATAAAGTCACGTTATCTATAAGCAAATAGACTATAAGCAACTTGCAGTTGCTTCAAATACGCAAAAGAAAACAGTAAATAGTTTAGAGATATTTGTACATTGTACAGATTTCCAAAATATGTCAATATCTGTCAATTAATTCATTGTTTTGGTTAATAGGGAGCAACGAGTTTTTATAGAAAAAAAAAAAACAAAAAATAAGTGTAATTTTTTCGGTAAATCAATTAAGAAATTAATTTGTGTTAATTGTGAAATGTATAAATTAAACTAACGAGAAACAAAGAAAAAACTATTTAAATATATTTTATGTATAGTATGTGCCACATCAATGTTTAAAACACACTAACACAAACTAATGTGGGTAAAATATATTGCACTTTGTTTAGCAATTAAGTATTAAAAGAATACAAAATGAAAAGTCAATCCGAATACAATACACATTCTTTGTCTTCTATACTTGTATTGTTCGCACATTTTACAACAACAAATTGAAATTACCACACAAATCGATGCGAATGAAATTGGTAACTCGGCACAAACGATACATGTACGAAAACTTTTTGCAATGTCTGTGAGTTCAACAATAAACTCAGATTAAATGTGCTAGCAGCGTTTTTGCCTTCATTTGTGATGTGTGTGTAGAAACAAATTACAACCACAACTGTGCTCGTAAACTGTTTTGTTTATTGCAATGTGAGGTAAGTATATCATCGGAATTTCTAAAATTGCAATTTGTTCATCGACATTGATCAGTTGTAGATCTATTTTCAAATCCAAATTGCAGTATTATAGGTGTCATAAAGCAACATAACTAAATCCAGATAAAGTTTATTTTTTTTTATTTTGGTCCCGGTCCTTTCTGCGCCCAAAAAAAAAAAAAAGGTTTGCAAGCATAATTTTGAAGCTAGAGTCTTCAATTTTGGTATATACAACGATATCTACAGATCTTTATGACTTGGATGATAAATTTAAAAGATTTGTATGGAAAAATCCAGAGGCACGTAGTTTGTTTCTGGAGGATGTGCCCGTGCATGGTATATTTAATTCTTTATGCGATATTTATGACGTGATGGAATATCAATATATCAAATATACCAAAATACCGAATACACATTTTGGTAATTTTTGTATTTTTGAAGTGTGTATCGGATATTTTACAGTTTTATTTTTAATTTAAAATTTACAGTGAGTGAATGAAAATCGAACTATTATTTAGATACTATTATGCAGTTGCGAACTAAAATTAAACAAATTTGATGGCATTGGACCGTTGTAGATCTTCAAATATTTTCAAATATTTTTAAATTTCAAATCGCTTTAATATAGGTGGCAAAAAAGTTTAAACTGAATCGAAATGAAACTGAGGGTTTATTGTCTTTTCAATTTGAAATTCAAAGTATGGGAATGAAAATAGAACTATTAAGTTACTATTTTGTACAGTTGCGGACTCTTCAAAGTTTCAATTTCCTTATGCAAAAATGTGCAAGGATTCGGAAAACTTCGACGAGAGGCAAGACCTCTTGCAGTTGTTTGCATATTTGCTTCGAAATACGCTAGACTTTTGCATAAATACAAGTTATGCTTAAAGATAATCGCAGTTTTCGCTTTTAGCCGGTCTTTAGCTTTGGTTCTGGTCCTGGTTGTCGTCCTGGTTCTGATCCAAGGATGAAGGAAACCGCTTTGTGGTTTAATGTCGCTGGCTATCTTAATTGCATCTGTTGACCAGCAGCGTTTAAGCAATTCGCTTATTCGTCAATTTAGCATTCCTAATGCGCTTACAAATGCCAAGGGTCATTTGTTCAACATTGACAGATACAATCCAATGATAATTACACGGGCTGCTGTGCAAACTATTTGCAGACTCTCATACAATGGTCACTAATTAAGTTCGTGCTATCCTATTGGCCAGTTGTCCCACACTCCGACTGCCTTACTCTACAGTTGTTGGTGATATTTTAATCATGCAAAGTGCCAGATATACCATGAATGCTTCTCGAACATGAGTATGAACTTGTACTCTGGCAGCAGACTGCAGCTTAGTGCAAATTGCATGCTTTTCGAAAATAGTTTGCATTGGGCTTATTAGCTATTATTTCCACAGACTTAGATTTGCATTTCAGCTACTTCTTCAACTGCAGCATCGCCTTGTCCGAAACTATTTTTATAGCAAATAACATTGCAAGCGAAAATTTAAAAAAATTCTTCTTGTTTGTTGTTGTTTCAGCCAGTGAAAGGTAAGCTTACTTTGCCAAAGTCACCAGAATATTCTCCGTAGTGGCCAGAGGGCAAAAAGAAAAAAAATAAAATAAAAATAATATACATATATAGTTGTTATGGAAAAGCTGCGAACGAAATGCCTTGAGCAGGTGAGGTCTTTGATAAATGGACAACAATATAATGGAGCGCTGAATTGCACTCAAATTATTTACTCAATAAAATTGTGTTTCAACCCTTTTCTACGTACTATACACAATTTAAATGTGCAAACTTTTGTAGTAATTGAAATAATTCACTTATTTAAAATTAGGTTGATACGAAGTCTACTAAATTTCTAGAAGGGTTTCGGAAAGCATCGGGCAGATCAAAGAATCTCGCAACTCCCAAAAAGTCTTTTGCCTGTTTGTTATTTTCATTAAATATTCGCTATTTTCAAGAGGTATGTATATATGACCATAATCGCACTATTGTTAGTGCGATGGCAAGTTGTCCGAAATTTTTTAAATAATATTTATATAATTCAATAGAAACCATCAAACCGAACTGCCGGAAATGGTTATCTTAACGCTTGACCCGAGCCCCAGCCCCTATGTGTGTGCAGCTCAAAAATGTGACAAATTTTCAGCATCACACAATGACACAATCACACATCGCACAGGAACAATGAATTTAGATTTATATGCATATATTGTATGCCTGCAAATATTTGTCTAGACTGTGTATGTATGTGTTGAGTTGGGATCGAAAAAGGTAAAACATCAGAGCGTGAGTGACAGATACATAGACGAAACACGCATGCACAAGTGTTTGTGCGACATCTACATACACCAACACATGTAAAGCAAATGGTCAGCTAACGCCATTGACCTTGCCTTGGGTCGGGTTGGATCGCGTTGGTTTTGCGTTCAATTCTGTGGGATATTTTTTTGCGATGTATTTTTAGCTAACCAGCTCATTTACTATGCAGCTGCTTTTTATACCCGCTACCCATAGGGTAGAAGGGTATTATAGCTTTGTGACTTCAGGGAATGTATGTAACAGGCAGAAGGAAGCATCTCCGACCCCATAAAGTACACATATTCTTGGTCAGGGTCACCAGCTGAGTCGATATAGCCTTGTCCGTCTGTCTGTATGAACACCTAGATCTCAGAGACTATAAGAGCTAGAGATTCCAAACTTGGTACCAGTATTGGAGTATGTCCTACGCAGATCAAGTTTATTTTAGATTTTTGCCACGCCCCTTTCTGCCCCCTAAAATCGAAAAAAAAACGATTTACTAGCAAATACTTTTTGGTATATTTTAGTATATTTGAGCTGGATAGCAGGTATATCACAGTCGAGCACAATCGACTGTAGCTTTCTCATTTGTTTGTGCTTGTTCTTGTTGATGTTGTTGTTGTTGTTGGTGGTGGTGGGGTGGTAAGGAAAAGTTCGAACGTGCAACGGCTGCCAACTGGCAACTGGATGGTGGTAAGTGGTAAGTGGCACGCGGCATACGGCAATAGTGAGACCATCAGGCGAGTTTTGCATTAACAACTACAGGAGATTTATGCAAAAGTTATGCGCGTCTTAGCAGTATCTGTTACAGTAAGTTTCAGACGCTTTACAACACTACCACAGACACCTGCACCTCCGCTTGCTACCGCTGAGAGTGAAGCTCAATGGGCTGTCAGAAGATTTGCTTTCTCACCTGAGCTGCTGCTGTGGCTTATGTCCTTGACGGCACAACGCAGTGCAGCTGGAAAGCGTTGCTAAAACGTCGCTGCTGTTGTTGGTGGCACTGTCATTGTTGCCACGGACTGACTGTATCAGAGGTATTAAACATTTATTGAATTTATTTTTATGTGTTAACAGTCTATCTGGCTGGCGGGCTGTCTGTCTGTCTGGCTGGGTTTGTGGCTCCGATGCCGTGCGAAATGCGCATTGAACTGCACTTAATTAAGCTGTCAGAGTGGCCGCAGGTGTGCTGGGGATGGTGCGGGGTGGTGAGGGCGTACCTAATATGAGCTTAGTCATCCAGTCGAACTGCAGCACGTTGTTTTGCTTCTATGCTTACCGCACAATGCACAATGCGCTAAGCGAACACAACAATCTGGAAAACTCAATCACCACTGCTTTTGAGTGGGTACCAAAGATCGTAATGTTGCATTCAGCTAAAATTCTCGGTGTAGAGTAATCGCAGTTGGTTGCAAATGTTCAGTGATAAACATGTGCCAATAACGCCACTCTTATAGTTTGAAAATATATATTAAATATGTAGTTCAATACTTTCAATTTTCTTCGCCAATTCTGGCACGAGAAACTTAACTGCTATTATTTGTTATGTTAATGCTGTCAGGTTATATTCCTTAAACTGATAAACTCTATTAAGATTAGTCATTTGAGTGGTTATTATAGAGTACATAAGTAGTTATTTTATAAGCAACTTAACATTTTGCATGTATTAAGGACTATTAATACGTTTATAAAATTTGAACTCTGATAATTTTGTCCTAATGCCGTTTTTGTGGGTTTTAGGTGTTTAACATGTCATATTGATTTTTGGTCTCTCTGAAGTTTTTCGCAAGAATGTTCATATAGTATATTAATATGACAATAATATATGATATATAATATAATTATATAAATATATTATGGGATCAACTTTGAGTTGATTGAATTATCAATATCGTCTAATAGTCGGGAAAAGTGGAGAGAATCTGTTTACCAATTTCCCCACTGTTTATTGCAGTTGTACATGAATGAAATATAACCAACATTTCGTTTTCACGTTATCATTTGTTTTATTTATCGTTTTTTTGAATATGTATTACAATTCGCGCTAGTACCTAAAAATATGCTGAAGAAAAACAAGAAAATTATAATGACGCACAATATTTTCCGCAGAACTCGAGCAGAAAGAAAAACAAAACGAAGAGGAAATAGAATAAACTTGTGTGATGGATAAAAGGCAAACGCTAAATGCTCAATGACGGACAACGTTTTGCTTCATTTTAAATGCGCTTTTGGAAAACAACAGAGAAATAGATAAATAATAACATTTCAGCGGAAATAAAACAATTGAGGGCGTTGGCATCCGCGTCGGCGTCGGCGTCGGCGTCGGCGTCGTCAAGAAAGCAGCCAGCAAGGGGCTATAGCGGGCAGAGCATAGAGAGTTGCGAAACGGAAACTGCAAACGAAATTGCTCAATAGACAAATTTCTTTTGCTCGCCGTAGAGCGATTCGTAGAGCGATGGCGGCAAGTGTTCAGCCAGGAAAATTTGCAGCTTCTCGGTGGCAGTCACGGGGGTGTAGCGAGCCATGGGGAAAGTCCTGGTGACGGCATCGATAAGCACACGCAACGTGGGCTGGATGTCAGCGGCCTGGGGGCGATATGGAGCTCGTTAGCTAAATCTTTGCCAGTTTGAATTGAAATGGGCGACGCTTACCTGGCGCGAATATTTCTCGACGGATGTCATGGCAGCTTCGTAGTAGTCCTCGCCGTAGGTTTTCTTTTGCTCCGAGGACAGTTGATTCCACATTTGCTTGGCCTACGATAGACAAGAGTTTTAATGAGCCTCTTACTCATGTCGCTCACTATCCGCAACTATTTTAGTACCCCCTCCCCGGTCTACCCAACCTCTTGAGCAAGCTGGCAACTGGCACATTATCGTAAAACTGGAACAAGACAAGGCAGCCAGACCACAGCATGTTCAGCATGCCATGTCCTTGTCATTAAGCACGAAATGGCCAGGTGCATAAACATAGCTGAGCAGCTCTCTGCTGCTGCGTTTGTCATAGCTAGAGTAATCGTTTGGTCAGCTCACCTGGTCGCGCAGCTCAGTTTCATTGAGCCAGCCGTTGCCAGGAGCAAACTCGCCGGCTGCCACCACAGACACATCGACGCCGCGTGTGCGCATCTCCTGGCGCAAGCAGGCAGCAAAGCAATCCACAGCAGCCTGTGTGGCACACTGGATGCCACGGACCGGCGAAGGCACGCGATTCAGTCCAGACGTAAGGAATACCACACGACCGTGGGCACGACGCACCAGAGGCAAAAAGATTTGAGTCAAGCGAGCAGCGCCTACAAAAAAAAAATTAATGAAGAACACAAATAAAATACTATTTTTAGAATTTCTCGGAAATTGCCATCTTAATTACCCAGTAGATTCAGATCCAAGCTTTTGCGCAGCACAGCAAACGGTATCCACTCCAGTTCGCCGAGGGCAATCCAGTGAGCGCAGTGGACCAAAGCCCACAACCCTTCGGCGCCATGGGGCAAATGTTGCGAAACATAGCGTGCAGCTTCCAAAAGCTGTCAAGTTGGAAGTTGTGTGTTAAGCCGCGCTACAAACCATGCGGATAAAAGCTTTCGCGTGAGCTTTTTGTGGACTTACGCTTGTTTCGGAGGTTACATCGACGTGCAACAACTTCATGCGACCGGATGTCTCTTCCTTCAGTATTTTGGCCTCGTCGGAGTCATCGATGGGTGTATTGAAGCCAGCATAAACCGTGAATCCCAAATCATCCAATTTCTTTGCCAGATACCAGGCCAATGGCGAGTCACAACCGGTGATTAATACTCCCTTGCCAGGTGCAGATACCTACATGGGTCAATGGCAAATTACGAGGGGTTACTAAACTTTACCGTTCATTACGAGTATTGTGTGACCTTTTCAGAAATTTCAAGCAATTCATTAATTAATTTTCAAAATTGTATTTCCAATTAATTGTCAATCTGTAAGTGATGTTTGAGTCTATGCCTATAGGTAACTGTCTGAGTAGCCTGTAATTAGTATCTTGATTTCTGTGCTGGCTTGAACATTGTCGTCATTTAAGATGTTTAACCTTTTGCCGACCATAAATTACTTATATGGGCTTCTGACCATTTTGAAACTCAAGAAGTGTCTTTGATATCAACCGTAGCAGGTATTTGAAGCTAATTGCAATGTCAATAAATTTGTCTATGGTTTATTATATTTAATTAAATAAAAGTAATATAACGATATTAACAGGACAGTAGTACAATTAATCATTAATCGGTAATTTGAAAATTGTCAATTATAATACGTTAACTTCAATTATAATAACTTGATAGCATGGCCACGTATCTTCTTAAAACAACTATTATTCAATGTTGGTCAAGGGAATTTCATTTTTGAATTTCTTACAAAAGAAGTTTCGCTTTCAAGGAGCAACATTTTCTTAGTTGTCCTCATCTTTCCCCATCTTTGACCGACTGACTGTGCTGCAGACACATGCGCACACATCCACACCAACGCACAGACGAAGTCACAAAAGGAGGGAAGTGTGTGAGAAAGAGAAAAAGAGCGAAAGAGAGAGAAAGACCGTATGCACTGACACTTCCGCTTTAGACATTCTCTCATTGTGCCTGACACGGTGTCTGTCGGTGTCGGATGGTCTGAGTGTGTGCGTTTAGTTATGTAGGTGTCTATCGGATGCTTGCTACAAAAGACAACCGCAGTTTGTCCAAGTCAAGTCAGATGGAGAGACAGCTGGACGGACAGACAAACAGACAGACAGGCAGGCAGTCGGTCTGGAAGCATAACAATGAGGCAGACAGTCCAGGAGGCAACTTGTCTGTAGTGGCAGTTTCACAATTCATCATGCTATTAGCCAAGATCTATAATATATATATATATATATATATATATGTATATATATAAGAGACTATATACTAATAGTTTCGCATGCTAGGATTGGTAAAAGCTCAAGTGTGCGTCTCTAGTGCGTCAATTGTGTGCTCGATGTCAACGTGGTGGGAGCAAGGAAGCTTGGCTCATTGTTCGAGCTATTAAGCGGTTATAAAGTGCTCGTAAAATTCTTAAAAAAAAACAAGAAAAAACCCAAGAAGAAAAGTGTGTATTATTATTGGCTGTGTTGTTGACACCCATTAAGAATAGCCGACATTTTATTGGTGGCAATAAGTGTTTGGGCTTATCAAATCATTTGGCGTTTGGGCATTAATAAAAACAGAAATAAGTATTCTCCGACTGGACAGCAGAAGTCAAAGTATAGAGCTTACTCCCTCCCTCAAGACATGTTCCACACTTCAGCGTTCTCATCGAAATATCAGCTGTTTTATAAGTTTTAGTTGAAGCTAGCGGCGAGTATTTTTGTTAGCTCTTCTTTGGTCTCATTCCCTTAGTATGTATCTTGTACTTGTCTATTTGTGGTTGTTGCTTTTTATGCGACTTTATATTTTGCCATGAACTTTTGGTCAACTTTTGCAGCGACTACGTGAGCTGCAAGGATGGCAACATTCTCTTCTTTGATCTTCCCTCTCCCTTCCCTAATACCACATTTCTTGCTCGCTGCCACCCCAATTTATTGCGGTTTTACTGAAATTACTTTAAAGTCTGCCCAAGTAAATTGCAGTGCTGTAAGAAAAAGCATGTCTCCCGTTAACAGGAATTTCGCAATTAAAATCGAACAAAAACCCCTTGCAATAAAATATTTAGAGTCAATTAAAACGACTCGAAGGCTAAGCAAACACCAACTGTTGCAACTATTTGTATAGAATGTCGCTAGAAGGCAACGTTTTGTAGAAATGCCAGAGCATTGAATTACACAGTTCGAAATTAGTCAAGGCGAATGCAAGACCATCAAATCTATCAGGTTTCCCTTTAAAGAACGTTTCATCTTCTTTGCCCAATTATTCTAGATGAAAGCCAAAAATGGCTTGAAATTTGGTGGCCAACATTTAATTCAAATAACTAAGAAATTTAATCGTCTTTTGCATTCATCAAATACATGCATATTGTTTTCATCAACTCCTATTGTCAATTGTCAACACACTGATCAACACATTCAGTGTCGTTCCTTTGTCGGCAATCACTAAAAAGTGTCAGCTAACGGCACTTGTGCCACTTTAACAGACTTTTCCGCCGCAAAAGTAAAAGTGTTTGTAGGTCCGACAAAAAAAAAAAAAACAAAAAGGGCGGCGCATGCAAAGCGGTCTAAAAGCAACTACTGTGCAAAAAAAAAGTTTCTTCGAAGTGCAGTTGGCTACGTGCACGGCATAAAGAGAACGAATCGACGCGTCATGAAGCCACCCCACCACCCTGCGGCCGCAATGCCATCGAATCTTAGAAACAGGAAAAGGGGCAGAGAGAGAGAGAGAGACAGAGATAGAGAGACAGAGCAGGTGGTACATTCATGTCATGTCTACAAGCACGGCAAGCTGCGGTTGCACGTCGCATGGGTAGGCGATTTTTATAAACGCTCCCAAAATAGACTCAAGTTGCATGCACCCAAAAATAGTGAGCCACCATAGAAGTCGCAGCAGGTGCGACCCGCTTGGGGAGTGCATGTCAATCAACTTGGGGCATTTAACAGAGTTGTTGTTAGGCATCGAGTTACAGCCGGAGTGTGGAACTATTTCCAAGCGGAAATGCGGCACGGCAAAGGAAGCGGGCAAGTCAATGAATGGGCAGACTTACACTTACACGTAGGCGTAGATGTGGAGAGTATGCTACGTTGCGTTACATTTAAATGCATCCGTTATTGCATTTTAATTGCAAATAGAATAGAGATTTACGAGTAGCTTTGGGCAGAGCAGCAGGTGTTATCTGTAACTCGGTAGCGGCAAACGGCGCATTTTACGCGCACTTTTAGCCAAATGTGATAAATGTTCAACAAGCACGCGATTTGGGGTTGCCACCACCCGCTGCAGACCTTGCCGTAGGCGTAGGGTTCACTAATTTTGGCTTACATCGAAAAGCAGACACATACAAGCGCATACGTGGCGTATATGTAATATTTCGATATAATGCATTATGTTTCCTTAATGCGCAAACTGCAACAAGTTAGAAGCATTTAATGAAATGAAATTGCATCTAAAAGGCTTTACCCGTAAACGGGGTGTGTCTGCCGGCCTTGGCAGACTGCTGATTATCTGGCGAGGAGGAGCGAATGTGTGCTAAGCGTTATGTGTGCAAAATGTAAACAACAGCAAGGAGCTGAGCCAGAAGAAGCAGCAGCAGCAGCACATCACGAACTTCATAACATGTGCCTCAATTTTGCGAGCAACAATTTATGACTGTCGAGGGCGTAGTCTGTAGACCGAAGTTCTCGTTATTTAGACCAACTGACCCATGTCTATGCTTTCAGCAGTGAGTGTTACCCTTTTAAAAGGGTATTACAATTATGTCTGAAATCCTCTATGCTGTTCAAAACAGTAGTTAAGAAGCTGCTGCTGTTGAGAGTGGCGAGGTTTGGAAAAGGGCGTACAATGTTTGCTGCACTCTAGCTACCACCACTGCTTCCTAATCGTGTGGGCAGCTATTTTTGTTGAAAATAATGGATGCCAGCTCAGATGATATAAATTAAGTGAAAATGGTGCATTAACCCATACAAATATGATGGCTCTTCTAATAGCCATAAACTGAGTTACATGTAGTCCGATTTCGCTGACTGCACATTGAATTAAACTAAAGGATTCCGCCAGAAATATTGTACTGGGAGTTGCTTTGCAATAACATGAATAAAAGGAAGTTCAGAAATTCCAGGAATCTGAACATTTTGTGAGTTTGGTACTTGTGACAAATAAACAAGTTCAGTGGAAATGTTCTATCCTAAGATAGAAAATTTAATTTACTCTCCTTTGTTCTTTGCTAACCATTTTGCTGAGTGCCACTGGCACTTCACTTCGTACTATCTATGAATGGAGCGTCTTCGTAAGGAGCAGATAAAAACACGCTTGACCGGCTGAGATGGCCTTATGCCATACATCTACATAAGTGAAATGCGTGGGGTCGCCCCGTTTGGGGCAGAGTTTAAGTGAAAAATGGAATACAAACCGCATACAAATTGTCCCAACAAGGCCACGAAATGTGGAAAAGAAACTGCGACAGAGAAACAAAGCGCTAAAAAAGGCAAACGCAACAACAGCAAAAATAAAATAAAATAATAAAAATTTAAGGGAAACACGCACACATATGCACGCATATTAAATCAGTTGCTAAAAATAGAAACGAAAACTCAAAAAGGAAAATCCCTCGTACCCAAAAAGAAAAAAAAATCACAAAGCGACAGTTGAGTGTGCTCGACTGTGAGGTACCCGCTACCCAGCTCGAATATACTAAAATATACCAAAAAGTATTTTTGGTACTGTCGGTATATTTGATATATCGACAGTTCATCACGTACTGAATATCGCACGGTGACATTGTCTACCAGAAAGAAACCACGTACAAAACTGTTTCTTGAATAACTTATACGCTTTTTCGATCGCTACTAAATTCTCGGGAATCATCAAGACTGCAATTATAGTCGTATATAGCAAAAATCAAAATTACGTTTCGAGCGTGGCCAAAATATAGAATATACTTGATTTGGAATCTCACACAGACGGAGAGATAGACCGACGGAAATAGCTATATCGACGCGGCTGGTGCCCCGGACCAAGAATATATATACTTTATGGGGTCGAATATACTTCCTTCTGCCTGTTAGAAACATTTTCTGAAGTCACAATACAATAATACCCTTCAACCGCATGGGCAGCGTGTATCAAAAAAGAGAAAACAAGAGAAGCCACCAAAAATGACAACAAAAATGCATACGACATTTTTGAGCTGCTGTTAAAGTATTTAAGTTGGCGCATGTCACAAAAAAGTGCCCAAAAGAAAGCAAATAAATAAGTAAATGGTGAAAAATACACGGGAGCGAACAAGATAAATAAACGAAAGGAAGCGAATGGCAAAAGTCATTGAACATATTAAGCTGTAATAAATTAATTAACTGGAAAGTTAAAAACCATTTCTGTTTTTTGCTTTAACCAACAGCACACGAACACACCTGCCACAGAGTGAAAGAGAGTGGCAGGGAGAAACTGAAAGAGAGAGGGAAAGTGAAAGGAAACGTGTTGCGGATTCTTTGGCAACTTCAAGCCATTCACATACCCAGGCAATGCTAGAGCATTAAGAGCTTTTCGCTTTTCGTTTTCGCATTGCGCATACGAGGCGTTGTATACCGCGCTGAAGCCTAAGCAAGTCCAGACAGCAATTTTCAGCTTGTTTTTCGATTTGACTCAACTGAAATCAACTCAGCTCAACGCGACACGGCTCTCGGCCCACGGCTCACGGTTCGAGTTGACTCGACTTTGCGCGGCAGACAACATGCAACGCTTTGACTTTATGCCAAGCAGTCAGTTATTACATGCCACAAAACTTCCATAATTTAACAAAGGATTAATATAATTTTTTTTTTGGTTTTTACTTGTGCCCCCCCGACGTCGTATGCACTCTTCGCTTGACTCTGGTTTCTGTGCGTATCGGCATATGGAAACTTACATATCTATATTTAAATTGTGATTATAATTTCGTTAAGCTTTTGTTTCGTTTTCATCGTTGCTTGGCTACAAATGGTACCCCAGGCAATTGCGTTAATTAATATTTAGAACGATGTCTTTATTCCTAATAGAGCAACTGTGGTTGGATTTTTCTTAAATTTCAGGCTGTAAGCTATATAAAATGACTATAAAATACAATAATTACATTTCTTTTTAAATCAAGGTGTTTTCAGATAGTGAAACTAGATTGACAATTTGCAAGATCAAAATCAAATCAAATGAAGTATTCTCCAAGACTGAAATTTAATTTGAACCCACGGGAGAAATATCATTGGATTTAGTAAAAGCAGTTTCCATAGATGCCTAATGTATAACATAGAGTTATTAATTGAATTTAGCTAATTTTACGTTTTGCATTCACAATTTGCAATGAACACAATGTGAGCGTATACGAACAGGCAGAGAGTGAAATCCAGAAGAAGAGCTGGCGGGAGATGCTATGTCAGTAAGAAGAATATAGTGAAGTTACGAATGCAAATGTCAAATACAATTAGCAATGCTGACGCGGTTACAGCATTCTCGATGGCATTGTAGGCGGCTCGCCGGTTGGTTTGCATTATTAAAAGCTTGCTTTTTTTGCTTTCGCTTTTTGCAACCTCTAACTTTTGGCAATGGAAGAATAGATGAGGATGCGGTTCTGTCATGAGCAATTGAATTTTAATTTAACTAAAATGCACACTCGTTTCAGAAAACAGTCGGCGAAATCAGCGATACGAGTTTGTAAAGAGCGAGCTAGCCAGCTGGCCAAAGGCGGCATGGCCATGCTGTCAAGGCGATTGAATGGCTTGCAATTCTTAGAAACGCAAACGCATTCTGGCCACATGAGCCATGTCCTTCGTTTGAACTATTGTCAGGCCGAGCACGCCAATGCCATTGCCTTTGGTCATTCTCCAGAGGATGTGAGTAAGTGTGTACGCGTGTGTGTGTGTACATGTTTGTGTGTGTGCGAGTGTTTGAATCAACAGGCCACGCGCGACACTATAAAAACGTAGCTGAAAACCGCTCTGGAGACAACAACTGGGCAAGTGGGCAAAAACACAGACAAAAACGCAACGCAAGTTCGCACATAATGACATTTTATGATGTACGCCATGCACGAGTATATTATATACACACATGCATCTGGGTCTGTGTATGTGTGTGTGTGTGTGCGTCATAGTTTTGTGGAATGGAAACATGAACTAGCCGCGTTTTATTTAGCCTTCATCTGATGTTGCGTTGCGCCATTGTTGCATGTGCCCCGGAGAGCAAGAGCAGTAAGTCAGCGTCTGAAGCTGGAGGGTAGCAAGAACAGTTTGGGTACAGACTAGATAATTGACAATGGACTCAGCAATTTGCAGCCTGCAGAACCTTCTTTTTTCATTCCTTCTTTATGCTCTTCGCTTTTTGCTTTTTGCCGGAAAGCACATACAAATCAGCGTAAAATTTGTCAACGCTTTAGTTTTTATGAAGCTGTAAATGCGACAAAGTGAACCAAGCTGGTTTCAGGATGTGAACGCTTCTGGCACAGAGAATTGTGAGTAGCAAAAACATCCACGAAAGGTAAACTCTCTACATATAAGGCTTTAGCTATTGTTTTTATGAAATATAACTTCAACTTCCATTGTTCCAATAGATAGATGGAGTATGCAAATTTAAGTTATCTGAATTTTTATGCTGATTGAAGAAGCTCTATTATTAAATAAGGTTTTTCTTAAATCAAGTAATCTTAATCTAATTTTGTTTTTATTGTTTGTTACAAGAAACTTTATTAAAAGATGCACACTATCAATCAATTTTCAAACTTCATACATTTACTTAAATAACAGTAGGTTAATTTAATTTTTAATTAGACAAATTGAGTAATTGGTACACATCAGTTTCTATTGCAAATATACATTACTTTTCCTTTTATAGTTACAACTGATTTGAACACCGTTTCATATGAAATGTAAATTAAATCAATACTAAACTAAATAAATGATGCGTTATATTTGGAGAATAATCTGATATGCAATGTGAATGTACATCAATTAACGTATTTAGTTACATTCACGCCTCTCCACGGAAATCTTACCGTGCAGAAAGCTCTTTATTAGACGGAGTTCTTTTAGTACAAACCAATTAATAGTTTGGGCGCACAAATTAAACCGATATCAATTCTCGTATGTATTGGAATGGTTGCCATTACAGAAGCCACTGATACTGAGTAACGAACTCACAACGTGTGTTGGTCCAGTGAAGCGAAGGTGCAAAAGAGCGCCAGGAGGTTATTTCTAGGACAGTTGTATACACTTGTGTATCTGCTGGCGTTAAGTTCAAAGCACAATCCTCGCCCTGAATTGGGTCTAAGATCGGCAAAGAGAATTCAAGATGCCGCAGCCAATTACACTTTAATACGCCAGCAAAGTGCGCTCTAAAATATGCTAACAATCTAATGTGACGAAGGGTGGAGCTACAAAGGGGCAGAGAAAGCGGGTATGTTGGGCTGCAGCAAGGTCGTGTTAGCATATTGAGCAACAGCTCATTAGTGGCGCTTACATGAGGCTATTAATTCAATTATTTACACTGCGACAGCGATGGCAGCTGACAAAGCACGCACACATGGCGTATAAGTAATGTTGAATTCCCGAAATTTCAGCAACCGAGGCAACTGTTGCAGCTGTGACGTTCTCTGGTGGACGACGCTTAATTATGCGAAATACACTCTAACTGTAATTTGCAAAGCTCCGCATGCAACTGCAACTCGCAACACATCGCTATTGGCAACGGCAATGACAATGAGCCACGACTGGACAGTTGTGCTGGGTTCGCATTCATATTCCCATTACCATTCCAGTTACCATTCAAATGAAACCGCCAAAGAATGATAGCGAACTGCGGATTTGTGCAGCTGTTGGCACGGATGAGTTCAGTCGTTTGATAACTGCAATGTCCTCCGCCTGATGTGGCGGGCTGCATTTATGAGCATTTCATTAGCTGTGCATTTACAATTCATTGCACACAATTTGAGTTGCACATTCTGAGGCGCGTCAGCAGGTTGTCCAAATGGGCTCTCGGGCCGGGTCTGCGAGTGCGTGTTGACTGTGACTATATCTATCTATTTGCTTCAGCGTGTGGGTGTGTGTAATTTAATTTGACAAGCGTGACATAAAAATGAAATGCACAACGTGACGCGAAGAACAATCGAATGACTGACAGAACTCGAACGACTCAGACTCGATCCTCGACGCTCGACAAAACAAAAAGGCAAGCCAAACAAAATGGCAATTTTGCATTGGGGAATCAAGAAACGTAGCGCCTAAAAACAAATAGCAAGACATGCCAGAAACGCGTTTACCAAATCTACCCAAACAACGAAAAAACATACATACATATACATACTTATGTGCTGTTAAGGGTTAACAGTTGTCGTTGGCAATGTCCTTGTTTATTTGGCCAATGTTGTTGCTGTTGTTGTTGTCGTTATCGGCTATTCAAACTAATCAAAGACGAGGACATTTTGTGTTGTATTTGAAATGACAGCGCAGCTGATTTTCCCTTTTATATAGTACTGAGCTCTAAACTGATTATACAAGTATACGCTAGCATATTAGTTGTTGTTGGCAACTTCCAAAAATAGACGCTGTACTACTTTGCATAGACACAGCTCAGTGGCTGCTAATTGACAATTTTTCGGTGCAAAGTGAAGCTAACAGTACTGACAACTGAAGAAAGTGCTGTTTCCTTACTGGCTACCTATTTAGTCCTACCTATCAACTTATTTATTTCTAATTTTTATTGAAAAAAAAATATACTCTTTTAAGTGGGACTTGTTAGCTTAGCAAAAGTTTTCATCATTAACCTAATTATTTGGTGGCAGTACTTCAATAGTTCATATTCGCGCAATTAATTTGCATATAATAAATAACATTTACATCTAATGCGTACTTCACTATGAACTTTTTGAAGTAACTACGTTCAAAGTGAGCCATATCGTTGACAGCTTCTTAGCTGCGTGTGTGCGCTGTTTTCATCTAAAATTATAGATAATAGCAAAGGTCACAAGCGTGGCGAGCCTTTAAGCATTTTATTACTCTTTTCGCTGAAAACGTTGCCGATTTGCGACAAGACATCCTCCGAATCGATGCCAGCTCCTCGAACGTCACCGCTCACTGCTCACTGTTCACTGCTTACTGGTCACAATCAAGTTTATTTTAGATTTTGGCCACTCTGCTCTCAAAAAAATTATTAACTCAAGTCTATTGGCTTGTGGTATTTGTTTAAGCATATATTCATTTCCTGTTCTTTTTTTATTGAATTTAAAGCATCGTCAAATGCAAAGACATTGACAAACGTCCTTGTGCCGAGGTCATACGCTGCGTATACGCAATGCCAATTGTCAGAGAGCTGGAGAGAGAGTCAGAGTCAGAGGTAGGCAGGCGGAGTACAGCTGCATCTGTTGTCCTGTTCGCAGGCAGACTTGTGCCAGGACTCGCTGCAGCTGGAGCTGTTAATTATCCTGGCGACAGGACTGCTTATTACGTTAATGTCTGGTTGCATATCGCGCATGCAAGCGAGCAGCAGGCAATTGCCAGGACAATGCCAGTACATGCCAGGACACGTCCAGCTGTCTTATCAATGCAAAATGTTGCCTACGTGCCCGAGCCCGACTATAAAATGAGTGGCCCAACAGCAGCTCATGGAATTGCCAGACAGTGTGCCCAACCACTCAACCAGTCGACCAGCCAACGAGAAAATGGCGAGCATCAGCAACGTTGTACTCTGTCCTTATCCGGTAATATCTTGCGTTAGCCTGCTGGCAGTTAAGCTAATTAAAGTGCACGCAAATTTGAATTATCTGACGCCTTGTGTGGCCACTTTCGGCGCCATCGATATTTCAAGTCAAATGGCCAGCAAATGAAGAAATATCTTTAACATTACCTCCACCGATTTATAAAGAAATGAATTTCAGCTTTCATGCCTGTCTATCTGTCTGTACGACTCTCAGTCTTCGCCTATATTCATTAGATGCACTGTGGAAAAGTGTGTTGAAGTAAAACAAATTGCGCATACGCAATGTGGCAATTTATGCTCACAACTCGAACGTTAATTCAACTTTAGCAAATCAAATTGCATGTGAAGATAAAAGAAAAGCAAGGAAATACACGCAACATGAATTCACAGCCTCATACACACACATTCTATGGAAATACACACATATTAAGTCGAATGGGGGCCAAGTTAAATGGGAGAGAAACAAATGAAATGTATTGCTTCTGGCATCTAATGAACTATGCGGCAAATATAAAGCCAAATGTTATGCACCACGAATATAGACATTGTGTCTGCTAATAATAAATTAATACAGATTTCGTCACTCCAGATGTGGGCAGCCAATTAACGTGTCCTTCTGCTTGTTAATTGACCCTCAACAACAGATTAAACGACTTCTAATTGATTTCCAAATATTTCTGTACATATTTTGCAAAATATACTCAACTGTGAAATCTTCAAAGCCTTTTCTTTAATACTCCTTTTATTTAGAATTGTGTATTATATATTTTATGGGGTCAGATGTTTCTCTCCTTGCTCGTATTTATATGTATGAGGCTATAATAGACAGGCTATAATTAATTATATTGAATAAGTTTCATTTGTAATAAGCAGATGCAATCCTCCAATGACTAAGGTTTTGTTCCTTGTTACTTTTCATTTCCTTTAGTAGAGTAATTTGTATTCATATATGTATTTGTGTTACCAGCTCCTGAGTATTTATTATATATCAAGTCCACATACTATGCTCTATTTGAAACACTTTTCTCTGGTAGTACTACGAAATGACTTTCACTATATTTGTGGTTTCGCAGATTTGAAAATTTGTATTCATTACTGAACCGTTTGCTTCGAGTATGTTGTCTTGCGTCTGTGCTTATCTGCTGCTTATTTATTTGTTTTCATTTTCAATTCGGAGTCAGCTCTAAAACGTCAAGCAATGCTGGGGAAAGTGTGGGAAAAAGTCAAAGCTATGAAGCCAAATGCCTTGGTGGTTAAAGGCAAAGCCAAAGACTGTGGCTCCTCGTATATTTGTCGTCCCCTTTATGTATTTTTGTCCTTTTTGTGTGTTCGCTCCAAGTTCTTGGCTTTGTCTATTTTTAGTTCGAGTGATTTGTTTTGCCTACTATTTTTGCCAGTCCCTTTGTCCTTTTTTTGCATATTCCCTTTGTTATTCTAGCGGTTTGGCACTTGTAACATGCAAATTTTTGTAGGCTCACACAATCAGCAGCAGAGTAAAAGCTTCAGTCTCAGCCTCAGCAGCTAGCAAGGAAATAGACATGACACAACGTTGTGTCTGTCTGTCCCACCCGAAACTGAAACCGAATTGTTGTCCAATCCCCTCACGTCCGACTATGACTGTTTTGGCATGTGGCCTGGCCCCGAGCCTGGTTCAGGGCTCCCAATGTGCTTTTGGTCGCCGACTGTCGACTGTCAACTACCGACAACCGACGGCCGACTGCCGACTGCCAACGGTCGGTGTTAAAAGGATTAGAGTGTCTGAAATGGACTTATGTCATATTTCAAAGTCGCCGCCTCAGCGTAAAGTGTCCGCAAATTGCTAACCACATTCACATTCTATATACCGAGATACACTTACCTTCACAAAGTGATAGAAGAGCACAGCTCCAACAGTGGACAAGGCGAACCACACGAAGACGGCAAAAGTGGAGATGTTAGAAATGTTCAGCGCATGCAGCAAATGCGAACTGACAATGGCCGCCGCCTGGCAGAACAGAAATGGCATAAACAGTCTCTCAAAGATGTCCCATGGAATTTCCGCTGATTTCTGAGGCAGAGCCGAAATCGAACCACGTCGCAATGAAGCGCGACGTGAGGCGCGGCGCTGCATATGAAAAGAAGATTGTAAAAATAGAAAAATATTTATATAGAAACAGATGTAATTAGCAATAATTAATTATGGACGAAAGTGAAGTACAACGACAGCGACTGTCGAGTCTGGTGCATAGCAAGTGTCAACTTATTTAATTATTCACTTCGTCAGTTTGCCAAAATATTTAAGCGAACTTCGGTGTCTTGCTTTCTTGCTGACAGCTCACAGTCGGTATCGTCGTGTTATGGCTAATTGTGTTGCTTAATCAATTGCAAATAGAGGTATTTCTGTGTACAATATAAAAGCAATTGCTCAGCTCATTTGTTTGCCTTGCGCCCGATAAACAATGTGATTTTATTTAAATTATTGCATTTGGTTACTCTCTCTGCTCTTTCACTTTCGTCTCTGCTTGTTTTTTCGTTTGATTCGCGGGATTTGTGTTGTTTATACTAGGATTAGTGTCATACAAACACACACGCACACACGCATCCACATCCACATGCATTTAGACGCAAATATTTATTTGTTTTTCTTTTTTCAATTATTACCATAAATTCTTTTACTTAAATGTTTTACTTATACAAATACATCTAAAATGTATTCAGTTAACGTCACGCGAAGCCATCTGTAGCATGTTAATCTTTCTCTAATTTATTCATTAATCAATATTTCTTATGTGTGTGTTATATCGTGAAGCATTTTAAACTAAAGTGAATTTCAAACACAATTCAAATTATCTAAATAAGCTAAAATATTGTATAAGTGTAATTAAATAAAACGCTTTACGTTGCTGCTTGAATACTTCTGATAATTGGAACTGATGTTATTTTCAATGAAATAAAACAAAATGCACATATTCAAAAGTTGTTGAAATATTTTATTAGCAACCAAATTAAAAGAACTAAAACCCATCCATTCATTGGATAGAAACTTTAAAATGTTGTAAATCGAAATATTTGATAATTATTTATTTGTTTTGTTGTATAGTACTAAATGAATTAGATACTTTTTTTGTGTTATTTCTGTTTTAAAATTAGAATGCAAAACTAGCTTTTAACACATGTATGGCAAATGGTAATAAACATTAAGTGCCTAAACGCAAACAATAAATGATTAATTGAATATCATTTAATCGCAATTGTAGTAGGTAAAAAAGACGCAGAAACCTTAACTACACATTCAATTGTCATCTATCAAGTCCCCGCCCTCGCATTGACATTGACGTATAGCAATTACACATGACATTCGTGTTTTGTGTGTGTTTGCCACACTCATGTGCAACTTGCGAGTTGAACGCAATGCTGCCAAAAGGGCAAAGTCAAACAGCCAAACACACAAAACCTTACTCCCATCCACATAAATCAATGGCAGTGTGAAATAATCAAATTGTGGCATCTGCATAAATACAGCGAATTGATTTATTTGCAAGAAAATAAACCATTTCTATTGCTGGTTTCTTTCTTTTGGTAAATTGTAAAATGGTTCAGCTATTTTTACACTAGCCTAAAATAAATTGAAAGGAAATCGACGATATGTTGTTGGCACACTTGAGTTTGCGCGAAATGCGTCGTCAACATCGTCATCGTTATCGTCATAGTAATAGATTCTCTTTTAATTGCAATAAATGACCTTGTCATCAATTTACTTATTATTTTTATTTTGATCTGATCTAATAACCCTAAAAGAAAGATCTTCATAAAATCCTGCAAATGTTCTGCTGTGCTCAATGTTTTTGAGGAATTTGCGAAACATGTAAATTCCGAAGAGAACATTTTTAAAAATCTTTGGAAATATTTCAAAACTCTTTGCTATATCTGCGTAAATATTTGACGATTTATATGCTTGATTTGTCTGCTCAGCTGCCAAATATTTTTTCAGATTTTATTTTGGAAGGGGGTTCTATAAAAAAGGTGCTGGTTGGACTTGGGAACGTAAATCAGTTTGGTTTGTCGCCCGGCCGCATTATTATTAATAAGCTAAAGACCTGGAAATATTTTTAGCAATGTTTTAAAGAATCTTTTCTTTCGCGTGGTTTTGCTTCATTCCTAGTATGTGTAGTATGTATAAGTGCTTGGCATGGAACTGTTTCGTAATTTCTGGCAAATAGTTCGCAATAAAATACAAAATTATTCAACTAAAAGGTCCATTTGTAAACGTTTTATGACTCTCCAAATTGTCGATAAAGTTAATTCGAATGAGTTATTTGAAAATAAGATGATTAAACTAGTAGGTATTCGACGTATTTGTGTCTGCACATAGATGATACCTCTAGTTTATATCTGCACTTTCATTGCACTTGGCTTCTCTGGCTAATTGTTGTTGACCCACTTGGATCGCGGCCATTAAGTGAATTGATGTAATTAATTTTGAGGAACATTGAACCCCGCGTGACTTCCTTATGACGCTTGTTAACGGCCCCACATGGGCGTGGTTGGTGCAAATCAGACGAAACGACAGATAGCCAGCCAAAAAAGGAAGAAGGAATGAATTGTTGGTTGGCATATTTGTCTATTGGTATTTCTGGGTTAAACTAACTAGGCTAAGTGTGGCTAGGTACACATTTGTTCGCGTATGTTCGCCTGCCTGCGTCTGCCTGTTTGGTTGCTTTTGGCTTGTTTGCATTCAAACCGCAATAAATTTGGATTTCGGCTAGAGTAAACAAACCGCTAGAAAAGCGACAAACTGCTAATAACTTGCGGCATCGTTTAGGAGTACGTATGGCAAACTTACCATATTGTTGTCAAAGACCTGCATGGCTGCGGCTATTGAAGCTGCTCCTGCTCCTGCTGCTGAGGCGTCTGTTTGGGAATGGGGGATAGAACCCTTTAAGTACTCGAATGTTATTAAAACCTACTGTATGTTTGTATTCTAACCGCTCTGTGGCTAGCTTTTCACTCACTTTCACTGCGTTGCTTATTATATAATTCGAATCGAATTGCTGAGAATTGTTGCACGCTTTTTGAATATCTCAATATTTCTTGATGAGTTGGTTTCGCGGTTGGCTCGCGGCTGGGCGCACTGAAACACGACGTGGCACTAAGCGAGGAGCCACCGACCGATGGATGCCTTGCAGCTGGGGCGAAACGTGCGCTGTGCGCGTCTCAGTTGTCGTCGCAGCTGGCGTCGCTGTCGACATCGCAGTCGGCGTTGGCATCTGTTGTATTTCAAAATGCTGCAACGTACAAACTCGCCGCGAGATTTGTCGTTTTGATTTTTTAAAAATATATCTCGAATATGTATGTGGAGAAATGCGTACATATATTTGTGCATGTATGTATATACATTCAACACACAGATACAGAGAAACGTACATAAATATATTTAAATACACATACGCGTGCATATTTTGCTCTTTCTGTGTGTGAAATTATTTATTTAAATTTGTGTTCGCCGCACGACTGTGGGCGCCACATTCAAACTCGACTATTATTGTTATTTTTGCATTGGCCAATATTCCACAAATGTTGTGCATTAATAAATTGTTTTGTTTTTTTTTTTTTGTTTTAGGAGCATGTTTGTGTCTGCAAATACATTCACCTAGCGATGCTTTTTCAGTTAAATATACTTAAATCCCTCTCCTTCTCCGCATCTTCTCCCACTTTCTATCTCTATTGCATTGTTTGACTGTTTGAATAATTTGAATAACGTTTTTGAAACTTGGGAACATTAAATACAAATGCAGGCATTAATATTTATGAGACGAATGAGAGGGCACTGCTATTGACCCTATGGCTTGCGCTTTAATTTTTACTGTTTACATTTTGTTATTGTTCAGTTGCAAATTGCATTCTAGCAATGTATTCTAGGTAAAACTCACAATGGTAAAATATGTTACTCACTCATGAGTAAATTTAACTACTTGTTTTATTCAGAAATTCGACTTAAGACAAAATTAAATTTATTTATTGAAAATAAATTCTAAAATATTGTGGATTAAATTTAAGAAAATTTTCAGAAAATTACAGTCGAGTGTGCTCGACTGTGATAACCCGCTACCCAGCTCAAATATACTAAAATATACCAAAAAAGTATTTTTGATATGTTTGGTATATTTGGTATATTTGTACATTCATATTCCATCACATATATCGAATATAAACTTGATCTGCGTAGGACATACACCAATGTTGGTACCAAGTTTGGAATCTCTAGCTCTTATAGTCTCTCTACAGACAGACAGACGGACAGACGGACATGGCTATATCGACTCGGCTGGTGACCCTGACCAAGAATATATATACTTTCTGGGGTCGGAAATACTTCCTTCTGCCTGTTACAGTTCATTTCCTGTTCAGTCACAAAGCTATAATACCCTTCTACCCTATGGGTAGCGGGTAAAAATATGATTTAAAAATATGAAAAATTCGTAAATGTAAAGGGACCAAGCAACTGTATTTCAAATTCAACGGGTTACTATTTTTTAAGAGTATTTCATCATCGGCTATGCGAGGGAAACCATGCTAGGCTTTATTTATTTTTAGTTCCATTTCTTTAATGATCTCGTATAATTGAAATGTTTTCCATAAAACGTATTTCACATATTTGCAGTAGATAGATGGAAGAATATATTTATCTGGAGGCATACTATGTTGTAGTATACAAGTATATATGTACATTTACGTTTGTGGGCTCATTTATTTAATTTGTATGTACTTATGCATACTGGAACAGTTGCATGTGAAATTTCTGATTATTGTTCGGTGCACCGTCAACGTTGCCAAATTAACAACAATGTTCTTTTTTTAATGTGCCACTGCGTGTTGCTTGTTATTTTTCAGCGTGTCTGATGCATTTTAAAATAGCTCAGCTAATGGTTCGACTGTGTGTAGTTGTGTTCGTTTGTGTTTGTGTTTAAAGTTTGCTTTCGCTGTTTTTTCTTGTTGTTTGGAAAGCGTTTCCGCTGCTGCTGTTTCTGCTGCGACCCTTGAAAAATTCTCGAAATGATTTATGGATTTGGATTCAGTGCCAAAGCATAAAAAAAACTTAACAAACTAGGCGTAGAGCCATTAATCAACACATACGATTATTAATTGTTGACGCGTTCCTAATTATAACTAGCATACGTGTCAAGCACAACTTAAAATTTTGTATAGTAGTTAAACAAAACAATGCCCCCAAAAAAGAAGCACAAGATTGTTGATTGGGGTGACGATGAGCACTTTTCGAAGGACCGCAGCATTTTCTTCATAGAGCACAGCACAGAGTGTCCAATATTCCAGGTCAAGGCCGACGAGTGCTTGACCTTCTTCCAGCAACGTATTCCAGAGCGCGAGTTCCAGCTGGTGCGCAACAAGAACGGCAAGCAAGTGCCCCGTGACGGAGCCTTCGAGGTGTGCGTCGCCCAGAATGCGCGCACCTCGGAGCACAATTTATGGTCCGGCTTGACCAAGGGACCGCCGAGACGGGATAAGTTTCCACGCTACGAAGATCTGGTGTCCGATGTGCATCGAGTGCTCAAGAAATTCTACCCGGACAAGACAGTGGGTGTTGATGATGACGATATGGATTTGTAAATAGTTCATTACGGTTCGTCATAAAGGCCAATCAATGGTGACAGCTACACAATGGCAAGCCAAGGCGGAGGCATTATAACGCATGAATTATTTGGTATTTTCGTAGTCATCATATTTCCATAATAATGTGTCAGAAAAGCAAAGCTAATGTGTCTCATTGTCACACGCACATCCCATTCACCATTGACACAGCTGCACACACACACACATACACACACACACACACACACGCACACACACACGCACACACGCACACACACACGCACACACGCACACACACACGCACATCACTCACACACACACGCACATCACTCACAGCACATCGCTCACAGAACATCACACACAACACATCTCACACAGCACATCTCATGCAACATATCAGCTCACACCTGTTTGAAAACTTTTTACGCTTACACAAGTCAACTGATTAGCAGGCGCATTTTTAGACTCTTTGGCATCGCGTTCCAGTTCCTGATTCCCTCTAAAAGAGGCGACGCAGCGTTTATAAGGCACATAAATTACACTGGTTTCTCATTTAGGGAATTTTGAAGTCGTATCCAATGTATTACAAATTCACTTTGACGTATTTTTTGGAATCTTTGTTACCTGGCAGTTGCCGCCCTAATGCCACCTTTTGACAGCTCTAAACGTTAAATTCAACAAAGATAATTAACACACATACACGCATACATATATTGCACATATGAAAATAAATACAATTGCGATAAGTTTGTCGTATTATCCTCCCGATGTCTGTGGCCATAGCGAGTTTCCCGGCTACTCATAATTCCCTTTTCCAGCTGTCTTCCTATCCCCCTCATTTGATCTCACTCTCTTTCACTTAATCGCTTTCGATGCTGACAACACAAATGGCCAAATGCAATTTCAATACACATAACAATCGGTATATAACAACAACAGAAACAACAGCCACCAGTGCGAATGATTTGATTCGATGGCAAAATTGACAAACAAAAAACTATCCCAAATGTATGTGCATGAGACAGAACAATGGGAACAATGTTAAATGACATTTATAAAAAATATGGCAAATTCTTATTTCATTGCGTCCGATGTAGTTATACTCTTGCATAAAAAATTACCACTAATTAGTGTAAAAAGTTAATGATTTTGCATACTACAAAAATATAATTACATTTCCTCACTTCGGAATCCCTTCATAAATAAAACATGAAATTCATGTGAGCATTCTGTTTTTCCGTAACCTTTTTGGACATTTTACTGATCTTCTGAATTTGAATCCATTTTATGTCACTGTTGACCGGGCGAGAGCGTTATGTAAAGGTTATGAAGCTATAAAAATCCCATGCGCATAACCAAACCAAATTACAATGTTGCAACAAGGATAACAAACAACATGGCCAGCAGTCAGCAGCCATTGTTTACATACAGCATGCAGCAGTTGAGCATAGTGTAAAATAGAACGCCAAGGATAAGCCACGGGATTGTGGAAATTGGGGGGGGGGGGGGTCGAAGGACGCTATGGGGGTGGGTTGGGAGTTGCAATTTTCCGGCAACATTTTAACAAAAAAATAAGTCAGAAAGCTACAGTCGAGTGTGCTCGTATCGAAAATAAACTTGATCTGCGTAGGACATATGTACACCAATACTGGTACCAAGTTTGCAATCTCTAGCTCTTACAGTCTCTCAGATCTGGTGTTCATACAGACAGACAGACAGACAGACGGACATACGGATATAGTTCGGAAATGCTTCCTTCTGCCTGTTACATATATTTCCTGAAGTCACAAAGCTTAATACCCTTCTACCCTATGGGTAGCAGGTATAAAAATAGTTGCTGCAGAAGGTAGGAGTAGCATGAAACGTGAAGTTGATATTACTTTGGGAACATCGACAGCAACAATAATAATAAGAGAAACAACACCAACAGAAATGGCAACATGAACAACTAACTAACTATCTGCCACATGAGTAACGAAGCGATCTGTGACCCATAGCACTTGCTGCAGTTTCTGTCTGTGGTCTCACTTGCTGGATCAACATGCAAATTAGCTTGCGGCTGGCAAGTGCAGATGGCTTTTTGATTGGTTGTCATGGCAGCTGGCAGTTGACGGTGCCAAACTTTGGCCGAAAACAATGTCAGTTCGTCTGCTGGACAATGAGAGCGAGATGGGGAGTTTTGCTGTCATCTAAGAGCCATAGCTCGCACTTGCACTTGCAAATTGGCAAGAGTTTTGCCGACCCCATCTGGGCGGCAGTAAGCTGATGATCAACCTCTCGCTTATAAATCAAATCCATAACAAAAGGCAATGCAAACATATTTTGCAACAGGCGTGGAGCATGAACAGACAAAAGCGTCGCACATCATTAATATTAATAAAGGCTCTAAATAAAATGGCAGCGAAGCCAGCCAAAAATAACAACGCGTCGCATATATTCATCCAACGAAAGTAAATGAGAACAACTGACGCCGTTGCTGGTGTTGTTGCTGTCGCTGCTTTAGAGTGAAATTCATTGGTGAATGGTTATAAGACGCAAAAGAGGCCAACAAACGCTGCTACTGCTGCTGCGATGATTTCAACACATTTAATGTGGGGCTGCCACATCACAAAGAGATGTCAACATTCTGCTGCCCACTGTCGGCAATTTATTTGTATCTGACTGAGTATACACATATATACTTTAATGATGCCAACGCGCGGGTAAACCGTAAAGAACAACTTGTGACCAAGACCAAGAATGCATCAACAACAATATGGGTTAATGTCCAGTGCACACAATGGCCCTGGAGCTGACCAGTGACCACTGACCAGTCACTCAAGTGGCAGCAACCGTGTGGCAACGACTGCATGTGTCAACTGTCACACCCAAAATCGAAGACGATATTTTCGATGGTCGTGTGTTTGGTGCGTTAAGCCAAGGCCGGAACGTGCTAGGATCTTTGCCAAAAGCTCCTTCCAAGTTGCGAATATTAGAAAACCCTTATGGAAATAGACCGCAACATTTTGCATTAGTGAATTTTCCGTTCTGAAAAATTTATTTTTGTTCGCACAATGTACATCGGCTTCAAGCTGAAAACTCAACTGTATATTACAAAGCGAACGAGAGTTCGAGGGCGTCTGTTTGGTTATTCATGCCAAAAATAAAAGTTCTTTGGCAATTTCACTTGTGTTTTGAATGAAATTGTGTCTTACCGAAATTTAAACTGTCTTTATTTCTTGACGATCATTTGCATAAAGATAATTTATGCAGACTTATCATGAAATACATTTCAAATATTTAAATGAATGAATAAAATAATACACAATAAATAAGAAAGCTACAGGCTATTGTGAGATACTCGTAATCCATAAATTTGAAGTAGCAGGCAAAAAGAATCAAAAGGAAGCAGTCTCATTCATACATTAAAAATCTACCAAAATCTGCAAATTCTTCGCATGTCATTTGTTAATCCACAGATCTAAGTTACCCATATATTAAATTATATGCGTTATACTAATTTACCATTTATCTATATTGCAGAGGATCATAAATTATTAACATGAGTGTAGTTAATTACAAACCTAATTTGCAATTAATTTTTTCAAAAATTATTATTTATTATATAATATCTAAGTTTTGAGTCATTTAGTCGCAGCCACATTAACTGGTATTTTTAAGACTATATCTGTTATTATCTGCTCCAAATTTCGAGACTAACTAAGAAATTACACTTTTTATTGCTGTTAAGATATGATTATTATGCATTTTGTAAGTCTACTTCTTAATACGACAATTATTTTTTTATATTTTTTTTGGTGTGTTTTTGTGTGTTTTAAAAATTTGGTGTGCTTTTTGTTTGGGTTTTTTTTTTTTTTTTTTGGGGTGTGGGGTTTTGCTCCTTTTTTTTTTTTATGTGAGCTTTTATTTATATGTACCTCATAATAAAAAGGCATAAAACCCACGGCACAAGCACAGTTTATCTACAGGTAGCAATGATTTCCAGGAAAATGCGACTGTAAGCAACTGTAATTAGATAAATAGACAGAAGCCAATAGACAAAAAAAACAGTCAATTAAACGTAAATAGACAACAGCTCAGTAGCAAGCAAGCAAACAGGAGGAAGTTAAGCGCAAAAACAAAATACATTTTCGTATATACTCCGGGGTGCAATGGGCACTATAAGCACATGGCGTATGAGTTATGTCTCGGACCGAATTGACATAAGACACACCCACAGCACCCACGCGCACTGCGACCACATTTACAAGCTGGTCTTTTTCGCATGAAATTAGTTTTTGGCCGTCACTAATTAAAATTTATGACACCTTTTTATTTACAAAAATATTTACGCGAATTCCCAAAGATTCGAGCAACAAAATGAAACTATCGTAGCTATCGTCCAACAGGAAAACTTGCGGCTCCACGTGAAGTTATTACAACCCAACTTCTAACAACTAATTCTGATGGGAACAGAAGAATGGAAGAATGGTTCAACTAACTTCCATTTGGTCCAACATGAAATGATCAATTTAAATTGTTAGATTTTCTTAGCTTACTCAATTTTTGATTACTTCATATGAACAGTTCCTTTATAATTTGGATTACATTACTGCAAGTTTTGAAAAAAACAAAGCATTTCTTCAAAGTATTCAAACATCCAAAGGTTTTGAAGATCCCTCTACATTAATTACTTGATCGCAAAAATTATTTATTTATGGAAACATTCAATTTAGTTTTTTTCTATATTTTTAAATTATATGCCCGCATTTAAATTTCGCATTTTCCAATGGCAATTAAGGGGAAAATACTTACGTTTATGCAAATATGAAAAGTGGAAAAATCTCATTTGCATTTTACGGCGGCTGCCAATCATCACTTAAAAGCGAAAATTGTGGGCTATAAATAAATGCATATGGAAAAGTAAATGCTGTAAGAGCGGATATTATCTACAGTCCTTCTCCTCTGATTCATTGCTATCCAATAAAGGTGGATGGGTACCATAAAAATCTATTTGAACATGAGCGAATGAGGGCACGTTCCGGCGAAGTGACAAAATCAAATAAACCAACGAATTTTATACTGACTGAGGCTTCGTTTTATTTAATAATACATATATTTTCTTTTTTTTATATATATGTATTTATATATATGTATACATATATAATCTCATAAATTAAGTTTTACTTGTTTTCATGTGTAATGTGTATATGTATATATTTATATTTTAAATTTGTTTCTTTCTTTCTTTGTAATTCATTTTCTTATTCTGCCGCATACTCGAACATACAAATATTTCAATTTCGTTTTCAATAATAAAGTTTGCTCGACTTTAAGTTGAATGCAGCCGCTACTGCTGTTCAGTTAGTATGGAATATGTGTGTATATTTTTTGGTTTATATGTAAGTGTATATAGATTCATAGGCAGACATAATTTTTGCATAATTTATAACCATACACACACAAGGGCTACTCGCATTTGGGCACCATCTCCGCTTGTATGTTTACATTTATATTATACATTTATAACCATAATAATTTACAAGTTAAATGACTTAGAAATTAATAGTAGGATTTCCTTTAGGGATTACCATACATTACATAAATTATAATTAAAGTTAAAACCGATGCTCATTTATTTTGTTTTGGTTTTGGTATTTTGTTTGCTTTGCTTGTTTGAGTTTTCATTTCATTCAATACATCTTGATTTATTAGTTGGTTTTGTTTTTCTCCTTACTTCGTGGCTTATTTACATAGCTTTCTTTTCAAGTAAGTACAAATATTTGGATTTTGTATTTACAGAACACTGACCCTAGGCCAATTAGCTGCATCAATTGAATGTTTCGCTAATTTTCTCGTTTTTTGTTCGCAGACTTTTCTCGAGTTTTGCATAAGTTAAAAGACATCAAATTAAAACTGAATATAAAAATCTCTTCACGTTGATCATTTAATTGTAATATAATTTGAATAAATTTGAATAACTTTTGCGTATATTTATATATATTTGGATTTCATTAAATGGGCTTTAATTTAATTGCTATACATACATACATATAAGTACAGTTACTGTCAATTGAAATACAATTCGATTTTTATTTGTTTGTTTTTGTATTTGTTTTTTATTTATTCTAATCAATTTATTGGTACGTGCAATTTTAAAAATTGTGCAAAAATACATTTGTCAAAAATTTTGTTGGTGCATACTTTGAGGCGGTGCATTTAAATCACAACATTTACATTATAAGTGCATTTTTTCGCGTGTGCATGTTTGTGTGGGTGTGTGAGTGTGTGAGTGTGGCTATCGAGTGTGCTCAAACCGTGTAGTATTATTTCAAGTAGATTCTGCTTAAAAGTTTCAGTTTCAGGACGGATTGCTTTCAAGCTGCTCGTGTATGACAGGATACAGAATAGTGTAGCTGTTGTGGTTGCAGTTAGTGTGTGCAGGGTCGATTTTAAAATTTCGTGCAAGCTGCGTTGTTTGCTACGCTTTGCGATCTCCATCGTGCGTCTAGACAAACTCGTATATGCTCGTGGATATATGAGATACGCGATGTACTCGTACAACGACTATTTGCTTTAAGGTACTTGTGACTACTTATTTTATAGCTCGAAAATATTTTGATTTCTTTAAGAATTCTCAGGGTTTTCAGTAGCGTCCAAAGTGTGCTCTTTGTGTTCAATTTTCCACAGTTTTCGTGGGTGTTGATGATGTCCATTTTGCTGTTGCTTTTGCTTTTGCTGTTGCTGTGACTGTGGCTATTACATCAGTCTATCAACTGCTCGTAACTGTGTGGTGCCAGTTGGAAGACTTGCTGCTTGCACAATCTCTGGACGGTCGTTGAATGAGCCCCGATAAATATGTTTAATTAACTTCGTTTTTTATTTTTTTTGTAGTTTTGTGCTAATTTGTGCAAATTACGAAAATTGTGGTATTGTGCTTTGTTCAACACAAAATAAACAAATTAAGTAAAGAGTTATCTAAATAATTAAGTACTAATTCATATTCAGAACTTTTTGTAATATATCTTTGTTTTTGCTGGTTTGCTTTTTTGTTTTGGGTTTTATTTATTTTTTTTCGTTTTCATTTTGTTGTTGGTAAGTGCAATTGTGGTGCAGTATATTTACATATATATTTAAATATATATGTAATAAAAATTGTATTTTCGTTTCGTTTGTAATTATCACATAAATGTGCAGCAGTGCAAATTGTTTGCTAATTGTTGAAATTGAAAATAAGTTGTCAATAATGTGTGCAATTGTAATAATAATAAATTGCATAAATATTCAATATGCGCAGTTAACGTCGCCATTTATAAATGTAATTTATGATATTTTAACCCTATAATGCCTGGGACAAAGATGCCATTAAATCTGTTTATATAAAATTCTTGGTTAATATTGTTTACCATTTAACGAATGCGGCCATTTGCTGGATTGTGTAATGTACTCGTACATGTTCATGTGTCTCTGAGTTTCATTTTTGTAGGTGTAAACGTGCATGCGTATGTGTGTTCTAGAAAATAATTATTTTCTAATGAACTCGTCCCAACTACGACGAGTCGAGCGAATTATTCAAATTAAAATGTTATCAACTAAAACTGCATGCAAATTAAATAAAACAAAACTATGAACAACTTTTATGTCTGCTTCAGTGTCTCGTGTACGTTCATGTTCATATGCTGCAGTTATTGCGCTCTTGTCACTCATTTGCAGAGCCTTAACTCGCAATCAGCGCCGAGCACTTTCATCTAGGGCTAGTGTCATCATCATCAACTTGACTGTGGAGTGGAGTGGGGTCATCGCAAATTTCCTCGTTCGTGTGCGTGTTAAGGGGGCAACTATTTTTAGTATTTGAAAAATATTTCGCCTAAATTTCACGACAGTAGGAGTCTTCTCTTTTTCCTCAGTAAATGAAAACTGTAAATGCAAAAAACCTAATGCAAACAGCTGAAACAATATTAATTTGCACAATGCAAAGGAGATTTGAGAGCGATGAGAAACAGAATGAACCACAATTTAATTCAACAATTGCATGCAAAACAATGTCAAATTTATTATCAAATTTGCAGGCTGTTTGGAAACACTAGAGTTATTGGTAGCTATTTTTCGGTAGCACTAAAATGGCTCATATCGATGGCGGCAATCATGTAAAGTATTCAAAATAAAAGTGGCATTGAATTGCATCAGTGGCTCTGGTTGTGTGCATTGAGTGCTGCTTTTTGTGGCTCTGTGAATTGGTTGTATGTATGATTTCCCATTCTTAGCTTGGTTCTAAATGAAAAAAGCAGCTGTGAATCAATGGTGCACAACACCTGATGCCTATTAAAGGTCACTTTTCAATAGAGCCGCCAACAATACGATATGCGATTACAAATTAAACGTTGTACATTGTACATTGAATTGTTCTCGATTTGCATGCAGCCTCCAAGCAGAAATTAAATTGTTGTTGCAATCCTATCCTGGAAGCCTAGATGGTGCCAACTTTTAAACTTTTCAACAATTATCCGGGTGCACACTTTTGCCCTAAAACAACTGGTTTGATGACATCTAACACAATAATTATAATTTTTATTTTTGCATAGCTCCATGGCGCAATGCTTACGTGCTCAGCAAAATTGTATTTGTATCTACGAGCTACCAGCTATAACTTTCTGATAAATGTTTCATTGTTTAGTACGAGTAATTGGTAATATTTATTTGCTTCACACTCATTTACTAAATAACATTGATAAGAGTATTTATTATATGATAAGTATTATGTTAGAAATTATTTTATGCTTTCTGCTTTCCATTTCAATTTCATCCAACAATTAATTCCACCAAAATACCAATTAGGTCACAACGCTCTAAAATTCCATCTTCATCGACTGTCCTTGTTAAGATTCAATTCCCTATTCATTTCAGTTGGTTGGTTAACATATATTTATATTATTATATTAATTTTCTCACTAATCTATTTATATTACTATTTTTTATAGAGTTTACGCTAGTTTATTATATTCTGTTTAAAAACTTGATGAAAAAATGATTTGTCTGGGCATTGTTGAAAAGTTTATGTTGTGGCACATTTGAAAGGAATAAGTTAAGCAGACAAAATGAAGATAACGGAAATGGTAACTGGATTGCCTTCTGGTATCAATTCAGACTAACTCAGAAATTGCGTGAGGGTTTCTGACTGATTCGCTGGCCTTAGCGAAAGAGGATTCTTTGAATGCTTCTAAAGTTGCATATGAAATTATCTAAGCTTTGAGTTTTGAATTGCACTTCAACTGTTTGACAAACTACTTACAGTTATCAAAGAGGTAGAGGGAAAACTGAAATAATAGTACTTAGAACAGAGTTAAACTTGACAGCAAAGTTTTCATCCACTTTATGTGGTGAGGGAAACCAAAATTTTTATAATAATAAAGCATAGATTGACACGAGTGTAGGGTGGACTTGTATATGTACTCTGTGAACTTACTGCTGGTGTATTATGTTGGTGTAAAGTCTTACCGTGTGTTCTGTGTGCTATCGATTGTGTTGATGTTGCTGTTGTTCTTGTTCTTATTGCTGTTATTGATGTGTTTGTTGTGGAGAGTCCTGACGAGCTGTCTCGACTTCTTTGGCGAAATCGAAGAGAAAATATTCAACAAAAAATGTATTCAGGCGAAATGACAGAAGTCATGTTTGTAAAATGTAGCATCTGTAGTAGGGAAAAAGTGTTTGCAAAATGAAATTAGAAATGCATTGTTGGTTTTGTTTTCAGTGTATATTAAGTTGTGTATTTGTTTTCTTCATCTTCATGTAGAATTTTTCGTTTGTTTTGTGTTTTTTTGTTGTTGTATTTTTTTGGTTTGTTTTTTTTTTTGTTGTTGTTGTCGTTTTGCAGTATTATAATAATATTTGTATATATAATTTATTAATAGATTTAATAAGTAAACAGTAAATTATAATGGAATTATAATTATACTAAAAGAATGTCCGCAAAAAATGCGCACATTACTCATTATCATCAATGTCATGATTACCATGATCAACTTTTCCTCTTATAAAAATGAGAGTTATAACAAATAGGGAAATAGAGTTAGACAGATAGTTTAAGAGAGATGCAGGCAAAACTTATGTACAGCAAATACAAATACAAATACGAATATAAAGTACAAAGAGATCATCAAAATTAGGTATCCAATTGAACTTTAATGAATTTATGTTTGAAAATTGTGCGAATGGCAACTGCGTCGAGGCCATTTGCTTCATTCATGCTTTATGTTTAAAGTTTATGTTTCGGATGTTATTTCTTGTTGTTGTCAGTATTTTTGTTGTCGGGTTTCTTTTGTGTTTTCAATATACAAATACAAATAAATACAAATAGTGTCCTCTATTCTCTTTTTTACCATTTCTTACTTTATTGCATATTGACTGGCGTGTTGTATGAGTGTTCTATATACTTATATATAATGTATATCTGCATATGTGGGTATTTCTGTGTATGTGTGTGTGTATGTGTGTGTGTGTGTGTGTCTGCGTGTGTGTAGGTGTCTATGTTTGAACATATAACAATTAGTTGTTATCATATATTTTTGTTTAGATGTTTCGTTTTTTTTCGTATCATTTTTTTTCTTTATTTGTTCATTTAATTGCTACGCGTTATTCGAAAATATAGTATTGTATTTAAATAAATTTAATTTTAGGTTCAAAATTGCATTCAAATGATTTAACATAAAAGAGATTACTTAATAAATAGTTTATTAATATTAATAATATTTATATACAAAGTTTTACACGCAATTTTGTTGCCATTCCAGTGGCATTCAAAAAAATTGGTTGAATTAAAAAAAGTACAAAGTATAAAAACGATCTTCGTTGATTTTTTAAATTTGAACTGAAGAAATGATAAAATACAAATACCATTAAACCGATTTGTATATACATAAACGCAAAGAAACAAATTGCACTTTATTGAATGTTCTTTCGTTTTGTTCTATTCTTTTTTACTTGTCATTTTAACTATAATTCGTGTTATAAAAGTTTAGTTTTTGTTTTCTTGCAGTTTAAAAGGTTGTTTTTCCATTTATTTGGTATCTTTTGGTTATAGAAAAATAGGCCAAAAATAGATGTATATGTATATTTTCATTTCATTAATTTCAATTCTCATTCAAAAATGTCATTAAAATTGCTTTCTGTCGCCTTGCATTTGGTTTACTTTGATTTGTTTTCGGTTTTTTCGGGTGCGCTTTCATTTATGGTAAAGGATTTCGCTTGTTTGTATTCCTTAGCTTCGGTTTTCTTTTGTTTTTTATTTTATTATTTTTTTTGTTTTTTGTTATTATTATGTGCAATGTGTTCTGCTAACATGCATGTAATGTTTTGTAGTTTATTTCGGCATATAGTTTTATACATATCATATTTATGTCGAGTTATAGAAAACATTTAGTTTATTATTAATTAATGTTATGTTTTATATATAAAGGTGGGTTATTTTGCATTTATTAATAGAAAATCAAATTACTACAATTTGAAAGAAATCAAATCATTAAACTGAAATTGAAACAATTGTTAGAAACACTGGAATATTTAAAACGAAGATCGTTACAATCGCTGGTACACAGAGCTTTTGAGCTGTGTGCTAGCCAGAGAAAACTTATTAATAAATATATAATTTGATAAATTGTTTATAATTATATGCATTTTATACGTACTGTGTATAAGATATGAAATTTTATTGCTCGCAATTTCATATGTTATTTCAAAAATATTTTTTGTTTTTTTTCTTTTATTCTTTACATAAGAGTTGGCATTTAAATGTTTGTATATCGAACGTAAGAATTAAGAGAGAAAATTGTCAACACACTTAAAAAAAGTTGGTAAATAACTTTGCACATTTTATTATGGTTTTAATTTGTTATTCCTTAGTTGTCATTCCACATACACAACCGATTCAACATTTTAATTTCATTTGGTAATCTGTTTAAAAATGTGGTTGATTGTATTCATAATTGATTGTTTGTTGGAACTCTGTATGCATAATAACAATAATAGGTAATATATTGAAATGTACAATTTGTCTTCATTGTTTGTTATTTATCAGCTATCCAAAGTTATTAACGTTTAATAATTGTTTCATCTTTTTTTTTAATTTATCCTTAGTACAGTCCACGGTTGTATTTGTTTTCTACTGTGATTATTGATCAAAAGTCAAAAATGGGAAATTAAAGGAAATTGCAAAGATAAGTTCGAGGTAAATTATATGGATTTTGATTATAATAGGTATTTTCTTTTTTCTTAGTTTTCGATATCATGTTTCGCATTTAATTAACATTTTGGCATTTAACTAAACATTTTTATTATGTTATCATTGTAAAACTTTAAACGGTTGTTTTGTTAATGTATTTTTTTTTTTGTTTTCCGTTATATAATATTTATAAGTCCATTGTTAGTTAAATATACTTGATTTAAATAAATTTTCTTAACTACATAGCTGCCATTTCCATGAGAACTGTTTCATATATGAAAAATAATAAGGTGATTCAAAATAGCATCTTGTAATGAAATTAAATATCAATAAATATACAAACTGAAACAAAACGATTTCTAAATACAGATTAAAAGATAGCTTTAACTAGATGAAAACAAATGCATTTCGACAAAATTGATATATACAATATATTTAAATTAGAGTTGTCACAATGTCACAAATAGTAGCATTATGAGTACGCGCAAGGTATTGTTTGTAAATCAAATGCCTAAATGTTTAGGTGTGTTAATAATAAATGAGAATCTCAACTATCAATCATAATAAGTATAATCAAGTCAAGTCTTTTTGTTATGTAAATGTTAGTTTTTTTCCTTTTTTTTCTTTTTGTAAATGTTTCCTTGCTGTTTATGTAATTTGTATATATATATATATATATATATTGTTTTAAATATCATTCATACAATCATAGACTTACGGTGTCATTAGATATCATAAATTTAGTTAGCATAATAATTATCATTAACATGATAACGTCAACTGCATCCGACATCAGTTTTCAGTGGCAAACGGATTCGCAATCGCATTCATTTTCGTATTATCAGCATTATCATTGCAATAAAACCTATGTCAATTGTTAATTGTATATTTAGTTGTTATATGTATATATTTACTATATATAATTAATATCTGCTTCTGTTTTCTTTTGTTTTTTTTTTATTTTAAATCTTTATTTTTGTGTATATGTATATATAATTTTCCTTTCTTTCTTAGCATTCCTTTTTCTGCTACTTTTACGCAATTTTTGATTTATTTTTCTAATTTTTTTATGTATTTTGTTTTGTTTGCTGTTTTGCTGCTTTAACATTTAAACTTTCATACACGTATAGTTAAATAATGTACACGAAATATACATATCTGTATACTTATACATACGTTTCTCTATTTGTTTTTTAGATTTAGATGTATATATGTATATATATAAGTATACACATACGTATATGTATTCTGTTGTATATATATTTGTAATATATTCTTGAATACTTAGTTTTTCTTTTAATATATACTAAAATAGTTTAGGCCCGATTTAATGCGCAAAACAATAAATGAAATACACTTGGGAAAACTTGCGACATTTTGTTATTTTATTATTTGTTTTTTTTTTTGTTGATGGGGTTTTTTTTTCAAGATTTTACGTTTCGAAATGTTAACGCCATTTTTGAGTAATTTCTCTTTTTTTTTGTCGAGTAACTGCTTTTTGTGTTTTTCGTTTTTAATATCTTTATCATTATATATATTAATAATTATCGAAATCATACCTTTTATTACTATTTTCTGCCTCTTAGAGTTGTTAATTAATTTCGGTAATATTCAATTGGCAATCATTGCAATCTTCTAGTATGCCGCAATTTGGATTTTCACTTTCAATACTTTTTTTCTAGGGTTTCGAGCAGGCGGGTGGTGGTTTAACAGTGTGTGCATGTGTGTGTGTGTGTCTGAATGTGTGTGTGTTGTTGTGATGTATGCTTGGATAATTTTAAACTTAATAGGTTTGATCGATTTATTTTAAATACATAGAGTAAAACTAAATGTAATTTATGTTCAACGTTGCTTCTCTATGTATCTCTTGTTTCGACTGTGTGTGTGTGTTTGTGTGTGTCTATGTGTTTTTATGTTTCTGCTGTTTTGTTTTTATACTTGTGTGGTCTTAACGCCCTCGCGCCCAGCGCAATAACGCATCAGCTAACACATCCAAATGAGCTTTCGTCTGAAATTTGAGAAATATAAAAGAGTAATATTAAGAACGAGAATAAACAAAAGTTTGATGGGCTACGGTAATTAGGGTGAAAGAGTGGATGGAACTTACCGTTTTGTAAAACATACAGGATCTCCTGTCCTCATCCTCGCCCTCCGGACAATCGATGAAGCCATCGCATAGCACGTGATCGTCTATGCAGCGATAGCGTCCCTGCAGATCGGGTGTGGGGCATGCGAAGCGCTCCATGCCATCCATGGCGGTGGGGCACTCTGAAAGACAGATGACAGACGGAGAGCAGGTTGCACAGTTATTCAAAATAGTTTTGCCATAAATGTCGCATGCGCCGCAGACCGACACTCAGGTAGGAACTTTCTGCATAAATCGTTCAACTTGGGAAGTAAAACTTTGCGCACGCTAATGTCCACCATGATTTGCGTCTAAATGTTGGAAGTTGTTGCAACGACACCCGCATAAAAGTATGTTACGCTATTTGCCATTTGCTGCTCTGCCATTTCGCTTGTGATCCATCCCCAATCGAAACACCTCCCTTCAATTCCCCGCATCCGTCACAGCGTTGTCGTTGTCGCTGTCGATGCTTAGTGGCATACGACGTTATAAATAGTTGCACATATGATATTTGCTACTTGCTACTTTACTACTTTACTAATTTCTGCGCTTGCAGGATACCCGCTTTTTGGCCAAGCGAGCGCGGCTTCCCTTGGAAGGGCAACGGCAACGGCAACAAAAACAACAGCACTAACGCCAGCAGCAGTGGCAGCAACAATGCCAACAACAACAACTTTATTTTTTGTGGCATTTCGCTATGCTTTTTTATTTCTGCAAACAAATACATAAAAATAAATCACTTGTAGGACATGTTGGCGCCTCCGGTTTAGTTTCAGCCATTCTGCCACATGCACACACTCACACACACACACACAAACATACATACACTCACTTACGCACGCATACAAACTTGAATACATGCATACGTTGTTGTCATTGTTATTGTTGCTCCTGGCTACATGTTTGCGTATTGAGATTTGTAGAAAATGTCCATATCGTTTACCCATCTCGCCGTTGCTGGCGTTGTCGCCTCGGCTTTCCCTTCTCTCCCCCACACCTTCGCTTCATAGCTCCTGGCCTGCTTCCTAGCTCGATTTTTTCAACTTTGTTGCGTTATTTTTGTACCCCACGATTGGAAAACAGCAACGCTGTAGTTTTGCTGAACTTTTTTCACGGTTCGTCGTTAGTTTTTTGATATGTCCGCACATGTATTGTTGGATCCTTTTGGTGTTTTTTTTATACATTTATTATTTCATTATTACGTTATTCAATGTATTCATTTCTGGTCAACACTTTGTTGTTTATTTGTGGCAAATATGGTATGTGATGTGATGTTAACAGACTATTCATTAGATAAGCATTTGGCATATTTATTGTTTACTTTGTTGGTGCTTTTTCGTACTATTCGCTAGTGCAGTTCGGTTCGAATTTTATAATTTAATTGTAGTTATTAATGAATCATACATAACGGTTGCTTTGACGGTTTAAATTAAGGTACATTGTTAATACGTGCAATAATTTCCTTCTGCAGACATTCACGTTAATTTCAAATACTCGTCTTCACCAAGCAGACACTTTATCTTGATCTGTTGCAACTGGATTCCAACTGCCTTTTATCATAACTTTACACACTTGGGTGTAAATCAGACTGAAATACGATTCACCACACTGCAGTGCAGTATTTTGCTGCATTTGCACATTTCATTCATCAGCTCGAAAGTAGGCAACACTTTTGCACCCCAACTGAGACAGCTGTAGTTTCATTAATGTACCTGTATTTTTTTTACAAGTGTCTCATACGCACACCCTTCTTTGCACACTTACAGTAAGACCAAATAAAGCAAACTAAGTGCCTGCCCTCCAACACTTGTCAGTGCGCCGCAAGTCCCGTGTTCTCTGCACAAGTTGTCAACGCCTTTCTTTTCTGCTGAATCACCTTGCTGTACTCGTACATTAATGCGCATTACAAGCAATAGGAAACGGAAGCAGTGACAGCAGCAAAAAGTGCATAAGCAATGACACTCAATTGTTTAGCATGGCACGCCCCTAACAACACCGCTACATCTACATATTTTCAATGGGAGAGAGTTGGAGCACCCCTTTGCTGCCAGCCAGCCCTTTTGGCCCTGCCAAGTTATGTGTTATGTTATTTGGTTTGTCTGCGAAATGAAGACGGCATCATGTTGCCACCTGTCTACTATCTGCTGTCTGTTGTCTGCTGTCTGTTGTCTGTTGTGTCAGTGCGAAATCAATTGATGCCAGTGCGATTCTGTCGCGAAATGCGTCATTAGACCCATTGTTCGGAACTCAAAGTGGAAGTCGGAGTCGAAGTCGAACTCAAACCAATTCCACTGAAGACGGCCTGTGGCGTGTCAAAGCGACATTTGCATTTTAAGAGCTTTAGGCGATGACAATAATCATGACAAAGATGATGATTATGGCTTTGGCGCCGCCAACAGAGTTGTCGATTGCCATTTATCAATGCGCTTCGCGGTCGCGGTCTCATTTAATTGCGTCGATGAATACTTGTGCACGTTTAGACAGCCCTTCCTGGCCACGTTTCGCCACTTGATAGTAATGCATACATTTATGCTGATTTAACAAGTCGCCTGAATGAGTGTTGCACGCATTTATATTTCACATTGCGTATTCGCAACGTTGACTCAAAACAATTCTTATGCTTTTCTGTCATCGGTTTAATGTGTGTGTGTGTGTGTGTGTATGTGCGGAAGGTGTACATCCATTACTAGCTACAGTTAGCGTAGTTTTTACTATCGTTGTTGTGCCATTTACATTGCAGTCATCGCAACTCAGCGCTCTCCCCAGACGGAACCATTTGCCGTTGTTGTCAACCCACATTTTGTGCTCTGAACTTAATTTTACACACAAATAACTTGCACACACACCCAGACACACAGCACGGAGCGAAATTCAAAGAGCAAAATTGAGGAAAAAACGATAGAGAGTGAGAGGGAGATAGCATGGGTTGGTTGAGTGGGTGCACAAGTTGCAACTTGTAACGTGGCTGAAAATTTGGTATAGTTGGTTGTTGGCGTTGCTCCCTTCGTCTATTTGCAATATTTTTTCCTTTCGGGCCAAGCGAGGCTATTGAACTTTAAATTGATTTTTCCGCTTGTTTGTTGTCTCTCTTGCTTTCTCTCCTTGCTTCCTCAGTCGCTTCGCCTTAGTTGCTTATCGTTAGTGCAATAAATCGAAATAAGCATGCAGAAGTTATTTTATTTTTCCTTCGTATGTTGCTATTCGCAATGCTTTTCAATGTACATTTCTCAGCAATTGGATCGCCTACAGGTAGGAAACGGAGAGTGTGCAATTGAGTTAAGTTGCCAATTGCAGAAACTTTTCTTTCATAATTGCAATATTTTCCGCTTAACTCATTTTAATACAGTTGGCAGAAGTTCACACGACCTTCGATAACAATGTGAGCATTGACTGAAGAAAAATTTGATTAAATGTTGAGCCCCCTTGTTTAACAAAAATAAAGGTCTTGTCCACTTGACATTAGAAATCATTATTTTAATTAGTGAAATATATAAAAATCTATTGCTGTTGTTATATAAAAATAAATGCTGTTTCCATTTAAATATTGGATGTTATTATATTCTTTCCCATGAGATAACAAATTTGTGCCTTTACGAATATTTTTACTAAGTTGGAAGTATTGCAAACCCTATCAATAAGTGCATTTCAACCCAGGGATGACAGTTTGTTGCAACTTATGCAAATTTATGGAATTTGAAAGTTTTGGCAGCCTTTCATGTGCAATTTGTATTCATCATTTGTGGGAGCAGGAATGCAAATCACGTTCGGATCGTAGAATGGGAGTGGAACATACATGGCTAACACACAACTGTACCAAGTTTCGACATTCTGTTACTATGAAACGTAAGCCAGGACATAAGCTTGAAAGAGTCAACGCATGTTGACACTAAGACACTCAGCAAGAGCTACAATAATAGCAACAACTACAACAATAATATCAACCGACATGACAAACAAACAACAAGAAGAAGCATCAGCCGCGCAACAACACGTCGAGTGTCAAAAAATCAAAAGCATAAAAAGGATTTGGCTGTTGCCAAGTCGCAGCTGAGCAGCGAATCCCAGTCAAAAGTTGCGATGCGGTAGAAGGGAGCTGCTTTTGAGTTTCTGCTCCTGTCGAGTATGTGTGTGTGTCTGTGGGCAGCCAAAAAGCAAATGGTGCTATTTTTGTCGACAAAGCGGTCGTCGAAAGTGTAAGAGATGGATGAAGCCGACAAGAGCGAGAGGGAGCAAGTCATCGCGTATACGTAATGCAAGCCAGTTCTGCGAATAAGAGTTCGCCGCAAAAATAAGTTGAAAATGTTGTAACAAAAGTTTGTGTGAGAGAAAACCTTTTTTCGCCCACTTCCCAAAGGGCCAAAAGACCAAAAGAGCCAAACGCCAGAAGCAACACCAAAGCCAAAACCAAACGCCTGTTGTCTCGTCAGCATGGCGCCTAAAAAGCTGCCAACAATAACAACAAAACCCACGAAACGAGCACACGGAATGCAATCTACACACACACACACACACACCAATGCAGTCTCCTCTGGCATTTGTGTGTGTGAGTGTGTTTGTGTATGTGTGAGGGCGTCGTCTGCAGGAAGCTAAAGGAAGCAGCAGCAAAAGGAAACAGCGCGCAACGATTTTGCAGCAATAAATTGATAGTTTTATGTGGTGCACATAAACAGGCATCCGAAGCAGGAATAGTAGGTTGAAAGGATCTGCTAAACGAGATTCTGGCTGCTGGCTAGTTGGAACATTAAACTTGCGTCTTAACGCATCCACCTCCTTTCACTACACATACCTACACACATATAGCCAAGATGAAGCCACCCACTCACTCACTCACTCTGGTGGCTTTCTCATGCATATTTCAACCGTAAATAGCAAAATGGGCGAATGCATAAAACAAAAGCACGAGCAAATTTATAAATGACAACTGCAAAATTGACGGGCTCTCATTTTGCCATTACCCCAGCTTCCTCCTCCATATGCCCTCGCCTTGATTCAGTCCCAGCATTTCAACTCCTAATCTTAACTGGTACCGTACTGATTCCACCGTTTTATGACTGACAAATTTCACTTTTGTGAGCCCCAAACAAAACCAATTTTGCAGTGACATATTCAGTTTACTTTGTGTCTAGGCCTCTGTCAAAAATTCAATTGAATTTATTTTTCTTTTCTTTTATTTCCTCTTCTCTGGTCGTCTCCCAAGTCCATGCTCCTCTATGCTTTTGCTTTTCGACAAATTAGGGATTCGGGTCTGTTATGTCAACGTGTCCTTTCTTTGCAGATATTTCAGGGCCCCAGCCTTGGTTAGATGTCATAATTTAAGACGGCACAGTTGAGGGGCATTTGGGAGGTCTCTAATGAGGTTTTGATTAAATTTCACGCTCAAAAGCATGCTATGAAAATTGGCGTGCATATTATTTTAAGAGTACCTGGCATTGCAGCATTTTCACCGCATCGTCTGTGATCTCAGCTGTGCGTCTGATTTTTGCCTCAATTATCTCGGCATATTTTCAATTTCTTCTTGCCATTCACAGTTGTTCCCACTCAAGCTCACGCACGCGGAAAAAAAGTAGGCAATGCCTCGTCAATATTATTTAACAGGAAATTTAAAGACTATTTATCTGTACATTATTATTTCTATTCTGCTTTTATTTGCACCGTTGTTTTATGCATAATAAAAATGATATGGATAGGCAGGCATTTAAAGTAGATCAAGCCTGATAGATATGAAGTGGGGAATTTTGTTTAGGATTTTGCGCTTGTGTTTCTTGTCCCTACGCGTATGCACGAAAGCGGATACAAATTAGCCGCTAGGTGGCGCGTGTGTACGTGTGTACACACACGTGTGTATGTGTTGGCGAGCCCTCGCAGGCAACTTTTGTTTGTGCACATGTGTGCTTGTACGTCTGTGTATGTATGCCTTACGCCTACTTTGCATTTATTGTAATTAAATAAGCTTAGATATTTCCCTTTGGTTTTGCTTTCAGCTACAGTGCCTGCAGCACATCTCAAGTCACATCCTGACCTCCTGCGGAGCCTAACCTTTTAGATAATGTGCCCACATTCCGGTGTCCTGAACGGTAACCGAAATCACATACCGACAAAAACAGCTCATAGTGGAACATGGGAAACCTTTTAGTTCCACATTCAACAGTTTAAACACAAGAATGTGAAATATGGTAATTCATTGAATTGAGGTAAGTGCTTTGAATAAATGAGCGTGCTTTGTAAAAAGCAATTAATTGTATACAAAATAAATACGAAATAATGCTATAATATAATGGAATATATGTATACATATATATATATATATATATATATATATATACATTTATAATAGTGAATATCGAAATATTCGTATTAAATTTCGGTCTTCTACACACTATTCTACCGAAGCAAGCCATCCACATGCAAATTTTGAAGCCGAACATCAATAGACCATTTCATCGACCACATAAAATAAAAGCATATTCTTCTGCACCTGAGTATCAAAAACATGTCCCCTGTGCATAAGTAGTTATCAAGTGGGTGCTCCCAACCCCAAAAATATGACTTAATATGCAAATTGAGGGTGTCCACTTAATGTGCTTCTCATACCAAAGCTTGACGAGGACATTCTGCATTTTGTAACACATATTTTAAAAGGTTTTCCCCGACAAAAGTACTATACGTATTTTTTGTACGTTGACAAGAAGAATTTTCGGTGAGTTGACTCGAAAATTTTGTAGCAGTTGGAGGATTTGGTCATTCATAGTTTATGACCCAACTCGTTTGGTATTTTTTCGTTTACGGGCAGACAAGTAAGCTCTTGTAGTTTTACGATCATGACTACCCAATATAGTTGAGCTACATTTAATGCTGATGAGCGAGTAATAAAAAAAAATGAATGTAATTTGAATTTATCCGCATTGTGGAAAAAACGACCAGTAAAAAATGTGTTGATTTTTCGTAGAATATAAATTATTTATTTCAATTATGTTGTTATCGTTGTGCTTGACTAGCCTTGACATTTAAACGTCAGCTAGGAAGCAATCAAAATCAAAAATAACAACGGTTAGATGGAATTAAGATTGGCCACCCAGAGATACACAGACAAATAGAGAGTCAGACAAAGGCGAGGCGGCCATTTGATACTGTCCAATTTAACTAATCTGGCAAAAGTGTACCATTGCCTTTCAACAGTTTACAATTTAGATGAGGAAACGCCAATTCTTATATATTTTAATTAGCTAGAACCTCCTCAAAAGGCTGGCAGCAGCGACACACTGGAAATTGTGCAGCTTTTAAGGCGCGGCCAGGGCTCGACAATTGCATACACAGTTTCCACATATGTATTTACATACTTATATATATTAAGTGTATATACATATGTATATATAATATATTCAATGTCTGTATGTCGCGTCTGACAACAGCCATAAGACAAAGAATAACAATGGCAACGGCAAAGGCAGCGGCAACAGCATGGACAAAATGGCCAAATATAGCAACAAACAAAACGAGGCAAATAAAGAAGCAACAAACCATCAACAGTTTGATATGCCTCGTCTGTTTTCAGACACACACACACACACACACACACAGAGACAGACGCGCACAGACAGACTAACACAAATGAAGAAGCCACTGTGAAACTTTTGGAAATTGCTGCTTACACATTTGTAGTCTTGTCTTGTGCCAGGCCCATCGCGCAACCCACAACCCAAAACTCACAGCCCACAACACAGCGCTTAGCTCTCTCTCTCGGTCTCTCTATCTTTTTTTCTCCTTCATTCTCTCTCTATGTTCACAGTTCTCAGTTCGCAACAAGGAGCTCTCAGTTGGCGGAGCCCATCGCCATCGCCATCTCCATCTGCAAGTTGGGCTACTTCAGCTGATTTTTGGGTGTGCCCCTTGGCAGGCATATTCTATTTTTAGCACGCATATAAAGCATGCGAAAATGCTCCTTACATTTTCGCTACTTTCTTTCTGCTGCGAGTGTAATAAAAACTCATATTTTTGTTTCATTTTATTTTGTTTATTTTGCTCCTTCTCTCTTCTCTCTTCACTCTTCCTTTCGTTTTATTTTATCTTTATTTTTCTCTTGCCAAATGAAATGATTTTGTTAAAGTGCTTCCCGGACTTTTGGACTCTCAATATTTGTTTTCACCCATTGTTCTTGTCGTCGACGTTGCCAACAAATCTATTGATGTACCCAGTATCGCATTTTCAATGCATACGCACACAACACGAGTAAGTCTCTTTTGAGTCAGCTAAACTTCTTAATTGGCAATTAAGAAGCGTTAAAAGCGTAAGCGCTTAACGCATCAACCAAAAAGTGAAACCCATTAAAAGTCACAAAAATCGACGAGTGACCCCAAAATAAATTAAAGACAGCATAAATAATCGCATTTATGTGCTCATCTTCTGCGTTAGCATGAAAGATGTGAGCTTTCATTTTATGCCAAAAAATTATACCGAAAAATTATGCTCTTCAACCAGAGATTTTCAAATCTCATTTTTTTAACACAAAAATTGACTTTAACATGCTTGTGAGCTGAGCTCAGTTCATTCAATTGTAATTAATATAAAATGTTCCCACATTTTAGATATATTTGGAATGAACTTCATGCCACAGACCTTGGGGCGTTGCGTCGTGTGCTGCGCTACTAAGCGTCTTGTTGTTGTTTTCTTTCACTGTAGTTGTTATTGTTGTTGTGTTGTTCGTTTTTTATATAAATTAATGATGTGCTGAGGGAAAACGTTTATGGTCTTGGCACAGCAACGTCTGTCGTACGTTGTTGTTTTTTCATGTCAATTGCAAATTGTAATTCTAATTACTTTAATTGTCCATTAAAAGGTCAAAAGCAAAACAACGTCAGAGCTGCTAGAGCACCTTATCATATGAGTACGATTACGAATACTAAGTAATTTCAACCCCAGCCATGGCGTATGTATTGGGTAGGCCAAAAAAAAAAAAAAAATATGTAAGACGCAAAACAACGGCAGCAACGGATACAGGGCTGGAAGAGAAATAAGGAATAGAGGACAATGGGCATGCCGGAGTGCTAGGGCAAACAAAAGTGCGAACGATTATTATTTAGGTTTGACGTCAAAGCCTTAAACGCCAATTACAAGGCGCATTCACACATACACACACATACATATATGTGTATATACAATTTTTACCTGCTACGTGACTGCCATAACCACAAACACACACAGCCACACACGACTGCAAACACACACAATTGACACACTAAAATTTTAATGTAGCATACTTTTAGGCCGTACACTGCAAGTGACAACAAAACTCCGAGAAAAACAATTTCTCTCTCTCACTCTTCTGCTTATTACGCTGCGCGTTTAACACCCCACAGCTTGCCGTCTTGCTCACACTCTTTCTTTGGCATTTATTGTGACTTTTAGTGTCTGTTTGTTGTGACCTCGTCCACCTGACCCGTTGATCCCATAGCACTGTGGCCAAGTGGCCAACAAAAGAAGCACAATTAAAAAAACCCTATTACTTATTTTAAAATAATAACCAGTAGATCAAAGTGCTGAATTGAAATTCGTAGATAAGATATAGTGAAATATGGCCACTAAAGTCTTCTACTTCAAGACTGGCTTACAAAATTTGCGGTATTCCTGAACCACTGTGCAGCACACTGCGAGTACTTCGTTTCTTCATCTTTGCCATTGTGCGGCCGCAGCAACAAATTTTTATGTGTTTACCTTTTTGCGCAGGCATCCCACGCAGCGACAGGCGACAGCGACAGCGGCGTTGATGGTGACTGCGATGGCGGATGGTCTGAGCTACGTTCATTTGCTCTTTGTTTTTGAAGGCAACAAGAAGCTCACGTAGCCGTCGTTGCGTAAAAGAGAGAACACGCAAATATGTTAGAGAGAGAGAAAAAGAGTGCGACTGAGTGAGAAGAGAGAGAGAGCAAGGGAGTGAGGGAGAGAGGGATAGAAACAAAGAGGGTCTACTAAGTGTTTTTATCAAGCGTTTGACCCATGTACAACAGTTGGCAGCACTAGATGAGGTTGCACATTGTGTTTGCGAAGCTATCGCAAACATTTGTTTGACCCGAACCCGAACCCGAACCCCAACCTCAACCTCAACCTCAACCCGGGAAGCACTGAAACACTGATAAACTTAAACCGTAAAGCGGTGAAACAAATGTCTTAGTATATGCGCAAAATGCTTTCATCTCGGTATTCTCTAGTTTTCAAGCGTCAGTCATAATGTGTTGAGTCGGAGATGCGTCCTTCCCTAGATGGCAGTTCCTTGACATTGGTCTGGCTTCTTTATTTCTGCTTATTTTCATTTTTAGCGTCTGAAATTCGAATCGCAATAAAACTTGCGATACATTTTATGCGCTTAATTATTATTTCTTTTTGTGTTTTCCCGACGTCGAATCGCATCGTATAGCATCGCCAGTTGTTTAATTGAAATGTGACCCTTAAGCTGTTCTTGGAAACAAACACATTTCATTAGACGGCTATTTAGTAAGACAATCGATGGCAAAGTGCTTAATATTAAGAAGTTTTCTCGCTGTAAACCGCTGATAATTGGCTTTCTCTTACGTCAGCTTACTTGTTCAAAAACAAGACATTTTCGACACTAGTTAAAATTTTCCAATTAAGTTAATTAATTTGCTTTCAAATTCGTATGCGACTTTTCAACTTTCTCATCTATCTTATTTGTCGTTCGCTCTATTTATCTCAATTAACATCTAAAAACTATAAATAAATTGTACTTCATAGGAGTGAATAAATAAACTTGTCATCTATCGCCAGTTTATATATTCGTTTATCGCAAACCTACGACAAAAAATAGAGAAAAAAAGAATGAGAGAGGGTAAGAAAAAAAATTATTCAATTTTAGTTTGCATTTAAATTGCATTTTATATACATATAAAAAAAAAATATATATATATAAAGGCGACAACGACCGGAGTTCCATTAAAAATTGTTAATAACAAAAAGTGCGCTAACATCGCACAATGAAATTAACTTGCCATTGTTGCATTTATTTTAATTTCAACAACAGCTAAAAATAGTGTCAAAACAACATGCACGCAACACAGAAACAACATCACACGCAAGAACACACACACACATACACACATTCACTCAGAGCCGCAAACAAATGCACATTGTTTATAATTGGCGGTGTGTAAAAATAAAGCAATGAGCTTATTTTTGTGTGCGACGAAAAACCGAAAAAAGGCAGCTAAAGGCGGCGTCGCATTTGCATGTAAATCGCTTTTAAGCAGCGACAATACCCACGCATAAGCAAGCACATACACACACACACACATACATACACACCTATTGAAACACATTTAGAAAAGGCTGTTGCTTGACTGTTGCCGGAATTCTCACATACATTAGGGCAAACGAAGGAAGACCAGCTCTGTAAGGATCAGCGGATGTGAAAGGGGGAAAGGGAGGGTGGAGGGAGCTGAGAGGAGGGTGGAGCTCTCGCGTGCTATGTGCAGATTAAAATTCGACAAAGCAACACGACAAATTTTTAAATAAAACTCTAAGCACACAAGTTATCAACGTTTGCCAGGCTACAACATATTCTCTGCGAATATTATTAGCTAAATTCCGTTATGAATATACACATACATATCGCATATTCAGTAAAGTTGCAGCTTTTTTGCATTTCTAATATTTAAGCTTAAAAAACGCTGCCGATTTCTTGTTTCAGCCTCGCTGAGCTTGGAACATTGTCCAAGCATACCCGTTTTACACACTTCTCATCTGCAGGGTGTTAAAAAGGCACAGCACACAAAAGTCGAAAAGCATCAAAAGTGCGGATTTGTACAGAATACATACGCACACACACACACACACACACACACACACACATGGATTGTTACACACACTCACACACTGAGCAAAGCAGCAGCAATTAAGTCACGGCAAAATGCGCGACGGAAATGTGAAAAAAACGAAGCGCAAGCACATTTTTGGTATGCTAACTTTTTTTATTTTATTTCGTTTTTGCTTTTTTTTGCTGCATTTCAAGCTTAGCCAAGCTCAAATTTTTCTGTCTGCGTCATGTGGCATTTATTTGCGTTTCGCTTTGGCTAACAGCGGTACATAAAGTCTGCGGTTGGTGGCAGCGTGTTTTAACCTCCGTTAAACAATGAAATTGAAGGCAACGCCAGCAACGTCGTCGTCATTTCCGCTTGACGTGTGTGCTTAGTGGCGGGTCGATGCTTTGCCCCACACTGCGTGTGTGTGTGTGGGTGGGTGAGGCGACGTTGTTGTGTGTGAGTCGTTGAGGCACTGGTAGTAACACTTACTTGCCACATTGCCACGCGCGTTTCTTTTGCCTCTTTCTTTCTTTCGCTCGTTCATTTTTGGGGGCGTTTTTCAATTTCTGCCACCAGCAACAGAAACAGCAGCAGCACCTGTTGAGGTTTTTCCATCACAACAAGGAGGAGGCTCAAATTACGGCTGCTAACCTAAGTGACAGCGTGTTGAGCTTTTTCAATTATATTTAGCCCGTTTCTAATTAAACTGAGCAAACTAATTGATGTTTGCTGCGACGACCACAAAAAAAAAAACAAATAAAAAATGCTAATAATCAAGTTGCCAGAAAGTGTTAGCCACTATTTTTTGGGCCCGGCATAAAGAGCCTGGCTTATTCTGATTACTTCATGTTTTGACTTTTCATTGCCAGTCAGAAGAGGAAAAGAATAAGTAGTTACCAAATTGAGGCTCTTTTCATTTTAATTACATTTCCAACTTTGTCATTGACCTACATTAATCGAGTCTTAAACAAGAGGAAGGAACCTAACATTGACTAATGAACACAAAGCAATGCAATCCAATCCATTCTCTCTGTCTTTTCTTCGCTGTGTGTTTGTCTTTCGCTTTTGTCCATTCAACGCTTAAGCTGCCAGTAGTCTGACAATCACACGAAACCTGAGTCTTATCACTGCTGATAAGTTAATCGTTTTAGTTGCATGCTGGAAAAGCGCAACAAAGCCATAAAATAAACAACTAAAACAAAAATACGTGGTGTGCAAAGAAGCCAACAGCTTGATTGTGGCATTTATCACATCACAGTCTTCCACATAATTGCTATACCGCTCGACACTCGACATAAATAAAAATAAAGTACTCGTACAATGCTTAGATTGGGACGGATAAAGATATAATGGACACAGTTAGAAGCCACTAAACTCAAATGGTTAATAAAAATGCCGGATTTCAAAGTACAAATATATTATACGTATTATTTGATAAGAAAACCACAAAAACATATTTTAATGAAAATCAATTTAAAAATAGGAATCCAGAGCATTAAATAAATACTGGTTGCATAAAATATTATAAGATTCACAAGACGATTTTTGAAACGCAAGTCAAAAAACCTTGTACAAGGCTTTTCAAAGTAGACATTATATGACTGTATATTTAATTTCATAGCCCATTACTTAGCTGAGTGTATAAATCTTAGATAGCTCATTCAATTTGCTAATTGCTGAGCTCGCTTCGAGTGCAGTCGTGTGTTAAAATGGGACTGCTGTTTTTCGGGTGCTGACACAAATTGATATTAATTTCACACTCAAGCAATTTCCAATTGGCCCAGCCTATTGGAAGTTCAATTTGGATTCGAATATCTAAGCCGTTTGTCCTGCAGCTCTCAGTGTCACATGCTACATGCTCCATGCCGCTTGCCCGTGGCGACCCGTCCGACCGCTTCAAGGCCGTTCTCAAAGTCGATGGCTGCCATGCCCGCTCTGACGTCAGTAAACCCTATGAGCATTGCTTTCGTTTATCCAGAACGAGAGAGGGAACGAACTCTGTGTGCTACATCAAGCGCACAAAACGCAATCAAGCGTAAAAATACGCGACGCCTAGGCAAATATTGGCCAGGACACTGCGTCACAGGCTCATGTAAATTAACAAAATTATCGTGTATACGCCTGCAATCAGAGCAATTGAACAAGTATTTTCTTTGCGTCGAAGCAAACGCTTATGCAGTTGCTCTATTGGAATAGTTACGGGTTTAATTTTAAGTTTGCATTTCAACAACTTGTTTAACTGATCTTCCCAAAGGCAGTAGATGAAATAAGATATTTTATTGGTATTAACTGAAAGATGCGGTAGCTTCATCACCATGAGATTTCATCGTATTTTGGCAAGAGGATCGAGTAAAGAAAAGACAGAGTATTCGGCATTTTACCATTGCCAATCAATGAGCCTGAAGCACTTGCCTTGCAACGATATGATTTCAGCTGAAGCAGCTGCTAATTCAATTTGCGCATGCGACTTTTGAGGCACTCGCCGTTTGCTATTTTCAAAATTAAAATAATTACAGAAGTCGCTGAGAGAGACGACAAGTTCAGCCACGCCCACAAACGGAGGCCCGACTCGATGTGGAGTGCGGTATTACGGCACTAGTTTTCTTTAGCAGTTTGGTTGCTGTAATTGCGTGTGTGTGTGTGTGCGTGTGTTGTGCCTGTGGCTGCGACTTGGAATTTTATTTATAACTTTAATGGCTATAATTTTAGGTCCCGTCGTTGATTTAATGATGATTATCGTGGCGCGCCATCGTCGCCACCGTCGCCACTGCCGTCGGGGGCAACCATCGTTCACCAAGTTCACCTCGTCTTCTTGGTCATTTGCGAAAGTTGTGGTTGTGGCTTTTGTGAGCCATCAATCAATGAAAATGAGAACTACCCAGTTCGTATTGAAGAATCTATACGTAACACACAGAAGCCTCAATCAATGCCGTTCAATAATTTAAATTCGACAATTGGCTTGAGAAAGAGCCAGGCCCCTGTCTGGCTATTTTAACACATATCGTAAGCTAATGCATTTTTATTTTATTTTTGGACATTGGCTGTTGCATTTTTAATCGCTAAATATGCAGGTGGATGTGAGTTAAACGCACATTAGTCGAATTTCCCGTGGTAAACATTCAGCGGCTACGTGTCGGCGACCAAAAGGGCTGGGAAAACTACTTTTCGCAATTGTTTTCCTGCCAGCTTTCGTTTCCCCCACGCTTTGCCCCTGCTCAAATGCCAGCCGAACATTTTGCTCGATTTTTCTGTTTTTCCTGTTTTTTGTGCTTATCTTGCCAAAAACACACAGCAAAACAAGCGACTTCCCTCCACCCTTCACCACCACCACTCACCACCCTTCTAGGTGCTGTGCTAACTGGACATAAACATGTGCAAATCAACATAAATTCAGTGCTCTAATGTCAGGATTCAGGAGCCGAAGTCGAACTGGACCTGGAAGCAGGTACCGGGACTGCGAGAGGATCGAGAGGCGAGCGTATCCCCGTGATGTGTTTGTTTGTTTACTTTGAAGTTTTTGCGCATTACGAGAAACTGGAACGTGAATGCAGCCGCAGGACAAAGCCATTCTCTCTCTCTCTCTCTCTCTCTCTCTCTCTTTCTCTCTATCTCCATATGTACCTCTCTCTCGCTCTCGCTCTGCTGGACTTGACTACGTAGTACTGTCAACATGTTTTGAACATATCACTTTTACATATGAAAATTATTTATAACTTTTGACGTGTTGAGTTGGTTTTCAAGGCGTCGTCCCATGGTAGCAAAACATCAACATAAATACATATTCCCACAGCATAGCGGGAGAATTCATGGTTAGAAAATAATAGAAAACAATTGAAATAACACACGCATGGTGTCCTGAAATAGTGCGACTTCAAAAAATTAAGAAGAGAAAAAACATGACTTTGAATGGGAGGGAAAAAAAAGCTATTTGATTCTCGTACCTGGTGGAATGAAAAAGAAAACAACAGAATACATTAGCTTGGTAAAGCGAAAGGAGCGAAATGAAAATGGGAACGGAACGTAAAGATTGTGTATAACAGTAAATAAGAATGAAAGAGACCCAAAAGTACAACACCATAAGATAAAAGTGAGAATTGCGAGCAGAAAGGAACAGAGACCAATTGCAAAAAAAAAAACAACAAAAAAAACAAAAAGGAAAAAGCCCAACTAATAATCGTTCACTTTGAGTTTGAGTTTGTGTTTGTGGATAACTCCGCTTCAGGCAATGGCAGCCACTTCACGGCCGTCACGTCCCAGCTACAGAGGCCCTTTCCTTCCCCCTCCAAGTTCCCTCGGCCGTCTCCAACTGTCTCTAAGAGTTTCTCCACCTGCTTGGGCTTGGCACATTATTAATAATATTTTTGGCTGGTCGCTCGTTCGTTTTGTAGGTTTGTAGGTTCGTTCGCTTGGCAGGCACGTAGATCTCAATGCTCGCTGAGTTTTCATTAACACAACGTCTAACGCATTCTATTTACACGCACACACACAAATAGGTATATACATAACATATATTCGGGACATGGACGTTGCTGACAACGAAAAAGTTTCATTAAAAATGTTGCACTGTAATTTACCTGGGGCCGAGCGTAAACTTTTACCCAGGCCGAGCACCAGGCAGGCAGGTGGCTAAAAATAGCCGAGCGAAGCAGGACGCGAGGCTACAGGCTACAAGCTACACGCTATATATACAAGACCAACTGTTACTTGGCTTAAACTTTTAAGGCAACTTTATGCGCTTGACAATAAAACTTTTGCTTTTTTTATGCCACGACTATACCACGTAGCTGCCTGCCTGTCTACATACCTTTCTGCGGCGTTTACTTATTCTGATTATATGGTATTTATGTTATGGCGCATTTTTATTGTGAAATATGCTACGGCTTTTACGCTCTGCATAATGAAAAGTTTTGATTGGACTACGGCTTTTCCATTTGGCTACTTAGTTACTTAATTTCCGCGCGATATTCAAAGGGCTTCTTCGCCCCGGACAATAAAGACGACGCAACCTATAAGGACTTTGGGGAATCCACAGACAAAAGGCGTGCAGGTATCACAGGAAATGGGGAAGTGACTGCGACTGCAACTGCAGTTGAGGGTAAGGGTGAGACTGTGACGGAGCGACTGGAGATTGCAACTACAACGGAGGCTGAAACCGAGACCGAGACCGAAACCGAGACACTGAGACTGCGGCTGTCAAATGACACAATGCAGGCGACGTGAAAGTCTGGGCTGAAGTCTGGGCCGTCTAGCAGACGAGGAGCAGGCAAGGCCCGTTGACAGCTCACAGACGGCAGACACTTAAGTACCAAAAGAGTGCGCACCTTTGGCAATATTAATAGCAATGCAAAACAAGGGGGCGAAATGTGCAGCAGGCTCCCCCTGTGCCCTTTTGCTCCTGTCCGTCTCTGTCTCGTATCCAAAAGCCATGCGAGTGCATTCACTGCGAACACTTTACAGATGGAAACGTTGCAAATTGCAGATGAGTAAACGTTGAATAGGATGGCATAGACCCCAAAGTGTGGCATAGTTTAAGCGCTGTCAATGTCAAAGCACAAGCTGCACAATGGCTTTAAAATTAAGCAACATCTTGTCTGAGCCTCGCCGTTTGGCTTTTGCATTTGCTTTTGATTTTGCACTCGGCCAATTTAACGCTGCTGCAGAACCCAAATCGAACTCTGACCTTAACAGTCAGGAAGATGCTAACTTCCTTGACATATTCTACGCAAGATATTCAAGCATAACAAATGAGAAAACAAACTGCTGACCAGTTTGCCAAGATTGGAGCTGAGCAGGAAGGAAACGATAAAAATTAAGAGACACAATATAACAAAATACCCACTTAAACCATTCTTAAATATTAATAATATTTAGAAAATAGTATTCTCTTAAATCCATAAATATGCATAATTATTACTAATATATTTTCAAGAGTTTTTTACTTGTCATTAAAGCAGCACATAGAGTATAAAAATCACAGTGACCGAAAGCGTGACTCGAGACTCGGAATTTTTTAGCGCATCACTGGATGCTCCGGCTCTTGCCTGCGATTTACGGGCACGCTTTGTTTCATTCATTCATTCACAGACCTGGCACATGGACACTGGGGCAGAGAGAGAGCGAGAGAGAGAGAGAGAGAGAGAAGAGGGAATTCATTCACACAAATGTGCGGGGTCTATTGTTATTCTGAAACTGGTCGCAAGTTCTGCATTGTTGTCATTTCCATACCCATTTCCATGCCCTTTGCTGTAGCTGTTTGTTTATGGCTTACGCAGTAGCTTAAGTGTTTGGCCCTTGTGTTTGCTATGTTCAGTTATTTTTATTTATTTATTTATTTTATTTTCTTTTCTTTCTTGTTCGTTTTGATTAGAAAACAATTGCAATTGAGGGCTACGCACAACCTGCATAAAACTGAGCAAAAGTTAAAGAAAACACTACATTTTTCGGCAATGCACCGTCGAAACGAGAAAAACGACGAACGATGTTCAAGTGTCGTCAAATTGGAGAAAAGTGCTCGGCCAATTGACAACCTTGGAAGGCCATCAATTATTTGGCAAATTGAATTACGAATGTGTAAGCAGCTCTTGCACTTTGCAGCTCCTCGTCTGGCGCACACCCATTTCAGTGACCTCATTACGCGCGCTGTCAGATACTCAAACCCGACAGCAGTGTCAGAAAGCAGCAGAAAGTTTATCTGCGCAGAATTCGAAGGCCCGCTTCGGACTGTAGATACTTTCGCAGGTTAAAGACCGAACTGTCAATGCTAGAATATTTCGCTCACATTCGCTCGCTGGCTGGCTTTGTGAGTCCATTTTGCCTGCCTTCACTTGCCACGAGAACCTGTCTGTTTACGTTAGTCATATAGATAATGGTGCATAGCTTTAGGCGCTCTTCCGTTAAATATTTACACATGGGGAAAGCCAGCGATAGATTGCCAAGTACAACCGATTGCCATTTTCTCTACTCTACTACTCCAAGCACTGCGAGGAATTTGAGCAGACTTTCCTGCATAAATGTTCTTAAAGTATTGTTTAGTTATTAGAATATAGTAGCAAAACTTTCCAAAATACAAAATACTATTTACACAACTACATTGTGTTCAACGACGTTAAGTTAAGAAGCCAAGATATAATATTTGACTACATCGAAAAGTTTGGTTTACATTTAAGATGTGTTTATTAAGGCACAATTCTTGAACAGTACAGATTCTACACTTAAATAATCGAGGTATGTAAAAACAAGTTAGAAAGCTACAGTAGAGTGTGCTTGACTGTGATATACCCGCTATCCAGCTCAAATACACAAATACCAAAAAGCATATTTAGTATTTTTGGTATATTTGGTATATTTATACATTCATAGTCCATCACATCCTAAATATCGCATAAAGTATAAAATATACCATGCATGGTCACATTGTCCACCAGAAACAAGCCACGTGCAGCTGCCTATGGATTTTCCCATACAAAAGTGTTTCTTGAATAACTTCAAAATTTTTCATCCGATCACGACCAAATTCTTGAGAATCATCGAGACTGTTATTATCTTCGTATCTGCCAAAAGTCGAGAATATATCTTTAAAAATGCCCAAGTAAATTGTTTTTTTTTTTCGATTTAAGGGGGCGGAAAAATAAACTTGATCTGCGTAGGACATACACCAATATTGGTACCAAGTTTGGAATCTCTAGCTCTTATAGTCTCTGAGATCTTGGTGTTCATACAGACAGACAAACAGACGGACAGACGGACATGGCTATATCGAGTCGGCTGGTGACCCTGACCAAGAATATATATACTTTATGGGGTCGGAGATGCTTCCTTCTGCCTGTTACATACATTTCCTGAAGTCACAAAGCTATAATTCCCTTCTACCCTATGGGTAGCGGGTATAAAAATGAATGTGAACAGAATATAAACAATAAGTGACACATGTCGAATGTTGTAACAATTCCAATAAAAAAATTTAATTTTCCTAAATATTTTCAAGAGTATCTTGCCCAATATGTCAGCCCTCAAAAAAAAAAAATATGCTGGAATAATTGCCTTCTAATTGGTCAACAAATGTCCTGGATATTCCGTAAGTAGATGTGTTCATTAAGCTTGCAACCCAATGTCTAAAATGTATTGCATATTTTTCAGACTACAATTATTACAACCACGCAAAGTATTCAATTGCAAATCAAAATTTAATAAACAAAAATCAATTAAAATTAAAATTAATATGTGTCCATTAAAAATATAATACGCAACCTGATTGAATTGAAATATCGAATTCAACAGTTATGAATTATCACAGCCCTGATCGCGGCTGCAAGTCTTTTAATGGAACTTACCTGCAAAGACAAGAAAAGATACAAATAAAATCAGTAAGATTTGTAAATTAACGTATTTAGGCAATGCTAAAAATAGACAGATTTTACGCAATTGACAGGTAAGGCCAATAGTGGGCAAACAGACCGGCGAGAAAAATCCATAATGTATGTATGTGGAATTAAGTCTTGTTGAAATAGCTCGGCAGCTGCAGCGACAGCGATATAAATCTTATTTAATTGCAAAACCAGCTGTCAATTTCAAATAAAGTAAACCGCACAAAGACAGAAGCAACAACGCATAACAGAAGGGAAAAGAAAGGACAACGAAAACGATAACGGCAACGACAACGACAGCAACAACAAAATCAACCGCTGACATACTCGTACCTTGACATTTATTTGACAGCATTAAGCCAAAACCACATTGAGGACGCAGACTATGTGGTTACGAAGTTTTTTTTTTTTGTGTGGTTTTGGTTTTTGGCTCGAATCGGATTTATTTGAGTTGAAACGTTTCAGTGGTGTGGTCAGTACATTTTGCCATACAATCCGCTCGTTAGTCGAGTCCCACAAAAGTGTAGAGCAGCAGAAATATAAGTGAGTGGCAATGCTTGACTTCATGTTACCCTATACACTGTGATTCACACTGAGCAGTAGATTTTCAGCTTACTGTGGTATGATAGCGTCAACAATTTGTCAGTACATGGCTCAATTTCGAGTGCAGCAGCCAAGCGCCAATTGCTGAAAAGGTCAATTTAATTTGTGCGCTTGGCCGGTAGCTTAGCCTGATTGGAACCACTCTGGCGTATGCGTAATTTCGCCATTTTCTCATTTTCACTTTATTTTGGCTTTGTTACTGCATTAGCCAGCCAGAAAAGCGCCCAAGCCGCTGCTACAAACTACCACCCACATGCCGATTCCCAACCTACCTCCCTCCCTCCCTTCTTTCAGTTCTTTGTGGTTATGTGTGTATTCTATGTATACACATGTATTGTGTGTGTGTTTTTTTCGGCACCTCGACGCTTGGCTTAGCTGCTTGCTAGCTTGCTTGCTTGGTTTGCTTGACTGGTTTGGTGTGTCTCTCTCGCTGTGTTTGCTTAAGGGCTGCGGTTCTTTTCTGTTTCTGTTCTGTTGCTGCCTGTGGCAACAAGTGTTGGCAATGTCAGTCAAGAATATATTTTCAGTATTTTGCTATTTGGTATGCCTGTGTCTCTTCAATTGACGTGGTTAGCCACGGCATTAGCTGTATGCAGCTGAGTGTGCTTCTAACAAGTATGTATCACCCACCACAACACGCTTTGAAGAGGCTTTAGAAATATGAAATGTCGCTCTGCTGCCTGCAAATTTGGCATTGGTGTTTAGTTTCCTAATTGTCCAGGTAATAGACGTGTAAGTAAGCAAGTAATTTTGTTGAAAGACAACATCAGACACAACTGACCGATCGAGGAGAGCAGCAACAACAGCAACGATGAAAGATAACAGTAAAAGAAATATGCTGGAGAAAAATGATAGCAGCATAATATAAGACCAATAATTGATCGAAAGCTATCCAGTTCCCAGCAGGCCAAGCAATACATATATATTTTGTATATATGTGCATAGAAATTCAGCCACTTGATAAATGGCCAGCCCCTAGAGCTGGATGAGATGGGAGAGTTTCACTTTTATATTTCGGGTTTGCAGTTCATACCACAGAAAATATGTAAATTGCTTTTAAATTAGAATATAATCTAAATGCTGCCCGAAAGCATTTGCTTATTGCAAGAATGATGCTACACAAGAGCCAAACCAGCAAGGCGAAAGGTCAGCGGAGCGAGCTGGCGTAAGAAAAGCACAACTACCAGGCCAGACCCTACGATATAAAGCTATGCTACAATTTCAGGCGTCTGCTGAATTCTGCATGCAGCTAGGCGCATGTTAGGCGCATAATGAGGCTATGCGCGACTGCTTCGAAAGTGAGTACAAGCGCCATGACGGAAGCCTTTAAGTAGCCCCTAACCCAGCTCATCCCAGACGCCGGGCCAGGCGCATTCACTTGTGCAACTCTGCGAGTCGGCCACTTCAATGCACTTTGCATTTTAGTTTCTCTGAAGTGTGCGAGCCTTAAAGTAGGCTTTAGTTGTTCTGCTTCTTCCTGCTGCTCTGTGCGCTTCTTGTGACGTCGTTCTATATGTACAATGTATGCGAGTATTGTACGCTAGTGTGTGCTGTCAACTTAAATAGGCTGTAATTTGCATTAGCATGGCTCTGCACTCAGTCACAGTGCCAGCTAAAAATACACACTCACTTCACAGTTCACTCACACTAGCATGCTTCGTTTGCCTGCTCCACTTTTGACTTCCGATCCACTCTCCACTCCATCCGTTGGCATTGAGTTCGCAATGGAAACGAACCTACATATGCCACAAAATAAAAAAGAAAAAAACTAAAGAAATAACTATAGCTTGAGTATATCGTATTTAACTATGTCTATGATTTTTATTGCGTTTGATTTTCATAGCAAATGACGCACAACGCCCTTCCATAACCAAAAACTAAACCAAGAAAAAGGCAAGAAAAACTCCAATCTGAAATAGAAGTCTGAAGGGGAGACCATATGCCATTTGTGTGTCTCTGTGTGTGTGTGTGTGTGTGTATGTATGTGTGCGTACTTGAGCCCTGTCAGCGCCTAGATTTCTATCCGCAAAACAGTTTTGGGGGCTAACCAATAAATATTACTCGCAGATACACTCATACTTTCGTTTCGCTTCGATTTTGCTGATTTTTTATTTTTATGCCCAGCAGCATCAGGTTCAAGGACAAGCTAAACTGCTCAGTTGTGGCTCTGTGGGTGCCCATCAGACACTTTTAATAGACCAGATTTCTTTTCCATTCCAATGGAAACGAATTGGCTTATTTATGGAATTTCTTATTTGATTTGCATTCAAAGTCTTAGGAGTGCGTATTTTAATTTGGGAATTACTGCATTGCCAAATAATTGAAATTGATGTTTTAATGTCTGTTGGCCTTTGATTATTACTTGATATTTCTGTCGAACGTAACACACAATTATTTTCAATGTCTGTCGAGAGCGCGCCTTTCATCAACATATCTTTATTATTTGATTTTGCCCGAAGGCTCAGTGATTTACGAGTGTCTGCTTTTGAAATTCACTGAAAGCATATACACAGATTGGAGCACGCTTCTGACACTGACTTGATTATTAAAAGCGCAAATAATAAAATAATAGAGAGCATAAATTTGTTTTTCTAACTTTTATTGACCGTTGGCGCATTTGTTCTTTGTCTCCCTTTCCACAGCAAATAGCGCGTGGGCGCCTACGCAGAACTTTCCCCTATTGTTATTGTTATT